>JALPQD010000062.1:7177346-7777346 GCA_023101885.1 Typhlomys cinereus | reverse complement strand
TACACAGAAAAAATGCTGTGTAAATATGCTACTGTGTGTATAAGAAATATTAACAGTAACCATGTAGTATTTGAATAACTACCAATTGACTCAATATATTTAATACTGTGTATGTTGGCCAAGAAAAAAGCTAATCTTTCTGTAAACCACCGAAGGCTGAGTTTCCAGTGAGAACTGTTACTTCTTGATGGCACTGGAGACTAACACAATTTGTCTTAAGAATTAACCAGGAATAAAATAAACACTTGTGCTCACTTAGTAACTTGAGGAACTATGTCTGTAGTTCAATGGCACAGTGCTTGCCTACCATGGACATGTTAATCACACACAAACAAACAAACAAACAAACAAACATACAAACAAAGTACCTGCAGAGGAAAAATTTTAGGAATGTCACTTTTCTGTCATGAGTTTTTCCCACTATGCATTCTTCTTTTATTTTTTTTTTCATTTGTGTGTGATTGTACATTTGTGTGCAAGTTCATGTGTGTTAAGTAGGTGCAGGTCAGGAGACACACTTGAGTGTCCTACCTTTTGCTAAATTTGAGATCGTGTCTCTTGATGTTTGCCACTGCATACATCAGGCTAACTGGCCTGTGAGCTTCTATGGATTCTCCTATCTCTTTACTAATACATGTGGCTTAATACTGGTTCTGGAGATCTTAACTGAGGTAACTGTACTTGCATGGCAAGCATTTTACCTGCTGATTAATCTGTCAGCTTTTACTTATTCTTCCTTAAAGGGACAAAGCAATAGAGTAAAAACAAGGGAGCAATTCTGAAAGTGTGATCTGAATGGAATGAGAGTGAAAGATAAATTACATTTTGGAAATACTTACTTCCAGAATAAGTACATTAAGAATCACCCAAAATATTTAACAGATACAATACCTATGTTCTGTACCATTTATTTTTATTACTTCCAATTAATTTTTTACTTATTTAACTACTTATTGTATTGAGAATATATGTGGGTATATACATACCAGGGAGTATGTGTGGGTCAGAACTTTAATGAATATGTTCTGTCCTTTGATATATGGGTTCCAGGATCAAACTCAGATCATCAAGTTTAGCAGCAAATACCTTCACTACAGAGCCATCTAATTGGTCTAATTATGTATAAGTTTCAAAAACTATATAATCATACCAAGAATTCAAAGAAAACAAGATATATAAAACGTCAATTAAATATCAAGAAATCGGGCTGGGTAGATACATGGCTCAATTGTTGAAACTCTTGCTCTGCAAGTAAAAGGACCCGAGTTCAAATCTCTAGCTCACACATAAAAATGCCAGGATGGTGTGGCAGTCCTCCTGTAATTCTAGTCCTGGAAGACAGAGCATGGGAATCCTCAGAACAAATTGGGTAGCAAAACTAGCCCTAATGGAGTGCTCTGGATCAGGCTCACAAAAAAGGCAAGAGTGACTCAAGATGATTATCAGTATCACCCTTAGGCCTCCACGGGAACGTATTTTCAGGTGCACTCACATACTTATACCCTCACCAACATTCAAAACACTCACAAACATACATGTATGCACCACATACATAAAAGAAAACATGAAAAAATCCTATTTCTCAATTCTATTCCTTAACAAAGGATGTCTTTGTACTGTATATAAATAGAAAAATACAACAACCAAAACACTAAAAACAAAACTTACATCCCCAATGATCTTCGCTGTTACTGTTGGAACTGCACCTTAATAAGTTAAAAAACAAATTCAGAATTTTTTACAATTATTTAAACATTAGTATTAAAAGTCAACTATCAGTCTATAAATGCAAAGCAATGACTGATCACATAACAGATTCATTTTTATCTAATTTAGTGAAAATAACTAGTACTACTAAGTATAAAATAGAAAAAAATGTTGAACTTCTAAAAGCACAAATACATGATCTAGCAGTACAGAGTGAGCTGTTGTTCCTAATATGAAAGAATTAAACATATGAAGATGATTACTGATTGGGGGGAAATCACAGGATCACTGTATTTAACTCAAAAATGAAACAAAACAAAACAAAACAAAAAACAATTCGAATAAAGCTGCACCTTGTAAGACACTGTTGGAGTTCACCATGGGCTGAGCAGCAGGAGCACTTGCCAAAGACACGACATTAGCGATGACTGGAGTTGAATCTTTCCTGAGCGATGGGGGCCCTGCAGATGCAGCTTGCACCATGGAAATACTTGCAGCTTAAAACAAAAATAAAGCTTACATAAATTTATTATTGTTACACAAAAACCAGTATCTCAAGGAGGCTAAACAATGTTTTCAGGATTGAGAAATTTTTACTGGAAGACACAACAATGACTTCTAGTGACTTTTATTTGGGGCTTGCCAATTTTTCATTCCTGAAACCTGAAAGTCTATGTACTTTTACCTTTATAAAAAAGGGTCCATTTCACTCAAAACCAAAAAAAATGTACAAAGGCACAATTGTGGACCAATGAAAATCATGGAGAAAATCTTTGTATCTGAGGAAATCTTTAAATTTCTGGGCTAGGTGTTTATATTTGCTGCATCCATTTATAAGAATACTTACTATTCTCAGACTATTCTAACTTTTAGAATACTAGTTTTGTTTTTGTAAGCAATTATATTTCTATGACTAAATATTATAATTATGTATATATTTGGTTTGAGACAAGGTAGCCCAAGATGGGCTCAAGCTTACTATGTGGCCTGTCCTAGCCTTGAACTCTTGATTCTTCTGCTATAGCAAGATTAGTGGCATGAACCACCATGCCTCATTTTATATGGCACATTCAAAAGGAAACGTAATTTAGTCATCGTAGCTTTTTTCTAAGTACCCTAAAATCTTTTATTATGGATTCAAAGTACATATATAATTAAAACAGTACTGCCATCCTTGTCACAAAGTCAAGTATTTAAAAGTTTGATAAATTTTGAAATTATCAGAGAAAGCTAAAATCACAAAAATTCATTTGCCTGGCTTGAAGGAATTCAATGAAAGGATTTAAATGTTAATGACATTTGAATCCAGTAAAGATTCACATTTCATACAATTATTGACAATTATTATTAATCACTTACTCTAATTTATATAGGAAAAGTAGTTAATTACTTTCATTGACCACACTCCTGTCATTACTTAATTTTACCTGAATTGTTTTGTGAAGGTGGGTCACATACACTTTGCTGATGGCAGAACATCAAGATACAAAGCAGGTTACAAAAATGTTTTATTTCCCCTCGCCATTTCAAAGATTCACTAAGTTTACCCTGTCGTTTACAGCCATCACATTTGGCCATCTGTAACAGAAATTAAAGACAATAAAGAAAAAATAAATTATGTGTCTGTAGTTTGACAGAATAAACCAGTATAACTGAGGAAATTAACTTCAGAATTTAAATCATAATTCTAAGGAATAAGTGTCCTATGATAGTAAGTAATAACCTAATAATGACTTTATAGAAAACCATTCTTTAAAAAATTTACTTTGCACACATGCAATGTATGTGTGTGTGTATCAGAGGACACTGCATGTCCCTGTGGAGGCCCAAGGGTAACTTTGGAACCATTCTGGATTGCTTCTACCTTCTTTTGGCTTCCTTCTGCAATTTCCCAGGCTCTTCCCACAAGGGTAAGCCAAGGTCTTTTCTGCCTGGGGTGTTTATGTGGGGCTTGGGATCCAAATTCAAGACCTTCTGCTTGTGACGGAGTCTTAACCCGTGAACCATCTCTCAGCCCTAGAAAATCATTTTTCAAACCATTCATACTAGTAGAGACTCCCCCCCCAAGAGATAGCAATTTACAAGCAAAGCTTTCTAAATTTTAAACAAATTTTGTCTTGTTGAGAATTTAGAAGACAAATTCTTTTTATTTTCCATTGTGTACATGTTTAGGTGTGTGGGTATATACAAGAGGGCACTGGAATATTTGTGCCTAGGAAGGTACAGGGGTGACATAGGGAATCATTCTGGATTATTCTACTTCTTTACTGTTTTGCTCTGAGGCTTCCCAGGCTCCACCTTCAAGGGCCTTAATGCAGTCCAAGTTCTTACCTGGGATAAGGGGATACAACTCAGATCCTTTTGCTTTCAAGGCAAAGGCTTTAACCCTGAGTCATCTCCCCAGCCCAAATTCATTTTAGTTAAATGATAAGTGTTTTAATGCCTTGAGTCAGACATGTCTACAAAAAGTAAAATTAAAGTTCCCCTTAATGTTGTATTAACTAATAGGACACATAAAACAATATTTTTAAATTGAAATAATTTATGCTATAATCCTAAAAACCCAGAAATGTAAATTGCATTTTACCTGATAAAACAAAACTGTATATTTAGACATGCACTCTTCACAACAGAAGTCTTCCACCTTTCCACCCAAATTATTCTGTATCAATTTGGGAGATGTCTGTAAACAGTAACTGCACATTTTACAGTGACTTCCCCAGCGCTTTCCTAAATCATGTTTATAAAGCAATTTGCAACCTAAAAAAGGGGGGGATAAAATTAAAATTGGAGAGAATTAATAATTTTCTTCATTTTTAATTTAATTGGTCCAGCACTAAGTTTTTACACTTAAGACCTGACCATTTGTCAGGTCAAGAGATCAATTTAGAGAATGAAAAATAGTCTTTTTAAAATGAAATAAGACAGGACAAGAGAGAAGACAATATAATGTAAAACAATAGTAAGTCTTATTTCATGAAACTTTAGTTTTTATTTGATATGTTAAGAATCTGGAAGCAATGTAAAACGTAATTATTTTGTGTTAAAGGTTTGAAAGTCACTAGTCCAGAAAGACAACATTCTTCTGTTTTAGAGTCAACCAAAACATTCTAATTAAAGGAAACAATTTACAGAATTCATACTAATTTGACTACTTGAACCATTCAGATGCAGATTTAGAAATATATGGACTGTTTAAAACAATAAAGGCATGAACTCAGTGTGCTACTAAGAACTTTTAGGAACTTCTATTTAGAAATGAGCATACAGACTTAAGGATCTTTGAGCTCACCACAAAGCTAATCATGTTAAATATATGCCATATCAACATCTTCTGCATTATACTTTGAGGATCCTTTGCTTCATTTTAATTTCTATGTAATATGAATAACTATAGCAAAACAGAGGAATTATGGATCAACAATTTGAATGACTTCGTGGTTATGCATAAAGAATAAAACTTACAATATCCTAGAATTACTACTACTTTAGAAACAACCAACATGATCAATGGTTACAATATTTTACCTTCTTACCTTCACTACAGAATGACTTGTCAACACCTGAGAATCGCACAGTCTCCTTTATAATTTTCTCAATTTTACAATATTCACACATTGCCATTACATTATTTATTTTCTTATATTCATCAAAACAATTCTTGCCACAGAACTGAAACATTTTGCCCTGTAAAGAAAAAAAATCAAATACTAATTAAACATGTTTATCTTTAAAAAAAAACCCTTATCATTTAATTTTTTTTTAAAAAGTACCATTATTTTAAGAGTGAGAAAGCTAAAAATGCATTTACAGACCTATTTATACTCAAAGTCTTACAATAAACCTATAATTTGCTGTTTCGTTACTTTAGCGTTTTGTGAGACAGGGTCTCTAAATAACCCAGGCTAGTCTCTAATTCATAATTCTTCTGCCTCAGCTTCCCTTCTGAGCATTGGTTTAAGCATGCATCTCCCAACTAGCTACGACTCTATACCTTATAGTCAAGAAGTTCTGGTTTTGTGGCAAAAAGACGATTACAGTGTTGACACCTGAGTTTCACAACACTTCGTGCAAAACCAACATGTTGGGATTGGGCAGCAAGACGCTGGAGACCAGCAGCAGCAGAGCTGCTGATGGAGGTGGGAGAAACAGCAGAGGTGTTTCCTCCACCACTTGTAGACACTGTTGAACCAGTGGGGATGCTCACAATTACTTGGCCCTGAGACAAGGGCACTACTGAAGAATTCATTCCAGCTGGCTTATTAAACAAATTCTGCAAAAATAAAGAGAACAGACTTATTTAACCACTTGTTCAAACAAGTAAAAGGTTGTACACCTCTAAATGCCAATCACAGTTCTTAGATATGTAATAAGCAAAATTCCTTGCCTTTGAACAGCTTTTAACTGAGATAAGTCTCATTTACATAAAAATAGCAATTTAATGAACTTCAGAATATCTTCTCAATAGATAATCTGCAGAATATTTTACAGAAAGCTGTTAAATTATATAACTCCAAATACGAGCTGAACTAAGAAGCTAAGCTTAAAGAACTTGGAAAGAAACAAACAACACAGACACTGGATTTACATTAATTACTACACTAGCTATTTCACAACTGAAGAAGAGGAAAGCTCCTGAAGACATACCTGGAAAGCAACTACACAACTGTAGCTGCAGAAGTTTCGTATACTTCCATCTGACATGGCTAGGTGATACTGAGGGATTGCTGAGGTTTTACAACTGTTACACTGAACTTGTACACCTTAGCAAATCAAAATGAAAGTTGGTAAGTTATACATACAAATTTATAAGGAATTAAGTATCATACAGTAAATAAAAATTGAATTTTCAGATTAATTCATAGGAACTGAGGTTAAAATCAATGATACTACACATCTAAATAAAATCTAAATGGACATTTAAAAATTTTAGCCAGAATCAACACTGAAGCTATAAAATAAATGTTTCTTGACATATATTGGGTATAGACAAAGAAAATACATTGAAGAAGGACATGGAATCCTTTCAGTAAGATGGGAATGAAAAAACAGGTAAGTATAATCAAGATAACAGGAGAATAAATAAAAATAAGAAATATCTTAGATTTTTGCTGAAAAAACAACTAAATTTAGACAAAAAATATGTGCCAACAAAAAGTAGCAACTATACTTTTTTAACTATTACATTTTTATAGTTTATGAAAGCAGTATTACCTGCAGAAGTAACCATTTTAACTCTGTAAGCAGATAAGCAATTAACAGAACAGAAAAGCTCTGTCTTCCCCAAGCTATTGGTATTTTCAATCATTTCTGCTGAGGATCTCAATGATTTGCAAAGCGCACATGGTGTAATTTTGGCTGATTTCTAGTAACAGAATAAAACAACATTCATTTTTACCAAATTCATAAAGCATAATTATTTGAAATGTTTATACTTAACTCTGTTTGAAATACACTGTTTTGTGTGTGGTGCTGGGGAATCAAAATCTCGGGCCCTAAAACAATTTTTTTTTTCATATTCATGTAAATAATTTAAATCAGGAGAATTCAGACTCATTCTTCAATAAAAAGTTTTACAGAGTGACCCATATTCTTCTGAAATTCTGAAACTGTATATTATTCACATATACATATGATTGAAGAGTTTCACGGAGCAAAACATAACACATCATGCACTTTTCCTATTTTCTATTCTACTGTTATTTCATTAGCAGAGTATGGATTAAAACCAACAATTAATAGTAGAATCTACTGATTGGTTATAAGTATAGTTTGAAAAATGCTATTTTATGCATTAACACAAATGTATTCTTACATTACAATACCCTAAAAATTCAAAGACCTTCCTACAAATGGTACTGCACATAGCAGTAAAATTTGAACTAAAGGAAATCAATAAAATTAAAAAGCTCACTATGAAATACTCTGCCACTAGTAAAGTATGCTGTAAACAATGAAATGGAAACAAATCTTATGTATCACGAGTATGCAAATATAAGATCAATGATTCTGACAACCAAAGTCCTCATTCACTTAGGGATTTAACAGAAAATGTTAAAAATTATAAAATAAAATAAATAGGATTACCATGTCAAGCATTCAGGAGAGCACATATTCAAGTAATTTAAAAAATTTAAGGTTTTCTACAATAAATTTGCGAAATATTAAAAAACACTATATATTAGCGCATGCCCAAATCATGAAACATATTCTAAAACTCCAACTCCATTTACCTTCCTCCAAGACAAGAAAAGTAAACACAAATTTAATCTACAAGACTTGAATAGAAAACAGCTCACACATCCAGTCCTATCCAGCAGGGATAATTATATTTCTTAGGAACCACTGAAATGCCTAATGCTTGAATCAAACCATCTCTATGAATCACTACATATCAGGAAAGTTGAAGTCCCTCAAAACTGGAATTGCATACAAATTAAAAAAGAATAGAATTCCAAGATCCTTGGAGGCAAAGGATTGACAGCCACAGTAGTGTTCCAATGCTTAAGGGGAACACAGGAAAGGGTTCAGGGAAATGCCACTGGGTCCTTGTACGTCATCGGAGAAGAGGGCCCAGAGGAGAGTCAGGCATGCACAAGAAAGGACTCTGGGAATTGGGGCGGGAGGCACAGGGGAGGGGGGGATGGGGAGGGAGGGGTGAGGGGAGGGGGAGCAGGGGGTGAGGAGGGAGGAGGAGGGAGGGAGGGAACTGGTGTACCTATTAAGTTTGTATGAGCTGAAATAATAATAAAAAATGTATTATAAAAAAGAGAATAGAATTAAGAAAGAAAGGAAAGTGGCAGCAATAACTCTCTCCCATGTATGAGGTTTTATAGTATATATGATACATTTTAGTATTTTGTTACTTTTTGGTGATCCTTTCTATATAATCCTATAAACATTCTGGCAGTATAACAGCAATTAGCAGGAAAACAGCATTCCATAAGTTTAGCTTTTTTCCCCCAAGGTAATGATACACGATCAAAGTTTCTGAATAAAATACAGACTTATTATACTATACATTCTAATTCTTGTCCCTTATAACAATATACTTTTATATATGAGAAGCCCAAAGATCATTCAACTTTTAATACCTGACATAGCATCAGGAAAACAACAGTGTATTGAAAAAATTTATATATATGAAAATAACAGAAAAATAATAAGCTGAATCCTTTTACTGTGAGTCTTTATATAACTGTGTCTATTATGCTTAAAATTCCAAAATTACTGCAAGGTTTTAACAATAACGTATAGGAAATTTCCAAACTGACCCTGTTACTGACTTTCGAATACTGTAAAAAATGTGTGTATTATATATGATATATATTCACATATATGAATATATTACATATATTTAAAAGATGATATTACATATGTTTAAAGAATGATCAATAAATGCACTAAAAATAGGGAACCTTTGCAAATCCAAGATATGAAAGTATTTACTGTCCTTTAGACGTATCAGTTTTAAACTAACATTTGATTAAAATTTACTGGTGAAATACAAATCTAATACATACAAAATGGCACAAAAGATGTATGTCAGTCACACAGAGTTCATCCAGTTTATCCTCTAGAAAACTTTACTAACCCGTATCTATTGCCTTCTATTACATGAAGAAAAAAAAAAGAAACCCTTCACTCAACTCATTAACAATTAGTTATAACTTGTATTTTCTGGATTATAACTGTAATTATGTGGCTCTAACAGTAAAAATCCATATGCAATATGATCTTTGTTAAAGGACACATAAATATGGAAATCAAAATGCATCTCATCAATGATTAGATGGTCACACACTAAAAGGTTAAGTTCACTTTATCTTTGGGGAGATGTATTAAATTTCTTCTTTTAAGTTTTTGGCATTTCTGCTCAAAAATAAAAATCCTATCTGAAATTAAAAGTCACAACTCTGGCAATCTATGATAGGACAAGCTTATAATATCAATGCATACAGAACATTTAGTATAGAACCATTTGGCAAATACTAGTTACACATAAAAGCTTCACTGTACAATAATCTCAAGATTTTTACAAACATTTAAAAATAATTTCTGTCCAAGTGTCAAGTTCCCTGAAAGGAACAAAGATGTTAAGATTAAATATGGTCAAGTACCTGCTTGTAGGAGGTGACACACATTGAACTACAAAACTTCTTAGACTGTCCCTCAATCTGAAGTACATGGCACTGTCCAGAGCCCGTGTAACAGTAACCCCCACAGTTCTCACAACAGTTCATAGTGAGGTTATTGGCAGAGCGGAACTTAGAGAAGCAGGCATCACTGCAAAGTTTATGGACCACATTCTGGTAATTGACTTCATGTCGAATCTAAGAATCAAAAGGTAACACAACAAATAGAATCAAACTCTGTTCTTTAAATATAAGAATGAAACTCATTCCCCCCAATAGTAAAAAGGTAACTTACAACAGCATTCTTCTGACACATACTGCATTTGGTTGAAATGCTATTTGTATTTATGGTAACAATAGGTTTTTTTTTCAGTTCATATGTTGACAAACATGATTGACTGCAAAAATCTTTGCTGGTAGTGGTATTTTCAAACTGGGCACTGATCACATCCTTTGGATTTAAAATGTCTCTAAAAATGATAACAAAGATAAAATAAGCCAGAATATATTCTTTTTTTGTGACTTTAACCAAATAAAATAGTCAAATACATTGAAGAATACTAGAATTTTGAAAAGTATTTTTGTGTGTATGTGTAATGTGTATGGGAGATGTATGTGTGCATACAGGTGGATGTGTTCAAGGTCAAAGTCAGTGTTTTCCTTAGTTGCTCTCCACTTTACTCTTTTGAGACAGCATCTCTTTGTGTAATTGGAGTTCTACTGACTAAACTCAGAAAGCCTCAGAGACTTATCTATCTCTATATGGACAGAGTTGGGGTTACAGACACTTGTAGTAATGCCCAGCTTTTATATGAATATGAGAATCTGAACTCAAATCATCATGTTTACAAAGCAAACATTTTATCAAATGAGACATCTCCTTAGTCCTGGAATGGAATGGTGGTGTCAGAGTGCTCTAGAATAAACTTGTAACTCTTTTAAGACACTTAAAAGTTCTCCTAAAAAATTGAATATATCACCTATTACACAGAAGTACTAGGAAAACTAGTGTTTTAAAAATTCTTAAATGCATCAAATGGAACCAGGTTTGGTGGTGCTCACTTGTATAGAGCTATCACTCAGAAGACCCAGACAGGAAGATTCCAAGTTCAAAGCCAGACTAGGTTAGATAAAAAGAAGGCTGTACTAGCCCTGGCTTGAGATCCCAAGGGGGAAAGGAAGAATGTAACAATTGGACAGAAATGACAAGAGGTAACATTAAAGATTTCAATTTTCTTCTACTAAATCATTTGCATTTTCATAGTAGTCTTTAAAAACAATCAGGCATAAAATATTTTAAAACTGGAGGAAAGTCTTATGTTTTTGCTGCTGGTATTACTGCTGTATTGTTCTTTAATGGTGCCCTTTTTGGGGGCTAGAGAGGTGTCTCAGGGGTTCAGCCTCTGCCTTGCAGGCGGAAGGTCCTGAGTTCAGATCCTAGACCGGACGTATAGACGCCGGGCAGGCGCAAGCGGGGACAGCCTGCGTTTCTGGTCCTGGTAGAGTGGAGCCTGTGACAGAGTAAATGAGGAGGTGGAGGCGGTCCATAATGGTTCCCGAATTCGCCCATGGTTCTACACACATGTGCATGCGCGCGCGCACGCACACACGCACTGCACGATTGAATAAATAAAAAAAAATTTTTTTAAATGGTGTCCTTTTTTTTGGTTTATTTTTATTTAATTTTCTTTCTTTTTTGAGACAGTGTTTCAGGTAGTTCAGGATGTTCTCAGACTTTCTATGCAATTAAACACTTTGAACTCCTGTGTTCTAACCATCATCTTCCAAATCTAAGAATTACAGGCATGTACTGCCATATCTGGCTCTGTGGTTTTGTTAGGGACCTCCTAGTTCCACTTCCTTGGTGCTGTGATTATAGGTATGCACCAAAATGCCCAATATGAACCACTATGCTTCCTTGTCAGGGCTAGGGAGAGGACAAGACCAGGTTGGCCTTAAACTCACAGCAACTCTCCTGCCTTGAGATCCCAAGTGCTGGAATTATAAACATGAGACACCATGCCTAGATCAAACAGTTGCCTTTTGAAAGTGAATACACATCTTATTTTTTGGATATACATGGGGGGAATTACACATCTGTGTGCAGATGTTTATGTATGTGAGCACACATATACATGGGTATATGTGCCTGTGCGCACACATGTATAAAGAGGAGCATAGATGACTTTGGGTGTTCCTTCTAAACACTTTTCACTTTTATTATTAAGGCAGGAACTTTTAATTGGACCAAGACTTGCCAAGACTGAGGATCCCTGTCTTTGTTCCTGCATACTGAGATTACCAAGCCTGCCCTGCTTTCATATGGATTCTAGACATGTGAACTATGGTCCTCACATTTGTGAGACAAAACCTTATCCACTAAGCCATCTCCCCATCCCATTTGAAACGTATGCATATTTGTGTATATATACATGTGTATGTGTGTATATATATACACATGAGAGAAATATTATGTGTTTGTGTGTGTGTGCCTTTGTGTGGATAACATATGGAAGCCAGAGATCCATCTTAGATGTCATGCCTTGGGAGCCCCAGGGAAAAGAAATCACATTCTTTTGTCAGAAAATCTCTCATTTACCTGGAGCTTACCAAGTGGGCTAGCCAATAAGTTCCAGGGATTCTTCTAACTCCATCTCCCCAGAAATAAGATTATAAGCACTTGCCACCATGTACATGTGTTTAGGGGATTAGTGAGAATGGTATTAGTGTATGGAAGTTTTATATGTATGTGTGCATGTCTGTGGAAACTAGAGATCAATGTTGAATGTCTTCCTCAATCACACTCCATCTTACTTTTCAGACAGGGTCTCTTACTAAAACTGAATTCACTGATTCAGCAAGGAGGCTGCCCAGTGAGCTTCAGGGGATCTGACTTGAATTACAGGTATACACTGCTATACCTTGTTTATTACATGGGTGCTGGAAATCTGAATTCCTAATACCTGACATTGTGCTACTTTTGTAATACCTAACCCTGTATCCTGTCTCCTATATTAGCAGCTGTGGACTGTTTCCTGAATATTCCTTCTCCTTTTATCTATCAGATGTCTATGTATTTTCAGAGTAATGTTTATACGGGTCAAGACACAGTTCATGCATGTATCCCATGCACTGGGATAAATAAGTGATTTTAAAAATGTTGTTACAGAAGCATTCTCAAAATTTATAGCACTATAAATTTAAAAGGATATATACTGGGGCTAGAGAGATGGCTAAAGGTGAAGACCCTGCCTTGCAAACAGAAGGATCCCAGATCCCATATAAAAAATGCCAGGCAGAAATGGCCACAGCCTGTACTTCTGACCCTGAAAGGCAGAACCTGGGAAATTCCAGAGGAAAAGCAAAGAGGAGGCAGGGCAAACCAGGGTGACAACTGAAATCACCCTAGGGACTCCACAGGCACACCCAGTGCACATGTGTGGGGGGGTGCACATGCACCACATTAAAAAAAAAAAATGAGTATACAAATAAAGTACTATAAAAATACAAATAAAGTCAGGGAATACAGTTAAGCAGTGAAGTACTTGCCTAGCACGCACAATACCCACAGTTCAATCCCCAATACCAAAAAAAAAAACCCAAAAAACCCCACAAATATATTGTGAAGAAATGCTTATTTCAAATTAATCTAGTATGTGGCATAAAAGGCTTCCCTGTGAAAATGATGCTTTAACAGGACTTTAAGGGCTGGAGAGGTGGCTCAGGGGTTCAGCCTCTGCCTTGCAGGCAGAAGGTCCTGAGTTCGGATCCTAGACCCCACGTATAGACGCCAGGCAGAAGCAGGGGCGGCCTGCGTTTCTGGTCCTGGTAGGGCGGAGCCTGTGAATCCCAGGGCAGAATAAACAAGGAGGAGGTGGAGGCATCCATGGTGGTTCCCGAATTCACCCATGGTTCTATACACACATACACGCATGCACGCACACATGCACAATTAAATAAATAAAAAAAATTAACAGGACTTTAAGTGTGAAATTTCAACAAAGTAAAAGAGGTGATCACCACAACAGGTCAAGGCAATGGAAGTAACAAAAGAATCTGTTGTTGGCTTCAATAAATTTACAGTCCCATATTTCATGTAACACCATGTACAATCTTGTTCACAACCATATGATGATAGGCAGCAACCTCATCTCAGTTAGTGAAAATTCATCAACAGCATGGACAATTCTAGAAACAGTTACTTCTTTGAGCGTAATTATAATTATGCCAAAAATCTGAAATGACAAAATTAACAAAATTATCTTCCAAATTGCCTCTTTTTAAATCAAATTTAAAAATAATTATGATACTCTCATAAGAAACCTCAAATGAAGATGAATAAAATATATTCAGTTTCCATTAAATTAAAAAGGCTGAAATATATTGAAATATATTTCAAAATAGTTTACAACTTGATCCTAACTGACCATATGGACTACACAGGGAAAGAGTACATATACGAAAGTTAGCTATAGGGGCTGGAAAGATGGCTCAAAGGTGCCTGCTTGAAAACCTAGCAACTTGAATTCCTGGAAGTCCACATGATGGAAGGAGAAAATTGATTTCTAAAAGTTGTCCTCAAACTTCTACCAGTGTACCATGGTATCCTTTCTCTTTTTCTACCTCACAAGTAAATAAAAACAATTTTTTAAATTGTTAAGGGCTGGAGAGATGACTCAGGGGTTAAAACTCTGACTCAAAAGCAGATGGATCCCAGATACCATGTAAAACCGCCAAGAGGAAAAGACAGCAGCCTGCACTTTTAGCCTTGGTGGGCAGAGCCTGGGAAATCCCAGAGCTAAGCAAGAAGGAGGTAGATTTTCAAAGTTACCCTTGGTCCTCCACAGGGACACACAGTGCCCTCTAACACACAGACACACACACACACACAGACACACATACACACAGACGTTTGATCAGTGGTCAAGGACAAAGCAATAAGACAAAAAATTATAATGAAAAATGAGAAAAAAGGAAAAGCAAGACAGAAAATGAAGGAGAAAGGCTGAGAAGGGATTACAATAAATAGAAAAGGGAAAATAGAGTAAGAGATAAAAAGCAATGAAAGAAATGCATAAAATAGAACTACTAGCATGCTAAAACAAATTTTGTTGGATAATGGTAAAACTAAAGATGAATTATGATCAAGATAAACTCAAGATGCCATGTAGGTGAAAATGATCTATTTCCATATAAAATAATGGTAAACAATGGAGGATAAAGAAACATAAATGTTGATGAGGATAATATGAATGAACAAGAACATTAAAAATTATACGGGCTGGAAAGATGGCTCAAGGATTAAGACTCTGTTTCAAGAACAGTTCAGATTCTAAATACCATGTAAAAAACACCAGGCGGAAAAAGGCCAAGGCCTGTACTTTTAACCCTGGTGGGCAGAGCCTGGGAAATCCCAGAGCAAAGACAAAAGGAGGTAGAAGCAATCCAGGATGATTGCTTAAGTAAGTCACCCTCGGTCCTCTACAGGAACCCACAGTGCCCTCTGACATAGACAGAAACAGAAATAGACACAGATACACAATAAATGAATAAATAAAGTTTTAAAATTATAAAAATGCAAAACTGATAAGACAATTCAGTGGGTAAAGTACTTGTCTTGTAAATGTAAATTCAATCCCCAGAAGCCACTTAAAAAGCCTTGCAATTACAGCAAAGAAAGGAGGAGACAGGAGAATCTCTCTATTTCCAATAGGCCAGCCAGTTTAAGCAAATTGGTAAGTTTCAAGACTATGAAGATCCTGTATCAAAAGAGGTATACAGTATTCTTAAGGTTAACCTTAAGTTTTCCTCTGGCCTCCACATAGATACAAACATACCTAAGTGAACATCTGTACACCAGCATAACCTAGACACAAATATATAAACATAAAAGAGGCGGAACATTTTAAAACTTATGTGATTTTCTATGGTCATTCAAAAAAATGAGTGACAAATTTTTTAGATGCATGTGTGGTTATCGAGAAAGAGAAGAAAAGCTAACATAGGAACTGCTGATCCCTAATGTAAGACTTACATAAAAATGCATAAAGGAAGTTTTTTTTTTATTATTTATTCAACTGTGTGCATATGCGTGTGTCTGTGTGTGTGTCTGTGTATGTGTAGAACCACGGACGAATCCGCGAACCACCATGAACGCCTCCACCTCCTTCTGCCCCGGGATTCACAGGCTCCACCCTATCAGGACCAGAACCGCTGGCCGCCCCCCGCTTCCGCCTGGCGTCTATACGTGGGATCTGGAATCCGAACTCAGGACCCTCCGCCTCCAAGGCGGAGGCTTAACCTCTGAGCCACCTCTCTAGCCCATAAAGGAAGTTATTATATCAAATTATTTCATGGCAAAAAGGGCAGAAGTTACAAAATTATTTTCATAAATTAATCTAGAATAATTGGATAATACATATTAAACTATAATATTTAGAGACACCACATTATAACTTAATATTCGTTCTTAAATCTATGTGTTTATAATCTAACAGTAGAAAGATGACTGGGGTAAATTAAAGCTGTCAATGTGAAAATCATTTAATAGTAGATATACTTTAAAAATAAAAAACACTTCAGATGAACTTAGATTTATGAGTAATTAACTGTACTGTTTTGCACTTTGATTGAATTTATTATGCACACTAAGTCACAAAAATTCCAGTTTCATTTAATCGAATTTCACTTCTGAACAAAATTTGATGAAACTCCTTAATCTACTCCTTAATCAATTCAAATGGCTCTAGATAACTTTATAGCCACATACAAACATTAACAGACCACTTAATAAAATTTTAATGTTGAGGGTCTCAAAAGAACCTGCTTCAGATTGAACATCTCTTTTCTGAATTGTGTAGGACCATAAATGCTTCATAATTTGTATTTTTGGTTTTAAAATATTTGTACAGGTTTTACTGGCTAAGCACTCCTGACGTAAAGATGTGGAATGCTCCAAGTTTTGCTCTTTGGATTTAAATTTTCAGATTAGGACTACTCAACCTCAATAGCCTTAATACATAAACCCTGAATCAAAATTTGAATATTTATTTCTGCTACTTTAAATAGTAGTAATGTTACAACGAAAACAGAACTCCCAGAGGAAACTAAAGTACAATATACCCTTGTATACATGAAATATATACTACTTTATGATCCCAATAACAAAAATTTACTTTTTCAGATGTTCCAAAGAAATGAAACATTTAAAAATGTGCATTTAATTAATTCTTGAAAATAGCTATACATATTCAAATTTGTTTAGTCTCTGGTCTAACTGAATCAGAAAACAAAGCATCTTTTTCCCTTTCCTGACACAGAAAGTACGGCATCATGTGAAGAACTATAACACTAAAGGAATAAAGTAATAAATCATGTTGAAATAGAGACAGCAAAACACTTCAAAACAAAAAGGCATCATTACTTTTTTCTGATTTACTCACCGAGACATTACAATTATATTACAAACTCTATGAGGATAACTTTAATATAACTCTAATATATCAAAATAAACTTAGCTCAAGCTTCATACTCTATTTTTGTTATTTAACACTACAAAGGAGCTTCTGATGTAGTTTTGAGATAAATATTCCTGCACTAAAAGTCATTTAAAGTTAGAAAGAAATTCTGGTGATATACAAGAAACAGCTTTAAATACCTGTTTATCTTTAAGACTTATTTTATCTTTTCAAAATAAAATGGTGAAGTAATAGAATACCCTTAAATGTTACTTTTGTTATATGAGAAATTTCAGCTAATGAAGAACAGTCCAATTTTTCAAAACACTTTTTAATTCAAAGGCAAATTGTTTAAAGCTAAAAGAAAGCTGATCATCTATCACCCAGAAATACTGGAAAGCAGCAACATGGTAACAGTAAACAATTTGGCATTTCTCAAGAAAACGGAAAATGAAACGAAATAGATAATCCAGAACTCTGCCCTACTTTGAGCAGCTTGAACAAGTTTTCTTGGTGAGAGGAGGTGGTGGGCGGGCGGGTGGAACTGTGTATCCAGTGAGACACAGGGTAGAGCAGAAAAGCTGAGTTGACCCTTTCCTTTGATAAGCAGTTTGCCCTTTCTGGAGAATTTTTTTACAACCAGAGCAGGAAACTCGAACAGCTGTGGCTGGAACTGAAGGAAGCATTTTATTCATGCCGGGCGAAGCCAATGAAGGCTGAAAGCCAGTAGTCAACTGTGGAGCTTTAAAGAAAAGAAAAAAAAAAAAAGAAATCAAGAGGAAAAAATTTACTTTTCATTATGCTTTTAAAGTATTGATTTTTTCTTAGTCTTGAAACTCAAAATTATGTAATACACAATGTAAAGATATTTTAATAAACAATGAGAACTACCTAACTTATTACAACAAGTAGAAACTGCCTCTCATTCATGTTGGTGAGAATAATATGATTCATTGATTCAATTCTGATTCTTACCAAGAGGACTGCCACTGACTGAAAACACAGCACTAATTTTCAGTTCCCCCTCTTGAGTTTTTTGCTGTTGGCCATGACTATACTCCTTTAAAAGGAAAAAAATATATATATAATAAACACAGAGAAAAATAATAAACGCCTGAAGAAATCAAGACATTTTACTATTGCTAAGTAGAAGTGAAATAATATTTATATTAACATTACTAAGAAACAATAAAATGCAAAAACAGTAAGCAAACTATAATTAACAGTAAGGGTACAATATGCCAATATGCTGAGAGATTGGGAGAAAAAAAAAGAATGTTAGCTACCTAAGTAGTCTGATAAAATAAACCAAATGTTTTTGTTATTTTTAATAATACAATACTTTATATTTGTGTTTATTATAAAAGTAATACACAATCACAATAGAAAATTTAGTTAAGGAGAAATAACACAAAAAAAATACTAATCATATTTCTATCACCCAAAAGAACCACTGTTCTTTTTTGGTATATTTCTTTCCAGTCTTTTCCCCTCTCTTATTCAAAGAAAGGTTTTACATCATTATACAACTGTAATTAATCTAAATAAAAATTTTTAATAAATCTGTTCACTTCAATTATTTGAGCTTTTGGATATTCTTGTATATTACTGCAAAATAATTTCTAATGACTAAATACCATGGTTCCTAAGACTCGAGTCCAAGAACCACTGAAATCTGATAGTCTGAGAATAGCAAAAGATTATCTGTTAAACTATATTATTTAATTTTTAAGTGCAAGTAAATATTTTAAATTATGAATAATCATCATATAAATGAATTCTATCACAGATTTTGAGTGTTGATGTTTTCCTCTCAACTATACTGCTCACTTATGATACCACTAAGTGACAGATTTTCTAAAGATATTTATCACAATGAAATCTTATAAAACATTACAAAGACCCCTTATTTTTAGAATTCTGGGGTATCTCAGACATATTCTTTTTTTGTGGTAGAGGGATGGCAACACATTAAGCAACTTGAGAAACATCATATATATTTTTATACATATTGACATCAGATTAAACAGATGTAACTGATGTAAATGCACTTGACTTAGGCGTAATGTTCAGATTTCCAAAACTCTTCAGTAATTCAAATGTACTCAGACAGCATTTTTCCTTTTTTTTGTTTTGTTTTTGTTTTTGTTTTTTTTGAGGCAAATTCTCAATATGCAGCCCTGTTTTGTCTGGAGCTTCCTACACAGAACGGGTTAGCCTCCCACTCAAAGTAATCCTGTGTCCCTGTGCCCCCTCAGTGCTGGGATTACAGGTGTCATCACACCTAGCGAGATACACCATTTTAAGAATAAAAATGAACAAAATTCCATGCTGAATATCAAAACTTTAAATGAAGGCAGAATCGGGATAAGTATTACTGATTTTTTTTTCTTTTGCCTCAGGCTCCAACATGTAAGTAATTGACATGTAACTGTAACAGTGTTGGTCCACTTAATGTCTTCATACATGTAATACAAACAGTAATGTCACGATAAATATATTTATGAAAACTCATGCTTTAATTATTAAAGTAGAAATACTAGGTAAAAATACATATAAAGACTTAGAAATTAATGACAAGATGGTTTTTCCCAACAAAACTGTTCTTACTAGAGCAACTCATTTAAAAAAAAAAAGCCAAATAAATGTCTTACCCCGCTTTATTTTAAGATGTAGATACTTTGATGTTCATTCGCAAGCGCATTATGATGCAACAATATTAACTCTCTGTAACATTTCTTATCAACATTTCCTTTGAATTAAAATTTCTATGTACTGAGGTTTTCCATTTTTATGCCAAAAATCTGACAATCTTTACCTTTGTGATTTCTTCTATCTCTTACAAAGTTTTACTTCCATAATAAAATAATAAGAAAGTGGTTTCACTGTTTATAATACAGTCGTTTAATCCAGGGGTCAGCAAACTTTATCTGCAAAGGGCCAGATAGTAAATATTTTTGACTCTTCAGGCCATATGGTCTGTTACAACTAAAGTCTGGTCTCTGTCAAATCTACCCAATACTGCCCTGGTAGAGCAAAAGTACCCATAAACAATATGTAAATAAACATGGTAATGTTCCGATAAAGTTTCTTTGCAAAACAGGGGTCGGAACAAAAAAAAAAAAAAAAAAAAAAAAAACACAGAATGGGTTGAACTTAGTCAGTCATTGATAACTTCACAGTGCTGGCTTAGACCCATTTGAGCCCTTACAATTTTCTTTTTCTATCACCAAATAGTACATTTCTTCCACTTATCCTTCTATATAGGCTATTCTGAGTATCACTCTGATTAACATCATATTTATACTACTCTAATAATGTAACTAGGATGTTTAATCATGTAAGATGTTTTGTCACTCTCAACTTCTCCAAAGACTCCTGAAAATATTATATGTAACATGTACACATGTGTATATATCCACTCTTCAAACCTTTGAAGTTTAACATTTTCAGCATTTCATATAAAATCTGTGTGCTGAGGAATAAGTAACATCATAGTAATTCTTTTTTTTGAAAAAAAATAGTCTCTCTATTCAATTAAGTTGTTTTTTAACAAAGTACTTTTTACGGAAATATTACTGGCCAAAAATCTAACAAGTTAAGTAACAATGCTGACACAACCTGTACTCTTTTAATAATAATAGAAGGTTGTCATTATTTTATTTTCAAATTCTGTGCTTGTTACTAATCTAAAATAGGATTTTCCTTGAACATGATCAAGAGATTATTTACTATAAACTTTGTACACAGAATTATCTGTGATATACTTTGACATTTAATAAAGGTATTCAGAGTTGTACTGCTGGTAAAATATTTGCAATAAAAACTTTTTAATGTTGACATCTTCTGACAGTCCTATGTATATAGTACATAAAAACAAATTTCCCCTAAAAATGTTTTCTTAAACCTTGGAGAACTCCAAAACCAAGCCCATTAGCTCATACTAATTACCTCATACTAATAGTCGCCAGTCCACTCTATTATTCTGTAATGATAATTCCAAATATGTAGCACATTGAAACGAAGGAGGAGGAAAGGAGGGTGAGAGGGAGAGAAGATGGAAGAGAAAAAAGAGGAGTGTATTAACCTTATTCTGTTTAAATGCCCATGATATCTTCAGGGCAAACTGTCTGCATCCCTCACAACAACTAGCAAGTGTCATGTTTCACAGGGAATAAATGTATGATTGAGGATCCATAAGCTTTCAAAAACAAAGTAGAAGTCACAAGTGTCTAAACAAAAACTCCTTTCCTTTGCTTATCTCAAAGAAAGAAAGCATCAATATCCCAGGATAATTATGTTAGAAATAAAGAATGGTTTTTATGACCAAATAAAGTTGTACGTCTGGCACAAATCCCCAAAATCTAAATGACTGGATTCTATTTTCAAAGGTTTCTGTAAATCATTGTAGTGACAGGCAATTTGCTTTTCCATCTTCATTTATTTCAACGATTGTAAAGTAGCTCTTCCTTTATAATGAAAAGAAAACATTCAAGATTTAACATTAATATTTATTGAATGTCTGGCTTTCAGATCCTACGGAAAACAGAAAAGGAAAAAATGGGGTTTGTGATTCACCTAAAACTTTCTATTGTAAAATTCTCTCTAGGCATTTTTGAAAATTAAACAATCTTTACTTGTGCAAAATAGGTAGTCTACCAAAAATAAATCCTAGATTATAACACTTACACTGACTCTTTCCTAGCCATACAGCCTTGTATAAGTTAACCTATGAAACTCAGCTACTTGGGGGATAAGCACTAATATATCCTCTACTCCATCTTCAGGGTTGTTAGGAAGATGAAACGGTACATACAAAAACATTTATTCCCATTTTAAAAAACTACACAAACTACAACAGTAACATGCAATATGATTTAAATGAAGAAATGAAACTGAAAACCCAATGATATCATGCCAGTTTCAGAAGCGGAAAGACAATGACTGACAAGCCCAGGAATTTACACTGAAAATATAATAAAAAATAATCAGGCAGAAGTTAAATATTTATAAAGCAAACATTACAGCATCTTAGTGATTTATATAATGAAGAAATTAAGATCAAACAAACTGCAAAAAGGAGAAGTATACTAAAAGTGAAATTACAAAGCTAAGCATAGAGAAAAGTCAAGGGAGGTTTGGTAAAGGTACCATGAGTTGAAACTTATTTTACTAAACCATGAGAGATGTTATAGCAATTGATGGTCAAAAGAAAAGGTTGACTATACCTGTAAATTTTATCAGTACTTTATGAGGTTGATGGAACTCTTTGTGACTAAGAAAAAAAAACAACACATTGGAATTCTAATTCACAGGGAATGAGTAAGATTTATAAAGCATTATGCACTACTAAAAGCGAAGGAATAAAGATTTCCAATAGTCATGTGGGAGACATATCCAAAAGAAAAGGGCAGTGAAGGAGAAGTAGCCTGTGGTGTCAGGAGGGAGAGAAGGAGGAGTGGGAAGAAAAAAAAGAACCAACCTCTATAGTTCATAAGTTGACTATCCTTGGGGAATTCTAGAATTACCAAGGTTTGATGTTCCAGATCACAAGATCACTGTGGTTGACAAAAAAGAACTGCCCAGAGAAGACCTAGCTCTATCCATTCATGTGCTGGAGTGCTCTACTATAGGGATAGAACAAAGAATGTTTTTGGATCTTACCTACATTAATTCTTTATTCTCAAGAGTTCAAATGATGAAGTGGTGAGCTTCTGGGGAAATTCTTCCCCATACTCATGCTATCCTATCTATACTCTGTAGTCTATGAAACCTGTCCAAAAACAGTAATACTCTAACAATGTCCTTTAATCTGTACAGAATGTCATCTTTCTTTCGTTCTATGGAAATATTGAGGGGTCATAAACAAATAGGTTTTGGTATCCTCAAGCATTACGATTTTAAAGAATTTCCCATGTCCACATGGGCACATCAGGAGATATCTCGATCGACATGCATGATTGCAATCTTAAAAATATAGGGCCACATCAACTGGATATCAGGATATTTTATCCCTAATTCAGAAACCTAGGATTACCAATACATCTACTTTACACCTACTTTCCACTTAGTAAAACATGTTCATATTCTTTTTCTCTGAGCCAACTATACTCCTATGTATGGAACTCCTGAAGCTTTACCATCACTATCCTAATACATCGACTTTTTCCTTAGATTCGAGGAATTCTTGCTTGAGCATCATGTATCTTTACAGTCAGGTATGTCTTTTCTCCTAAACGCCAATTCTCAATAATAAAAGATTTGCTCCCCAGAAACATTTGGGATGTCTGAAGACATCTCTGGCTGATACAACTGAAAGGGACAGAAGGAGCTATTACTGGCACCTAGAAAGTAGAGGAGGCCAAGGACACTGCTAGAGATACGGCACAGCACAAGACAGGCCCTCATAATAAAATCAAAAATTGTTCTCAAAGAAGTCTAAACAAAAATTCTCTTCCACAGTCTCATTTACACTCACAAACTCCCTAACAGAAGATGGGAAAAGTAAGCTTCCTCTAGATTAGATACTATTTAGGAGAAATAATTAATTTACTCATGTTATCTTTACTTTTCACATTCTAAATTCATGCCATCTGAACAAACATATACTACCTTCAAACAATTGCTACTATCCCTTATAGATCACTTAAACCCCTTCCTACATCCAAATTAACTACAGCATGTGGTGCAACTTCTTTCTTCCACTCCAACTACTTCAATGCCACCAACTGTATGGGTAACTTACACAACATCAGCATTTCATAGTTACGGGACTCCTATGACTTTTATCTCTCAAGTAACCTTGAAGTAACACAACTGTATCCTTACCCTTACTACTCAAGTCTCAAACTTGGAATCACGAATCACTCACCAAAGCCTCCTTTCCAATAAACTGGTTCTTCAATCAATTAACCTTTCCAAAGATAATATGTCCATTAGCCACTCCTGAAAGACAGTTAAATCCACACCTAACCTGTACTTCATTAGTAGTAACTGCAAAGGCTTATTGCTCTGTATGAACTAAGTCACACCACAAACCCATAAACCACCCTTACCCCTCAATCACATCTGCTACATCAATTTCAAAAACTTGAAGATTAACAAGTCCTTAACCCTGCACATTTCATTGTAAAAATCACAGTGGTATTAGGGGACAAAGAAGATTAAAAGTCTTAATTATTTCTCAAAAAGATTTTCATATAACTATTGTTAATGATTTACAAGATTAATTTAAATTGCTTCAACCTCCTTTAACACTCTACTGAAAAACTTTCATCTTGCGGAAAAACTACTTCACTTCTCAAGTACACTTTCTCTCTCAAGTGAGTAATTTAATGTGTAGAACGGAAAGAAATGGGGGAAAAAAGGTGAAATGTTTACTTGAGCATTTTCAGGTTCATCTTTAATTTTGTCTAGAAGTCCCTGCTGTGGTGCCATTGCTTTGTCATACTCATCATCCAAAGGTTCTTCTTTAATTCTAATATTTGATGCAAAGGAATTCCCCAGTTCCGAACCAATGGATTCTTTATTGGCAAATGGGTAGCTGGAATCCTAAAACACAATATAAAGGATTAATAAATATTCAAACTCAAAAATTATTGCCTCTTTAGGTCTAAAGCCCAAAGAAAAGCTCACTGGAAATGAAGAACTCCACGGACATGAGAGTCCTTATGCCTAAAAGTACACATGTTATTGGTTTAAGTACCAAATAACAAATAATGAACCTACGAGCTGAGGCTTCTTAGACTGTCTACAAAGAGGTCCTTATTCAAATAATAGAATAAACAAACAAAAAAAAAACCAACAGTACTCTTTCTCTTGAAAATGACATAAAGAAAATTTTGACACTTGCCACGGTTAAACACCAATCTACATACACACTGAAAACTTACCCTAAAGTTTGTTTCTGGGGTTTGTGGTAAATGGGTATGTAATGTTTCTTCAACTTGATTAGCTATTGAAAGAAAAACAAACAAACAAACACATGTATATGAATAACAAATCTTAAAAAGAATGACCTAAAAAGCTATCATTTGACAATCACCTCTTCCCAACAAAGATGCTCTTCAGTGAAGTCAGTTCCAAAACAGTCTAAAAGTTTTGCTCCAAGTTCTCCACCTGGCCTCTCCTGTCTCTTCAACCTTGCCTGACAGTGGCTACTTTATTCACTATGCTCGGAAAATGGTATTTGTTCGCTCTTGGTTCTACTAGGTCCTTTGATTCTCCTCTATTTTAAATGCTTACGGTTCAGTTCAAAACTTGCCTCTTCTCTATAAAAACATGCCCTGTTTGCTAAGAATGATCTCTCTCATAGCAATCACTTGTGGGTTAGGGATATTAACTCATTAGTACAGCATTTGTCTAGCATGCACAGGGTCCTGAGTTTAATAAGTACTATTGAAAACCAAGAGAGACACAAAGAAAGACAGAGAGAGAGAGAGAGAAATGCAAACAATTCCAGTTCTAAAGTGGGTGTGGTACCTCACATCTTAATCACAACCCTAGTCAGGCTGATCAAAAAATAAAAACAAACAAAAACTTCTTGGGCTACAGAATGTCTCAAAAAGAGAAAAAAAGCATTATATAAACACAGTGCTTTTCATTATTTAAAAATCAATACTGCACGGCCCTATGAGAAATTCTTCTACCACTATCTTAAAACTCTAAATTAGATCTTATGGTTTAATAGTCACTAATACTTCTTGCCTTGTCTCATCCCTTCTACTACTAGACATTATGCTCCTTCAGATAAAGGACTTCCATAATTTTAAATATCCACTGTAGGGCCACTAAAAATAAGTACTGAATTAAATATATTGGAAAATATAGTATATCCACAAAAAGTACTGAATTAAATATATTGGAAAATATAGTATATCCACATACAGCTTTGTACAAATTGTATACTTGAAATATGTCTTTTCTCATAGTACTGGTTTGCTCTTTCTGCAACATATCTCCTAGCACTGTTTAAAGAAACATACAAATTAGTATGATGTACTTGCTTTGCTTTGCTTCATTGCAAAAGATTAAGGCTCAAGAATACAATGATGAGTATGATATAGTCTGGCTCTGAAGAAGCTCCAATACTAATAATAATGCAAAAAAAGAAAATTTGTAATTTTGTGATAAGTACTACAAAAATAAGGCATAAACAAAATACTGTGGAAAAATAAATGGGAGAATCGTTCTTAGGAATGACTACGGAGAAGAAATTCAAGAATTCAGCTTCACTGGATAAGAAGTACTTTATGGCATATATACACACAGAGATGACATTAGGCAAATGGACAGCAGGAAAGGAAAGCACGTTGAGAAAACGGATACACTCAAGATCGGAAGTGAAGCTGAAGCACAGGATGTGCTAAATTAAAAGAATCAAAAGGAGCCTTAGCTAACTTCTAAAGCATAAAATTGTGTGTGTGTGGGTTAAGCTTCTCAATTTAGTCTAATGGATGAAATAAGAGATTAAAATTAGTGATTATAGCACAAAGAAGTTAAATCCAACTTCAGATTCCAATGTTAAACAAAAGAAAATGAGCAGGTGACTCAAGCCTCATCAAAATAGCAACACAAGAAAGGAAAAATGAAATTTAGAGCTACTTTTCAACCACTTATATCATTAGGAAAAGCTATAGGGATAGTCAATCATAAGTCAAAAATAAGCTCACAATGAATTTGAAATTATTCATATTTTAAAAAGCTATTACTTTGTTACTGTGCTTTATGTTCTATTCCAACAATTACCTGCTTTATCAAAAAAACTGCTTTTCAACCTCGAATCCAAATCTTTATGGGGTTTATCCAACAGTTTTTCACGTTCATGATAAGTTAGGTCTCTATTTGTCTCCTTTCCAGAAAATGTCTCTTTGCTGTTTTCTCTTACTAGACTAAAATCTTTCCGTACTGACTTAAAGACAGAAACCTGATCAAATTGTTTAGGAAAGTCTTTTTTTAATTTATTTTGAATTTGTACTTCATTTTCATTGTCTGATTCATGCTGAGTGGCTCTTCTCTCTACTTCCAAGCTATCATCGGTATGAATTGAAGAAACAAGATTGTCCTTTGAGCTAAAATCCTGTTCATCCTCATTGTCACTACCAACGACTGGAATTCCTGCAAGATCCCCAGAGTTCAAAAAATAATCATCTTCATCCAGTAATGAATTTTCAGATCCTGTTTGATTCGGCATTCCATAAGAGATGCTGTCAAGGGTAGGAGTTAAGTTGTGGTCTGTATCTTCAGACATTTCTGTATCCATGATACCACCACCTTGAAAATAAAATACTGTTTAGACAAATGACAGTGCTGATGATGACCATAATCATAAGGTCTGTCTGTCATCCAACCAAATATATTTCTTCCTTTTCAAACAAAATATAAATAATATTACAATAGAATTCAGCTGACATTTTGGACACAATCATCCCTACCTGACAGTTAAGGAAATGAAGAATCCAAACATGAAAGACTACTCCAGGTTAAGGAGAAGATATGATATGGAGAAGGGCAAAACGACTCCAAAAATCAGACATTTCTGTGATGGACCTACAACATGATCCTAAATCTTACATGATTCTGGAGAAGAAAACTCTCACAGGCTGTATATATACCAGTATAATACTCACCTTGGAGATTAACTTGTGGTGAGACTTAGTGACAGTTACATATAAAATAGTTACTAGCAAAGTGACTGAAACACACAAGTTGACATAAAAGTGACAATAACCATTTTTATAATGTGTTCTAGTTTCAACTACCCAAAACAATAGGTCATTATTCCCCAAATCCAATTTTTCTGCACTACACTAATAGAGGCTTAATCCAGTTAATGTTTACAACATAAGAATATTTTTCTCTCCTATTCAAAAGAAAAAGAAAAAAGGCAAACTCCTAACTTTACAGTTTACCTTCACAAACTTGTGAATAACAAGCCTTTGCCAGTTTGTTTCTACTTTAGCATTCGTTTTCTAAGCTTAATATAAAAAGGTCCCTCACTGACCTCACAGTGAAATTCAATTGTTTTTATTTGTGACATATGTCTCCCATCTGAATAAAATTTGCTTGCCACTATATTTTTTCTTACCTTTCTAATTAGCCTATCAATTTATCTTATGCGTGGCTTGAATATTACTTCTCCAGATTTCTAAACTGGTTTCACACATGCAGAACTTAATTATTTTATTCATCTGTATAATCTTGACTTCTACTTTTTTTTTCTTTTTAAAACTTTGTGTGTACACACATGCCAAGACAGAAATAAGGTCATAAAGCAACTTTATGGAGTCAGTTCTCTTACTTTTACATGGGTTTGGGAAATGAACTCAAGTCATCAGGCTTGTGGTCAAGTACCTTTACTGGCTGAGCCAACATGCAGTACTTTTAATTTTCTTTTTTCTTTAAAACAAATTCTTTACTATGCAAAGTGATCACTATTTTTTAAGTTTGTGTGTGTGTGTTTGTGTGTCTGTGGCCACAGAACAAAACTGTAGGTAGATCTCTCCACCTTTATGTGGGTTCTAGGGATCGAACTCAGGTTGCCAGGTTTTCACAGCAAGCACCTTTAACCACTCAGTCATCTTGCCAACTCCTTTTTATGCTCATAGGGCTCATGCAAGGTTAGAGTCTTGCACATACCAAGAAAACACTTTCCAGGTGAGCTCTACATACTTCGATTTCAGCTTACTCTTTTTTCCCAAGATTTAGGTATCCAAATTCAACTTACTTTCTCTTATCCTAGGGAAGCTCATATCCATCTTTACTCATAACAAGCATGCAAATCTTACATATTTCCCTTACTTGATTAAATGGCTCACTACTAATTGTTCAAGAAAGAAAATTACTCCAATTTACCTTTTCCTGAATAAATTCTATTAACACATTAACATAATCTCTCAGAAATCCTTTCTTTTCATTTTACCCAAAACCTAATTCTAACATCAAATCTCTTACGGTACTATCCCATCTTCAATAATTCATCCATTCAATAAACACAACTACCTAGGAAGCATCTACGTCCTAACAAATCCTATCCCAACTATACTCATTGGTTTAAGAGTGGACACTAGAATGGTTAAAAACTCAAATATATTATACATGTTTAATTTTTAAAATTTATTTATTTAGTGTGCGTCTGCCTGTCTGTGCGCATGCACGTGTGTGTGTATCAGAGGGCACTGCGTGTCCCTGTGGAGGACCAAGGAATCATCCTGGATTGCTTCTATCTCCTTTGTGCTTCACTCTGGGTGAAGTGCAGGCCTACACCCTGGGATCTGAATTCAGTATCTTCTGCTTGCAAGGCACATAGTCTTAATCCCTGAGCCATTTCTCTAGCCCTACCTATATTATGTATGTTTAAATTATTTCTAAACAAGTTCTAACAATGCAAAGTCCAAAAGAAGGTTCTCCTTAGTTACCCTCTCCGTAGACATCAGAATTATCTTTCTGAAATCTGGTTATTCCTTCCTTAAAATCTTCAGCCCCATGCCTAAAGGGCTGATGATGCATTCATTCAGCGCTATTCTGTGATTAGTATTATGGATTTTAAGAACAAAATGATGAAAAGAATGATGATAGCTGTTCCTCACAAAGCTACAAAAACAAACACAAATATAGAAACAATTGTTGTAAAGAACTAAAATCTTCAGCCAATGATGTTAAAAGGGGAAGGAGAGAAGTGAACTTTTATTTCTGCTCTATCAGAAAAATGCTTGCTAGTCAATATGTAATAAATAGAATCAGAAAATTATTCCTGTATACTTAATTTACAACAGATGGAAATAGATGTTAAAACCCTAATGGAAATGCACAATAAAGAACTTTCAGGTGAGACATCACCATCCCTATTTTCTTACCATATACTGCGCAAAGAAAAGCTGAGATTAAAAAAGCATGATTGTTAATTATTTTCATGTTTTCACTTTCCATTTATTTAAAATTTATAATAAAAGAGATTAAGGCTTGGAATATATCTAAGTGGTAAAGTGCTTGTCTGGCATATATGAAGCCCTGAGTTCCAGAGAGAAGGGGGGGGAGAATGAAGGAGAGAGAGGGAGAGGGAGAAGGAGGGGAGGGAAGGAGGGAGGGAGGGAAGGGGGAGGGAGGGGAAGAAAGAGGGAGGGAGGAAGGGAGGGAAAGACGGAGGGGGAGGGGAAGGGGAGAGGGAACGAGGGGAGGAAGAGAGGGGGGAGGGAGGGGGGGAGGAGGGATGGGAAGAGGGAGGGAGCGGAAGAAAGACGAGAGGGAGGGGAAGGGGAGAGGGAAGGAGGGGGAGGAAAAGAGGGAGTGGGAGAGAGGGAAGGAGAGGGAGAGGAGGGGGAGGGAGAGGAGGGAGAGGAGGGAGGGAGGGAGAGGGAGAAAGAGGGAGAGAGAGGAAGAAAGAGGGAGAGGAAGAAGAGGAGGAAGAAAACATACATATGACACAGAATTTTACCAGACAAAAGCATCCTAAGTCAGTATTTCAGTCGTTGCTATTCACAACTGATCTTTACTTCTGGGCCATATAACGTGTTCTGTAATTGCTAAAATGAATGAAATGTAGGTTTTGACATCAGCAATTTAATAGGAAAGAAACCAAATACAGTAATACTGCAAGCAACCACTGATATCTATTTTCACTTGTAGTCAGGGCATGGTATGGGAGGAAAAAAGCAGCCATCCAGAAAAAGATACCTAATTCACACGGAAATAACTTCCACATATATCTAACTTCAGACACTGAAAAGGGAAATTAAAGAAGTTAAATATCCTAAATCTTAAGAACAAGCCTTTCTAAAGACAACACAAAATCCAGTATAAAATATAAAAGTTATTGAATAACATTATAAAGCATCAAATATGACTATCAAAACTAGGGGAAAAAAAACCAAACCAAAAGACATAGGACAGTTAAAAAGACTGCACTCTAATAGTAATAAACAAAACCAAACATAAGAAAGCCAAGAATTTTAGCAACCTTTCACATATAGGTAAATATCGAGAAAAGAAATGTAAATTAATACTATATTGCTAGTATCTTCACATACAGTTTTGCAGTAACAAAAAGTTTGATAAGACAAAGGACAAGATTTGGCTGAAGGTAAAAAATATCAAGAGTTCGTGGCAGAGATTATATATGGGCTGAAGAGTCTAAAGTATTTAGCCCATCCAACCCTAAGGCATGGGCTATTTCCCAGCCATTATAATAAAAGTTAGGTAATATCTATGATAATTTAATGTACATTCCTCTTGACATACAATACTTCTCAGAATTTATCCTACTAGTTAACCTCATAAAATATCTTTAAAACTGAATTTTTGTAGCCGCCAAAGACTAGAAAAATGAATTGGGCATGGTGTCACTCCTGTGATTCCCAGCATGGTGCAAAAGTAACTAGCATGAGGATCGAGAGTTCAAGATTGACCAAGGTACAGAGTGAATTCCAGGGCAGCCTGAGACAAAGAAGGATGGAAGAATGAAAGGCAGGAAAGGAAGGAGGGAGGGAGAGGAGGGAGAAGGAGAGAAGAAAGGAGGGGGGTAAGGAGAGAGAGAGAACATACAGAGATGTCAGAGGACAACTTGGTGCTGCCAGTTCTTTCCTACATGTGCTCCTCTGAGCCTGAACACATGCCATCTGGTTTACATCACACACCTTTACCTGCTGAGCCATCAATCAGGCATCTGAGAATTTTAAAAATAGAAAATATTACAGTTCTAAGTACACTTATGAGAATAATTACTCTGGAGGGAAACATCTTTGTGCAACAAAAACTGTAGGATAGTGGGTAAAATCAGGTACATTACTAGATTTTATAAGATGTTTAAAAATTATCTTAAGGAATTTGATAACAGTATTTCATAGTGACAACTAATTTTATGAAGTAAAATCTCCTTTGTCCTGCTTATGCTTAGCACTTACTTTAATGGTATACTACTATTTTGACACCATATCTAAGAATCATTTCAAGGAAAAACTACCAACCAAAAAACTCGATTACAACATGAACAAACACTGCAAAAGAGCTGCCGCTCTCGTTTCTAACATATTAATTCCTCCTACGCATTTTAATCTAGAATTGAAGCATAGTTTAAGAATATCAGTTATAATTTCAGCTTTAGAAAATATGGTTCTTTGGCCATTTTCTGAGATTGCTAGCTTTCTATGTTTTATAAGGATCACAGAATTAAAAAAAAAAAACACACAAAACTTGCAAGAATGTAAAAACAATCAGAAAAACAAGGTGATCTTTGAACACTTAATAAAAACATTTAATCAGGGCTGGAGAGATGGCTCAGGAGTTGACTCTGCCTCTCAAGCAGGAGGTCCTGAGTTCAGATCCTAGGTCCACGTAAAAACACCAGGCTGAAACTGGAGGTCTGGACTTCCATTTCTGGTCCTAGTGGGCAGAGTCTAGGAAATCTCAGCGTGAAACCAAAAGGAGGTAGAAGCAATCCAGAATGATTCTTTCTTTCTCTTTCTTTTTTTCTCTCTCTCACACACAAAACGAAAAGTTTAATCAGAATTGGTTTTGTTACAGAAAAATTTCTGAAACGTTACTTAATATAATTTTTAAATAACATTTTTTAAACTATCAGTCACAAATATAATTTAACAATTAAGGTTCATATTGTCAGAAATCACTCAACATAGAACATAAATAATCTAAATGTTTATTTTTATATGAGACATATAGAAGCACACTTACCAATCATGACATGCTCAGACAAGACTTTGATAATGGCTATGCCTATCTGACTTCTTTCACAACCCTAAACTGATCTTCACAACTCTTTATGTCTATGAAGAAGAATGTAATGATAGAGCAAGGATACTTGCACATCAATGTTTTTACTGGTTTATGTAATCATTCTAAAGTATCCCAACTCTTCACAGAAACAACTTGATTTTCATAACAAGATTTTGACTTTTAGTCTAAACGCATAGTTACATAGTTACAGTGACAAATACTACCAAAATAAACAAGCCTGGTAATAAGTAAAAAAAAAAATCCCAAAAGTTGTCTACTGACCTTCACATCTGTGACATGCATCAATTTTTTTTTAAAGAACATTGCTTTAACTGGTACTGGTACACATACGTATCATATAGAAGGGAGTATTTTAAAAATGAGATAGTTTGTTAGCATTGTGACAAGAAAAAAAATTACTATCCAACACTATATGAAAAGGCAAGCCTAGCCAGCTGTACTGGTACACTTGAGGGAACCTGGAAGCTAAGGCAGGAAGACTGAGTTAAAGACCAGCCAAGGCTATATAAAATATTCTTTTCTTTATTTTTAATTTAATTATGAGAGAGAAAAAGAGAGAGGAGAGAATAGATGTGTGTGCCATTGTAAATGTGCAGGTCAAAAGGTAATTTTCAGATGCTGATTATTTCCTTTCACCATGTTGGCTCCATGATCAAACTCAAGTCACCAGGGTTGTGCTCTTACCCAGAGTCATCTCACAAGCCAAGAAAGATTCTTTCTTAATTAATCAGCCAACCAATCTAGAATAACTCAACAATAATCTATGAAAGGTAAAAGCAGTAACATTTGTTGGAATATAATCAATGCTTTTTTGGGGATGAGGGGGACAGCATCTCTGGTGTCCCAAACTGTTCTTGAATTTGCTATGTAACTGATATATATTCCTGAACTTCTAATCTCCCTGTCAATACCTCACAAGGGCTTATTACTGGTGTGCACCCCTTATCTAAGTACTCCTGAAGATCGAACCCAGGGCTTCATGTGTGCTACACAAGCGTTCTATCAACTGAAGTGTATCTCCAGTTCTCACATTTATCTTTCTTGGGGGGAAATGTAAATCACAAAGAAAAAACTAATACATTTACTATCACTCAACCACATGAGAATTAATTCAATTCTGTATATGCAAAGATGTTGCAAGACCAAAAAAACGAACACTGAATTATAAGAAGTTATTTGTACCATTTGTGGGTGTGGCAGGCATTCATGGCTATCAACTTGTTTGGATCCAAACACTGATGCAGACCAAGGGTATTAGTAAAGCACACCCATTCTGTTCGTTCCATAAGAGTATCACCCTCACATGAACATGATTAGGCTCTCACCTAATCACTACTTTCAATAAAGTTCAAAGTGAGATGTGCTGGAACTCCAAGAGGCAAATCCATACTGAAAGAGGGGGCTCCCATAACTTCCTGTCTGTGTTACCTGGCTGCAACGGAATGAGCAGATTTTTTCCTGCACCATGATGGAGTTCCCCCTCACAGTAAAGCTAGCTGTTCACTGAAACCCAGAACTTCCTCCTCAAGTCACTTCTTTCAGATACTTGTAAGTTAAGAAGTTTGCTTAGGAACATAGTATTAGTAAACATTAATTTTTCCAAATATTTAGACAACTGATACAACTCAATAAAAAAGACCAACAACTGACCAGAAAGCGGGCAATAGATCAATGGAATTGTCATTACACAAAATGAAAAAAATCAATAAACATGAAAAGAAGTTTTCAGCTGATGACTAGTATTTATAATTATTAATATGGGCAATGCAAATTAAAAACAAAATAAAATCCATGCTGTTATCTCTCATACTGATAATAGTTTAAAAATGTGAAGGCTGAAGTACAAGCCAGATCTGAAATGAAAGAACAACTAATAAAGCAATGGCAGAAGACTACATGAATGAAACTGTCAAGGATTAATTTTATATGCCTAGAATTTACAATCCTTGGATTACAGGACTCACCTACAGGGAGAGGCAAACTGTCTATATGCAAATATCAAGAGTAACTTGTTATTTTTATACTGCCTGTGAAACGTTTTCAAATAGTTAAAAAAATAAAGAACATTTTCTAACACAGGAAATTACACTAAATTGAAACTTAAGTGTCTGAAAAGTTTTATTGGCAACAATCAAATTTATTCACCTATCACCTCTGACTGCTAGAATTGGATCACTGCATTGTTCAACTATTCAACAAAGCCTGAAGTATTTACTATATGGCCCTTTACAAAAAAAGACTGTCACTTGCTGCCATTACAAAAAGTAACATGTATTAGTTTTAGATAAAAGTTCAAGGATATTTTAAGATACGACAACATAACTTAGTAGGTAAAAGTGCTTGCCCTATGATTCCATGTGCTATGGCTGATATTGTTAACCTAGAACACAGGCCTCCCATTTTAGAGAGATTCTCTTAAGGCTAGCCTCTGGACATACCTATGAGCAACTGTCTTGATCTTATAGTTGACACAGAAACACCAAGTTTAGGCAAGTGGTTCACAACTGTATGAAAACGTAATGTAAATTAAAATATAATCTCTAATGATTTTCTATATTTTACTGGAATTTGTAACAACCTCCCCCCTTTTAATCTCTAATTTTATTACCTAAGTTTTTCTCTATCTTTATTTACTAATTTGACTAGGGTTTTCTCAATGTTACCTCTTTGTTTCCCCTTTTATTGTTTTATATATATATATATATATATATATATATATATTCTAGTTTTACAAGAATAATCAGTGGTTATACAGCCACTGCTCCTTCCCCTTTTTCTCTCCCACCCTCCTCTCATCAATACATCCCACCTTCTCCCACTTTCCTGTCTGTCTGTTTCTGTGGACTTCAAGGTTCCTTTTGGATTGTCTGCTCTAGTAGGAGCTCAGGCCTCTGGGGCAAATTAAGTGGTCCTCCCTTGGGTAGACCTACTGACATTCCCCTTCACCTATCTAGTCCTAGTCCACAAGGTTCCTCCTGAATGTAATTATTTCTCCTGAGTTCCCTGCTAGTCTATAGGGGAATGTTGATATATCGGCCATAATGCAGATCTGGGGAGGATAAATCTCACTGCAGTGAGTTACTGGATGCAGCAGCTCTATCTTGAGTGGAATGTATTGGCCAGCAGTGAACCTCCCCATTTTTAGGCTTTTACAATCTTACCATCCTCTCTTTCCCAAGATTCCCTGAACCTTAGGATGGGAAGAGATTTGGTTGGCCTCATTACGGCTCACTGTTTTAGAATCACAGGTACTCTGCATTCTGGTTGGTTGATATTGTCTATTTCACTGCTCTTCCATTGCACTATGCTGTGTCGTGTTTGAGTGTTGAGATCTTTTCTTATCTAAAGATAAAATAAAAAGTGTTTAGATCGAAGTTTACTCTCTAGTGTTTGTGGTTAAGTATGGAAGCTTCTGATCCTGTCTACTGTCAGTTTACTCCCTGTCCACTGTTGTGCAGACTGGTTTAGAGTGTTAGGCATGTGTTCCCTGTCATAGGCATGTGGTTGGGGGGAATAATAAGCAGGTGACTGGTTATATGGAGGCTAACCCCACTTTCTACTGTGTCTTACTCCTGTTCTTTCCTCTTCTTTATGATTTTTTCTTACATGAAAGCCTTTTTTAACTGTTTATCCATGTTCTTTTGCTTCTGCTTTTTTGGAATCCCCCCCACACACACACACTTCTTTCCATTTGTGGATGTTAGAAGAAGAGTTTGTCTGATGGAAGTTTATGCTAGAATCCACTAATAAATGAGAATATATAGAATCTGTCTTTTTGCATCTTGGGATATTTCATTTGTCAGTTCGACAAATTAACCATTTGTCGACTGTTGGACATCTAGATTGGTTTCATTATTTTGCAATTGTGAAAAGGACTGCTATGAGCATGGCAGTCCATGTGACTCTGATGCAGGATGCAGTTCTTTGGAAATATTCCCACAAGTCGTATAGCTGGGTCGTATGGATGTATGAATGAGACCCAGCTATATCAATCTTATCTCTTTATTTGATTGATTTTATACACTTTTCGGTCTTTTTTTCATTAACTGGAATCTTTATTTTTATTATTTCTTGCTATTACTTTAGAGCTTGGACTGTTGTTTTTATAGGACCTTGAAAGGCACCATTAGGTTGTTTATTTGAGATCTTTCTGATTTTTTTTTGTTTGTTTTCTGATTTTTTTTAACATTTTTTATTATTATTTCCGCTCATACGAACTTAGTAGGTACACCGATTCCCTCCCTCCCTCCTCCTCCCCCTACCCCCCTGTTCCCCCTCCCCTCACCCCTCCCTCCCCATCCCCCAGTGCCCCCCCCAATCCCCGGAGTTGGTTGGGGGGAATAAGCAGGTGATTGGGTATATGGAGCTAACCCCACTTTCTACTGTGTCTTACTCCTGTTCTTTCCTCTTCTTTATGATTTTTTCTTACATGAAAGCCTTTTTTAACTGTTTATCCATGTTTAATGTGCATGCCACACTCTCCTCTGGGCCCTCTTCTCCAATGACGTACAAGGACCCAGTGGCATTTGCCTGAATCCTTTCCCGTGTTCCCCGTAAGCATAGGAACACTACTGTGGCTGTCAATCCCTTGCCTCCAAGGATCTTGGTGCCTTTAGCAGATGCTAGACTTTGTGAGGTCAATAGTGTGTTGGACATTGTGCAGGGCATGCAAAGTCTAATTATGATTGCTTCGGCCCTAACTTGTGTGGAGTATCTTGCATATCATTGCTCCTCCCATCCTTGTGCTCTTACAATCTTACCAGCCCCCTCTTCCGCAAATTTCCCTGAGCTTCAGGATGGGGAGAGATTAGGCTGGCCTAATCTCTCCCCATCCTTTCTGATTTTTAATGTAAATAGTCATGGCTATAAACTTTCCTCTCAGAATTGCCTTTACTGCCTAAAGTTTCCATTAAGTTGTGCTTACATTTTCATTTGATTCTCATAAATTTTTATTATCCTCCCCAATTTTTTCTATGATCTTTTAGCCATTCAAAATTGTTCAGTCTTGATGTGTTAGTATATTTTCTATAGTTTCTCTTGCTATTTATTGATTTCTCGTTTTATTGTTCTATGATCTCAAAAGATAACAGAGATTACTTACTTAGATTACTTGTGGAGTACAAAGTGGTGTATTTTTATAAAGGTTTCATAGGCTGCTGAGAAGAATGTATCTGTTTCTCTTGGGTAGAATATCTTGTGGCTCTTTATTAAGTTCACCTGATCTGTAAAGAACTGAAACAACCTTGTTTTTCAGACAAGATCATCCCAATTTTCTGAAGAAACCGTAGGTTTTATTTTCAACATTTCCCCATTGGTTGGTTTTGTCCACACTGTAGTTTCAGCTGATATGAAACACACTGCGTAGTCTAGGGCATTTTAGAGCTTCTGTTCCTCCTGCCTCAGCCTCCCAAGTGCTGGGATTACATGTCTGAACTGCCGTGCCTGGCATTCATCACCAATATCCTATATGCCCTGCAGCTGACTAGAAAAACAGCCATTGAGAAAATATTTTTAAATAAAAACAATAACAAAGAACTCAAGAATTAAGCAGTTTGTTTGCAGTCCACTGCTGTGTACTATTTGGAGCCTTATAATCACTGTGGAAGATTACCTTCTCTACATAAAAAAACAGGGTTGATAGTGTATGCCTATGATTCTAATTGGGAGATAGAGACCTGAGAAACTGTTCGAGGACAACTTTAGCTATATAGTGAGTTCAGGACTAGCCTGATCTACATGAGACCATAAGCCAAGTGAGATGTATTGGTATACATGTCATCATTAACACCAGGCAGGTGGAACCAGAAGAACCAATTCAAAATCATCCTTACTAAAGAATTCCATATCAGTGGAATTTGTGAATCCTTCTTCTCAAAAACACACCTTCTTCTTAAAAACACACCTCAGAAAACATGATAAACTTAAGATTTATGTAAACCTGCAATCAATCCAATTCTATCACTTAAAAAGTAAAAGAGGGTTGGAGAGATGGCTCAGAGGTTAAGACTCTGTCTCATAAGCAGAAGGTCCTAAGTTCGGATCCCAGGTCCTATATAAAAAAACACCAGTTGAAAAGGTGGCAGCTTGCACTTCCAGCACTGGTGGGTGTAGCCTAGGAATTCCCAGAGCAAAGCAAGATGAAGGTAAAAGAAATCCAGGATGATATTCCTGGTCATCCTTGGTCCTCTACAGGGACATATAGCACTCGCTGACACACACATACAAAATAAATAAAATATATATTTAAAAAAGGTAAATGTTATCAACAAGCCTTTTTTTTCCTCTTAAATAAAAATCAATCCTCATCCAGATGACTATTGTGGCAGGTAAGACATACCTAGTAACAATTTTCCTACCTACCTAGTGAGTTCTAGGCCACCTTGTCAAAAGAAAAGAAGAAACGAAGAAAAGGGGAAGAAGTGAAAGGATTAAAAAAAAAAAGAAAAAAGGGATGGAGTAAAGAAAGGAAGGAAGGAAAGGGGAAGAGAACAAGAGGGGAGAGGAGGGAAAAGGCAGAAGAAATAAATTTCTATCAAGTTTCTACTACACAGAGTAGAGCCTACTCTAGTTAATATTAACAGAAGAATTTTATATACATATATATATATATAGTGTGTGTGTGTGTGTGTGTATTAGAGGGCACTGTGTGTCCCTATGGAGGATCAAGGGTGACTTCGGGAATCATCCTGGATTGCTTCTACCTCCCTTTTGCTTTGCTCTCGTATTTCCCAGGCTCCACTCACCAGGGCTGAAAGTGTACGCCGATACAAACAGAATGTGTTTATGTCCATGCCTCCCTCCCCTTCCACCCTTCCTTTCTTACCTTCTTTCTTCCAACCTCCCTTCCCTTAAATTTTTTAAAAAATTAATATATGCAGAGTTTTCCCAAAAATTAGTAGAAGTGATTAAAACAGTGTCATGAACCTAAGTAACCATATTTCATGAACATGTCTGCAATGCTCTTATTTTTCCTTTAAAACTGTCAAATCTGTTGCAGCCACTAAACTTTCTATCAGGAAGAAAATTAGCTATGATTCAATGACTTAATAACATTTAACAATTATGAGTTTTTGATCAAAGAAAAGTTATCAGAACATATAAAAAAACTCTCCAAGCTTTATGGGTACAGAAATTTGAAATAAGATAACCCAACAACTGAACGTGATGGCTACCACCTACAAGCAATCCCAGTACTCAGGAGGCAGAGGCAGAAAGGCTAGAGAAGGCAGTAGAAGGTGGGGAAATATGCTGAAAGTACATTATATACTTGCATGAAAATGGCTTCATATAATTCTGTATAATAAAAATAAATATGAAAATAAAAAAGAAGCCCTTTGGTTCACATCTATAAAACACACACACACACACACACACACACTTCAGAAAAGGCATGTTAGAGGACACATTTAAAAATCATTTGCTAAAACTAAGTATTGCTTGGTGAAAATCAGCAGTAATGATTGAGGATGTATTCTAGCTGACTCTACTTCTCTGACTACATTATTGTTTAGTTCAAAAAATAAGCAGCAAAATCAAGACAACTCAATCAAAATCTTGCTCCTAGGAATTTGTTTTAAATGAATATGCAAATAGAAGTGAAATTTCTTAAAATGACAGGGAAATACTCTAGAATTCAAAATATGGTGTGGATACTGTTTCTTTTACAAATGTTAATATTATCAAATTAGTTTACAAAATTGACATTCCTTTCAACTAATTTTAAGTTACTCATTGCAATGGACTGTGTTAACTATTGTCAAAGTTAGGCACAGGTGTCAACTTGATGGTTGAGGGTTTGAGCTCTGGGCACATTTGTAGAGAATTAATGGTTAAGTTAAGCCCAGAGTTAACCTGCAAGAAGAGATTGTCTAGCTCATGTGGAAGGTCCAGCCTATGGTGGGGGGGGACTAGGCCCTAGAATAAAATAGTGAGAGCTTACTGAGAAAGTTGGCATCCTTGAGTATACTTGGCCAGACATGCTAGTCTGGTAAGTAAGGATCGTTCCTCTCTCAGCAATTACATAGAGATGGTGTGGCCAGTTCCCTCAGCCCTGGTGTTGATGCATGCTCTCCCATCAAGCTAGATTAAGAACTGTAACCAGTAATTGTAAGAGACAATAAATCCCTTGTTCCCTTAAGCTGTTTGATGGTCATTTATCAGCAACCATGCAGGTGAACTGTTACAACTATCAGGTTGACAAAAATACAAAATCACATAAGAAGCCTTCAGACATGTTTGAGGAGTCATCCTGATCAGGCTAATTGAGATAGAAGGCGGCCCTCTTTAAGGTCCTGATTGGGATGAAGGACATATAATAGAGATAGGGAAGTGAACAGCAGTATTCATTCATTCATCCCTCTCTGCTTCCTGACTATGGGTATGATGTGACTAGCTGTTCCTGTGCCTTCCCCCATTTTGAACTGTGAGCTAAACACGCTCTTCTTTCTTTAAACGGATTTTGTCAGGATATTTTATCACAGCATCAGGAAGAGAAACCGTAACACTAAAACACTAAAATGATAACTTAAAAATTTCTAAGTTATGTTTATTTTTCAATATGTGTATATAACTTTAGTATAATTTCAAATAAAAAATGAGACATAAATTTTTAAAAATGAATACATGAAAGTAATCTAAAATTTCAAAAGAATAAACTTTAGGTTATATTTCCTTGAGCACAGTAAAATTAATGTATAAAGCGATTAAAATATCACTCAAGTGCTCACTTCAGCAGCACATATACTAAAATTGGAATGATACAGGGAAGATTAGCACAATCCCTGCTAATTTATGAAGTGGAGGGGAAGGGAGAGGAAGGGAGAGGAGGGGAGGGAGAGGAGGGGAAAGAAGGGGAAAGGAGGGGAGGGGAGGGGAGAAGGGAGCGGAGGAGAGGGAGTGGAGGAGGAGAGCGGAGAGAAGGGAGAGGAGAGGGGGAAAGGGAGGGATGGAGGGGAGGAAGAGAGAGGAGAGGAGAAGCGAAGGGAAGGAGGGGAGGAGGGAGGGGAGAGGAAGAGGGGAAGGGGAGGGAGGGGAGAAAGAAGGAGGGGAGGAAGAGGCAGGAGAGGAGGATGGAGGGAGGGGGGAAGGAAGAAGGGGGGAGGGGGAGGGGAGGAGAGAGAAAAGATCATTCAAGTACAACTGTTTTCTTGCAGCACTAGAGACAGAGGCATTTGGTTTGGGATTTTTTTTTTTTAAATATCCTGGAATGAAATTATTCTTTACCTATTCCTTAATTCTATGAAATTCTGGGGCTGGAGAAATGGCTCAGCGGTTAAGACAGTCTTGCAAGCAGAAGGTCCTAAGCTCAGATCCCAGGTCCCATGTAAAAACCAGGGGTGGAAAACACTGCAGCCTGCACCTCCAGCCCTAGTGGGCAGAGCCTGGGAAATCCCAGCGTGAAGCAAAAAGGAGGTAAAAGCAATCCAGGATGATTCCCAAAGTCATCCTTGGTCCTCCACAGAGACACAGAGTACCCTCTGACACAGTCTTCTCTCTCTCTCTCTCTCTCTCTCTCTCTCTCTCTCTCTCTCTCTCTCACACACACACACACACACACACACACAAACACACACACACTCTGAATGAATGAACGAAAGAACGAACAAACAAACTAAGAAATTCTCCAACATACATCTAAACGTTTTCTTTTTCTGGGGCTGGGATAATGTTCAATGGTAGAGCACTTGACTAGTATGAGTGAGCAATCCACAATATCACAAAAAATATATACTAAATAAAATGTTGCTTCCAATTACACTTTTATTGTCCACAAAAAAGAACATTAATAACTAAATCCACTGGGGGGAAATCAAGAGAACTAGCTATCTCAATACCAAGTAACAGAAAAAGACTGTTATTCAAAAAATATTACCAACTAATTGCAAAGAGAAAATGTACTTCAGATTCTTAAGCACTCCTCTTAAGAATTCTAGATAACACTTACCAGTCTTAAATACACACACAGCCTCTAACAATTCATCAATTCCATTTTTACAATTTATCCTACAGAAAATACTAATATTCCAAAAAGTATAAAAAGATGTATATAGGTAAACATTCATTGCCATCTATAATGAAAACCTGAAAGATTATACACATTTATTTAAAAGCTGCCTAAATTATAGCGAAACTAGACAATGACTCAGTAGTCATTGAAAAGATACATACAGAAACTAGACAATGACTCAGTAGTCATTGAAAAGATACATACAATAAGTCTCTATAATCAATGACGCAGAAAGATGTCTAAGCAGCTGAATTTTTAAAAAGCAAGAATTATATTCAAAGTATTCCTGCACATGTATAAAAATCCCTACATACCATATACATTCACAGAAAAAGTCTGGAAAGATATATATTGAGCTTTTGTAATTGGTTACCTTCTGAAATGTAAAGCAGAGGCTTTTACTTTCTAGCTAATTAGTTTCTATACTGTAAATTGAATGTATTACTTTTATAATCACAAAATTTTTAATTCCACCATAGAATCTAAAGAGAAGAAACTGTATACAAATTAGAAACCTTTGAAATGGGAAATATTATCTATACAATTTACACTGGCACAAAATATTGCTATCTTTTGAAAAATAAAATCAAACAACCTACTAAAAGTACAAAAGGAAGGGGTATAATTAAATCATACTGTCATGTAATTAAACCCCAACTAAACACGCCAATGGTTAAACACTTTATCCAGACTTACGACTCTGTAAAGATGACTTTCCTTCTCAAATGGTACTTACAGTTCTCTACAACTTCATCAAAAACTGCACCACTTTTCTGTTCAAACTGAAAAACAAAAAAAAAAGTAAAGTATTATTTTCGAATTTATAAATCCCAGTTTTTAGTATCCCTCCATACTTCCCAGGAGATGTCATTTAAACTATGTAAATGTACAAAAAAAAGAGTATGATTGTATTTAGGAAAAAGAAAAACAGCTCTGAAGTTAACATCTACCAACTAAAAAAATATACCAAATAAATTACATCACCTACCCATTATTTTTCTTACCACTCTTACATTAAAAAACAATCATATACATTTGTATTGTAATTAGCACAACTGACACTTATTAAGAACCTAACAAAATGTGTGAAATAGTATATAAAGTGAATGGAAAAAGTGGCAATGACAACTTTTGTTCTTGGGCTTCAGGCAGACGTTCACTACTCTTAAACTAAAATGAACCAGGTAATGTCAATGGCTGAGTTAGGGCTGAAGACAAAAGTAGAACCAAGTCTTAGATAATTCTAGACCTTTAAAACAGACAACAAATAGAAATAAAGTAAAACTAATAGATGACTTCAAAGAACTAAACAGAAATTGTGTTTATTACTCCAAGTGGCCCCCTCACTTGCAGGTCTAATTCCCACTTCTTGCTTCCTTGTCTACTATATGCCAATAACAGGAACATACACAACTCTGCTTCTTTATAGGCCTTACCTACTGCAACCCACAGTGCTCTATTCTATTCAAGGCAAAAAGTCTCAAGAAAAAAAAATATTTTTTGGCAGAGGAAACACAAACTAGCTATGATAACAATAGTATCTGATATTCACAAATGCAACAGAAAACCAAACATCCCAGAGATAGTTCTGTGACAGAGAGGGTGCAGAGTGAACAAAGAAAAAAAACACTCCAGAAAGGAAAAGAAACTTCACAAAAAGGAAACTACTAAAAGGTATTTTAAGCTAAACCTGACACATCTAAGAGGTTAGTAATAAAATAATAACATTAAAAAGGTGGGGGATTGACAAGACAGTTCAATGGGTAAAGGAGCTTTTAGGAAAAGCCGGACAACCTGGAACCCTCGTAATGGTGAACGGAGAGAAAGTGACTCCACAAAGTTGTTTTCTGCATGTGCACACACAAGCTTACACACAAGCACACTAACTTTTTTCTACAAAGAGCAAAAGAGGTGGCTCAGCAAGAAAAGGTGCTTGTCATGCAAGGCTGATAACCTAAGTCTGATTTCTGGGATCCATGTAAAGGTGGAGAGAATCAATTCCATAAACCTCTAACTTCTGTACATGTGACATAGCTTCCCCACATACACACACACACATAATAGTAAATAATTAAAATTAATAAAAATAAAAATTTTAAAAAGCAAGCCATGGGCTGGAAAGATGGCTCAGGGATTAAGACTGTCTCACAAGCAGAAGATCCTGAGTTCAGATCCCAGGTCCCATGTAAAAAAACATCAGGCAGAAACTAGGGCATCCTGAACTTCCCTCCCTGGTGGACAGAGTCTGGGAAATCCCAGAGTGAAGCAAAAAAGAAGTAGGAGCAATCCAGGATGATTCCCAAAGTCATCTTTGGTTTTCCAGAAGGACGGACGGGGACACACACACACACACACACACACACACACACACACACACCAAACAAACAAACATTTTATTTTTAAAAAGCAAGCCAAGGGCTGAAAAGATGGGTCATATTAAAGACTCTGCCTCACAACAGAGGGGACCTGAGATTAGATCCCAGATTTCATGTAAAAACACACAAACACACACATAAAAAAACAGACTTGTAATTATTATACTACGGAAAATACGTATCAATCTAATACCTAAATGAATAGTTACAGAGAAACACTGTAGGAAGAGAATTCAGGTGAGAATGTAAATGAGATAAGAACAAATCTGATCCTGATACAAGGGAGGTAAGAAACCAAAGTTCACTGAATGAAGTGTTAAGTGGAGTGGGAACCAAACAGATGATTGGGTTCAAGGAAAAAAACAAACCATCAAACATAAAGGTTCTTAATGGAAGAAAAAGAATTTAAAGACAGAAAGACCAGCTACACTAAATTCAGGAAATAGAGCAAGCAAGTATAAAATCGGTGACAGTCACATGCACACCACTGAAAGACATCTTCACACCTAATCAAATGCACCCCAGTTTCTACCCACTATCTTCCATTTAAATGCCAGTGCGTTCCCTTTCAACTCTCAAAAAATCCAGTTTGATCATCAAGTTAGTCACATGTACTAACAGGACTACAATTCATCTCACTGAAATCACTCAGAAAGGTGTCAGAAAGAGAAAATCATTGCCAAAAAGAAAGGTCCTTTCTCATTACTTACAAAAATCTAACCTTAACACTCATAGTTTCCACAATTTTGGGAAAGACTTCTACCTGATGAAACATCTGCTTCTTCAAAATATAGTTCTTCAGGGACCTTTTCTAATGGTGTGTGTGTGTGTGTGTGTGTGTGCGCGCGCGCGCACGTGCATGATGTATATGCAAGTATATATGCTCACAAAGGACAACTTTGAGTATCATCCTCAGAAATGCTACCCAGCTTATTTGAAACACATTCTCTCAGGACTGGAGAGATGGCTCAGGGATTAAACCTCTCTGCCTCACAAGCAGATGGACCCAAGTTCAGATCCCAATCCCACATAAAAACGCCAGGCAGAAATAAGCGGTTGAGGCCTGAACTTCTGGCTCTGGAAGGCAGAGCCTGGGCAATCCCAGAGAGAAGCAGTTAAGTAGATAGAAGCAATCCAAGATAACTCCCAAAGTCACCTTTGGACCCTCCCAGGCACACACTATGCTCTTTAATACACATAAACACATACATATATGAAAAGAAAGACAAGAGGGAATGAGGAAAAGAAGGAAGGAGGGAGGGAGGGATAGAGGGAGAGAAGTTCTTAATTGGGGTCTGGAACTCATGAGCTAGGTTAGGCTGCCCAGTCATCATGCCCCAAGAATCCTCCTGTGCAAGACCTAAAGTGTTCTAAGAGGGGAGTGAAGAGACTTCAGAGATCAAGCAAATACGGAAAATAAAAACTTCTGCTCTGGTAACAATTCATGTTACTTGATTAAATGGCAATGTTAATAAAATGTATTTTTTATTATTTATTTTATTGTGTTTAGTGCTTTTGGGGGGAGATAATAGGTATAGCAGGACCTTAGTATATAACCCAACCTGTCCTAGAACTCACTATGTAGCCCAGATTGACCTTGAATTTATGGCAATCCTCTTGCTTCAGCCTCCCAAATTCTGGATTACAAACCTGAACCATCAGGGGTGGCATTTTCCAAATATATTTCACAACAGAACATTTCCGAATTATACTAGCACAGCTCAGAACCACCTTGGGAGATGACACTAAGTGATACAAGAGGTTTGTTTTTATGTATCTTAATATTTAGTAATATATTCCAAATTAATATACTGAATAATCATGCAAATTAACTATTTCTAGTTTTCATAAATTATTTGAGAGTTTAACAAGTATATACAGCATAATATATTTAATATGCTCAAGAATGCTTCCCAAATTGTTAGTAAAATTTAATAAGGAATTATTAAAAACAGGAAATACCTGACTCCTACCTGTCCCTTCTTACTAGACTTTCCTTCTGTCACAGTAATCTTACCTACAAAGTATAGGTAGATATGTTACAAAATTCCTGGTATCTGTTAATAATTAACTCAAGTTGGCGGCAGCATCAAATACTTTCCACCTAATTTTGATCACTACTTGCCTGTTTTGAAAGTATTCATCAATGCAATAGAACAACAGGAAAATAAAGTGAAAACTTGGCAAATTATCTATAATTGCAAGTAATATGATCACTTGAAAAACCCAAGACTGTAAATTAAAAAAAATATTAATGGAGTAGGGAATGGGGTGTAAGTAGGGACAAAGCAAACAAAGTTTGACAGTGGGAGAAGACAAAATAAAGCAAGTTTTCTCACATACAGAATCTAGATTTAAATACATTGTGGGGTCCTTTTGTATTTCTGTCTGTCTGTTGTGGAATGCTCTATGATGCTACATTTCTGTTTTTGGTCTGGGAATTTTGTTTCCTACACAACTTTTTGTGAAGTGTCCTACTTTAATACATATACATATATGTGAAATGGAAACAGAAGAACTATTTGGAGGAAGGAAAGGACCAGCAAAAAGGCAGAAGAAAGATGAAGCAGCACAATGAGGGGACTCATGAGTAAAATACAATGTGTAAGAAAATGTCAAACTGAACCCATTATTCTGTATGCTAACTAAAAATATTTTTTAAAAGTATCAGGAGTTTGAAGAGTATATTTAAGTAAGATGGCTTTTTAAAAAGTGCAATATTCAAGATATCAACAGCATTAAGGTATAATTTAAGAAGCCACATGTAGTGGTACAAACTTGTATTCCCAGGACTTGAAGATAGAGACTGGAAGATGAAGAGGGTCTCAAAAACTAAGGGCAAATCTAAACCAAATGAGATTGTTTAAGAAAAAAAAAACATTTAATAATGTATAAATATGCACTATCTAAACAATATATATTGTTCATATAATATACATATATGTATTGTTTATATAAACACATTAGTCTACATATTATATACAATGAATATATATACAATTTACAATTTGTATAATATCCAATTTACAATGTATATATATATATATATATATATATATGTATAACTTAAAAACAATTCACAAGCTGGTGCAGACCTATAACCCCAGCTATTCCAGAGGCTGAGACAAAAGGATCTCAAATTTAAGATCTTCTGAACTACAGAAGTTCAAACCAGCCTGAGCAATCCAATGACACCATCTCAAAAAAATGAAAATAAAGAGCTAGAGAAATGAGGCAGCAATGTATGTCACGTGTTGGGGAAGTAAACATGAGAACATCTGGGACGTGCTAGACAGCCAAAATGGCCAAATCACCAAGTTTCAGACCCACTGAGACATGGTTTCAAAAGAAAGGTATAAAAGTAACCGAGTCTCAAAGGAATATTGATGTTAATCTCTGACATCCACACTCACATACATGAACATGTAAATATACAAATAAACACAAGAAATTATAAAAAAAATAATTTTCTGAGGTTAAAGAGGTGATACAATATATTCATAAAAGAAAGGAAAAAAATATGGAGACAAGGGTCACGGAAATGGTTCAGAAGACAAAATGCTACACACAAACCTGTCAGTCTGAGTTGGATAACCAGAATCCACATAGTAGAAAACAGATTTCCAAAAGTCAGTTGTTCTCTAGTCTCCCTATGTATACTATAACATGCTCTGTTCATGTTCATTCATTCATTCTCTCTCTCATATATCTCTTTCCTCCCTCCCTCCTTCTTAAAAAATGATTAATATTTAAAAAGAAAGGGGATGCTGGTGAGATGACTCAAGGGTGAAAGCACCTGAGAGCACACATGGCAACCTGAGTTCAATCACCAGAAGCCTACACAGTGGAAGGAGAGAACTTATTTCTGAAAGCTGTCTTCTAACCTTCCACATGTGCGTCAAGATAGGTATATGCTTCATTCCTCCATAGACAGACAGACAGACAGATGGAAGATAGATAGATAGATAGATAGATAGATAGATAGATAGATAGATTTAAAAGAAAGAAAAGTCAATTTCCTCACAAAACAGATTGTGAGAAAAGAAACCAAACAAAAATATTAAGGGCATCTGGGAGGCTGGAGAGGTGGCTCAAAGGTTAAGCCTCTGCCTTGCAGGCGGAAGGTCCTGAGTTCAGATCCTAGACCCCAAGTATAGACGCCAGGCAGAAGTGGGGGCGGCCTGCGCTTCTGGTCCTGGTAGGGCGGAGCCTGTGAATCCAGGGCAGAGTAAACAAGGAGGAGGTGAAGGCAGTCCATGGTGGTTCCTGAATTCGTCCGTGGTTCTATACACACACACATATACATACACACACACACATGCACGCGCACACACACACACACACACACACAATTGAAAAAAAAAAAAGTCCTGAGTTCAGACCCCAGATCCTATGTAAAAACTCTAGGCGGAATGGCAGGGTGGAGCCTGGGGAATCCCAGAGCAAAACAAAGAGGAGGTAGAAGTAATCCAAGTTTGACTCCCAAAGTCAACATTGGTCCTCCACAGAGACATACAGTGCCCTCTCTCTCTCCTCTCTCTCTCTCTCACACACACACACACACATGCGTGCGTGCACAAAAAAGTTTTAAAAAAGAAAAAAAGAGCATAGAGTGAGGAAAACAGGAAAACAAGAAAAGAAAAAAGCCTCGAGCTGATCCACTTAGAACCCAGGGACAAAATTATACTGGAAGTAACAGGAATATGGCATTTCCTAATAAAATGCTGGTCAGAGAGGTCTTAAAGGCCCCCAAACATTACAGGTCTTTGCTATTGCTCTTGGTTGTCTCCAAAATGTCAGTAAGACCCTATTACTAAAACTGCAACACAAATGGATCCTAGAACATGGGCAAAAATATATCAATTGGAACTGATCTGAGGACTTTCTCCTTGCTGGATAGCTTAGACAGTACCAAGGAATAATGTAGAAGCTGTTGGGGAAGAGAAATAATCACAAGCCTCATCAATGGCACGAGATCTGTAAGTTGCAATGTAAATCACCATGGCAACAGGTGTAATAAGTGGCATGAATATCAAAGAGACAACCAACAGCATTCTGATTGAATTCAAGACCCACTTGACAGAAGGGTATACATCCCTGTTACTGTAAACTAGAATAAGAACCTAAAAAAAGGGAAGAAAGTAGATCAATAGGGAAGACAGCCAATAAATGTATAGGTAGGAAGACAGTAGTACATCAAACTGCTCTGTAGATAGCTGTTATTATAACCACAGAATAGAAACTTATAGTGGAAACCTTTGGGTCTAAAACTGGATATGTGAAGGGAAATGCACATATCAGTGGGGTGGCCTGAAGACAGTTAATTTGACATACACTCAGAGGCCTGAGCCCCCGCAGGAGTACATAAGTCAGGATGAACCTTGGGGTCCACAGAAGCATATAGGCAGAAGGGTGGGAGGGGGTGGGAGAGATTGGTGAAGGGAAGGAGGATAGGAGCAAGGGGGAGGGAAAGAAGCTTGGATGAATACTCAATATGCTTGTAAAAGAAAAATAAATTTTTTATGGTTTCTTTTCTTTTATTCAATTGTGCGTGCGTGTGTGTGTGTGTGTGTGTGTGTGTGTGTGTGTGTGTGTAGAATTCGGGAACCACCATGGACCACCTCCACCTCCTCCTCGTTTACTCTGCCCCCGGGGTTCACAGGCTCTGCCCTACCAGGACCAGAAACACAGCCCCACCCCCCTTCTGCCTGGCAGAAAAATAAATTTTAAAAAATAAAATAAAAAGAACAACTTCACTAATGAGTATACATATCCATTGGATGTGGATCATTATGTAGATAGACATTAGCACTCTCGAGTTCATTCTATTACTAGACACAACATCCTACAGAGTTAACTTCTGTATCCATTCAATACCCCCCCTGCGAGAACCTTATTCAGCCTAGAAATAAAGAAATCATGTCATTTCCAATTACACAGATATCAGAGAAGATCATCATGTTAACTCACTAAGCCAGGTGCAGAAGGACAGGCTCTACACAATCTCACCAACCTGTAGAATGTAAAAGTCAAGTTCACAAAAGCAGAAAATAAAATGTTGGTCACCAGAGGCTAGAAAGCAGGACTGCAGCCCTGGCTGGCCTTGTTTCCAAGGCCAAAAAAATCTTAAATTCAATCTAGAAAGAAAAAAATCTTTATTAATGGTATGACAATGACTAATCGTTTATTTGCAAAACAATGTTTTGACTATACTAAAGAACTATCATCCCAAAGGATAGCAAACAAAGAATATAAATAAACACACATTCCCAACCAAAAATTAAAATGAGAAATTATTTTCTCTGAATGATAAAGACACAAATAAATGGAGATAAAAACAAAAAAAAAACAAATAAATGGAGATATATATATCCACATATATATGGACATATGTAATAGAATCACAGTCAAAATGCAGATTTTTGTAAAAAACCTTGTGGGAAAAAACCATCATGTTGGTACTAAACCCTCAGACACTATATAAAATGTGAAGGCCAGGCTGGAGAGTTGAGATGGCTTAGGGGTTGTGACTCTATCTCACAAGCTGGAGGCCTTGACTTTGGATCCCAGGTCCCAAATTTAAAAAGCCAGACAGAACCAGCTGCAGCCTGCACTTCCATCCCTGGAAGGCTTAGCCTGGAGAATCCAAGAGCAAAGCAATAAGTAATAAGCAAAGCAGAAATGTCTGTTTGGGATGACTCCCAAACTCACCCTTGGACCTCAACAAGCACTCAGGCACACATGCGCACACGTATGCACACACATGCACGGGTGCATGCACACACACACATTAAAAAACAACAACAAAAAGTCTTACACCACTCCCAAGAATAATAACAAGAGAAAGGTTAAGTTGGCTGTCCTGAAATATTACTAGGTGGATGTGAAAGGTAGCCACCTTCATTGAGAGTGCCCTCAGATGAATGTGGAGTTTTTAAGACCAGCCGCTTCAACACACATTATTGTACCAAGTGTTGTCTGACTTACAGCTTCAAAAAACTAGAAGACGAGTAATTGTTTCATGAGTTAATAAAAAGGAAATGAATATATATTAAATATCCACATAAAATCTAGGAACCAAAACTGAATAACAACATATATTTGTCTTTCAAAAATCATTATCTCCAGTTGCAAACAATTCTTATTTATAACTGAAGAAAAGCCCCACTGTCTGTGAATACAAATTTTTCCTGACCCATTCCTGTTCATTGGACACCTAGACTGATCAACTTAGCTAATGTGAATAGTACTCCAACAGACATTGATATACAAATAGCTCTGTGATATAATGACTTGGAGTAAATACTCAGGAGTGGTACACCTAAGTGATATGGTAGACCTATTTTTAGTTTTCTTTTTTAAAATATTTTATTTTTATTATTATTTATTCAATTGTGTGTTGTGTGTGTGTGTGTGTGTGTAGAACCACGGACGAATTCAGGAACCACCATGGACCACCTCCACCTTCTCCTTGTTTACTCTACCTGGGGATTCACAGGCTCCGCCCTACCAGGACCAGAAACGCAGGCCGCCCCTGCTTCTGCCTGGCGTCTATACGTGGGGTCTAGGATCCGAACTCAGGACCTTCCGCCTGCAAGGCAGAGGCTTAACCGCTGAGCCACCTCTCCAGCCCCTATTTTTAGTTTTCTTCAAGGAACTGACTTGCAACAGTGACTAGTTTATATTCCAACAAGCAGTATATGAAGGTACACTTTTGTCCACACTCACATCAGCATTTGTAAATTCCTTTTTATAATTTTAGTTTCATTTTTGCATGTGTATCTGTGTGTAGCAGAGAGAATTGTGTGTATGTGTCTGGGAAGGCCCAAGGATGATTTCAGAAATTACCCTGGATTTCGATGCCTCCTCTTTTGCTTTTGCTCCGGAAGGCCAGAAGTACAGGCCACCACCATTTCCACCTGGCATTTTTACATGGGAATCTGGATTTGAACTGTGGACATCCTGCTTTCCAGACAGAAGCTTAACCCTGAGCTATTCTTCCCACCCAATAAATTGTTTTCTTCAGGACTGTCAATCTGACTAGGGGAGAAGCTATCTGAATGTCGTTTTGGTTTGCATTTTTCTGATGGCTAGTCAAATTCAGCATTTTTTTTTCATGTTTACTGAAACATGAAAACATCTGAGAAGTGTCTGCTAATTTCAATAGCCCACTTACTAATGGGGTCAACTTCTGTCATTTAGCTTTGTGTGTGTGTGTGTGTGTGTGTGTGTGTGTTTGTGCATCAGAAGGCACCATGTGTGCCTGTGGAGGCCCAAGGGTGACATCGGGTATCATCCTGGATTGTTCTACCTCTTTTTTACTTTGCTCTAAGATTTCCTAGGCTCTATCTTCCAGAGTCTTCACAGAAGTGCAGGTCACTGTTATTTCCACCTGGTGTTTTTTAATGGGGGGGATCTGGGATCCAAACTCAGGTCTTCTGTTTGAGAGACAGAGTCTTAACCCCTGAGCCATCCTTTCAGTTCCCTTTACTTAGTCTCTTGAGGGCTTTGTACATTTAATACATTAACTCTCTGCAAACATACAGATAGCAAAGATTTTCTCCCATTCTGCAGACTATCTCTTGATTGAACTATCTCTTTTGCAGCAGAGAAGCATTTCATGAGGACTCATGAGTCAACATGACATTATTTCCTGAGTGACTGGAATCCCACTCGGAAAGTTCCCACCTATGCCTACATCTTCAAGTGATTCCCCTATTTCCCGTTTCAAAATTTTAGACCTTAAACTAAGGCTTTGATTCATTTTGAGTTTACTTTTGGACAGGGTGATAAACAGAGATCTTGTTTCTTTATTCTACATGTTAACATCTAGTTTTCCCATGACCATTTGTTGAAAAGATTGTCTTTTCTCCAATGTGTTTTTTGGCAATTTTCAAAAATCATGTGGCTACAGTTGTGTGGGTTTATATGAGTTAATAAATGAGTCTTCTATTCCACTGATCTACATGTCTATCTTTATGTCAGTGCCATGTTGCTATAGCTCTTCAGCATAATTTTAAATCAGGTATAGTGATCTCCACAATTATTATTCTCTCTGTGTGTGCATATATTGAGGGTACTGTGTGTGCCCGTGGAAGCACAAGGGTGACTTTGGGAATCATCCTGGATTGCTTTACCTCCTATTTGTACAACTCTGATTTTCCAGGCTCCACCTTCCAGAGCTAGATGTTCAAGCCACCATCATTTTCCATCTGGATATTTTTACATGGGATCTGTGATCCAAACTCAGGGCCCTCAGTTTTTGAGGCACAGTTTTAATGACTTATCTCTCCAGCCCCACAATTATTCTTTTTGCTAAAGATTATTTTGACTTTTGGGATTTTTTTTTCCCTTCACATTAATTTTAAGGTTGTTTTTTCTAGTTCTGTGAATAACAACTTTGGAATTTTTCACAGTATTAATTCTCCCAATCCATGAAAATCATGTTGTAAAATTTGTAGGTGGCCTGGGGCAACAGTTCCCAAACCATCATAAATTATGGTTAATACTTTGGAGAAGTGTCATCCCAGTCTAATACAATTTTTCAAGATTATTCATGACCTAGCTAAAAACCTCCAAAAATCTTACAGATTAACACTTCTAAAGATACAGAAAGAGAAGTACTGAGAGACTAAAGTACCCACACAAACAGCTCTGAACATGTCACCTGAGAAAAACAAACTTCTGAGCAAATTTAACATTCCAAAATCTGGCCCTAGCTTCCATTACAGCTATCGGCCTCCCTGCTCATCTCCATTCCTGAAACAAGTACTTTAGCTATTTTGAATGAATAATTCACTAGACCTTCCAAATAATTTCAGCACATCTCGCCCACTATGGACACTTAAAAACTTTTTCAGCCATAATTCAAGAGTAAATACCTGTGTACTTTTCATGACTAAAGTTTCTACTCATCTATGATGCCATAATTTCATGCCCTACACACACACACATTCAATTCCTGAACAAAATAAAATTCATAAAATTCTCTTTCTGAGCAGTACTTTTGGCATATGTGTTGATGACAGTAATTCTAAAGTTTTACTCCAAAGCTGGGAATGCTATTAAGGAATCAAGCACTCGTAATCATTTCTCAAGTCAAAATCTTAAAACGTCCTAATCTCTTTAGTTTAATTTGCTGACAAATGTAACTCCTTAGTTTTAATCCCATTTGAATAACTGACTGTATGTATGTGTGTGTGTGTTGTTTCAGAGATACCTTAAAGGAAAAGGCCAGAGAGATGGTTCAGCTGGTAAAGGCACCTATGTGCAAACTTGCCAACCTGAGTTTGATCTTCTGAGCTAACATAGCAAACTGACTTCCACACATACAAACCATTGACTATGGCTATTTGTTACTTTTACCTGTCAGCTTGAAACTTGAAAGGTACACCTTTGAGTATACCTATGAAGAACTGTCTAACTGAGACAGCCCTAAGTCCTAGGAAATTGTCTTAACTTCATGATGTAGGAAGACTCACCCGACAGTGGGAGGAATCATACTTTTGCCAGGTAGATAGATATAGAGAGCTGGTCAGCATTTTTGGAAAGCTAAAAAGCAGCATTAGTTCCTGCACCTTTGCTCTAGCTGATAAGTCTTCCCTATTCCATGAATTGTAACCTAAAATTGTATGAAAAAAAAATCCCTTTTTCCATAAATTGTTTGGGTCAGGTCTTCATAATAGTAATAAAGTTATAAAACAGAGACATCACAGCTCTTGGATGCCCACCAGAATGAGATAAAATAAGCTTTGCTGCTGAAGATACCACACACTCAGGAGGCAGAACATTGAGAAACCAAGCTGGAAATGACCAGGAAATTTTCTCTCTGCTGGCTGTCTTTCTCTCTGACAGGAAAGCTGTATACAGGCTTCTAGGATTTAAAAAAAAAAGGTCTTACCCAGTACTGGACTTTGCATGCTACAATACTGACATGCCAGGTGTTGCAGTCAGCCTGCACAGTCACTGATAAATGAACATCAAACGACCCAAGGGAACAAGGGGTTCACTTTCTTACCACAGTCCGGTCACAGTTCTCAGTCCAGCTTGACGGGAGAGCATGCACCAACACCGAGGGAACCGACCACACCATCTCCACGAAATGGCTGAGAGAGGGATGATCCCCAACTGCCAGATCAGCATGTCTAGCCAAGTGTCCACAAGGATGCCAACTTTCTCAATCAGCTCTCGGTATTTTATTCTGGGCCTAGTCCCACCCACCATGTGTTGGACCTTCTCCATCAGCTAGACAACTCTTGCAGGTTTGCTCTGGGCTTAACTCAACCATTAATTCTCTACAAATGTACCCAGAGCGCAAACCCTTAACTGTCAGGTTGACACCTGTGCCTAACTATGACACCAGGCAAATACACTAGTTGTATGACTGTTACAAGGGTTACCAATCACTTTCTGATTGTATTTGAGGCCTGTTTCGCAGGAAGGAATTCATGCCTGGTACTGTAAATCTAGTCAGAGGTCCATAGTTGAGGAGGTCATAGACTCTTGGGGGGAACCTATTAGTGTTTGCTTGCTAAATAGACATGTCGAAAAATTTCATTCTAAATATTTAATGTTTATACCCACAGACTAAAGCTGATCTCAGAGTGCCTGCCTAGCTCAGTCGGTAGAGGATTAGACTCTTAAAGATGATCTCAATCTTGACTGAGAAGCCTCTTTCTGCAGTGGAAAAAAATAAATACAGACTCATAATTGGTCAAAGTGCTGCAAATAAATGACTATTGAGTGCTCAATCTTAAATGGGCTATCTACAATAACTAGCCCCCCCCAAAAAAGGATCAGAGAACATCTCAGAAGAAAAGGTAGGAAAAGTGTAAAAGCCAGAGGATGGGAAAGACTGCAATGAAATGCTGTCTTCTGGACATAACATGGCTGTTGCACTTATGAACGGTTGGCACCTGAAGGGTTACCGCAAACCAATAAATATCCCAGCACGGATGAGTGAGGAGCTCACGAAATCTTGCCTTTATCTAAAGAGCTTGGCAGTTGATAGTTGCAAGAGGAGTCAATTTTCTTTATGTGTGTGTTGGGGGGGAAATGACCATTATGATGCCATGCTCCAGTTGATGGCCCCTCACCCATGAGTATGTAAGGCAGGTCTACAATGGCTCATTAGTTACTAAATTTAAAAAAAAAAAAAAAGAGGACATAAACTACTCTGGTCATTCTGTTACATCACATGAGGAAATAAACTTCCTATATGTTTTCACAACCTGGCAGATACAGATAAAACACAAAGAATTACAGAATCAAATGAATACTAGTGCCCTCTTTTATCTGATTTCCCTGTTAGAAACTACTCTTTTAAATACTGACCTAGCAAATTTGAGTTCTACAGTAAATCAGAAATACAATATATAAATGTTATTTCTCAGTGTATTCTTTGCTGTGCACTCTGGCAAATTTAAAAAGAAATGATATATACAGGTAAGTCACTAGACTGTGGCTACATGATGCAATCAGTCACACGGTTAACATAAAATTGAGTCTATAGCCAAGGTAGCATAGCTTACTGCTTTGCGGCAAACATTTTTGGAAGCAGACACATGTTCTAAAGTAACAATTAAAAAGCATAATACAGGGCTGGAAAGAGAGCTCAGAGGTTAAGACTCTGCCAACAAGAAGTCCTGAGTTCGGCCCAGGTCCCACGTAAAAATATCATACTGAAATGGCCATGGCCTGCACTTCCAATTCTGGTGGACAGAGTCTGAGGAAACTCCAGCATGAAACAAAAAGAAGGTAGAAACAATCCAGGATGACTCCTGGAGTTACCCTTGGCCCTTCACAGGGACACACAGTGCCCTTTGATCATTCATACACATACACACACACACAAAATCAAGTTTAAAATCTTGGCTGTGAAATGCAAAAAAAAAGCATAATATAGACAGGACACAGGTCAGAAGGGTGGGGATGGGGGTCTTTGTTAGCATTAAAGAATTTTCATGTTTTACTTCTGTACTACAGACAGTGCAGGCTTGCTTACACCAGCATCGCTACAAATACATGCAATGTCCAGCACTGCAACTAGGCATGTAAAACCAATGGCCCAGATAGCTATGAATGCAACCTAACACAGAAACCGTATTTGTATTTAAAAACATTATGAGAGGTTTGGATTTTTTTGTGACTCAATTACACAGTACTAGAGCATGAAATTTAGAGATGATAATCTTGTGTTAAAATGTCAAAAAGATGGATTTAACTAAATAATGGAGTTAGAAATTTTTTAACTCCATTATAATCCTATGGGACATTTTCATACATGCATCTGGTCATCTTTCTGCAGTTTCTTTTCAGTATGGAACTTAGTTCTGATATGCAGCTTTATGTGGCTTGTTTTGATTTCTATGAACACAGTTTTATAGTAATCCTTTTCCTAAGATCATTTTAAAACATTAACATTTCACTCTACTTCCTGTACGGACATTGATAACACAAGAGTAACATAACTAATTCTGATTTTCTTCTTACTTTTTTTGTATGGGGGGTAGAGGGTTGCAGGTGAAGGTGTGGAGGGTGGGAAGTGTGTCTATAAGAGGGCACCTGAGAGTGTGTGCCTGTGGAATCCCAACGGTGACATCAAAAATCATCTTGGATGGTTCCTTCTTATTTGGTTCTGGGGTTTCCCAAGTTCTGCCTTCCAGGGCCAGAATTGCAGGCCACCACGGAATCAGTTTAGGATCCAAACTCAGATCCTTTCACTTGTGAGATAAAGGCTTTAACCACTGAGTCATTCAAAAGCCCTCTTCTCACTTTCTTAAATCCTGAGTTTCATATGCATTCTCTGCAATCTAATTTTGTAGTCATTTTTGTCTGGAAGTTTTGGCCTTAAAAATCCTCATTGCTGGGCTAGAGAGATGGCTCAGGAGTTAATACTCTGTCTCAAAAGCAGAAAGTCCTGAATTCAGATTCCAGATCCCACTTAAAAAAAAAAAAAAAAAAAAAAAGAAAAACCCCTGCTTTTAACATTAATAAATTCAGTTAAAAACAATCTAGGGGCTGGAGAGGTGGCTCAGGGGTTAAGCCTCTGCCTTGCAGGCGGAAGGTTCTGAGTTCGGATCCTAGACCCCATCGCCAGGCAGAAGCGGGGGCGGCCTGCGTTTTCTGGTCCTGGTAGGGCGGAGCCTGTGAATCCCAGGGCAGAGTAAACAAGGAGGAAGTGGAGGCCTTCCATAGTGGTTCCCTAATTCATCTGTGGTTCTACACACACATACATGCACACACACCATACATGCACAATTGAATAAATAATAATAAATTTTTTTAAAAAATGTTAAAAGTGTGGCTGGAGAGGTGGCTCAGGGGTTAAGCCGCTGCCTTGCAGGCGGAAGGTCCTGAGTTCGGATCCCAGATCACATGTATAGACGGCAGGCGGAAGCGGCGGCCTGCCTGCGTTTCTGGTCCTGGTAGGGTGGAGCCTGTGAATCCTGGGGCAGCATAAACAAAGAGGAGGTGGAGGCAGTCCATGGTGGTTCCCGAATTCGTCCGTGGTTCTACACACATGCGCACACACACACACATGCACACACGCATAATTTAATAAATAATAATTAAAAAATTTAAAAAATGTTAAAAGCATTAGGAATTGTCAACACGGTGCCAGATCTCATTTAATGTAATCAATTTTTGAAGCCACTCACTTTTTTTAACTTTGTTTAGTGTGTATGTGTGTGTGTGTGTGTGTGTGTCAGAGGGCACTGTGTGTCCCCGTGGAAGATCAAGGGTAACCTTCAGGAACCATCCTGGATTACTTCTACCTCCTTTTTGCTTCACTCTAGGATATCTTATGCTCTGTCCACCAGGGTTGGAAATACAAACTACCTAGTCTTTTTAGCTGGGATTTGAACTCAGGACCTTCTGCTTATGAGGCAGTCTTAACCCCTGAGCCATCTCTCCATCCCATCATTCGCTTTTATGGGTTTACATTTTCTGTTTGATATTTGCTTTTTAATTGCTGTGGTACTGTTTTTGAGACAGAGTCTTATTCTATACTCCAGGGCGGCCTACTGCCTCAGTATTCTGACTGCTGGAATCACATATTTAAGTCACTACACATGGATGTTTTCTTTTATCTTTATTATTTCCTTCACTCCTTTTGGTTTACTTCTTAGCATTTTGTTTGTTTTTGGTTTAAAGCAGGGCCCATGAAGACCAGTGTGGCCTGGAGCTCTCTATACAGCCAAACCACAACATTTCCATATGTTCCTATATTAATGTCAGATGAAGCAGACTAAAAGTGAAACAGACTTGGAGTGGTAAGATAGTTCAGCACTTGCTCAGACACCTGGTGATCCAAGCTTGATCTCCAGAGGCCTCTCATGTGGTAGAGGGAGAAGACAAACTTCTCCAGGTTATCTTCTAATCACTAATAATGAATTATGGTGTTAAGATTCTATCTTGGAAACAGAAGGTCCTGAGTTCAGATTCCAGGTGCCACATAAAAAACACTATGTGGAAACAGTGGTGGCCTGCATTTCCAGCCCTGGTGGGCAGAGCCTAGAAAATCCCAGAGTGAAGCAAGGAGGTAGAAGCAATCCAGGATTTTTTCCAGTCACCTTTGGTCCTCCACAGGGATGCACAGTGCCCTTTGAGACACACACACGCACAATAAATAAATAAAATATAAAATAAGAATGTGCACGACTTCTCTCTCCTTTTACTCTCCCCCTCCTTCCCTTAAATGAAATACTAAAAAGAGCCTTAAAAGTATATAATCACTGAATGACATTATTAGCAAAATGAAATTTTAAACATGAAGCATTTAACACAACTTCAAAATATATAAAGCAAAAAATAAAACTGTAAGGCCAAGCAAAATCTTCAACTATGTTTACTGGATATACATTACTGTCAGTTCTTTGAACAGGACAAAAAAAAAGTGTGGATACATACTTTTAACAATTCTATCAACCAACTTCACCGAACTGATATTTGTAGATTCAAAAACTACAATATCCATTTTTTAATTTTTTTTTATTATTTATTCAATTGTGCGTGCATGTGTGTGTGTGTGTGTGTGTGTGTGTGTGTGTGTCAGAGGACACCTGTGTGTCCCTCTGGAGGTCCAAGGACCACTTTGGGAATCATTCTGGATTACTTCTACCTCCTTTTTGCTTCGTTCTGAGATTTCAAAGGCTCATCTTCCAGAGCTAGGAAGTGCAAAATGCCACCGTTTCCACCTGGTATTTTTTTTTTTTTATTTAATTGTGCATGTATGCATGTGTGTGCATGTATGCGTGTGTGTGTGTGTGTGTGTGTGTGTGTGTGTGTGTGTGTAGAACCACGGACGAACTCGGGAACCACCATGGACACCTCCACCTCCTTGTTTACTCTGCCCCAGGATTCACAGGCTCCGCCCTACCAGGGCCGGAAATGCAGGCCGCCCCCCCCCTTCTGCCTGGCGTCTATACGTGGGGTCTAGGATCCAAACTCAGGACTTTCTGCCTGCAAGGCAGAGGCTTAACCCCTGAGCCACCTCTCCAGCCCCTCCACCTGGTGTTTTTAAATGGGACCTGGGATCAGAACTCAGGTCCTTCTGTTTACAGTCTTAGCCCCTCAGCCATCTCTCTAATCCTTACAATATCCATCTTAAGTATACACAGAGAAGTAGAAACATACCCAGGCTGGACCACTTAAAAATTTATCAGATGCAAATAGAAAGACCTCAAAGTAAGAGGGAAACTAGTGTGGAACAAGGATTTCAGTGGGAGAGACCTCTGTGAGAGATTTCATACTTGCCAGCAGCCTTGCAGCACCTCTAACCTCTCCAGCATCTGTTGTCCAAAAAGTTAAGAATCTTAGTCTTTTTTTTTTTTTTTTTTTTTTTTGAGGGTTAAGGAAGAATTTATTAGAGGAAAGAATGGAACTCACAGACACTGATACCATGAGGAGCAAGGGAGCCACCAAGAACTCACCAACTCCAGACATGAGAGGCAAGGAAGCTGGAAAGGAACTCAGAGCATGCAATCCATGAGGAGCAAGGGAGCCAAAAGCAAGAATCTTAGTCTTAAAATAGAAGGACCAGGCATGGTCCAAATGTCTACTATCCTTGCTAGTCTACCATACACCTCAAAGAGGTGGGTGGCTCCCTCTATACACTTGAGTCCTACTTATAGCTTGCCTATCACTGTTTCTTAGAACTATGTTTGGGGTTTGAAGAGGTTGAGATAGAGTTTCAAGTAGCCCAGGCTGCCCTTCATTTACTATTCAGCTGAGACTGACCTCTACCTTCCAAAAACTGGCATCACAGGTGAACTGCACCACACCTGGCTTCTCTAATTCTGTACATTAAAGTTTTATATATTCGCCCACTGTTTTGTCCTATGCCCGATACAGATAGGACTGGTATTGGCTGTGAGCACAAGATACACATAATGCAAATGAAGAACTGATTTAGTTATAGCCTTGTGCCTGAGTACAGAATTCTAGCACAAACTCCAATGGTAACAATCCCTGGCACAAAGAGGCATTGGAGTTACCATGCTATGCCTAAAACTGATTATGAAGCAGTGTCACTGAAGAGATTGCCTCAGGAAGTCAAATGCCTGTTGCACTTAACTGTCAAAGCAGTAATGATAGCTACAAAGTATTACAGGAGACAGGTTATCTGTGTGTTCTTGAGCAGCTACAGAGGGGGAAAAAATTCAGGTACATTAGTCTAACTCAGGTAACAGAGGGCTACTTACTATTACAATCTAAAAAAATTTATGGTCATAGGTTAGTACCACTCAAAATCAAATATAAAATTTCATTATATAACTCCTCAATTACAAATACGCTTAGTCCTATCAGTTATACTATATAGAGAGAGCTCTATATTTATATTTTATATTAATATATTTATATAAATATATTAAATAATTATATATAAATATATAGAGATAATAAAAGGGTAAAAGCTAAGTTTTTAAGTTCTTAGAAGAAAGCTCAGGAATCCCACATAAACTTGGATTTGGCAATATGGTTTCTTAAATACAACACTAAAAGTACAAGCTACAAAAGCAAAATAGGTAAACTGGAGTTAACTAAAATTAAAAACTTGTTTTTTTTTGTTTTAATTTTGTTATTCACAAGAATAAACAACTAGATATAGGAGAAAATATTTTCAAATCACCTTATCTGTTAACAGTTTAATAGTCAGAAGCTGGATACAGTGACACACCCATCCTAGACTGAAATCCCAACATTTGGGAGGCTAAAGAAAGATCACACGCTTTAGGCCAGCCTGGGCTTACAGCAAGACTCTATCTCAAATAAAAGGTTAGTATCAAAAACAGAGTGTGTGTGTGTGTTTCTTAAAAAAAGACAAATCCACTTAAGGACCAGACAAAGCACAAGTACTTTAAGTGGACATTTACCAAGAGGATAGGTTCTCCTATCCTCTGTATTATCCAGAAGCACAAAGATGTTCAACATCATTAGTTCCCCAACAGCCCCCAAAAATACAAAGCCAAGTCACAATAATATGCTACTTCACACACACTAGACTGGTTATTATTTTTTAAAAAAACGCTGGTGAGGACATGAAGAAACTAGAACACTCATACATTCTTAGTGGGAATGGAAACAGTTGAACAAGTCTTGAAAATACTGACAATGCCTTAGAAGATAAGCACAGAATTCCCATGTGAGCCAATAAAGCTGCAGGTAAATACCAAAAAAAAAAAAAAATTAAAGGGGAAACTAGATACTTTACAATGTTTATACAGAAGCATTACTTATAATAGCCAAAAGGTGGAAGCAACCAAACTGAACTCATATGGATGAAAGGACAACAAAATCTAGCATATTCATAAAATAGATCTTTTTTCCCAGGCATTAAAAAGTAATGGAAAATTCTGATACACACTACCACTGGATGAACCATGGAAAATCCAGCACAAGCAACTCGGCACATACGAAGCAGGCCAGAGTTAACCAGGGATAGGAAGAAACATATGGGATGGCTACTTAAGGAGCAGGTTTTCTATTTGAGCTAAAATAAATGATGGTGACTGTTATACACAACTGTGAATGTACTTAACCACTGAATTAATTACACCATTAAAATGGCAAAACAGTAAGATTTATGTGTACCTTTTCTTCATTGCTTTCTGTCAAATGATATATAATTATGGGGTATACAAATGATGTTATGTACATACACTGTGAAATGACTGGATCAAGTCATCACTATTCCTCCTGTCTAACACAAATTTCTACACTTTGACCAACATCATCTTTACCTCCTAGGATCTAGTAACAGTCCTCTGTTTCTACAAGTTCAACTGCTTTGGACTCCACACAACAGAGAACATGTGATCTTTGTTTTTCTGTGACTAGTTTGTTTTACTTGATGCTATATGTAATTTTAACATGTAAAAAAAATAAGCTTACTTCTTAAATATGAAAAAAAAGACTTAGGAGATATAAAGCTTATCTACAATGTATGAAGATAAAGGTTATCTCTAGTTCTGCAAACTAGTAAAATAATTATTTTTTTTAAAGGATCCTGGGTAAATCGTAAGGACCAGTTGGAGAAGTGACTTTTGATCACCACTCAGAAATTAAGAATGTGGGGCTGGAGAGGTGGTTCAGGGGTTAAGCCTCTGCCTTGCAGACAGAAGGTCCTGAGTTCAGATCCTAAACCCCACGTATAGACACCAGGCAGAAGCGGGGGCGGCCTGCGTTTCTGGTCCTGGTAGGGCGAAGCCTGTGAATCCCGGAGCAGAGTAAACGAGGAGGTGGAGGCATCCATGGTGGTTCCCGAATTCGTCCGTGGTTCTACACACACACACACATACATACATACACACACACGCGCGCACACATACATACATGCACAATTGAATAAAAAAAAAATTTAAAAAAAAAAAGAAATTCAGAATGTGATTTTACTTACAATAAAGGTCTTTGAAGTCAGGGCTGGTGAAACAGTTCACCAAGTAAGGCTGGTGACATGAGTTCAATCCCCAGGACCCAAATACAGGAAGAATATAATTGACTTCTAAATGGTCCTCTGATCTCCACTCACCCACTATTGGCATGTATGTGCATGCTTTCTGTTTCTCTCTCAAATAAATAAATAAATAAATAACAATTTATCTATTGGAACGATACAGAGAAGATTAGCATGGCCCCCATGCAAAAATGACACACAAATTCATGAAGCGGTCCATAAGTTTTAGAAAAAAATAGGGGAGAAAAAAGGTCTTTGAAGATGCAATAAATGTAAGTATCCTGAGATGATATCATTCTGGGTTAGAGTGAGCCCTAAACCCAAGAAGAGTATCCTCAGAAGAAAGAGAAGACAAAGAGACACGGAAAGAAGAAGGCAACGTAAAGACAAAAGACAGGAATGGTGCTACCTCAAAGAGTCCTACAGGTACCAGAGGCTAACACCATCCGAGAACAAAATTTCATATTTGTAAGGTCCATAACTATAAGGTGATACATTTCTGTGGCAATATGTTATGGAAAATCTAAGAAACTAAGAGACCTTAGTATCTGAACATTACTATTGCAATGAAAATATAAAAAGATAGCAAAGCATGGTGGCACACATCTGTAATCCCAGAACTCAAATGAAAACAAGAGGATTGTTGCAAATTCAAAGATATTATGCACTATAAAGCAAGTTCCAAAACAACCAGGACTAAACAGCAAGACTTGGAGAAAAAAAAAAAATTTTTGAGAGGGGCTGGAGAGATGGCTCAGGAGCTAATTAATTAAGCCTTAAGCCTTCTTAAGCCTAAAGAAGCGAAAGGACCTGAATTCAGATCCCAAGTGAAAATGCCAGGTAAAAATGGCAGTGATGTACACTTATGGCCTCAAAGTCAGAGCTTGGGTAACCCTAAAGCAAAGCAATAAGGAGGTACAGCAATCCAGGATGATTTCCAAATCACTCTTTTGCTTTCACAGGCACCCAGTGCCCTCTGACACACACACGGTTCCAATAATCTTAGAGAACACACACTTGGTCAGAATGTAATGTAAGAACATTTTGGCTCATCTCTATATTCTAGTTAAGGATGTTTCTGTTGAGGTCTCAAAAGGAAGTGAAGAATAAGTGACTGGAAGTACAGAAAAGTGTTCTTGCTAGAGTGTGCCAGAAAAACTTGGCTTAATTATGTTCTGCTGTTGAGTAGAAAGTAAACTTGGAATCAATAATCTTGGACTAATATAACTCATAAAAGTTCTAAACAAAGTGTTTAAGTTGCTGGATATTTCTGTTTCTAGTAAAATATAAGAGGAAAAAGAGAAATTCAAGAAGGAACCATTAAATGAAAGAAATTTAGTTTGTATCACTTAAAGTTACTCAGGTTATACAGATTGTAATGGATGTTAATTAGGAAATTCATAATCAGAAGAACATAAACAGTAGAGAGGACTTTGGAAATTTGAGCCTATCGGATATATTAAACCAAATGTAGAGACGCATGCCTGATACCAGCACTTGGAAAGAGGAAGCTCAGGAATTCAAGGTCATCCTCAGCTAAGTAGAATTTGAGGCAATCTGGAATACTTGAGAATCTGTCTCTGAGAAAACATGAAAATTCATTAGTTCAAAATTGTACCTCCTCCCAAACTTCACCTTTGGAAATTGTTAAAGCACCAATTTATTCTTCTGAAAATTGGAAAAAATAAACAAACAACTGAGGGAAGGAGAGAGCAAAAGTGCTTAACTTTTCTATCTCTTATCTTTTTCTTTTTCTTTGTTCTTGTTTTGAGACAGAGTCTTATGTAGCCAAGGTTTGCTTCCCTGAACTAATTTTCCTGCTTCACAAGGGCTGGGATTATGACATGTGCTACCATGTAGTTATGACGATGATGGTTATTTTTTGTAGGGCTGTCTTGAGGCAGTCTTATCTCAGGCTAGCCAGGCCAGGCTAGCCTCGAACTCACTAAAAATGGCATTGATCTTTTAACTTTTCTGCTCTACAATCATATATGAATAACACACCTAGTTTAGAAATCTTTACGGAAAAATAAGGGTTAATATAGGGGGAAAAAGTCTCAATAATCTATCTAGATACCAACCAACAGTGGCTGATAAACCAATTCATTAGGTGAAAAGTTAAGAAAAAACTGGATCCTACTGAAAGAACCAAAACCAAATGATCAAGTTTAACATCACAAGAAATTATGCAATCATTTTATAAATATTTCTTGGAGAAAAAAAAGGAAGGGTTGGCGAGATGGCTCAGAATTGTTTTGTTAAAATCTTTGCCTCACAAACAAAGGGCCTGAATTCAGATCCCCAGATAGCACATAAAATGCCTGTAATTCCAGCCCTGGAAGGCAAAGTCTAAGAAACCCCAGAGCAAAGCAATAAGGAAGTAGAGCAATCCAAGATTCCTGAAGACGTTACATCCTGATGATGCTATCCTTGGACCTCCAGATACACAAATACCCAAGTGTCCTTGGTGTATACACACACACACACACACCACAGACTCCTGCTCATAGCAGACAAGAAAAAAAAAAATTCCATCAAGCTCTACTATTTCAAACTCTCATATGTGGCTACAATCACTTGGTAAATTTAATGTTCACTCTTAGTTCCAGCCCATAAAGTTCTGATAAACTTGGCCTGGGCATGGAGAGTTGGCTCAGGTTAATTAAACCTTTGCATTGAAAAGCAAAAAGGACCTGAGTTCAGATCCCAGATCCCAAGTAAAAATGCCAGGCAGAAATGGCAGCAGCCTGCACTTCCAGCCTTTGATAGGTGGAGCCTGGGAAACCCCAAAGCAAAGCAGTAAAGAACTACAATCCAGTATGATTTCTGAAATTACTATTGGGCCTCCACAAACATACACGATACTGTCTTCTATACACCCTTACACATCCCCACACACACACCTAAAATGTCCTGGGCTGGAGAGACGGCTCAGGGGTTAAGACTGCCTGGCAAACAGAAGGCCCTGAGGTTGGATCCCAGGTCCCACATAAAAAAAGCCAAACAGAAATGGTGGCGGCCCAGCACTTCCGACCTGGTGGGCAGAGCCTGAGAAATCCCAAAATGAAGCATTAAAGGAAATAGAAGCAATCCAGGATGATTCCCAAAGACATCTTTGGCCCTCCACAGGGAAACACGGTGCCCTCTGACAGACACACACATGAATAAATAAAGTTTAAAAAAATTAAAATTTCCTAAAGCAATTCTAAAGCTTCAGCCAAAATTAACTATTCCATGAAGAAACATTTTAAGATGATCTCAAATGAGTAAGCATTTCCAGATTAATGAGATGGCTTAAAATGTAAAAAAGCCTGCCATGTAAATCAACAATCTGTTTAACTACAAGAACTACATAAAGACAGAATGGAAGAACCAACTCTAAAGTTATTCTCAGAACACAAGCATATCATGGCGCACACATACACACACACACACACAAAACATACACAATAAATAAATAATGGCTGATGAAAAGGAGGGTGGGAGGGAACAGGTTGGGTCCACAAAGGGCAGGGAGAGAGGGAAGGAGAGAGAAACAGGAAGGTAGAAAGGTAGGAAGAAAGGAGGAGAAGTAGGGGTAACTATTCATTGTGCTTGCTAATTTTATTTAATAATAAAATAAAAATGTTTACTAAGGAAAAAGTAAATAGATGATTTCTTGGAACATATAATTCAAATTATTCTAGTATATACCAATTTCAAGTAAAAAAATGTGTTTTTTCCCTCAAATGGGAAGATAACCACTATAAATATACCGAATAAACACATTTTAATCTAAATTAGACATGATAATATAATCCCAGCATTTGGGAAGCTAAATCAAAATTGCTGTGAGTTCAAGGACAGTTTAAACTACAAATCAAATTCCAAGCTGGCTTTCTCAACATAGAAAAAAAAAGTTTTAATCTATACTGTATATCCAATAGCACAACTTTTTCACTTCTCACATTAATTGTTCATACTTTATGAATTGTACATATTTTACTTCAATAGAGACAAATTGATCAAATCAAGTTAATTAACATGACTTTGTTTGAACAGATAAAGATAATATGGCCCCTAAACTGAGCATAGTGGCAAATGCTTATAATCTCAACATTTGGAGGCTGAGGCCATTCAAATCTACATAAAGACTCTACATAGAAAAAGAGGGCTGAAAAAAAAAAGAAAAAGAAAAAGAGGGCTGGAGAGACAGTTCAGGTTTTAAAGTCTTTGCCTAGAAAGCAAAAGGACCTGAGTTCAGATACCAGATCCCACATAATAATAATGGGTGGAAATAACAACAGTCTACACTTCTTGCCCTGGAAGGCAGAGCCTAGGAAACCCCAGAGCAAAGCAATAAGGAGAAAGAATAATCCACAGTGATTCCCATAAGTTACATTTGGGCCTCCATAGGCATAGTTCTCTTCTACGCACAGCCACATATCCACATGTGCAAAAAAAAGTTATAAATGCACAACAGTTTATTACAGCTACAAAAGAGAATGATACCCTTTCATTTCCAGCAAGATGTACAGAAGCAGAAAACATTATGCAAAGTCAAATAGGTTAGACATGGAAAGACACTATATATTCTCATATGAATGCTAAAAAATTTTTTAAAATTAATCTAAATATAGACTAGTGATTACTAGAAAAAGGGGGAAAGTGAGAGGGAGACAAGATAGAGAAGGCTGGCCAACAGGTAAAAACACAAAGTAATACATTCTAATGTTCTACAACACAGTGCAGTAACTGTAGTTCACAACTTACTTTTACAATCTCAAGCAAATCTCTGTTTCATCAACTATAAAATGAAAAAATAGGTCAGGAGAGATGGCTTATTAAGTTAAATCTCTGCTTCTTTGCAAGCAGAAGGACCTGAGTTCAGATCCCAGATCCCACATAAAAACACTGGGCAAATAGTAGAGGCTTGGGAAACTCCAGAGCAAAGCAAATTGAGGCAGAACAATCCAAGATGATTGCCGAAGTCACCCTTGGCTTCCACAGACAGACACATATAGTGCCTCTAACAGTCCTTGGGGAGGACCAAGGGTGACTTTGGGAATCACTCTGGATTACTCTCACCTCCTTTTATGCTTAGCTCTGGCATTTTCCAGGCTCTGCCCACCAGGCCTTAAGTCCAGGCTGCCATTTCCATTTATGTGGGAACTGAGATCAGATCTGAGGTCCTTCTGTGCTTGCAGAGGCAGAGTCTTAACCCCTAAACCATATCTCCTAGCCCTTTCCATTGTATATTTTAACAATACATTTAACAAAATAGAAAAGCTTCATTAATCAACTTTTTGCAATTATTATGAAATATTAAAACAAATCCAAAATACAGTTCTATAATCCCATCCACAATGTTCTCATCTAATCATGTTATTTCCTATTCCCGTACACATGTATTTCCAATTTTCACAAATTATAAAACATTACAGATAATGTTTGCATTTAAGATAATACAAGTATTTTCTCCACTTTGCAAAATTTTCACCCCTATACTCCCCTTTTGCTTCACTCACTTAAGATAATTAAAGGTAAGACAAGTACTCTCCACATCTTTCTCTAAGTTCACATATATGTGAAGTGTATTTTTACAAAACAGACATGTATGTGAGGTGTATTTTTACAAAATTAGACACATACTATCTATACACAAGCTACCTTTTGTGTGTGTGTGTGTGTGTGTGTGTGTGTGTGTGTGTGTGTTGTGTGTGTGTGGATGTGGGTATGCACATGTGATGTTTTGTGTAGAAGAGGGCACTGTGTGTGTCTGTGGAGACCCAAGGGTGACTTTGGGAATTATCCTGGATTGCTCTATTTCCTTAATGCTTTGCTCTGGGTTCCACCCTCCAGGGCTGGAAGTGCAGACCACTGCCATTTCCGCCTGGTGTTTTTACATAGAATCTGGAATCTGAACTCAGGTCTTTTGGGGGCAAAGGCTTAACAACTGAACGATCTCTCCAGTCTTTGCTTTCTATTTTTTAAACCTCCATATAAGCTTAACATACTGGTTAAGCATGAAAATAAATACAAAGATTATTATTTTGTACATAAACTATGGAAATAGAGATCTCACAGCAAAATAATGGTACGAGACTTAGACTTGAAACTTCGTAACACATTATGCATAATGAGCCAATGAGATAAGTAAAAGTGCTTGCCACACAAGCATAACAAGAAGCTTAACTACTAAATCTTAAAAGCTATCTTAAAAAAACAAAGATTTTACAATTTTAAAATAATTCGTAAGTAATTTCCAAAATATCCTGGCTGTACAGTGTAAAACAGAGAGGTAGATGAATGCTGACTGTCACATATACACAGCAGAATATGAATTTGTCTTGCAACAAAGTTGAAAAAGTAATAGTGCTGACCCACCCACATATACCAATCTCCCAAATTGGAAGACTAACATTCAAGTATAATCTGATTAAAATTAATCAATTCTAGTCTAATTAATGACTACTATTATAGCTACGTAAGTATTACATATATTGAATAGGCACTACCCTAAAAGAATTCACAAATAAAAGAACCAGCAAGTATCTTAAATGATCACAAACATCATATCACAGAATTCCACATATAGATCCCCTCAAAACCAGCAGGGCTACATGAGACCCTGTCTCAAAAAAAGAAGATAGAGGAAGAGGAGGAGGAGGAGAAACTTACTACACAGTGTCCAAAAATCTGTTTGCACTACATGACCATACTGGAATGTAAACATAAAATCAGGGCAGGGGATTGACTTACACCATGTAAAATAATCCTACTGAACATTCTAACAAAGTATCAACAACAAAATAAATCTTATATCTAAAAGAAAATCACTCACGTTTAAAAACAGTGATTGCAAATTTCCTCGACAATTGAACTGGTTTAAAAAAATGTGTAAATGCTTCATGTGTTACATGGTGCTAAAAAATATTTTTTAGGGCTCACTTGCCCCTCAAGGATTCCATGCCAGGAATCCATGAGCTCCTTTCTAGCTTTCTTGCCCCTCATGGACTCAATGTCTGTGAGTTCTGTCAGAATCTGTATCTGTTGAGTTCCCTTCTTTCTCTTCTCTGATAAAATTTGCCTTAATCCCCCCAAAAAAATATTTTTTAAAACTGGGGTGAATAAAAAAAAAAAAAAAAGACTGGGATGTACTCAGTGGTAAAGCAAGCATACATGCATGCATGCATACATGAGGCCTTGAGTTCAAGCCCCTGCACTGAAGGACAAGTGTTGTGACGTCTTTAAAAGGTAACAACACAAAGAGAAAAATATACTTAAAAACAGTTTAGTTTGTTATCAAAGTGCACTTTTCTAGAACATTCCATCAGGCAAATCACAACAGCACTAATAGAAACAATCTCTCTAACACTATACAATTATCCTGCATCTTTTAATTGGTAGACATATTATACACATTCACTCAGAAAAAAGACCCACCCTACAACTGAACAAGAGCAAAAAACGATTCAGAATTTCAAAACACATACATTCACCAAATATTATACAGCTTGTCATGTTCTATCCATTATGTGCAGATCTAACATTCTGCAAAACTAAGACTCTCGGCATTAAATTCTAATTGTTCAAAGTTCAAAAATGAAATATATTTAAATGACTAATGAATGGACAAAAGGGAAGGCTAGAAAGGACAGCTATGTGCTAAAGCAAGTACCTAGTAAAATCTCAATGCGAGGTTGTATGAGAGTCATCCTGAACAGGTGAATTTTGGAATTTGATAGTTGTAAATATTTTCCTAATGAATTTCTGGAAAAAATTACATGTTACTTATCAAGTAAGCTTTTGAGAGAAGAAATTCTTAGGGCTGGAAATGTAGCACAGTCAAAATCAGGCTTGCCTAGAAAGTGCTAAGTAAGTCTCTAGGTTCAATCACCAACACGAGAAAAAAAAGTCCTCGGTGACATGTAGCACAGGCATTTTCGTTTGCACAGCCTTGGATTCAAATACCAGCTCAAAACACTGGACTCCAATTATCCACAAATGGGCTACTTCAAATGGGCTACTTCGTTACTGGGAAGTTCAGCTCTTTTACAAAGCACTTTACACTAGAACACACAATAAGCACTCGAAATCTTGAGTATATCGTGGTATTGCTCATTTTACACTAAATTAAAAGAGCACTCTTCATCAAGATTCCCTAGTAGCTTTTTTTGTTTTTTTTTACCAGTTTGGCTTAACGGCTAACTGATCACTCTGAGATCTTTTCCAAAAGGAAGACTAGATAGGAAACTTGATGCTTAAGCTTATCCGTGGAGGAAGTAAAAGAAATGCCTCAAAAAACATTGCTCAATCGATAGTATTGTTCTCCATCTGAAGAAAATCACTCCCGATTAAGGAAGAAAAGTTTCAAGACAAACTTTTCAAAGGTTTTCAACAGCTCCTAAGGCAGAAATGGCTTCACCTCCGCGCTGGCTGATGCATCCCTGGTGACAAAACTTGTCACACTTTCCACGTCCTAACTGCAGGCAGAGCGGCCAGACGACAGCCGTGTGTACTTGTCAAGTTGCAAGAAGATCCCTCGAGGACGCGGACCCCTCTGCCCACCTCCGCTTTGGGTCTTGATAACGGTCACGGGGGGAGGGGAAGAAGGCAGGAAGACCAACCCGAGACGGTGCGCCCCAAGAAGACTCCCGGGGACTCCGCAGGACACATCCTCCGCCGCGGGTTCCCGCCACCGCCGCCCCCCACCTGACCTCTCCCCGGCCCAAACTTGCTTGGACTCCCGACGCCAGAGACCCGGGCAGCCGCCGCCCCCAGGCCGCGCGCACTCAGGGGCGCCGAGCCCACCTCGGCCCCCGCCCCTCCCCCCGCGATGCGCAGAGCTTTGTCCCACCTGCCGGGACCCGGGTCCGAGGCGCTCTCGGGACTGGGGTCGGGGAGCCCCGCCTGCGCCCGGGGGCCGCCCGCCCGGCCGCGCCCCGCCCCCGCCGGCGCCCGCCGCCGGAGTTAGCCTCACCTCACCTACCCTCTTTCGGGGGCCGGACTCCACCTCACGCTCCGCCATGTTGGGCCCCGCTCCGAAGCGCGGCCGCTTCCCGGCGCGGCGGCCCCACTCGGGCCCCGGCCCCCGCCCACACTGCAGACACGGCCGCCTGGCGGGCTGCGGGGGCGCCCGGCCGGGCCCGGGACCAGCCTGGCGCGCGAGGAACCAGGGGGGGCGGATGCCGCGCGCCGCCGCAGCTCGCGGGGTCGCACGGACGCGCGAGTGGGCAGGAGCGCCTGCCTGGAGCAGGGGGGGCCGGGACTTGGGGGGTTAATGGCCTCCCGGGGGCCTCGGGAGTAGGATTATTTTCTCTCAGAGAAATTCCTCCGCCTGCGGTTTCTTAAAGGGATCACCAAACCAGCCCCTTGCGCGCGCCCCTAATGCGCAGGCGCACCACAAGCCCCTCCTCCCTTTCCCACCAAGCCCCCGGTCCTGAGCGTGCGCGGTGAGTGGCCCAGAGTAGGCCAAATCCTGCAAGTCTCTAGACTGCCAGCAGCTGCTCCCACCACTCTAACTATGGCCGTTCCCTTAAAGGGACCATGACCCAGTGATGAGGGAAGATGACAGATCTTCATAAAAGGACAGTCTGAGGACTGGGAGAAAAGTCAATGAGGGGGTCCCCATCACCACCATCTTATGACGGCGAAGTTTTCAGTGGACCTCAACCTGGAGGACACCAACCAAGAAGGGAACCAGACCATCATCTAGAGGGAAACCAGCTCTGCAACTGGTCCACAGTCTGATACCAAGCAAAGGGGACAGGATACCAAGAACTAACTTCCACAGCCTAGCCTCGAAACCATCACTGGTTACTTTGAAGACTGAACCGACAACTAGAGAAAATTTCTTCAATAGTTATTTGTCATTAGAACGACAAAATAAGGAAGGATCTCCTAAAGTTAAAATTTGTCTGGTCATGTGAAGCAAATTTATTTGAAGATACTAAGTGGACGGTGTGAAAGTAGGATCAAGACTCTAGGACTGTGAGGCAAGAATATGTTTAAAAAGGAACGTGCCAGAATATTCCAAGAATGTAGTCACTCTCCTGGGAGGAGGAGGATGTGATGATCAGCAACTGCTCTGTGTCACTTATCTCCACTGAAGGAACTTGAGGAGTGACTGTAAGGACAAACATCTTACTGTCCAAGTAGGCAATCCGGAAGATTAGATTCTACCTTGACCTGAAATCCAACTGGATTCTGCATAGAGGATGGCTGGGGAGAGATTGATCCACTTTTGCTCTGATCCTCTGATGAAAAAAAACTTCCCTAAAGAAGTTCCTAATGATAACTTGGGGACCATGGAAAAACATACAGTAAGAAATACAAAGAAATGACCTTTTTTTTTTTTTGCTATGTAGTCCAGGTTGTCCTAGAATTTAGGACCTTCCTGCCTCAACCTCCAAAATAATGGAAATGTGGTGATTGCAGGTTTGTGCCACCCCCTGGCTTAAGAAGTCACCTCTTGAAAGGCACTTATTCCTCATGAGTGCCCATATTCAAATGGAAATGAGCAGCTCAGCCAGAAACTCATGAGATACTGAGGTACAACTTTTTTGTATATTTCATTTATTTGTGTAAGAAACAAAGAAGGCCCACCACCGCACACTGCTGGAGATCAGAGAACGACTTTTAAAGGTCAGTTCTCTTCTTCTGCCCAATGGGCTGGGAATTTGAACTCAGATCACCAGAAGCAGATGCCTTACATGGAGCTATCTTGACAGCTCCTAGGCTTCATTATAGACTTTGTGTGGCAGCACTTGGTAGGTTTTTGAATCCAAGAAGTCTTTCTGAAAACTTTAATATTTACCTAAGTTTGTCATACTTATCTTGCTTAGGCCTAATGTCTTTAATATCACTCGTGGATAGGAAGAAAAGAAAGAGAAATATATTAATTTCTGAAAAAAAATGTTTTAAACATGTCAGTCCCTTTAGTTACGTATTCATGGCAAATAAATAAATAATCTAAGAAAAGATAGTTCCAAGAATGCCACGCTGGCCCTTGCTTAGTTAGGATGTCCTTAATTTCACTTGTTGGTAAGAAAAGGAGAGAAAAAAGAAATATATTCATTTCTGCAAAAGAAAAAAAAAGTTTTAAATATGTCAAACTCATTAGTTACATGTTGGGGAGACAGTCAGAGAGAAGCTAAGAGAAGATGGTTCCAGAGAATGTCAGTAAATAAAAGGTGTAGTGTTTTCTGTTTTATGGGCAACAGAATACTGCCTTCTAATAAAACTTAACAGCTTAAAATGGAGCTCCTAGATTCAGCAAACAGTGGGAAGTCCACAAGCATGTTCACTGACCCTCAGGCTCACTTTCTCTTCCTTCTTTCACACCCCTTCTTACCATTAGAAAGATGTTGGGCTTATCAGAACCCAATTTGAAGCCACTGATTTAATCTAATTACACTTTTTTTCTTTTTTTACAATATTTCACATATGCTAAGCAAGCATTCCACCACTAAGCTACACCCTCAGGCCTATTTCCATGTTTTATGATTAAAGCCATCAGTCTAGATAAGGGTTGGCTTGAGATCACACAAAAGATTAATAACAGAATCAAGATTGACAGACATTTTGACCCTCTAAACAAGGGTTCTCTCCTACAGCAGGCTGTTTCTAGACCTATCAGGAATGTATTGGGTGTTTAATGATAGCAGAATTTGTGTATTCAAGAAACTAGCATTTTGATTAACCTAGCACTTCTAGGTTAAACAAAATTTTACAAAGGGGTTCATAGAGATCTAAGATTACTAAGCAGAGGGGCCAGATCAGAATGCCAAGACATTTTTCCTGGATTATTTGAAATTTCATAAATGTTGCAAGTTGGTGGCTTGTGGCTAAATCTACCTCAAAAATATATATTTGGTTTGTACTGTGTATAGCTGTGTGATCTTAATGAAGTTACTTTTTTGTGAATGAATTTTCTTGAATGAAAATGTGTTACTGGGCAGCTGGCAAGGTAGCTTAGCAAGTAAGATGCCTGCTGTCAAATCTGGCGACCTGAATTCCATTTCCCCAGAAGCCCACTGGGTGAAAAGAGAGAATTGATTTCTGAAAAATTGTCCTCTAACCTCTATCTGTGCATTTTTTCTCTCTTTCTCTCCCCCCAAATAAATTCATTAATTAAATATTTTACAAAGAAAATGGGGTACTAGAAATAGAGTTGGATACATCTATAAATCTCTTAGAATACTTTTTCATTTCTAGCCCCATATGAGCATAGCACTTTATATTTTCTATGTAATTATATGCCAACATTTAAAGTGGAAAAATTCACCTCCAAATCTATTTTTCTGCTTTCTCAAAAAATAAATGAATTAGAACCCAACGGGGTCATACTGTGTAGAAATCAAGCCAATTCATTTTTACTGTCTTAAGCCAGGCTTCATTATAGACTCTTGTGTGAAGTATAGTGAAAAAGAATTTGCTAAATTTCCGTGGGAAGAATGGGAAGAATCTCAACAGAGTTCTCTGACGCTCCAGAGAGCAAACATCTTCCATGCAGGGCAAATGAGCCATGAGACTGAGATAGCAGTCAAAGAAAGGTCTGGCTTTTAGTTAAAGGGTAAGTAAAGAAGCAAGAATTGAGAGGTAAGGGAGGCATTGATTAGGAGGCCTGGTCCCCTGTCCTTCCATTCCAGCACTTTAGAGCAGAAAGAATTACTGCTTTCCAGAAATCAAGATGACTTGCCGACTATGTCCACACCACCAAACATGTTTGCCAGCCACATCTGAGTGAAAGTGATGCTCAAGTCTCATGAAAAGAGAGGAGCCGCATCCAACCTCCCAGAGCTTCTCTGAAGCCAGCATAAGCCACGTTTTATGGATCTTGTAGCTTAGTGATGGGAGCAGAAGGAAGTGTGGTTTATGCTGGTACTGTGAAAAAAGAGCAGGGACCTACAAGATGGTTCAGCAACTAAAAACACTTGCTAAGCAAGTCCAACAACTAAAATCTCCCAAAGCCCACACAATACAGAGAACAAACTCCTCCCAAAAATTGTCTTCTGAATTCCACACATGCACTGTGGCACGAGAGAACATTTGCACACCCACACATGCACACACACCTATAATAATGAAATAAATTTAAAAGGCACAATTGTAAATAAAACGTAATTACAAGCTTCGTAAAAGCAGTGGCCCGAAGCTCCTGGGTCATAGAGAATGTATCCAGAAGTTTAAACAAACTGGGGAGGAAGAGGAAAGAGAGCCAAGGATTCTGGATGGCAAGTTTGGGGGCAGTGGTTCTGTAGATCAGAAAGGGCTAGAGATAAGTAGGAGTTAACAGAGTTCTGGAAGAATTGAGGTTTGCCTTCAGGCTTGGAACAAACTTAAAGCCAGCTTAGGGGAAGTGCCACTCTCTTGGGCAAAAGATTGCTGAGCCTTCATGGAAGAAAGAAAATAGCGCAGAGACATCACAGGAACCCAAGATGTTGGATTTTTCTATCTACAATGCCTCCCTCCTATGCACAGACACCATTTTTAGGAACACACATGGATTTCAAAACATTCTACCCATGAGTTCAAATGTGCTTTACTCCAAGTTGAGTGTGTAGGTATAAGAGATAAAGTTAGTGAGAAAAATCAAACAGCATTCAGGGATACAACATGGAGCAAAGCTACTTTTACATAGGGTGGCCCAAGATTATGTCTCTGAGGAAATGAAATTTAAATAATGGCCAGGAGTCAACTGAATATCTGGGGGAAAGCATTTCAAAGAAAATGGAACAGGCTCTTACCCCTCATGGCACTCCACATCTGAAGTCCATGAGTTCTTTTCCAGCTCCTTGCCCCTCATGGATTCATGCCTAGAGTCCAGAAATTCTCCAGGGCTTTCTTGCCCCTCATGGTCTACAGATATGGAGTCCAGTGAGTTCCATTCTTTCTCTCCTCTAATAAACTCTGCCTTAAATCCTCTAAAAAAAAAAAAAAAAAAAAAAGAAAAAGAAAAAAAATGGAACAGCAAGGATAAAACTCCTCTGCAACAGTCTGGAGAGCTGGCTCACTGGGTAAGTCTGTGCCTCACAAGAAAAGGACCTGAGTTCTGATCCCAGATCCCATGTAAAATCTCCAGGTGGAAATGATAGTTGGCCGCACTTCTGGCTATGGAAGAGAGAGCCTGGGAAACCCCAGAACAATGTAAGAAGGAGATAGGAGCAATCCAGGATGATTCTCAAAGTCACCTTTGGGCCTTCACAGGCATACACACTCAAATGCCCTCTTTTACATACACACATACACATACACACACACACACACACACACACACACACACACAGAGTTCTTCAAAACCAAACTTGAAGTACTCAAGAACAGTCAAGGTTTCTAGAATCCAGGATGTAGTGAAAGAGGATCAGAAGGTGAAGTCTGAGAAGTAAGCAAAGACAAAAGATGAAGAGCTCATAAACCATAGTAAGATTTATCTGATTCTATTATATTTGAGGCAGGGTCTCATATAGTGCCAGCTGGCCTCAAATTTGCTATGTAGTCCAAGTGAGCCTTGAATTTCTGATCCTCCTGACTCTGAATACTGAGATTGCAGGCATAAGTCACCATTTCCAGGTTTTTTGATTATTTTTATGTGAAAGACTTCTTACTAAATTCATTGTAATTTTGTATACAACAATTTAAAAAAATCACTGGAGAATCTGATGGAAGTTATGTGAACTCTGGAAAACACATGCAGAATGAGCCACAATGCGTCAATGTGGACATATAATAAGAGGCTCTGGGGTAGTCCAGGAAGAGACGGCAGTAAGGCCTAGAGTATGACAGTGGAGAAGATGGAAACTACTGGAATTCCAATTCTCTGTTTTGGAGGTTTAACTAATAAAATGCTGCAAATAAACCAAGATGGAGAGGAAGAAAGAGTTGGGGATGAGGGAGAGAAGACAGGAGAGGGAGAGACAAAGAGATAGGGAGAGACTGCCTGACTTAAGGATAACTGACTATTTATTTGCTTGTTAGCCTTGACAACTAGTTGATACATGCCGCCTGTTATTTTTGAGATGGAGAAGAATATAGTAGCTTTGAGGGACTGGACAAGAAGGGTGTCAAGGGTCATGTTTAGGATATGTTAAACTTCAGATCCCACTTACATATTCCAATGGACATTGGAATCTGAAGTTTAGGAGAAATCACAGAAATAGAGACAGAAATAGAGGAGTCATCCGTATAAGTCATAAAACTAGGATTTCCCAAAAAGGCATGCCAACATTTGTAACTCAGGTAAAGGCTGGGAACAGGAAAACCAGAACACGAGTCTCAAAAGCCAAGTAGCAGGCTTTCAAGAGAAAGGGTCAGTTTCCAGATCATATGATGTCACTGACACAAGTCAGATAAAGCTACGAGTCAACCAGCAGATCGGGAAGTCTTTGGTGGGCTACTCCAGAAGCATGATTGGAGTGGTCTGAACAGAGCAGAAGACAGAGAAGTACAATCAGTGAGTATACATCGTTCAAGAAGTTTCACTGCGGGCCAGCGGGATGACTCAGCATCCCAGCCAAAAGACCTGATCCAATTCCTGGAGCCTATGACGACAGGAGAGAACCAACTCCTCTAACCTCCATGTGTACATGCATGTATAAACACACATATACACACAACAAATAAATAAATGTAATAATATTTTTTGAAAGTTGTCTCATTGAAAGAAACACCTGAGAAACAAAGGCCCTTAGTTGGAAAGGAATGTGGTTCAAAAAAGATTTTTTTAAAGATAATTCAGAATCACTGAAGTTCACTAAAAATAGAAAAGCATCTCTAAATATATTGGAAAGGTCAGAGGAGTGACACAGCCTCAAAGGTTTCTCCCTCCAGAATTGGCACAGAAAGTAAGCCTGCAACAGGCCAGAAAAAAAACAGGAAGTAGAGACGAGTGGGCGGCAAGAGGAAATCACACTTCTTGGGGTCAAGCCAATTTCAGAAGCCAGCACTCCATCTAGTATTTAATCCCTGAAAAAATGCATCTCCGAGACTTCATAATTACTGTTTTTTCTTTTGTTAAAAAGGAGTATCACTGTACTTCTATGAACCTTTTTTTTCTTCCTACAGCTAAAAAAGGTGACCATTACTATATGTCCCTGAGCCTTGTTCAGATCTCACTGAGTTCAGATTCAAATGCTATTGCCTTAGCGTGCCTGAATCCTTGAAAAGTAACTGTCAACTTTATTCACTGCATGTGGGGCTCATAGCACCCAGGTTAGTGACAAGTGAGGGGAATAAAATGCAATTGAAAATAAGATCATTTGATGCTAATGAGTTTTTTTTGAATATCAATACACAACCTAGTAACAGAAGACTGAAACCAGCCAGTTAATCATAGCCAACACTGTTTTCAATATAAGAGAAAGTATTTTTCAAAGTAAGGTTGGGGTTGGATAGATTCTCAGTGGGTAAGGCTTCTGCTTGTAAACCTGGTAGCCCGAGATTCATCCCTGGAAGCCACAAGGTGGAAGACAGAAACTGATGTGAAAAGAGTCTTATGAACTCTGCCCGTGCCATGGCATGCCTGTGCTATTTCTATCTATTCTTCCTTCTGCCTTTCTTCTCTCTCTCTCTTTCTTTCTAATTAATTAGCTTTAAAATAAAAAAGAAGGCAATCCAAAAGTAAAGTGCCTGGGTGTGGTAGTGCGCACCTATGTCGCCAACTCTTGGGAGGCAGAGACAAGAGGATCAGGAACTCAAGGTCATCCTTAGCTACACAGCAAACCCAAGGCCAGCCTAGACTATGTGAGGCCTCATTTCAAGAAAAAAAAAAAAAAAAGTCATTCAGTTGTAGCATGTGTCTGATTTCCTTCTTTTTTAAGGTTGAATAACACTGTGTGGTACATGAATGCCACATTGTGTTTATTACTTGGTTAATGGAACACTTGGGTCAGCCCAACCCTCTTGACTATTATGAATGATGCTGCTAAGAGAAAAAATGTTTGTCTCAATTCTCTGGAATATCCAGATACGATTTCCATCGTATATCATCAGTTTATCTGTTTAAAATATACAGTTCAGGGCCAGCAAGACGGCACAATAGGTAAAGACATATGCATGCAAATCTGGCGACTCAAGCTTAAGCCCCAGAGCACGCATGCAGAAGAGAGAACAGACCTCCAAAAGCTGTCCTCTGACCTCCACCTGGGCGCTGTGGTTCATACACCTGCACACGCTCTGTAGTGCCCTTTCAAGTAAGTAGATGAAATGTTATCAATACCTTTATATCACCACCATGGCTACTTACAGAACATTTCCATCGGCTCAAGAACATACCCTCTTCTCCCTATTGAAACATTCCCTTCTGCAGGTAGAAAGGAACCTCCCAAGACTCAGGAAGCTCTTGAAAGTCACAAGATTCACAAGTTTCTTCCCCAAGGTTTTGTCTGTTTGTTTTTAAATAAAAAAGCAGTAAACTCCACCTGGGGAGAAGAGACTGTGTGAGTCATCAACCATGCTGGCTTTGGGCTTTTGAATAATCCAGTCCATACTCCTATAAGTAACTCAATGAATACACTACTTCACCAAACTAGACAGGGGATGGAGGGTAGGGAGTGGAGGGTACGGGGTGGAGAGTAGGGGGAGAATCATTTCTCTGGTCTGTCACTGGTGCCCTATCCAGAGCGAATAAACATCTGTTCACACCTCCATAGGAAAAGTCACATAACATACCCTTTGAGCCAAGGACTGGCATAAGCCACAATCTCAGCTACTCAGGACACCAAATCTGGAAGATCAGTTATCCCCTTGACTCAGGAATTTCAGGCCAGTCTAGAAAAGAGTGAGACCCTGTCTTTAAAAAAGAAAAAAAAAAAGAAAAACAAACAAAAACATGGAGGCTGAAGAGATGGCTCAGAAGGTCCTGAGTTCAGATCCCAGGTCCCACCTAAAAATACTGGGTGGAACAGGAGACAAACTACATTTTGGGCCCTGGTGGGCTTTGGGAAATCCCAGAGCAAAGCAAAAAGGAGGTAGAAGCAATCTAGGATGATTCCAGAAGTCACCCTTAGGTCTCCACAGGGATTCACAGTGCCCTCTGATACTACAACACACACACACACAAAATTTAATTAATTTAAAAAATGATACTCTTTAACTATTGCTCTCCTATCTCATTCCCTATTACCCAGTTCTAACCTTCTTTGGGTCTTTATAAAGACTTGATGTTAATGGAACTACACATTTAAAATATGGCTTAGGAATTCCCCTGCCCCTCATGAGACTCTATGTCTGGACTCTGTGAGTTCCTTTTTCATCTTTCCCTCACTCTCATGTATTCCATGCTTAGAGTCCATGAGTTCTTTCCCAGCTCCTCGCCCCTCATGGATTTTATGCCTGGAGTCCGTGAGTTCTCCAGGGTTCTCTTGCTCCTCACGGATTCTCTCCTCTAATAAACTCTGCCTTATTTTCCCCCACAAAAAAATAAAAATAAAATATGGCTTAGCGAATGACTTCTTTCATTTAGCAAACTGTTTTCAAGATCCAGCCATGTTGGAACATGACTGAACAACTAAACTTCAGTCCTTGTTATATCTGAGTAGATAATGTTCCTTTATACAGATACGTAATAAATTTTCCCAATTTCTGAGTTGCTACTGATTAAGTCAAATAATCTGAACTGCACATCAGTCCACAGGAAGCTTCTGCAAAATCTGAGGCAATCCTTCCATAGCTTTTAATTAATAATCACCTAACAGAATAGACTAACAAACAGCAATGAGAGAAGACACACCAGAGCCAACAAGATAGTACCTGTGTACAATTCTGATGACTTGAGTTCAAGCCCCAGAACCTGCATAAACCTGTGCACAAACACACACACATACAAACACAAATAAAGCAAATAAGGCTGGAGAGATGGCTCAGGGGTTAAGACTCTGCCTCAAAAGCAGGTCCTGAGTTCAGATCCCATAAAAACACCAGGTGGAAGCGCCCTGCACTTCCAGCCCTGGTGAGTGAAGCCTGATGGGTGAAATCCCAGAGCGAAGCAAAAATGAGGTCAAAGTAATCCAGAATGATTCCCAAAGTCACGCTTGGTCCTCCACAATGACATCATGCCCTCTGATGTAAGCATGTTCCAACACACACACACAATAAATAAGTTTTTTTAAAAAATTTAAAAACAAGCAAATAAATAAATGTAACAAAATTTTAAATCATAGGGCTGAAGAGATGGCTCAGGAGTTAATGTCTTTGCCTCACAAGAAAAAGGACCTGAGTTCAGATCCCCCAAAAACTATGAGACAGATATGGCATTGGCCTGTAATCTTGGCCCTGGAAGGTAGAGCCTGGGAAACCCCAGAGCAAGCAATAAGGAAGCAGAGCAGCAGAATGATTCTCGAAGTTACCATGGGCCTCCACAGACACACACATTCAAGTGTCCTCTTCTCTACACATCTACACACTTAGCCACACACTCAAAAGAAAATTTTTAAATCACAAAACTTAAGTGTTCAAAGAGGGCTGCAGGGCTGGAGAGATGGCTCAGGGGTTAAAACTCTGTCTTGCAAGCAGAAGGTCCTAATTAGATCCCAGGTCTCATAAAAAAAACACCAGGAGGAAATGGCATCGGCCTGCATTTCCGGTCATGGTAGGTGGAGCCTGGGAAATGAAGAGCGTATCAAGGCGGTAGAAGCAATCCAGGATGATTCCCAAAGTCACCTTTGGTCCTCCACAGGGATACACAGTGCTGCACACGCGCACACACACACGCGCGCGCACGCACACACGCGCACGCGCACACACACACACACACACACACACACACACACACACACAAAATAAAAACATTTTTTTTTTTTTAACTGACTTTTGATTGTTTGTTGTTGTTTTTTTTTTTTTTTATGTGGGACCTGGGATCCGAACTCAGAACCTTCTGCTTGTGAGACAGAATCACAACCCCTGAGCCATCTCTCCAGCCCATAAAAACATTTTTTAAAAAACCTATTAAAAAAAAAAAACAACAGAGCTGGAGAGATGATTCAGAAGTTAGGACTCTTCCTCGAAAGCAGAAGATCCTGAGTTCTGATCCCAGATCCCACATAAAAACTCCAGGCGGAAATGGCAGACTGTACTTCCAGCCCTGATAGGCGGAGTCTGGGAATCCCAGATGGAAGCAAGGCAGCAGAATTCCAAGATGATTCCCAAAGTCACTCTTGGACCTCCACAGAGACACACAGCGCCTTCTGATACACACACACACACACACACACACACACACACAAAATAAAATATAAAAAAGAGTCCAAAGAGTTAAACAAAATGTTATGATTTCATTCATCACAGCGAATTGGAAATAACCAACCAAATCACTTGTCAACTGGAGAAAGAAGTATGGCATAGTCACAAAATGAAATATTTACAATGAAAAAGTAAACTACTGATCCCAACAACAATGTGGACAAATATAAGAAGCATTATTTTAAGCCAAAGAAGATTAATCTATGTGAAGTTAAAGTGTTACAAAACAGAACTGTTGGAGAGAATATCAGGATTCCTGCCTCAGCCTCCTGAGCACTGGAATCACTAAAGCAAACTAAAGGTTCCTGCAACTCATCCCACAGTTTACTGGGGCAATACACTTAATAATGAAGAACAGGAGAGAGGAAGGAAAGGAGGAGCTACAAGAGATAAAAGACCCAAACAATGTACACATCTAATTGACACCTTCGCATTAACCCATACCTGGAGTTTCTGAAACTGTGGCTGAAATCCCAAACCAAAAGGTTTTTTATTCAAGCTGCAGGACTTTCTGTGACTAGGGAGTACAGTTATTTCAGTGGCAGATTTTCAGTTCTTCTGATGAACTCAGGATGACTGACTCAAAGTAAGCTGCAGCTTTCCGGACCACTCCTTTCTTTCTCCTCTGTTCTTTTTAAAACCTTCTGCCACCATATGCACCAGAGCCATAACACCACCACCACCACCACCACAGGTACAGTGTCCACCAAAAGTGTCCCCGTCACTTGACTGCTGTCTGCTACAATTTCCAAGTAGTAGCAGTTCCCACCTGCACTATCCTTAACATTACCAGAGCTTCCTTCTTCCTTGAGGCCATTCCTATTCTCCTGCGTTACCACCACCACCACAGCCTGCTCTACTATGACCAGGAGCAGGTGCAAAGCACTATCAGGTCCCATCGCCAGTACTGCAATCCTTGCCATAACCACCACCAAATCCATGATATTCATGTCGCTCACATCCTCCACCACCACGACCTCCTCTTCCATCAAAGTTTCCACCAAAGTTTCCACCGCAACCAAGATGGACTCCCTCAAAAGAGTTGTCCTTGGACAGACAGACACACAGCAGCATGCACACATATACATAACAATAGGCAATTTTAAAAAAAAAAAGTCTTTTTCAGGTCACAATGACCATAGCATGGTACTTCTGCACTGTACCTCAATCTAGAATGCTCATCTAGTATGCATAAAAACCTGGATTTGAGCTCCAGTTCTGCTTAAACATCTGGGTATGGTGGCATAAACCTGTAATCCCAGCACTAAGGAAGTGGAACAGCATAAATTCAAGGTCATCCTCCACAACATGAAACTACTTTTTTAATGCATGACATGGAACTACTTTATTAACTAAAAGATGTGGTAGTTGTTTTTCTTTTTTTTCTAGGTTGTGTGTGTGTGCCCATTATCAGAGGCCAGCTTTCTGGCGTCATTCATCTTCTTCAACCCTGGGCTCTGGAAACTGATCTCAGTTCATCAGGCAAGTACCTTCACCTACTAAGGTATCTTGCTGGCCCTATTGTGGTAAGTTTGAATAATTTTATCAATTGTATTATGACCATCAGAACTTAGGATGGGGTGGAATGCATCTCAGTACAATACGTGCCTTCCCTGCACATTACATATATAATGTCCTAGTGCTGCATGTTTATGCTTCCAGCACTCTGGAGGTGAGACTCAAAGATCCAGAACCGGAAGCCAGCCTAGTACACAGGGAAACCCTGAATTTAAAAAAGAAAGGTATCAACGAAGTCTTCTTTCTTTTCCACTCAACCTGTCCACCTTTCCCACAGCTTCAATCTTGCCTTACTTTTCCAAATGGTCTCGTTTTATTCTTTTTAAAACCTTCTGCCATCATATTCACCAGAGCCATAACACCACCACCACAACAATAATAGCCCCAACAACAAATTCTTTCACTGCTATTGAGGGAGCACTCGACTTTACTGTAGACGTCCCTTAACTCCGACGCTCGGGTCAACCCGGTGTGGTGACGCACACCTTCGCTGCAAGCACCGTTCAACACACTGTCATACAAACCAAACTCCCCCCCCAGACTGTTTGCTTGTTTGGAGGGGCGCGGGGGGGGGAATCCCTCTAAACCACACCATCTGCAGGGGCGTCCCTTGTTTCAAAATGTCTCAGCTATGACCTCAAAGACTAGCTTCAAAGCTCAGACCACCAACAAAGAATGCCCTCAAAGGCTCTGGTTCCTCCTTCCCCAGCGCACCCCACCAACAGGCGTCACCAGGCAGCAACGACTTTACCTCCGCATGCAACCAGGCTGGGCTCCACTTCAATATGGCAGCCACAGCGTGATATACGCGCGGCTGTTCCCCCACGTGACGGGCTTCAACCAATGAGAGACCAGCAGGCTGTCCAGAAATTATGCCTGAGCATTTTCTTGTTCTTTCCTTCCCTCCCTCCCTCCATCTCTTCCTCCCTCCTTTCCCCCTCACACAGGCTGGCTTTGAACTTGTGATCCTCCTGCATCAGCCTTCCAGAGTACTAGAATTTCAGGCCTGTAGCACTCCACCTAATTGCTTGTTCTTCCTTTAAACCGTACCACCACCACCACAAAAACATGGAGCTTGCTGAAAAATGAGCGATCATATGCAGGAGACCAAGTTACACTAGCTGCGGCCATTCTAGACCATTCTAATCACCAGTCCTTTCATGGATTCCTGAAAAGATACTGGTAAGGTTAAACTACCTAATCAGTAGGATTTCCCCGGTGACCTAGCGAGTCATGAGAATAATTGTTCCTTTATCTTTTTAAAAAATTATTAATTTTGAGATAGAATGCAGAAGGTGGAGCCTGTGAATCCTGGGGCAGAGTAAACAAGGAGGAGGTGGAGGTGGCCCATGGTGGTTCCCGAATTCGCCCGTGGTTCTACACACACACACACACATGCCCGGCGTCTATACATGGGGTCTAGGATCTGAACTCGGGACCTTCTGCCTTCTGCACGCGCGCACACACACAAATATCTAAAAAAGAAAGAAAAATTCTTTAAAAAAATTTTTTATTCAAGTGTGTAATAAATATCTAAAAAAGAAAGAAAAATTCTTTTTTAAAAAAATTTTTTTTATTCAAGTGTGTGTGTGTGTGTATGTATGTATCAGAGGGCACTGTGTATCCTTGTGGAGGACCAAGGGTGACTTTGGGAATCATCCTGGATTGCTTTTACTTGGGACCTGGAACCCAAACTCAGGACCTTCTGCTTGTGAGACAAAGTCCCAAGAATTTTTTTTTTGAGACAGGTTTTCAGTACGTATTAGTTTAGGCTGGCCTTGAACTCAAGATCTTTCTGTCTCAGTTTCCCCAAATCCCTTTTTCACTTGGTCAATTGTTTAAACCTAAAATTGAATTATGTTTTACAAATTTTATGCTTATACAACTTCAAAGAGTTGTTTATTAGAAAGTTAATAATGTGGGCTAGAGAGATGGCTCAGGGGTTAAGACTCTGCCTTGCAAGCAGAAGTTCCTGAGTTCGGATCCCAGTTTGGATCTCATGTAAAAACACCAGGCCGAAATGGTGGTGGTTTTTACTTCCAGCCCTGTGGGTAGAGCCTGAGAAATTCCAGAGTGAAGCAAAAAGGAAGTAGAAGCAATTCAGGATGATTCCGGAAGTCATCTTTGGTCCTCCACAGGCACACATTTGCCCTCTGATACACACACACACACACACACACACACACACACACACACACACAGAATGCATAAAGTTTAAAAAGAAAGTTGATAATGTTATATGACATACAGTATAAATTTACTTTAAAAACTTATTAAATATCCCCTCCTCTTACCTATGAATAAAACCTTTTTTTTTTTGACTCAGGCAGAGTTTATTAGAGGAGAAAAAGAAAGGAACTCATTGACATAGAATCCTTGAGGGGCAAGAGAGTCCTGGAGAATTCATGAGTTCTAGGCATGGAATTGGGGGGGGTGAGAGAAAAGTCAGATAGGGACTCATGGATTACAGACATGGAGTCAGTCCCATAAGGGGCAAGGAAGCCCAAGACCTAATATTTATATACAATATGTTAACCAAAACGTTATAAAACTTTCTGTTAGGTTGTTTCATATGGAAAAAAGGGGGACATTTGGTCATATGATAAGAATACTAATTTGTTGGTTTTAGATTAATCAGAATGGAGATTATATTGGGTAGGTCTATTGTCATAGGCTGGTTCCTTTTAAAAGGAACTGAAGGTATAAAATAGACTAAGTCACAGAAAATGGAAGTGTCCAAGATGTTCAATTATTGGCCTGACCAAAAGAACTGCCCTGGTGTAGAGAAGATCTTGTGGCAGGAAATGGTGGGTGTCTGGCAAGACCTGTAATTGTAAAAAATGGAATTTTGCCAACCACCTGTGAATTTTTTTCTAAAAAGATGTGTTTTGCCAATAACCAGGAAACTTTGACAGAACTCCAAGACTAAGATGTGATCACAGCCTTGATTGGCACCTTGATTTCTGTTTAGTGAGACCCAGAGAAGAGGATTCATGCATGGACTTCAGATCCATAGAAACAATTGGATAATTAATTCATGTTTGACACATTAAAAACAATTCTGCTCTTTTAAAAATTTTTTATTATTATTTATTCAATTGTGGGTATATGCGTGTGTGCGTGTGTATGTGTGTAGAACCACGGACGAATTCAGGAACCACCATGGACCACCTCCACCTCCTCTTTGTTTACTCTGCCCCGGGATTCACAGGCTCCACCCTACCAGGACCAGAAGCGCAGGCCACCCCGCTTCCGCCTGGTATCTATACGTGGGGTCTAGGATCCGAACTCAGGACCTTCCACCTGCAAGGCAGAGGCTTAACTCCTGAGCCACCTCTACAGCCCCCAAACAATTCTGCTTTTATTCAACTGTGTTGAATTTGTTTTCTTAATCAACTTTTATTTAAAATTACTTTCCCCCACTTTTTTCTAAGGATTTTATACTAGACAATAATCCACTTCATCAATGTTCCCATACCAAAATTTCTAGCAGCAAATTATACAACTGTTCTAGGTAATAAATAAAAGTTGTCCTTCACTGATTAAGGGAATACTCAAGCCTCAGTAAGTTTTAACACAGAAATCGCATTTTAAGTTATCCAAAGCTGAAGAGCTGGTAATAGAGGCTGAACAGAAGTGAAAGCTAGTCTTGTACTCTAAGAATTGTGATTTTATGTATAAAAATAATTGGTTTCTAATTAGTAGAAGAGGCTACATGGCCAGTCTCTGGATTTCTTCACCTCTAACTCTGTTTCATCCTCAGCATCTGGTGATAAGGTTTGCAGTATATCGTTGTTTTGGTTATTTTTCTTTGTTACTGTGAGATACCACTGAGGCTCAAACAACTTAAGAGAAAGGGGCCCCCTAGAGAAGGATGGTATGAAAGAGGTAGGGTCTTAATCGAAAGGTTGTGGGGACTGGAGGCAGAGAAAAGGGTTGTTGGATGAAAACAGGCTATGTTTGTCTCCCTCCACGTTGCAGGAACAGTTAGGCTGGGACATGACTAGGTTCTCTTAAGACAGGGAGGAGTTGTCTACTTCAGGAGTTGTCTACTTCAGTCATGGAACCCAAGATTACAGCCAGAGTTGACTATCCTAAAATCCAGATCACTAGCAAATATGAACATATATTTGAAGTGTTTAATCAGAAACCACTTCTCCCCCATCAAACAGCGAATGTGGTACCTATTAGATACTCCCCTGGCTTTGGAGTCTTCTGAATGGGTTGTCCTCCAGTCTTAAGTAGAAAGACACCCGTTCCACATTGAAAGGCAAAAGGCTAGAGAAGTAAGGAATTTCTTCCTGTGCCCATACCCAGGAACACACGCCTCTGCCTCCTATGGTAACTCCCCAAACTGGAACTCTTCAGGCTTATTCTGAGGGTCATCGAGAAGCCCATTCTTTCCCAGAGGACACTCTCTTGGGTCCACTAGGCCACAGCCTTCTCTGACTGCTTCCCTACCTCTCCAGGCCTGCTGCTGTACTCCGAGCTCGGATGTCTTAGCCACTTGTCTTAGCCACTTGGCAGTGGACATTCAGCCTAAGAACAGAAGTCTGTGGGGCGAGGTGCCGGGAGAGGAGCTTTGTCCTCCTAAAGGAGTAACTAGATAGACCTCGCTATCGGTGGAGGTAGCAGATGCCAGTCAGCACAAGGTCTTTACTGGGGTAGGAGCTCAGGTGGATCCCCAAATCAAAGGAACCCAGTCCCCTAAGTTCAAGTCATTGGTGACTTGCTGCAGGGCTGAGTGAGAGAATCCTAATGGTGTCCAAGATCGCTGGGAACGGAGTGGCGACAAAAAGCACAGGGATAGGCAGGGTATGTGGGCAGTGGTGGCCTCACTCTGAGTGGACCAAAGCTCCCGCTCCTTGCCCAAAGCCAAAGCCCTTGGGCCCGAAGTTTTTAGCATAGCATCCTTTGCAGTAGATCTCGCCATCCTTGTCTGCCAGGGTGGTAACTCAAGACCTTTGCCACATTTAGCACATCGGAAGCAGGACTTATGCCAGGACTTCTCAGCACCAATCACCTTCTCCGCAGCATAGACTGCCTGACTGCACCAGGGACAGCGCTCAGAGTTGCCAGTCTTCTGGGCAAACTTGGATGCATTGGGGTTAGAGGTGGGTCTGTGGTCAGGGGCCTCCTCATGCTTGATGCCCAGAGACTCCCCCTTGTCCATGCTCAGTGTTCCTGCGCCCTGCCCATAGCCAAAGCCTTTGGGCCCATACTTGTTGCCATAACAGGATCTCCTCCCCATGCACAGCCACAGTGGTGCCGTCCAGATTTTTCTTGCCCACTATACACAGGAAGCAGGATTTATGGAAACTGTTGCGATTACACTGGACTTCCTCAGCTAAGTAGACTGTCTTCTGGCACACTCCACATTTCTTGCCTCCTCCCCAGTTTGGCATTTTAGCAGCTGTTGGGCAGACGGCAAGCAGGCAGGTCTCAAAAGTGGTGGCTCAAATAAATATGTTTAAAAAATAAAATAAACTCATAGTTTCACACATACTAGGCAAATACTCTAACACTCTATAGCTATAATCAAGAAAAAGGGTTTTAATGGGCAATTTCAATGTATAATCTAAAATCCATATCAATGAATTTCTTTGTATTGTTACATTTAAGTCCATTGGTATATTTTATATCTTGAATGGATGTTCTACTCATGAATAATTTTGTACCACCATGCATTGGTCATTTAGAAATATTAGTAAAGGGCTGGGGAGATGGCTTAAAGGTTAAAGCCTTCACCCTCCAAGCAAAAGGACCTGAGTTCAGATTCCCAAATCCCATGTAAAAAAAAAAAAAAACTTTAGTCCTGTGTGGCAGCTGGCCTGTAATTTTAGCACTGGAAAACAGAGCTAGAAAACTCCATAGCAAAACGATAAGAAGGTAGAGCAGTGCAAGATGATTACCAAAGTCACCCTTGCGCCTCCACGGGCATGCACACTCAAGTGCCCTCTTGTACAGACACACAAACAATAAGAAAAAGAGAAAACATTTGTATGTAACTGGTTGTAGTTCAGTGGTCAAATGCCTGCCTGACATGTGCAGGGCCCTGAATTTGATCCTTTGTGCACACTCGAACACGCATGCACACACACACACACACACCGCACACACACACAGAGGATTATTTCATGAAGATATGATAGTCCTCCAGTTGACAAGTTTCATTATAAACTAGTAAATGCCAGAGGAGGAAGACAGAGATAGTTAGTCAGTAAAGTGCTTACCTTACAAGCATGAAGACCCAAGTTTGCTCCATAGACCTATTTTTAAAGTTAGCACGGGCGGGAGAGACTGCTTGGTGGACAAAGTGCTTACTTTGCAAGCAAAAGAACTGTAGTTCAGATCCCCAAATCTTAAGATTCCTAGTATCAGGGCTGGAGAGGTGGCTTAGGGGTTAAGCCTCTGCCTTGCAGGCAGAAGGTCCTGAGTTCGGATCCTAGACCCCACGTATAGATGCTGGGCAGAAGCTGGGGAGGCCTGCGTTTCTAGTCCTGGTAGGGTGGAGCCTGTGAACCCGGGGGCAGAGTAAACAAGGAGGAGGTGGAGGCGTCCATGGTGGTTCCCGAATTCGTCCATGGTTCTGCACACACATACACGCACCCGCACACATGCATACATGCATAATTGAATAAATAATAATAAAAAAATTTTTTTAAAAGAAAAGAAAAAAAAACCAAAGTTTTTTTTGTTGTTGTTCAAAGCAAGACTGCTGCATCTAGGAACTCACTGCAGTGAGACTTGTCCTTACCAGACCTGTATAATGAATGATATACCAATATGTCACCATAGAATATCAAGGAACTCAAGAGAGATGGGAACATAAAGTGGAAAGTTTGGGGACTAAAGCTGGATGAGGGAAAGGAAATGTCTTTATGGGAGGGAGAGGGGGAGAAGAGAGACAACTTTGCCTGAACCCCACAAGAGTAGACAAGCCAGAGGAAACCCTAGGATCCATAGAAGCAGAGAGACAGAAGGATGGGAAAGAGTGGGATGGATTGATGAAGGGACAGGAGGGGAATGGGAAGGAGGAAGGATGGAGGGAAGCAGAAAACATTTGTATGTAACTGGTTGTAGTTCAGTGGTCAAATGCCTGCCTGACATGTGCAGGGCCCTGAATTTGATCCTTTGTACACACTCGAACACGTATGCACACACACACACACACACCGCACGCACACACACAGGATTATTTCACGAAGATATGATAGTCCTCCAGTTGACAAGTTTCATTATAAACTAGAAAAAGTAATAAAAAATGTCTTTCGTTTGTTTGTCAAGCTGTTAAATCCATCATACAAATATGTTTCCCCAAATCCTAATTTCAGAGGAATACTTGGATTTTATTATTGCTAACAAATTCTGTTCATTAAAATAAGTCTTCACTTCTTTCACAATGCCTGCCAAATATCCAACATATCTAACAGAGTTTGTCAGTTATCCTTTCAATACAATTGGTAATCTATGGGGGAAAAAAAGCAACTTCTCTCCCACACTCCCAAAAACGAATGTGGTTGATCATGCCTGTAATCTCAGTATTTGACAAACTACAAAGTGACAGGATATATCAAAATAGGTATCAAAAAATAAAGGGGGAGGAGTTCCAAAGGAAAAGTCTGTACCACCTCTGGAAGCAACTTCCCAAGATTCTGCCCGTCAGCACAGAGAAGCTGAACCAGCTGTGATCTAATGGGGCCAATCTCCACCTGGAGGACATAACAGAACTTGGTAAAGTCTTCCACATGGTCCTAGTTTTAGAGGCATCGAAGATGCAAAAAGGAGGAGTTGTGGATCTTTTCACCAAGGTTTCAGAGAATGGAAGGAGTGCCGATATTAAGAGATGTCCAAACAAACATGGAAAATTTGTGATGCATCATAGGAAGAGCCAGCCAAGAGAATGAGTTCTGTGGACAGGTGTGCTGGAAGCATGGAACAGAAGTCCTTTGGAACTGGGATGTCTTCAACAAGAGGTGCTAGATTTGAAGCTACAGGATTTGGAGCTTGTCCTGATGGTTTTTAGTCTTGTTATGGATGGGTCTTCCATGGCTGCCCCCATTCCTACCTTTTGGGATGGGAATGTTTATTCTTTGCCATTGCACGTTAGAAGTATGTAACCTGTCTTTTGATTATTTTAATTATTTTTTAAACTTTGTGTGTGTGTGTGTGTGTGTCTGTGTGTGTGTGTGTGTATGTGTGTCCCTGTGGAGGACCAAGGGTGGCTTCAGGAATCATCCTGGATTGCTTCTACCTTCTTTTTTCTTTGCTCTGGAATTTCCCAGGTTCCACCCACCAGGACCAGAAGTACAGGCTGCCATCCTTTCTGCCTGGCATTTTTTACGTGGGACCTGGGATCTGAACTCAGGATTTTCTGTTGCAAGGCAGAGTCTTAAACCCTGAGCCATCTCTCCAGCTCTTTTATTTTTTAAACTTTATTCAGTGTGTGTGTGTGTGTGGGAGAGAGAGAGAGAGAGAGAGAGAGAAAGAGAGAAAGAGAGAGAGAGAACTGTGTTACTGTGGAGAACCAAGAGTGACTTCAAGGATCACCTTGGATTGCTTCTAGCTCTTTTTTTGCTTCACTCTGCGATTTCCCAAGCTCCAACCACAAGGCCAGAAGTACAGGCCACCAATGTTTCCACCTGGATTTTTTACACAGGACCTGGGATCTGAACTCAGGTCCTTCTGCTTTTGAGGTACAATCTTTATCCCCTGAGCCATCTCTCCAGACCTGTGTTTTGATTTTTACCAGAGGCTTTGAACTTTGGACTTTTGAATTATGTTGGGACTACTGATTGTAGTCTATAAGAATTGTTAGGGCTGGAGCTGCAGCCGGTGGCGGCAGCAGCGGCGCGGAGAGCGGCGACCGGTGTTGATTTCCCTCCTTGGCGCCGGGTTGGGAGCGGGAGACGCCCCCCCCCCGGACCTCTGAAGGGTCGTGGCTGTGTTCTTTTTTTTTTTTTTTCTTTTTCTTTTTCTTTAAACGCGTCTCGAGGTTCCTGGGCCCCAGGAGGAGTGCCCCCCTCCTCCCGCGCTCCCGCTCCTCCCTCGCCTCCTTCGGGATGGCGTCGTCGGAGACTTTTTTTGAACCCCAGTCCTCGCGGGGGGGGGGGCTCGGGTTCACCGTCCGGGTTTTTGTGTTTTTTTTTTTTTTTTTTTTTTTTTTTTTCCGTTTCGTTTCTAGCCGGTTTTCCCGGGCTTGCCCCCCTTGTTTGTGTTGTGTGTGGAAATGGCGAACTCGGCAAATACAAACACCGTGCCTAAATTATATAGATCTGTTATTGAAGATGTTATTAATGATGTGAGAGACATCTTTCTGAATGATGGAGTGGATGAACAAGTCCTCTTGGAGCTAAAAACTTTATGGGAGAATAAGCTCATGCAGTCGAGAGCAGTAGATGGCTTTCATTCGGAGGAACAGCAGCTTTTATTGCAAGTGCAGCAGCAGCAGCATCAACCGCAGCAGCAGCAGCACCAGCAGTAGCAGCAGCAGCCAGCGCAGCCTCAGCAGACAGTATCTCGGCAGACACAGACCCAGCAGGTCCTTATTCCTGCGTCCCAGCAAATCACAGCCCCACAAGTCATTGTTCCTGATTCCAAGTTGATCCAACATATGAATGCATCAAGCATTACGAGTGCCGCCACCACAGCTGCTACTCTGGCCCTTTCTGCTGGCGTGACGCCTGTTCAACAGATACTAACGAATTCAGGCCAGCTTCTTCAGGTGGTCCGAGCAGCCAATGGCGCCCAGCACATCTTCCAGCCTGCAGCAGTTCTGCAGCAGCAGGTCATACCACAAATGCAGCCCGGCGGGGTGCAGGCTCCTGTCGTTCAGCAGATCCTCGCCCCACTTCCTGGAGGGATTTCATCACAGACAGGTGTCATCATCCAGCCTCAGCAAATCCTGTTTACTGGAAATAAGACTCAAGTTATCCCTACGACAGTGGCAGTCCCCACCCCAGCACAAGCACAGATCACCGCGACTGGCCAGCAGCAGCCACAGGCTCAGCCTGCTTAGCAGCAAGCTCCTTTGGTGTTGCAAGTAGATGGAACTGGGGATACGTCCTCCGAAGAGGATGAAGATGAAGAAGAAGACTATGATGATGATGAAGAGGAGGATAAGGAGAAAGATGGAGCTGAAGATGGGCAGGTGGAAGAAGAGCCCCTCAACAGTGAGGATGATGTGAGTGATGAGGAAGGACAGGAGCTCTTCGACAGGGAAAACGTTGTCAGTCTGCCAGTACGACAAGATACACAGAAGTAAAAACGAATGGAAATTTCATCTCAAGGACGGCATTATGAATCTTAACAGAAGAGATTATATATTTTCCAAAGCCACTGGAGATGCAGAGTGGTGAAGAGTTGCTTCTTTTCTTTTATAAATAAAACAAAGAAACTTTAAAAAAGTTTAAAGTGGACAGTTTGAAACTTGGAACATATATCAACCAAAACTTCCCTCTGCATGTCAGAAAAATGCAGTAGAAGCGAAGCTGCTGGAACAAAGATAGCCCTTGACAGACAGAAAGACACTACTCATGACGGCCATGCAGCTGTGCACCCGGGTCTGTTGGGTGGGTGTAGGAAAACCTGTCAGTTCTCAGCACAGGACCCTGCCATTGGCGATTGGCATGTAAAGCTTTGTATTCCTTCCTCCAACTTGGGCTCCTTGAGAAGATGCTTGTTGGAATAAACTGTAGAAACTTCCCTTTTGATAGATTGAACTGAAACTGTTTATTGGATGTGGTTATATTTGGTAAAAATTGCGTGTGCGCTTTTTACAAAAGAGCAAGAATTATGATGTTGAATTTTAATTCACTTATATAAGAAACAATTTAAAATTCATAATAGGTCTTAAATATTTTTACTTGTTATTCTCTCAGTACTATATACCTCTTCCTTCACTGCTTTATGAAACATCTAAGGTTTAAAGAAAATTACCAGCGATCACAGTTTGGAAATAAAAATGAACCCAGCAATGAACGTTTGTTTTGATTAGGTTTTCATTTTTTGTGTGTAATTTAAAGCCTTGGGTCTTATCTGAGTTGTATACAAAACTTATTTTCCTTATAGAAAAACTTTTTAGGGGCTGGAGAGGTGGCTCAGGGGTTAAGCCTCCGCCTTGCAGGCGGAAGGTCCTGAGTTCGGATCCCAGATCCCACGTATAGACGCCAGGCGGAAGCGGGGGCGGCCTGCGCTTCTGGTCCTGGTAGGGCGGAGCCTGTGAATCCCGGGGCAGAAGGAGGTGGAGGCGTTCATGGTGGTTGGCGAATTCGTCCGTGGTTCTACACACACACACACACACACACACACACACACAGACACACACGCGCACGCACATGCACACAGTTGAATAAATAATAATAATAATAAAATTTAAAAAAAAAGAAATTTAAATTAAAAAAAAAAAAAGAAAAACTTTTTAGTGCCACACTTTAAAAAGAAACCCCAAATTGGCTCCTCAGGAATACATTTTTCTTTCACAATGGTACCATCTAGCAAAAATTGTATAATACATGAGTATGTGCAGGTCTTGTTGGCCGAAGTGTGTGCATATAGAGCATTTAGTCTTGACGATGAACATGAGGTGCCATTCTGTACATGGATTGAAGCATAAAAAGGCAGGCAGTAAGGACCTGAATTTTTATTAAACAATTCAGTTATAAAAGTTTCTTGTGTTGGGGCTGGAGAGGTGGCTCAGCGGTTAAGCCTCTGCCTTGCAGGTGGAAGGTCCTGAGTTTGGATCCTAGACCCCATGTATAGACACCAGGCGGAAGGGGGGGTGGCCTGCGGTTCTGGTCCTGGTAGGGCGGAGTAGTTCCCGAATTCGTCCGTGGTTCTACACACACACACATACATACACACACATATGCACAACTGAATAAATAATAAAAAAAACATTTAAAAAAAGTTTCTTGTGTTTACTAGTAAAGAATTTTAAAGACTATTATTTTAATTGAACAAGTTTTTTAAAAGCAATTTTGTAATTTGAGGGGAATATTTGGGGTTGGGGTGGGGGTAGAGGGAGGTGGGGCCACTAAGTACATATTTACCTCTCAAGTTGGGACGGCCCTTCCAGGCCGTTGATGATGTAGACTTGGGCTCCAGTTTGCACATTGGAAAGCATGTAGAATTGACTTGTATATTAAAAACGATAGACGTTTCCTATGTAAAAAAAAAAGAAAAGAAAAGAAAAAAAAGGAGTTTTTAAAGTTGTACCAAGTAAGAGTTGCGTAGAGATAGCAATGAACTTGTGTGGGCCAGGGGTGGAATGTCAAGGTTTCAAGTGTGAATTGTCCCCCATAGGCTCATGAGTTTGAATCTTTAGTTGTTTGGAAAGATTATGGCTCGAGAAAGACAGTTACAAGGGGTGGGTCTTGAGGTTGGTTAGTCCCGTCCTGCTTCAGTTAATTAATCTGCTCTTGCAGCTGCAGTTTCACCACTCGCAGCCTCCATGACAGACATGACATTAGCTGTCTCCAGCTTCTGCTAGCCCGCCATAACTTTCCTGCTGTAATGGACTGTATCTTCCCTCTGGAACTATAAACTGAATAGATCTCCCTTTCTTCCTTAAAGAAGAAAAAGGAAAAGAGAGGACAGCAAGACAATTCAGTAGGGAAGGTGCATGCTTGCAAACCTGGAGAGCTGCAGTTTGACTCTTTGGAAACTCACATACATTCTCTCTCATTCTCTTGTTTTCTCTCTGTCTTTCAAATATAAATTAAAAAAATAGGGACAGGGACTGGGATGTAGCTCAGTTGGTAGAATGCCTGTCTAGCATGCACCAGGCTCTTAATTTCATCCCTAACACTGGATTTGGTGTTTTAGGTCTATAATTCCAGCACTTGGGAATAAAAAACAGCAGGATCAGAAACCCAAGACCATCCCCAACTATACAGGAAGTTGGAGGACAGTTTGGTCTACATGAGACCCTGTCTTAAAAAAAAAAAAAAGAAAAAAACACTAATTCAGCTTCTATAATTAGATCCAGTCCCAGTCCTCTAAAAACTTCCTTTCCTGAAATGATTGAGTCTGCTATACCCCATCCAGATACACAGAATGTTAAAGAGGAATGCACTTGTAACCAAAGTAAAATGAGCAATTTCTATTGCTTCATTGGGAGCATTTGTTTTATCCTGACAAGAAGCAAAGAGCAGGAGGAAGAAGGATCATTTGGGGTCCACTGTATTCAGGTCAGCCCTTCTCTGATTGCACAGCACTAGACTGTCTACCCAGTCAAAAAGGCAAATAACTAAAACTTACACAGTACCAGAGAGTACTGGAGAAGCGACTGGGGAAAGAAAACAATCAAAGGTCTCGTCAACCTGTGAGATCTGCAAGTTATAATAGCAATCACCATGGCATCACCACAGGTGACCACCAGTGTAATACTGGCATGAGTATCAAGGAGTCAACCAACAGCTTTCTGATTGGATTTGAGGCCCACTTGTCAGAATGGAACACATTCCTATTACTGTAAACTAGAACAAGAACCTATGAAAGGGAAGAAAATAGGTCATGGGGAAAAAGCAGACTATGAATGTTTAGCCAGAAAGACAGCACACCGAACTGCTTTATAAATACCTATTATTATATCCATAGATTGGAAAAGCACTCAGCACTTAACCTAAAAACCCTCTTCCACAACAGAAAGTGTTTATCACTGAAAAGTACAACTTGCCAAAATACAGAAAATAAGTGTCTTTGGACTGTTTGTTCCTAAATGGGACATATAAATCTCACCCACCCCAAGACTCAGGGAACATCTCCGAAGAGGGGGTGGTAAGATTGTAAGAACCTAGAGTGGGAAGGTGGTGGGTCATGCATTATTTCCTGGATATGACATAGTTGTGGTATGCAAGATTTCATGGCAGATATGTATCCTTACACAAGAATTGCACAGAAACTGTCTTATCAACATCTCACCATAATATCAGATCAGAAAGATCTGAAGAAGCTCCACACCTCTCTGAGACTGATGAGGATTAATGTTAATGGGGAAGTAAAGGAGGATGCTTTCCTCAATGATATGTGCACTGATTTGTGCTTGCTGGGGCAAGCCATCACAGACTAGATGAAACACAATGGGTTACATAAGCAAAAAGATTTGAAAATAGGAGGGAGTCTGAAAGGGGAGATGAAGATGTATAAGAGGGAAAAGGAGGAGGATGGGATTTGGGACTGAGGACTGAAAATATTGGGCTGGAGAGATGGCTCAGGGATTAAGACTCTGCCTCACCAGCAGAAGGTCCTGAGTTTAGATCCCAGGTCCCATGTAGAAATGTGAGGTGGAAACACTGGCAGCCTGCACTTTCAGCCCTGGTGGACATAACCTGGGAAATCCCAAAGCAAAGCAAAGCAAAACAAACAAACAAACAAACAAAAAAAAACAGTAGAAACAATCCAAACAATTTCCTTGGTCCTCCACAGCGACACATAGTGCATACACACACACACACACACACACACACACACACACACACACACACACGCAAAATAAATAAAGTTAAAAAAGAAAATATTATAAAGTCACTATATGCATGTATGCAACGTTAAATAAAAAATAATTTTAAAAAGTCAAATAAATAGGGGGCTGGAGAGGTGGCTCAGGGGTTAAGCCTCTGCCTTGCAGGCAGAAGGTCCTGAGTTCAGATCCTAGACCCCACATATAGACGCCAGGCGGAAGCAGGGGGCGGCCTGCGTTTCTGGTCCTGGTAGGGGGGAGCTTGTGAATCCCAGGGCAGAGTAAACAAGGAGGAGGTGGTCCATGGTGGTTCCCGAATTCGTCCGTGGTTCTACACACACATACACACATACACGCCCACATGCACACACACATACACGCGCACAATTGAATAAATTAAAAAAAGTCAAATAAATAACTGAAAATAAGATGACTAATCTGCTAAGAAAATCAGAGAGGTGAGACACGCCTGTGATCTCAGTGGGTGATCCCAGGGAGGTACAGGCAGGAAGATCAAGGGTGGGAGGTCATCCTTGGCTACCTAACAAGTTCAAGATCAGATCAGACTACGTAAGACCCAAACAAAGCAAACTCAAAATAGGAGCAGCCAGAGTGGCTTAGGATCTATTAGTTCCAGCTATTCAGAAGTTAGAAACATTGCCCCCCCCCATTGTGCAGTACTAGAGATTAAATACCTGAAGCTTCCCTGTGCTAAGCAAGTACTATACAGTACAGCTCTCTAAAATAAAAATTTTCTGTTTGAGACAAGGTCTCACTGAGTTGTGGAGGCTGCCTTACTCAGTAACCTTGGAAGGTACTGAACTTTTCATTCTCCTGACTCAATGACTGTCCACCAGGCTTCACCAATCAGGTTTTTGTTTTTTTTTTGAGACAGAGTTTCTATGCAGCCCAAGTTGACCCTGAGTTCTGATCTGAAGCCTCAGCCTTCCAGGTGCAGAGAATATAAATGCGCATCACTACAGCCAATTCATGAACTCAATTCTTAATATAAAGAAATGGAAATAACTTGTGATCCAGCAATCCCAGTTCTGAGCATGGACTCAGATGAGCTGATAGTGGAATCTCAAAGAGTTAATCGCATACCTGTGAACACGATAGCCAAGATGAAGAAGTAACCCAAAGATCCATCCACAAATGAATGGATAAACAAAATATAATATATACATTCAAAATGGAGACAGTCACTCCACTTCGTTCCAATTACTTTGTGCTGTACTTGCTAGCCACACCTGAATAACCTAACCCAGCCACCTGAAGTTCAAGGAAGTGTATCATGTATACAATACGGTGGAATGACTTTTTTGGGGTGTCTCTTTGAAGTTTCTGTCAATGTGATTTGCATCTGATGTGATGTAATTGTGGTTTTAATCCTATAAGCAACCCCTACCTTCTTCCGGGGGTTGGTAGTTCTTTCTGGCATGAGCCTGCTCTGGATCGACTCCTAATTTGACTATCAATTTGTGGCATTTCTCTATGACTCAGGTAAGAACTATACAATACATGAAATAATCGAGTTTGACTTGAAAGTATGAAGTCCAACCTGGTGGTACAAGCCTGCGATCCCAGTCATGTAGAGGCTGAGGTAAGAGGATCACAAGTTCAAGAGTAAGTTCCAAATAAGCCTGGAAAACTTAATGAGATCCTACCTCAAAGAGTAACAGGGCTTGGGGAACTAACCCAGCAATAGGGAGCTTGCTTGGTACGCACTTGGCAGACACGATGCTGTACTGAATGATCTATTCATGAAAAGACAGGTGCAGCATGATTTCACTTAAATGTGGCATCTAAGACGGTCAATTTTATAGAAGGAAAGGTAGAATTAGGATGCCAGATTTTAGAAGAGGAGGGGAAATGGAGAATTGCTTAATGGATACAGAGTTTTTAGTTTTGTTTTCTTTTTTTATTCTGAGCCCAGATTGGCCTCAGACTGGCTTTATAGGTGAAACTGACCTTAAACTTCTGATCTTCCTGCTTCTAGCTTTGAAATTCTGGGGATCACGGGCATGTGCGACTACACCTAGTTACAACATTTTCATCAGCACAGCAGAGAACTACAGTAGTTGGGAATGATTGAGTACACATTTCAAAATAGCTCATATAGAGATTTTGAACATTCCAAACACAAAGAAATAGTAAATGTTTGAGAAATTGTACATGTTTTAAAATGCCACATCCTAACCATCAAATATAGACAAGTATAATGCATTATTTAAAAAAAAAACCTTTGCACAGCTGGTATTTTTTTTTCTTTTTCCATTTTGATGCTTATTGTGTCCAGGGCGCATGCATATGTATAGTTCACATGTGTGTGGGTGCACTTGCATGTGTGTACAAGTGAATGTGGAAGCCTAAAGTTGATACTGGGAATCACTTTCCATCACTCTTCCAACTTATGCTCGAATTATCCTAATTATCCTAATTATCTATTTATTGATTATCTCTAATTAAACCCAGAGCTTAACAACAGGACTAGTCTGGCTAGCCAGCTTGCTCTGGGGATTCTCAGTTTCCACCTTCCAAGGCTAGAATTACAAGTATGTTGCCACATGTACTTGATAGTCTCTGGGGTATCTTGGGATTCAAACTCCAAACGCTACTGTTAAGCTGTCTCCCAGGCCCACAGCTGGCATTTTATATATGATGGGAGGTTTTGTCTTGTTTGGGGGAGTGTTCAGTAGTTTTAAGACTGGGTCTTGCTATGCACCTCTGGATGACTGGGAACTGTGGAGACCAGGCTGACAGATTTGTGGAAGTCCTCCTGCCCCTGCCTCTTAGCAGCTGAAGTTACAGGCATGTCTCTGTCACAGTCGTGCTTTGACATTGCTGTTAACAGAAAGTGTTCCAGACTGAGTCTGTTAACAGACTCAAGCTATGAATTTGAAAAAAACAGAAAAAATTTAAAAAACTCAGCCTATTACATTTTTTTTAAGGAGTGGGTAGTGATTATGCAGCTGAGCTGACCTGGAACCAATTGGGTAGCAGAAGATGAGCTAGAACTCCTGCTTCCACCCCCCAAGTGCTGATTTACAGATTTATACCACCAAACTGGGGCTCTGTGTGTGTGTGTGTGTGTGTGTGTCTTGAAAGACACCTTATAAAAGAGGCCCAAGGCCTAAGGATGATTTTAGGAATCATCCTGGATTGTTCTACCTCCTCTATGCTTGGTTCTGGGGTTTCCCAGGTTCTGACTTCCCAGGACAGAAGTACAGGCTACAGCCAATTCAGCCTGGCAATTTTACGTGGGATCTGGGATCTGAACTCAAGTCCTTACCTTGTGAGGCAGAGGTGTAACCCCTGAGCCATCTCTCCAGCCTTGTTTTGTTTTGTTTGTTGACAGTCTTACTAACTCAGTCTGTCAATCTTCCTGGAACTGACAGAAATCATTCTGCCTCAGCATCCTAAGTCCTGTGATTACAGATAAGAGGCAGGACTTCTGACTGGCACATTGTCTTAAAATTTCCTAGCTCATGCCAAGGAAGGAAGGAAGGAAGGGAAGGAGGGAGAGAGGGAGGAAGGAGGGAGGGAAGGAGGAAGGGAGGGAGGGAGCGAAGGAGGGAGGGAGGAGGGAAGGAGGAAAACTTGAGGTCAGAGTACTCCATGAGATCCTGTCTCAAAAATAAATAAATAAATAAGGACTGGAAAGATGTCTCAGTTAAAGGTTACTTTAAAGTTTAAAAGTATTTGCCATGCTACCCTAATCAGCTCAGTTTGACCCCTTGAGCCCACAAAATGGAAGGAAACCCAACTCCTGAAAGTTGTTCTCTGACCTCACACATGCACTGTGGCAAATGTACACACACACACACACACACACACACACACACACACACACACACACGATAAATAAATATTATTTTATTTTAAAGATCTTTAAGAGAAACAAAAATAGAAAGACAGAGTGGGCTTATGCAAGCCAAAGTACACATGTAGAGATCAGAGGACAGCTTTCAAGGCTGGCTCTTTCTTTTAATCATGTGGGTGCTGGGGACTGAACGCAGGTCAAGTTTATGCACAGGCACCTGTAGCTACTAAACCATCTTGCAAGGGCAGTGGGCTTCATGAGCTTTCATCCTAAAAAAAAAAAAAAAAAAAAAGCACTAACTGTATAGTATATTCCAGGCTAGCCTGGGCTACAGAGTAAGACCCAATCTCTAAAAAAAAGAAGGGGGGGCTGGAGAGGTGGCTCAGGGGTTAAGCCTCTGCCTTGCAGGGGGAAGGTCCTGAGTTCGGATCCTAGACCCCACGTATAGACACCGGGCGGAAGCAGAGGCGGCCTGTGTTTCCGGCCCTGGTAGGGCGGAGCCTGTGAATCCCGGGGCAGAGTAAACAAGGAGGCAGTCCATGGTTCTACACACACATACACACAGGCACACACACACATACACGCGCACAATTGAATTAAAAAAAAAAAAAGATTCCTTTTAAAAATAAAAAAGTAAATAAAAAAAAGAAGGGGAAGGGTTAAAGAGATGGCTCAGGAGTTAAGATTGTGCCTGGAAAGCAGGTGGACCTGAGTTCAAATCCTCAGATTCTGAAATGGAAGAAATAATCTAGAACAATTCCCAAAGTCACCCTTGGCCGTCCAAGGCACACACACATAAATTCATTAATTAACTAAAATGGATTATTTGAGGAGCAACTAAAATAATAATAATAATAGCCTAATAAGGCCAGATATGATGGTTTACTGCTAGGATCCCAGCATGGGGAAGGCTGAGGCAAAAGATTACATAGAGGATAACCTACATTACAGAGCAAGAACTTGTCTCAAAACAATTGTAGGGGGGCTGGAGAGGTGGCTCAGGGGTTAAGCCTCTGCCTTGCAGGCAGAAGGTCCTGAGTTCAGATCCTAGACCCCAGATATAGATGCCAGGTGGAAGGGGGGGGCTGCGCTTCTGGTCCTGGTAGGGCGGAGCCTGTGAATCCCGAGGCAGAGTAAACAAGGAGGAGGTGGAGGCGTCCATGGTGGTTCCTGAATTCGCCCGTGGTTCTACACATACACGCACACACACATGTACAATTGAATAAATTAAAAAAAAACAATTTTAGGACTGGAGAGATGGCTAAGGAGTTAAGCCTCTGCCTCACAAGCAGAAGGTCCTGAGTTCAGATACCAGATTCCATAAAAATGCCAGGCAGAAACTGGGTGGCTCACACTTCTGGTCCTGGTGGGCAGAGCCTGGGAAATCCCAGAGCAAATCAAGAAGGAGGTAAGAAGCAATCCACTCTTGGCCCTCCACAGGGACACACAGTGCCCTCCGACACACACACACACACACACACACACACACACACACATGCACACACACACAAATAAATAAATTTAAAATAAAAGAAACCAACAAAAATGGTTACATCCCTACTTTATTGTGCTTCTCATTCTGTATTTCTTGTTTCTTGTAATGGGCCTCCAGAATGTCAAAAACTGAGACCCTGCTAAACCTGCATCGGCTCCCCAGACAGATCACATCCTCTCAGCAAGGTAAGAGGTATTTGGCACATCCTCTGGTAGCAGAGAAGAAATAGCTCTTTTTCATTTCCGTCTTTCACCAGCAGGTGTTGGCAGACATACTCACTCTACTTCCGTTGCGTGATAGACACAAATAATCAGTGATTTTTGTAGAACCCCAGATGATCACAGGCTCTTTTAAGGGGACACCCAGAGTAGTCCATGAAGACGAGAGACCATACAAATAATAGAAAATTTCCGAAAGCAAATGTATCCTGTTTTGTTTTTATATGGGGTTTTGTTTTGTTTTGCTTGTTTGTGTGCCTGTTTGTTTGTACTAGATAGGGTCCCGTGTAGTCTTTTTTTCTTAATTTTTAAAAAAACTGTGTGTGTGAGAGAGAGAGAGAGAGAGAGAGAGAGAGAGAGAGAGGGCACTGTATGTCCCTGTGGAGGACCAAGGGTGACCTCGGAATCATTCTGGATTGCTTCTACCTCCTTTTTGCTTTGAAATGGGATTTCCCAGGCTCCGCCCACCAGGGCCAGAAGTGCAGCTGCCATTTCCACCTGACGTTTTTACTGGGACCTGGGATCCAACTCAGGACAGTCTGCTTGTGAGGCAGAATTTTAACTCTTTCCGTCTTTCCAGCCCTCATGTAGTCTTGTAGTCTAGACTGGACTTAAACACTATACTAATTGAAAATGATTTTGAATTTCTGATCCTCCTCATTTCATGTCCTTAATACTGGGAATATAGACTCGTGCCGCCATGCCAAGCAAAGCTGATTTCTTTGTGACTATTGCTTTTAAGTCTTCTTCCCTGCAGTCTTTTGCCCTCCCTCGAGGTACATTTCAAAAGCAATGTGTTTGCTTTCCTGTGCCTGGCACATCTGACAGCACACAATAAATAATTGCTAAATGAATAATTTAGAAGAATGGATCCTAGCCTCTGACAAGAGTGCTAACAAGCTATAAAAATTACAAAAAAATGGGGGCAGTTGTAGGAAGGAGGATGACAGCACTTTCTTGTTGCTTAGTCACTAAACCAGTGATTTGCTAACTTACAGTCTTATTTAAAATGCAGACTATGGTTGAAGAGAAAGCTCAGTGGTTAAAAAACCTTTGCCACAAGAGCAAAAGGACCTGAGTTCGGATCCCAAGTCCCATGTGATAACTCCAGATGAGTGTGGAGGCCTGGCTGTAATTCTAGCACTGGAAGGTGGAGCCTGGAAATCCCCCAGAGCAAGCTGGCTAACCCTACTACTGGGTGCTCTGGGTTTAATTAGAGACCCAGGTTGACAATAATAAGGTAGAAGAGTAATGGAGGATGATCACCCAAAGAAACGCACACGCTCACGTCCACCCATGCACATGCACACACTACATACATTAAGCAAATAAACAAATAAATAAATGAAATGTAGATACATAGATGTGTCCCCTGGAAGTCAGATTTAATGGTCTTTGAAAGGGACTGGAGAAATGGCTCAGTGGATAAACAGTGAGGAACAGAGTTCAGATCTGAGGACCCCGTGCAAGAGTCAGACAGGCGCATTAGCTGCCTGTATTCCTAACCCTTGGCATCTGGCTGCTGGCTGCTAGTCTAGCCAGATCAGGGAATCTAGATTGAACAGAGATTCCGTGCCTCAATGAAAGAAGGGAAAGGAGCTGAAGAAGATACATACCAACTTCAGGCCTCCACACACGTACACACAGATGTGCACAGGTAGCCACATCCATTCATTCAAGTAGTGCCACATTTTGTTTCTATTTTCCCAGTGCTAGGAATGAAATCCACAGCTTCTACTTCATACTACGAAAGTCCTCTCTGCCACTATTTGACTTTCATAACTTGTTGCTGCAGTGAATACCTGACCCACAATAACTTAGGAGACAGAGAGGTCTTATTCCAACTCATAATTCCCTCATGGCAGGAAGTCATACCATCATCAAAAGGCAAGTGAACTGGCATATCACGACCATGACAAGAACAGGCCCAAAACCCCTGTCTCGTGCTTTCCTGCCTGTCTGCTCACTAGCTCTCTCCATCTTTATACACCTGTGCAGCCACTGTGGGCCAGGTTCCCTCATAGGTGTGGCCACCTCCCAAGTGTCAAGTTGATAGCTGAGACTGTCACAACCACTGAGCTACATCCTTAGCCACAGAGAGGCCACATTTCATTTAAGGGTCCCTGGGGATTTCAACTATAGCCCACATTTTGAGAATCAATGAAAAAGGGACTGAGTTTGATTGGGTATTTCAATCTGTGCTTCTCTTAAACATTCTCTATATGGCTAAATTTAGTCCTAAAGAGATGAAAGAATAAGGAAGGGGTTGGAGAGATGGCTAGCTGTGCAAGCATGAGGATCTGGGATTATGCCTGCAAGCCTAGGGCTAGTTGATCAGTTGGTCTAGCCACACTGTGAGCTTCAGGATCAATGAGAGACTTTTTCAAGACTAAGGTGGAGAGTAGGGCTGAAGAGATGGCTCAGGGGTTAAGATTCTGCCTCATAAGCAGAAGGTCCAGAGTTCAGATCTCAGATCCCATGTAAAAATGCCAGAAGGAAATGATGGTGGCCCGCACCCTGGAAGTTGGAGCCTGGGAAACTCCAGAGCAAAGTTAAGAAGAGGTAGAGCAGTCCAGGGTGATTCCCAAAGTTCTCCGAAGACACATAGTACCCTCTGATACACACAGACACACACAGAGAGACACATATAGTCAACTGATCAATCAATAAACAAAGGTAGAGAGTGATAGAGGAAGATATCCAACATCAATCTTTAGTCTCCACACACACATGTACACACACACGTGTGTACACACACACATTCACACTGATTACAGTAGCTATTCACAAAACTAAAGTAATTCCTCTTCCTAGTTTCTTGCCCTCCCAACCCTATTGCTCCTAATCCAACCTTAATGAGTTTTATACCAATGTACTTCTACATTGACCTTATACCTGCCTACTGTGATGTCATTAAGTATTCAGACTTACTCTTTTTATAATAATGTTCTATCCCAAGAATCAATTGAAATGTTATGAGAAAAGCATTATTCCCTTCTGAAGACTCATGCTCCATAACCTAAGGCCCTCATACTAGGCCCTGCCTCTTATAGGTTCCACAACCTCCCAACACTGTCACACTAGAGACAAATGATTCAGCTCATGAACTTTTAAGTAACGCAAGACACATCTAAGCCATGGCACAGGACAAAGATAAAAAGTAATAAACTTTGGGGCTAGAGAAATAGCTCAGGGATTAAGACTCTGCCTTGAAAACAGAAGGTCCTAACTTTAGATCCCAGGTTCCATATGAAAACACCAGGCAGAAATAGCAGTCGTTTGCACTTCCAGCCCTGGTACATGGAGCCTGGAAAATCCCAAAGGGAAGTAAAAAGGAGATAGAAGCAATCCAGGATGATTCTGGAGGTCACCCTTGGTCCTCCACAGTGAAACATAGCTCCCTCTGATACACACACACACACACACACACACACACACACACGCGGGCGTGCGCGCACACACATGCAAAATAAATTAATTTTTTTTAATTTTTAAAAAAATATTAATAAACAAATTGATAAATTTAGGCAAGTAGCATGAAGAAAACCAAAATATTAATGTATCTGCCAATATGGCAGTATGTGCCTGTATTACCAGTCCTTGGGAGGTGAGCGCAGGAGGATCAAGAATTTGAGGCCATCCTGAACTACATGGTGAGTTCTGGGCTCAATTCTGTGACTTAAAAAAAAAAAAAAAAACAAACAAAAAAACCAAAAAACCATATATTTATAATCTGTTACCTTTTGTCAGGAAAGGTCTCTCCTATTCTGGTATCTTTGGCACTTAGTCTTGGGAAAGTAAATATAAAATAAAAAAGGGAGGATGATAATAAAACTGTCCTGGCAGCTTTTTGCATACTTACATCCTGCTTTAGTTTCATTTCTTCTTTCTGTTTCCTAAAAGAAATCTCACGCAGCCATGACAACCTTACAGGATGGAACCACGCCTGAAGCAGAGCTGCTCCAATATGTATGTCTCCAGCCCTTGCTTAAGGTTTAAACTTGTCTCACGCGCTTGGACTTGAGAGAGAAACAGAGTCAGGCATTGGATACTCTCTTCCCCATATGGCCATATTGAATAAATTCCCTTTTTCTACTTTTCACCATCAATTTGAATTATTAATTTCATGAGAGGATTGGCCAAACAGAGGCACACACCTGACTCTTGTGGTTTGGCAACGTGCATGTGTATATGGTGTGCATGAGTGTACATGTGTATATGTGAGAGTGTGTGTGTGTGTGTGTGCATGTGTGTGTGTGTCTGTGTGTATGTGGTCATGTTGACATCAGGTGTTTCCCCCAGTCACTGTGTACTTTCTTTATTAAGGCAGCATTTCTCAGTTGAACACAGAGTTACAAAAGATGCTCTTCTCACTGGTCAGCCTGCCCTGGGAATCTCCAGTTTCTGCTTCCCAAATGCTAGCATTACAGGGGGTAAGCACGCCTGTCCAGCTTTTATGTTAGTCCTGGGGATCCTAACTTTGTTCCTACACTTGCATGGTAAGGTATTTGTTACAGTTACTTTCAACTATTGCTGTGAGAGAACACTCAAAGTCAATCAACTTAAGGGAGAAAGGGAAGTTTATTAGCTTACAGTTCCAGAGGGAAGGGGCTTCTTCCTTGCCCCCCTTAGACTGAGAGTCAGAGTTCTTCACTTTCCTTTTGTTGTCAATAAATACTAGGTTAGCTTTTTAAAAATGAGGTAGGGCTGGAGAGATGGCTCAGGGGATAAGACTGCCTCATGAGCAGAAAGGTCTTGAGTTCAGATCCCAAGTGCCATGTGGAAATGGTGGCAGCCTGCACTTCCAGCCCTGGTGGACAGAGCTTGGGAAATCCCAGAACAAACCAAGAAGAAGGTAGAAGAAATCCAGGATGATTCCCTAAGTCACCTTTGGTCCTCCACAGGGACACACACCCTACACACACTGTAACAGCTACTCTTAATTATTGCTGTGAGAGAACACTCAAAGTCGATCAACTTAAGGGAGAAAGGGAGGTTTATTCAGCTTACGGTTCCAGAGGGAAGGGACAGTCTCTCAAAGCAGAGGCGGCATGGCTGGCTGGCCAAAGCTGGAGGAGGCTAAGTCACCGCAGACATCTTGGAAGCTGAGAGCTGCAGACTGCTTGCTGCAAAGGCAGACTTCTGGAGGTAGGGTGGAACTAATCCACCTCAAGGCCCACCCCTTGTGACTGCCTTCCTCCAGCAAAGCTCCACCTCTCAAGGTACCATGACTTTGTCCAACACATGAGACTGTGGGGGACACATTTCAAACCATGGCATTCCACCCCTGGCTCCCACAGACTCATTGCCATCTCATTATGTCAACCATACTCAGTCCAACTTTAAAAATCTTCATTGACTACATCAGTAGTCCCAACAGTCCAAAAGTCCAAAGTCCAAAACTTCCTGTAAAATCAAAACACAAGTTACATACTTCTAACATACAATGGCACAGAATAAACATTCCCATTCCAAAAGGAAGGAATGGGGGCATATCCAGGAAAGATCAGTCCATAACAAGACCGAAAACCACCAGGACAAACTCCAAATCTTGTAGCTTCAAGTCCAACAGGTGAGCCTCTCGTTGAAATCATCTCAGTTCCAAAGGGCTTTGGTTCCACCCCTCCGATGCAGCTGCCCATAGAATACGTTGGTCTCTTGAGCTGACTCCTCCCAAGGTATACAGTTCTCCTTGGCAGGTGTCCCACGTTGTGTCTGGAATCTCTAACATCTTTACTTCTCAATGGCAAACCAGGCTTTAACTCCACAGCACAAACTGCCCTTCTTGGACCTCTAAACTGCAGACTTTCTACAACATGCTGCCTGGCTTCCATCACTTTTCAAAATCTTGGGGGAGGACTCCACGATCTCCTCCCTCTTACATCCTTGATGCCTCTAAAACCAGAACCACGTGGATGACTTTGCCAAGACTGGCCCCCTTGAATCACAGCTGATTCTGCTTCTCTATGTTGACCATCTCTTTCACTCCTGGGCAGTTGCTTTGTAAAAGAAACCAACTCTTGCTTTGGAACTCCACCCTTTAGTTCTTGTCTACTGAAAAGATTTGCATTCTTATGGGTGGGAGCCTTCTCTAAGGATCTTGCCCTCAAGCTAGGGCCTCTCCTATTATCCAAATTGAGAGCAGGCTTTGATTTACAAATGGAGCTAATCTCTTTAACAGCCATTTTGTTCCCTGCTTCTTCCTGGTTCAACTCTTTAAGTTTGGCTTTGTATTTTTCATCATTAGATCTTACAGTTTTTGCTTCTTCCAGCCTGATTCTTTGCTCTTTTTCATAATTTTGAAGACAACTAAAAAGTAGCCATATCACATTGTCAAGACTACACTGCTTTGAAATTTCCTCCGCCAAGCACTCCAGTTTAACTTCAGGGAAGCTTTCAGGACGAGGGCAAAACTTCACTAAACTCTCGGCCAACACATGGCTCCAGTGTTACCCATCTAGTTGCAAACACAGTCTCTGTTCCCCTCTGGACCATCACAAGCTGGGCTTCCCAAAGTTCTCCATATTTCTCCCAACAAATAGTTCCAAAGGCATACTAGCCACATCACAGCATTGGCCATACTGCTGAGTACCAACTTCTCTCAGCTTCACAAACAACCTCACGTTGTGGTACCAACTGTTCTTAATCTCACAGCAATTCCCCCTACCGGGTACCAATTTCTGTAACAGTTACTTTTAACTATTGCTGTGAGAGAACACTCAAAGTCAATCAACTTAAGGGAGAAAGGGAAGTTTATTAGCTTACAGTTCCAGAGGGAAGGTACAGTCTCTCAAAGTAGAGGCGGCATGGCTGGCTGGCCAAAGGTGGAAGAGGCTAAGTCTCTGCAGACATCTTGGAAGCTGAGAGCTGCAAGACTGCTTGCTGCAAAGGCAGACTTCTCCTGGAGGTAGGATGGGACTAATTTATTATGACCTTGCCAAACACATGAGACTGTGGGGCACACATTTCAAATCATGACAGTATTTATCCACAGAGTAATTAGCTCTCCAGCCCTTCATAGTGTGTGTGTGTGTGTGTGTGTGTGTGTGTGTGTGTGTGTGTGTGGTGAATGAACATGTATGTATACATGGACCATGCATTCTCTACCTTATTTCCTAGAAATGAAAATCTCTTGCTGAACCTGAACTTCAATATTTTTGTCTAGGTTGCCTGGCTATTGAAGTGTCAGGATCTATCTGTACCCCTAATGCTGGGGTTACAGGCATTCACAACCATGCTACTTTTTACATGGATGCTGAAAATTCATTCTTTAAAATAATATAAACTAGAATATATCCTGATAGTATACTTAATGTGCTAGGTGCTGAACTATGTACTTTTGACCGTCATTTAGCCTTCCTGATGCCAAAGGTATTCCTTATTATCATCCCCATAAGACATACTGAGGAAACTGAGACCCAGAACAGACCTAAGTCCTTATGACTATTTCTGCATGCACTCATTTCTCTCTCTCTCTCTCTTTCTCTCTTTCTCTCTCTCATTTTCTCTTTTTCCTTCGTTATAATTATCTTTCTTTTTAATGCCATGGAGTCAAATACAAGGATTTGTATAAGCCAGGCAAATGTTCTATCACTGGGCTGTATCCTAATCCCCTCAAGACCAATGTCATAGTTAGATATAGGTATCAACTTCATGGTTGAGGGTTTGGGCTCTGGGCATATTTATAGAGGATTAGTAGTTGAGTTAAGCCTAGAGCAAACCTGTAAGAGATTATGTTGTTGATGTGGAAGGCCCAATCCATTATGGGTGGGATTAGACCTTGTACAGGTAAATCAAATACAGAGAGCTGGTTGAGGAACTTGGCATTCTTTGGTGTACTTGGTCATACATGCTGGTCTGGCAAGTGAGGATTGTCCCTCTCTCAGCCATTATGTGGATATGGTGCAGCCAATCCCCTCAGTCCTGGTATTGGTGTGTCTGCCATGCTGGACAAGGAATTACAAGCAGGAATCATAGAAAATTAAACCCCTCGTTCCTTTAAGCTGTTTTTTGTCATTAATTTATCAGCCATATGCAGATGAGATGCAACAGACCCTGTCCTTTCCTTTTTCTTCCATCTTCTCCCTCCCTTCCTCCTCCCTCCCTTCTTTCCCTCCCTCCCTCCCTCCCTGCTTTCTTTCCTCCCTCCATTCTTCTTTCTTTCTTTCTTTCTTTCTTTCTTTCTTTCTTTCTTTCTTTCTTTCTTTCTTTCTTTCGTTCTTTCTCTTTCTCTCTCTTTCTCTCTCTCTCTCTCTCTTTCTTTCTCTTTCTCTCTCTCTCTCTTTCTTTCTTTCCTTCTTCCTTTCTACTTTATAATCTATGTAGCCTTTAGCTGGCCTGGTATTCCAGGGGAGCTTCCAACTTGCAGTAATTCTCCTGCTTCTGCCTCTGAAGAATTAGAAATAAAAGGGTATACTATTAATAGAATAATTTCTGTTGGACAGCTTGTGCCACTGGGGATGTCCAGTTCTGTGGGAACCACGCAAAACGCCCCTCCAGTCTTCATTATTTCATTTCCTTAATATCTCCTGGCCACTCCTTAGCAATGCCCAAGACTACAAAGGATTATAGTTCCACCTGTGCTCTTGGTCTCTGTCATAGTTAAGCACAGGTGTCAACTTGACTCTTGAGGGTTTGAGCTCTGGGCACAGGTATAGAGAGTTGATGGTTGAGTTAAGCCCAGAGCAAACCTGCAGGAGATTGTCTAGCTGATGGGGAAGACCCAGCCCATGGTGGGTGGGATTAGGCCCTGGATAAATCACAGAGAGCTGGTTGAGAGAGTGGGCATCCTTCTGTATACTTGGCCAGACATGCTGGTCTGGCAAGTAAGGATTGTCCATCTCTCAGCCGTTATGGTGGCCAGTTCCCTCAGCCCTGGTATTGGTGCATGCTCTTCTGTCAAGCTGGACTATGAACTGTAACCGGACTGTCGTAAGAAAGTAAACTCTTTGTTCCCTTAAGCTGTGTTCTGGTCATTTATCAGCAACCATGCAGGCGGACTGCAACAGTCTCCCACCATGCAATCATGATTTTGGCAGCTCTCTCTCAACATGTGCTTATGGCGGCTTTCTGCCGCTGAAGAATGAAACCAGAACATGTTGAGCGGTACAAGCAGGGATTTTTATTGGAAATGAGAGAAAAGGGAAGAAACTCTCGGATGCTTGGTCCAAGGGGGGCAAGGAGGAAGCCACATAGCCTTAAGATGGGAGCGCATTCGAGCAGAGGAGATAGCTTAAGATCAGAAAGAACAGGAAGCACCTCCATTAGCATGAGGCTAGGAGAGGACAGAGCCACCGTAATCCACATGGCGGGAGAAAGGAAGAAAAGAGGTGATGGGTGAAGCCATAGTCCTTTAAGATCTGGTATTGCTAAGGAGTGTCCCAGGAAAGCTACTAGGCAAAGGTGGTGAAGACTGGAGGGATACTGGGTGTGGTTCCCATAGGGTCAGACATTTCTTTTTTTATATTTATATATTTTATTTATTTATTTTGTGTGTGCATGTGTATGAGTATCAGAGAGCACTGTGTCCCTGTGGATGACCAAGGGTGACTTCGCTAAACTCTGGGATCTCCCAGGCTCCTCCCACCAGGGTGGGAAGTGCCTGGCATTTTTACGTGGGACCTGGGATCTGAACTCAGGACCTTCTGCTTGTGAGACAGAATCTTAACCCCTGAGCCATCTCTCCAGCCCAGGGTCAGACATTTCTAACTGCACTAACTATCCAACAGAAATTAGCAAACAAAATAAAAAAGATATTTCAGGAAATACAAACAATTTTCCATTGCAATACTTAAGAGTTTGTAGCTGGGCATCCCAACAGACGCTTGTAATCTCAGATCTTAGGAGGCTCAAACAAGAGTATTTTGGATTTGAAACCAGCGTAAACTACAGAGAATGTGTGTATGTGTGTGTGTGTGTGTGTGAGAGAGAGAGAGAGAGAGAGAGAGAGAGAGAGAGAGAGAGAGAGAGAAAGAGAAAGCATATCTCTAAAAAAGTGGGGGCTGTATTTCACTGGTTTCAGTGGTAATATTTGCCTGGCATGTATGAGGCCCTAGGTTACAATTTCAGCACTTGAGGGTGGTGGTGGAGGGACTCTTTTTGGGTGAGCAAGATAGTACAGCAAGTAAGACACCTGAGCAAACTTGGTGACTTGAGTTCAATTCTCAGAAGCCCATATGATAGAGTGGGAGAACTGATTTCCAAAAGGGTTCCTTGTGTGTGTCTGTGTGTGTATATCAGAAGGCACTGTGTGTGCCTGTGGAGGCCCAAGGGCGACTTCGGGAATCACCCTAGATTGCTTCTATCTCCTATTTGCTTTGCTCTGGGATTTCCTAAGTTCTGACTCCAGAGCCAAAAGCCCAGGCTGCTAGCATTTTTTATTTTATTTTATTTTGTTTTGTTTTTGTTTGTTTGTTTGCTTGTTTGTTTGTTTCAAAAATATGCAGCACTTCATGAATTTGAGGTCATCCTTTCACAGGGGCCATGCTAATCTTCTTTGTATCATTCCAATTTTAGTATATGTGCTGCAGAACTGAGTGCCTCCTTGGTGTTTTTAGCATGGGATCTGGTATCCTCTGCTTACAAGGCAGAGTCTTAACTCCTAAATAAGTGATTTTTAAAAGAAAATTGTTTCTATTTCCTGAAATATCTTTTTTATTTTGTTTGCATTTTGTCTTTTGGAAACAAAGTCCCTATGTAGCCAGGCTGGGATTACAGGCTGAGCTGCTACTTCTCAGCACATTCTGTCTTTTGCTTTGATTTTGTTTCTTCATGAAATAGAAACTGGGTGTGGGCTATTCCTTAAAAGGGTGGGAAACAGCCCAAAGCAATTCTCTTATGGAGTTGGATAAAATATTCCAAGAAAAGAGATCAGAAATCTTGATGTTTTACAAGTAGAAGGTTTTGAGCTTTTATGGCATTATGTATTTCAGATTTGTGAGGCTGAGGTAATCTTATTCAAAAAACACAGAAAGGACCTGGAGAGATGGTTCAGGGGTTAAAACTCCGCCTCCCAAGCAGAAGGTCCTGAGTTCTGATCCCAGGTCCCATGTAGAAAATACCAGGCAGAAACAGCAGAAGCCTGCACTTCCAGCCTTGATGGGTGGAGCCTGGGAAATCCCAGAGGAAGCAGAAAGGAGGTAGAAGCAATCCAGAATGATTCCAGAAGTCACCCTTGGCCTCCACAAGGATACACAGTGCCCTCTGATACACACACACACACACACCAGCAACAACAATAACAAAGAAAATAGAAGAAGAGAGGAAGGAAGGAAGAAGGGAGAGGACTGAGAGAAGAAGGAGGAAGGAGGGAAAAAAGATAGATGATTATAGATACATGAATACATGATAGATAGGTAAGTCGACAGACTGGACAGGAGATGCTGGAATTAGAAAAGGCTATTAACCAGGGTTTACCAACAGGAGAAAGGCAGTGAGAGAGAGAGGAGGCTGGGACAGGATGGAGGAGTGCAGAACTAGCTACCCAGAGAGATGGGTGGTGGGCATGGGCACAGTCCAGTCTTAAGAAAGTGCCAGAGTTTTTGGTCATCAGCACCCAGAGGCATCTCTTGTGGGTCTGCATCTGCTCCTCCCAACAAGCCATGTCAGCTACAGAAGGGGCGGTTCAGGCTCGTAGGTTTTGCACCAGATCTCAGGCTGCTTCACAACTGTCATTTTCCCTCCCAGGAGGGCTCTGAAGAGACCCCAGCCCTGTAGCTTGTGTACCTGGAGGAAGGCAGCGGTGGGTGGGATGGAAGGTGGGCCACCCGACTGCAGCCAGGCGTTTCTGAACAGTTTCTTAGAAATCTAGTCATCTTCTCCACCCCCTCCTTTTTTTTTTTTTTTTTTTTAAACCACCTTTCTCTTTTGCTGTCTGTCCAATCAGACTTGTTTCTTTTGAATCCCATCCCCCTTAGTCACTCTCTGCCCACCCCCACTAGCCATCCACAGGGTGTGATGAATGCCTGGTCTTGTTTGCAGCCTGGGGAAGAGGATGCACCCACAGGGTGAGTCCTCGGGAAGTGAGCTGGGCAAGAATGCAGCGGCCTGAGCGGCCAACTTTCCTCCAGGAGAAATGTGCTGGGAACAGACCCGCAGAAGCACAGCGAACAATACAGAGGGTTCCGTGAAGCTGCAGGGCCACTGCCTAGCGGGCATCCTGTCTTCTGTCTGCACCATTCTAGGGTTCTTTTTGCTTGGTTTTGTCTTGGTTTTAGTTTTTCTGGAGAATCTAATCCAGACCATTGCTGTTCCTGAACCCTGCAGTACCTGAGGATGACCTTGAACTCCTGACCCTCCGGTCTAACACATCTGGAGTCCTGGGATGAAAGAAGTGTGCGTGCCGATCTCCACGCCCAGATTTTTGGTTTCGCTTTCAGATACAGGGCCAGGAACTTGAGCCAGCCTCCTGCCACACTCTCCCTAGTGTGAGGAATTCAAGCCTCTTCCATTAGTACAGAGATTTTAATGTTGTTATCTTTTTGGGCAGGAGAGATGGGTCAGGGGTTAAGAATCTGTCTCGTAAGCAGAAGGTCCTGAGTTCAGATCCCAGGTCCCACGTAAAAACTCCAGTTGGAAAAGGTAGCAGCCTGCACCTGCTACCTTTGGTCCTGGCGGGCAGAGCTTAGGAAATCTCAGAGTGAAGCGAGAAGGAAGTAGAAGCAATTCAGCATGATCCCCGAAGTCACCACTTGTCCTCCACAAGGACATTCACACATGTACACACATACACAAACAACTCGCAAAAATAGAATAAAATGCCTTTTTCCCCTCTCTATGCACTTTTTTTCTTTAATTTTTATTTATTCAATTGTGCATGTGTGCGTGTGTGCGTGTGTAGAACCACAGGCGAATTCGGGAACCACCTGGACCGCTCTGCCCGGGGATTCACAAGCTCTGCCCTACCAGGACCAGAAATGCAGGCTGCCCCGCTTCGGCCAGTGTCTAGGATCCGAACTCAGGACCTTCAGCCTGTAAGGCAGAGGCTTAACCACTGAGCCACCTCTCCAGCCCCTTTTCTTGTGTCTTTTGTGTATGTGTATGTGCGTAGGTATGTGTATAGATGAAGGAAATGTATATGCCACTTGATTTGGTCTGGTGATTCCCAGACTGCCCTACAGGATTAAAAGTGCAGGCTGCTGCCATTTCCAAATTGTTGTTTGTTTGTTTTTTTACATGGGATAAGTGTTCCAAACTCAGGTCCTTTTACTTACCTTCACTATTTCTGAGCCATATCTCCAGATTCTTGTTAGTATCTTTTAAGAGAAATTTATGCATAGACAAGTGTGGGTGATGGCAATATTTTTTGGTTAGGGACCTGTGGGTTTTTGCTTTCATTTCTATCAATGGCAGGTTGATAAAATAGAAATAAAAAAAGAAAAAAATCAAAGACATGATTTATATATCTTTCTATTCTATTCTCCTCCCCTAGCTGTTGTCTATATCCTGGAGGGACCCCCTCCTCTCAAGTTTGCCGGTCTCAGGAATTTCCTGAGCTCCACAAGTTGTTTACTTGAGGGATTGTGAGATGGCTAAGGGAATAAGTTTCTGCCTCCAAAATAGAAGGACTTGAGTTCAGATCCCAGACGACATGTAAAAATGCCAGTGGAGGGTTGGAGAGATGGCTCAAGGGTTAAGACTCTGACTCACAAGCAGAAGGTCCTGAATTCAGATTCCAAGTCCCATGTGAAAACGGCAAGCAAAAATGGTGCAGTCTGCATTTCCGGCTCTGGTGGGCGGAGCCTGGGAAATTCCAGAGCGAAGCAAGGAGGTAGAAGAAATCCAGGATGATTCCCAGTCACCCTTGGTCCTCCACAGGGACACACAGTGCCCTCTGAAACACACACACATCCCGAGTAAATAAATAAAATAATATTAAAAACAAACAAACAAACAAAAAATGCCAGTGGAAAATGGACCATAGCCTGCACCACTCTGGAAGGTACAGTCTGGGAAACTCCAGAGCAAAGCAAAAATGAGGTAAAGCAATCCAGGGTTATTTTTGAAGTCACCCTTGGGTCTCCATAGGCACACATAGTGCCCTCTGATACTCAAGGACATACATAGACTCACACACACACAGAGACACCTGTGCACACAGGCACATGTATGCACACACATACACACACGCACACCCCACAATGAAGAGGTGTGGGGATACAGCTCCCTGGCACAGTGCTTAGTGCTTATGCCCTGGATTTAATCCCCACTAGAGGAAAAAAGTGAGATAAACATTTGTAACTTGGCATATTAAATTTCTTTTATTTTGTTTGTTATTTTTAAGGTTTAAACCCTTGCTTCTTTTCATTTTTTAAATATTTATTTAGCACATGTGTCTCTGTATCTGCTCTCTCCACCTTGTTTTGAGGCAGGGTCTCTTTCATGTTATTTCTGTTTGGGAAAAAAACTCAGGTCTTCAGATATATGTGCAAACACCTTTATCTACTCAACCATCTCACCAGCCCTGTTTTTTGTTTCTTGGGTTTTTTTTTCCCCCCTTGCTGTGTAGCCCAGACATCAGCTTCAACTTGAGCTCTTCCTGCCTCACTCTCTGGAGTAACTGAAATGGCAGAGAACAGCATCAACTATATTTCATTACCAAGCAATGAAGAGATGTTTGTGGGGGGTTGATAATTGTATGGCTTCAAATAACATTTGTGAACACAAAAAAAACTTTTTTAAATGTCAGGAAGTTAGATCAGTCTATGAAATATTTGCTAGGTGGTCCAAAATATAAAACAAAAAAATTCCCTTGAGACAGGGCCTCATTATATAGCAGAGGCTGGCTTCAAGCTCATTATGCATTGAGGACAGCTGACATGTTCCTCCACACCTAGGTCAAATAAACTACAGCTAATTTTTTTGAGGATTAAGGTAGAGTTTATTAAGGAGAGAAAGAATGGAACTCGTGGACTCCAGACACGGAGTAGCATGAAGGGTGGATGCCCTAGAGAACTCATGAATTCCAAGCATGAAATCCATGAGAGGCAAAAAACTAGAAATGAACTCAACAGACTCCACAAGTGGAGTACCATGAAGGGCAGGTGCCTACTTTTTTTTTTTTCTAATGCTAGGGATTGAATCTGGGGCCTCATCCAATGACTGGTGATGTGCTACCTGAACCCTCAGTCCCACAAGACTGGGCAGGAGGAAGACAATAATCTTTATTCCACCATAAATAAAGTTCAACTGAACAGAACTGTCCCTTTAGTCAGGACAGTTCAGCATGTAATATTTTTTAAAAATCAATAGATACATACATAAATATGAGACAAGGATGTCTGGGAATGGTGGCTGATGGCTGTTATCCCAGCATTTGGGAGGTTGAGACAGAATTAAACCCAGCCTGGGCTACACAGTGATTTCCAGGATAGTTTGGGTAACATATTAAGACTAGATATCAAGAAAGAAAGGAAAGAAGGAAGGAAGGAAAGAAGGAAGGAAAGAAGGAAGGGAAAAAAAACCCCAAAAGGTAGGTACTAAGGAAGACTGCTCACTCAGTCTATACATTCTGAATTTAATTCAGAATGATTCCCAAAGTCACCATTGGTCCTCCACAGGGACACACAGTGCCCTCTGATGTACACACACACACACACACACACACACACACACACACACACACTAATAATAAATAAATAAATAAATAAAATAAAAACCTATAGTGCTGGGCTACAGAGATAATGATGATTCAGCGGTTAAAACTCTGCTTTGATTTCACATCCCACATATCATGTAAAAAGAAAGCCAGGTGAAAATGGCAGCAGTCTGTGTTTCTGGCTCTGGAAGGTGGAGCTTAGGAAATCACAGAGTGAAGCAAAAAGAAGGTAGAAGCTATACAGGCTGTTTCCTTAAGTTACCCTCAGTGCCCTCAATACACAGACACAGACAGACACGTAATGCAAAAAACAAACTATCTAACTAAGCTAAACTAACTAACTAATACCATCAGAAAAAAAAAAAAGTGCATGATGGCACAAGCTTACAGTGTGAGGGTTAGGGAGACAGAGATAGGTGAACCCCTGGGACCTTCTGACCAATTAGCCTAATTGTTGAGTCCCAGGATAGACCCTGTACCCAAAAAAAACAAAATAAAACAAAACAAAACAAAAAACAAAACTGTCCCTTGGGACACAAGATTAACCTTGGACCTCCACCCACCCACATACATGCACACAGATAAAGAGAGGGAGGTGGGGAGAGAATGGAAGAAGGAAGGGAGGAAAAAGAAAACATTGGAAAGAAATCTCCCTACCTTAGTAACCCAATAGATAGTTACTAATTGCAGTGGTGCTTTCTGGTAAACTAGAAAAACTGACCTGTTCTCAAGATGCTAGTCTGCTCTTAGCTAGAAAGTTAGCTTAAGAGGGAACCTGTAGGCTCCTTTGCCCCTCATTTACCGCACTTCTGGGGTTCATGAGTTCCAGCTTCCTTGGCCCTCATGGGACTCCATGTCTGGAGTCCTGTGAATTCCTTTTCCATCTTTCCCTTTCCCTCATGGATTCCATGCCTGGAATCTGTGAGTTCTTGGAGGCTCTCTTTTCCCTTACAGATTCACATCCATGAGTTCTGTTCTTTCTCCCCTCTAATAAAACTCTGCCATAATCCTCGAAAAAAAAAAAAAGAGGGAGTGTTGCAGTTTGCCTGTTTGTCTGCATTGTTGCTGATAAATCACCATCAAACAGCTTAGGGGAAAAACGGGTTTATTTTCTTACAATAATCCCGTTACAGTTCATAGTCCAGCTTGACTGGAGAGCTCGCACCAAGACCAGGGCTGAGAAAATGGCCACACCATCTTTAAAGAATAGCTGAGAGAGGAACGATCCTTACTTGCTAGACCAGTGTGTCTGGCCAAGTGTTCACAAGGATGCCAACTCTCTCAACCAGCTCTCTGTATTTTATTCTAAGGCCTAATCACACCCACCATGGGCTGGGCCTTTCCCATCAGCTAGACGATCTCCTGCAGGTTTGCTCTGGATTTAACTCAATCACTAGTTCTCTACAAATGTGCCCAGAGCTCAAACCCTCCACAGTCAAATAGACACCTGTGCATAACTATGACAGATGATCTTGAGCACACTAGGAAATCTGGTTACCTTGACTGTGGAGGAATGTCGGATGTTTTTGATGCAAGGCAGTTTCTTTTATAAATTTTTTTATTATTTATTCAATTGTGCATGTGTGTGTATGTGTGTGTGTGCGTGTATGTGTGTGTGTGTGCATGTACGCGTGTGTAGAACCACCGACGAATTCCGGAACCACCATGGACCACCTCCTCCTTGTTTACTCTGCCCCGGGATTCACAGGCTCCGCCCTACCAGGACCAGAAACGCAGGCCGCCCCCACTTCCGCCCGGCGTCTATATGTGGGGTCTAGGATCTGAACTCAGGACCTTCCGCCTGCAAGGCAGAGGCTTAACCCCTGAGCCACCTCTCCAGCCCCAATGCAAGGCGGTTTCTAATCATGCTGAGGTGACATGACGTGTGTGGTGACAGGTCAGAGGACACCTTTGTGGAGCCAGTTCTCTCCTTCCACCTTTGTACAGGGCTCAAGGATGGAGCTCAGGCTGTATGTTGTGTAGCAAGTGACTCTGCCAGCCCTGTTACACTTTTTCTGTATTTAGAACTTACATTAGAAGGTAGTTGAGATGTCTCAGCAGGTAAGGGGCCAGCAGAAAGCCCGGAAACCTGAGCCTGATCCCCAGATCTTACAAGGTGGGAGAAAGAGAATCAACTTCTGAGAAGTTGTCCTCCCACCTCCACTCTTACACCACAAAGCACATGCTCCCTCCCCTCGAATAAATAAAAAACCTTCAAACATTTAAAAATCTTAAAAAGAAGAACTCATGCTGGATTCCAACATCTAACAGGCATATGAAAGGTATATTTTGAATAATGGATGGATAAAAAGGGGTGGTTGAGAGAGAGCGATGATTTGCCAAGAAACGTGCTAAATTATTTTCCAAAAGTATTATGTCATATAGTAGCATTCTTTCTTGTTTTCATATGTGGGGGAGAGGCATGTGTGTACATATGTTTTTGTATATCTATCATACATATGTGTGTGGGACTATAAATACACATATTTATTGCACATGTGTATGGAATACTGAGGTTCATATCAGAAATCATCCTTACTCTTTTTTTTTATTATTTTTGCCTGTGTGTCTGTTTATGTTTGTGTGTGTGTGTATGTCTGTGTATATCAGAGGGCACCATATGTGCCTGTGGAGGCCCAAGGAAGACTTCGAGAATCACCCTGGATTGCTTTTACCTCTTATTTACTTTGTTCTGGAATTTCCCAGGCTTCGCCTTCCAAGATCTAAACTCAGGACCTTCTATTTGGGAGGCAGAGGCTTAATTCCTGAGCCATCTCTGCAGCCCCATCCTTATTCTTTTGAAGCTGAGTCTGTAGTTAAGCCCAGAGCTTGCTGATAAATAGGATGAGTCTGTTTAGGGATCTTACTCTGGAGATTCCTAGACTCTGCCTTCCAGAGCTGGAACCACGGGAGGGCTACTATACATGCCCAGCATAGTACAAGGGGTCTGGCAATCTGAACTCTGGTACTTTGGTTTATGCAGTTAAGCCCTTTAACCATTCAGCCATTTCCCTATCCTCTATAGAAGATGTTTTGATTTTTGCTAACTTAAAGAAGAATTCTACCTTATTTTAATATCTATTTCTATTTTTATCAGTGAAGATAAATATTATCCACCATCATCCATATATTCTACTTAGTTGGATGATAATATTTTTCTTATAAACTTAAATTAATTGTTCACATAGTAAATATATTAACTATTTAGAATTTTTTCCTTGTAACTTTATATTTAGCTTGACTTTCACTTTTTTAAAATTTTTTTATTATTTATTCATTTGTGTGTGTGTGAGTGTGTATGTGTGTGTGTGTGTGTGTGTGTGTGTGTGTGTGTGTGTGTGTGTAGAACCACGGACGAATTCAGGAACCACCATGGATGCCTCCACCCCCTCCTTATTTACTCCGCCCTGGAGATTCACAGGCTCCGCCCTACCAGGACCGGAAACGCAGGCTGCCCCCGCTTCCGCCGGCGTCCTTACGTGGGGTCTAGGATCCGAACTCAGGACCTTCTGCCTGCAAGGCAGAGGCTTAACCCCTGAGCCACCTCTCCAGCTCCAACTTTCACTTTTATTACATTGGTTTTTTTCACATGGTGGCTTCTAATCTTCATGCAAGGAATTTTCATTTCATAACGTAGTCTATCAAATTCAATCAGATATTCTTCTTGACAAAGATGTGACACTTGCTTCTATTTCCTTATTCTTTCTGAATTTCTCTTAAAAATAAAGTTATCTCTTTACTCCACTTGGAATGAGTTTCGTTATATATCTATACACAGTTATTCTAGCACCCCTTATTTCATTCATGCTCATTTATATATATACATAAATATATATATATATTACATATATATTACTTATGAGAAAGAGAGAGAGAGAGAGGGAGAGAGAAAGTACATACATGCATACCATGGTACAGGAGTGGTCAGAGACAATTTTCAGAAGTCAGTGTTCTCTCCTTCCACATATGGGCCTCCTGGGATCAAACTCAGGTCACCTGGTTTGTAAGCAAGCACTTTACCCACTGACCCATCTCACCAACCTTCCTTCTGATTGATTTTCAAATATCCTTTTTAGGTAAAAATTAATATATATGAATCTATTTCTGATCTATCTTCTTCCACTTAGTAATTCTTTTTTTCTTTCCTTTTTTTAATGTGTGTGTGTGTGTGTGTTTGCATGTATATAGATACATCTTATGTGTGGCTGTATGTACATGAGTGCACTTGAGTATGTGCTTCTGTGGAGGCCCAAGGGTGATATTGGTAATCACCCTCGATAGCTCTTCCACCTTACTGTCCTGAGCCTAGGACTCTGACACAGAGCACAGCGTTAGGAATATCCTGGCTAACCAGTTTGATCTGGGGATTCCCAGGCTCTGCTTTCCAGGGTTAGAATTATATAGGTGGGTCCCCAATACCTGCCTGACATTTTTATATGGGTCTGGGGATCCAAGCTTTTGCCTTTGAGGTAAAGACTTTAGTCATTCTGCCATCTCCTGAGCCCCATTTGGGAATTCTAGCTTCTTTTTCTTCCTTTTTAATCAGCCTAAGCAGCAGTTGAAGAGTGATAAATGTTTTTAAGATTAAAAGTATAGAAAAGCCTAGAAGGGTAGTTAGGTCACCATGGGGAGGGGTTAGACAAGATGGAACTCAGGTCTCTTCTGGTAATCATGAGTTAAACATTAGGGAAGACCTCTCCTTGCCCCTCTCCAAAGAATCATCTGGATAGAGAAATGATCGAACCAGCCTGTTACAGAAGCAACATGCAGTTTTTAAATTGTTGGCCGCTACTGATCCAATGTTTGCTATTAAGGAAGGCGATCTGAATGCTGGTTAGATCTGCTGGAAAAATTGCCCTGAAATCAACCGTTCCAGGAAGGTAAGAAGGAGGCTCAGTAACAATAGAGAAATGGAGGGTGTGCAACTAGCTATTTTCCAAGGAATGGAGGCAATGGCTCGGCCACTGAGACACCTAGTGGTGAGGATCCGTACTGCACCGTGAGAGTTTGCGATTGGGCCCACCCAGGAAGCATCCAGAAGTGATACTCTAAGAAGGTGAGGTGGGGAGCTTAGATGACTTACTTTCATCTGCCCTTTTCCACCCCCTCCCATCAAAGCAATCATCTCAGGTCTCTGTTGTGTGAGTGAAACTCCACAGACAAGTGCTAATACATCCCGAAAATGAATGGCCTGAGGGAAGTTAGAAGAGAGAGTTGTGAAGCAAAATTAACATATGCTGACCAATCTGGTTTCTCAAGCCCTCCGGTAGAGTGGAAGATGTAAATTTAGTCAGTCCAATTAATAGATGCATTAGGGAGCAGCAATGTGTTTTGTCAAGCATAGATTCTCCATTTCCTACCCTTCCAGGTCTCATAAAAACTCAAACCAGAGGATAATTATACCCATTTATTGTAATTACAGTGTTGGAATTGTAGAATCACCCACATTCAGAGTACTACAGGCAAAGATTGCTCTGTCTGCCATTCATGCATGAATGCTCACCGCACATGTTAACTACAGAGTTGTGTTTAATATCTAAAATTAATTGTTTACATCTGGGGATATCAGTGGTTCAGGAAAGGAAAGATTAATGGACTTAGTCATCCAATCATTCATTCAAATATGTATGAAGTGTCTCAGGACTGGGCTCTGGGATTTGGTGGTTAAATGAGAATCTCAGAGTAACCCATTCAAGACAAGCTTGTGCTACAGAGTGAGACCCTGTCGAAAGAAAGAAAGAAAGAAAGAAAGAAAGAAAGAAAGAAAGAAAGAAAGAAAAAAGAAAGAAAGAAAGAAAGAGAGAGAGAGAGAGAGAGAAGAAAGGGAGAGAAAGAGAGAGAAAGAGAAAGAAAGAGAAAGAGAGAAAGAAAGAGAGAGAGAGAAAGAAAGAGAAAGAAAGAAAGAAAGAAAGAAAGAAAGAAAGAAAAGAGAAAGGAAAAGAAAAAAGGAAAGAGATAAAGAGAGAGAAAGAAAGGAAAGAGAAAGAAAGAGAGAGAAGGAAGGAAGGAAGGAAGGAAGGGAGGAAGGGAGGAAGGAGGAAGAGAGGGAGGGAAGGAGAGTAAAGGAAGGAAGGAAATGCCTTAGTGGGTAAAAGCACTTGCTGCATAAACCTGAGTATAATCCCTGGAACCCTTATTAGGAGACTTGATGTGGGGCTGAAGAGAGTTCAATGGTTAAAGGGCTTATACAAGCAGAAGGACTAGAGATGGGAGTCCCCAGATCCCATGTAAAATAATGAGAGAAGAGTATATCAGTCCACCTATTACTCCAGCCCTGGATGGCAGAGTCTGGGAATCGCCACAGGAGGTTGGCTAGTGGGCTTAGAAGCCAGCCTCAAAACAATAAGGTGGAAGAGTGATGGAGGATGGTTCCCAGTATCACCCTCAGGCCTCCCTACCCATGAGCATCATTCTCATGCAAGCCCACCCACATGCCAAACAGGATACGTGCATGCATATACCCATACTTACACACACATGAAGATAGAAAATAGATTAAATAAACAAATAAAGCTAACTTAAAAAAAAAAAAAAACCCTGGGAGACGGTGGTCAGGGAGATTATTTCAGGCGAGAACGTGGCAAGAATTAGAATGTGGTCAGTATGAGCTTTGTGCAGTGGCAGCATCGCATTCAAGGAGAGATGAATGCAGGACTCGATTGCTGCTAATGGAAGATGATCAGCATCACTAGGACAGAAGGAATCCAGGAGGTCAAAGAAGAATATGCGACCAGGGGTTAGTGGGAGAATTTAGGAGTTTTAGAAGACTGTACTTTCTCCTAATGGTAATAGGAAGACAAGGCAAAGATTTGTGCTTTAATATTTATTGACCTGGAGCCTCATGAATCCCGGACTGTCCTGGAACCTGCTCTCCAGGATGACCTGGAATGTCTCTGATCCACTTGCCACATCTTCAAGAGTGCCAGGGTTATAGCCTTGTGCTTCTACTCCTGGCTTCTGCAGTGTGGGATGGAGCCCCTGGTTTCATGCATGTTAGACAAACACTCTGCCAGCTGAGCTACACCCCTGACTATTTCTCAGAAATGACATTTTACTCCAGGTCATCTTGGAATCTCTGAGATCTAATGATTCTCCTGAGCAGTTGTAGCTCCAGGTGCTTGCTGCAGCACAGACATCCAGGCATTTAAAACAGGGTAGGGAGACAGGTGAGGTAGCTCAATGGGTAAGGCGCCTGCCTGCAAACCTGGCAATCTGAGTTCGATTTCCCAGAAGTCCACATAGTGGACAGAACTGATTTCCAACAAACGTCCTTTCATCTCCACCATGTGTGCACCTTGTTTATGCTTCTCTCTCTTTCTCTCATGACTAAATAAAATGTATATTTAAGAAGCAAACAAGGTAGTAGAAGCCAGTCATGGTGGCACACACCTGTGACTACAGAACTCAGGAGGCTGAGGACCCCTAACTCCGAGGATCACCATGTCACTATGAGTTTGAAGCCAGACTGAGCTACATAGCAAGGCTCTACTTTGAAACAAATGGGCTTGAGATCGCTCAGGGGTTAAGCCTCTGTCTCATAAGCAGAAATATTATGGGCTCCCTCTGGGGTTTGTATGTGTCCAGGTTCTTATGTTTGAGAGTCCAAGACTGAAACCAGAACTGTGTAGAGGATTAAGGCAGAGTTTATTAGAGGAGAGAAAGAATGGACATGAATCCATGAAGGGAAAGCAAGCGGCCAAAAACTCACAGACTCCAGGCATGGAATCCATGATGGGTGAGAGAAAAGTCAAGTAGGAACTCATGGATTTCAGATGTAGAGTCCCATGAGGAAAAAAGGCACCAAAGATGACTGCCAGGGTCCAGAATATTTATATCCTTAGTTGGGCCCAGGAAAACTTGCTTTTCCTCATTAGTTGCTCCAGTTTCTGCAAACTTGATTGGAACTTTTGGTCCTCCACATCTCATTGGTCTGTTCATATTGGGGCCCAATCAAGTTGATCTTGTAGCCAACTTCAATGTGGGGTTTCCCTGCAATGGAGAACTAATCTCCATATCCTTTCCTGAACAAAGGGTTGGGGAAAGTTGGCCACTCCATCTCTGTGAAGGGTGTGTTCCTTCAGGGTAATACCAGAAGTGGGGGATGACCTTTGAAGACCTTCAGAGATTGTCCCAGCATGGTTGCTCCAAAACTGCCTAAGAAGGACTTATGCAGGACATCTAAGCAACACACACTCATTCCCAGGCTCAGGGACCCAGGAAGAGAAGGCAGTAAGATTGTAAGAGCCTGAGGTGGGAAGGTGGCAGGCCAGACATTATCTCCAGGATATGACAGGGTTATGGTAGCCATGATTTCATGGTAGACTAACTAGAAAACTAGAAAAACACCATGTGTTACACAAGTGAAAAGATTTGAAAAGAGGAAAGAGTCTGGCAGGAGAGATAAAAGAGTGTAAGAGGAAAAGAAGGGGAGATGGGATTGAGGATTAGGGAGCAAAATACCATAAATTCATTTTATTTATACATGCAACACTAAAAGAAAATTACACACAGGGTTGGAGAGATGGCTCAGGGGTTAAGACTCTGTCTTGCAAGTAAAAGGTCCTGTCCAGCCTAATCTCTCCCCATCCTGAAACTCAGGGAAATTTGCGGAAGAGGGGGCGGTAAGAATGTAAGAGCAAAAGGATGGGAAGAGTAATGATATGCAAGATACTCCACACAAGTTAGGGCTGAAGCAATCATAATTGGACTTTGCATGCCCTGCGCAATGTCCAACACACTATTGACCTCACAAAGTCTAGCATCTGCTAAAGGCACCATGATCCTTGGAGGCAAGGGATTGGCAGCCACAGTAGTGTTCCTATGCTTAAGGGGAACACGGGAAAGGGTTCAGGGAAATGCCACTGGGTCCTTGTACATCATCGGAGAGGAGGGTCCAGAGGACAGTCAGGCATGCACAAGAAAGGACTCTCTGGGAATTGGGGCGGGAGGCACTGGGGGATGAGGAGGGAGGGGTGAGGGGAGGGGGAGGGAGGGGTAAGGGGAGGGGGAGCAGGGGGCTTGGGGGGAGGAGGAGGGAGGGAGGGAACTGGTGTATCTATTAAGTTTGTATGAGCTGAAATAATAATAAAAAATGTATATATAAAAAAAAGTAAAAGGTCCTGAGTTTAGATCCCAGGTCCCCATAAAAAACGTCAGGCAGAAAGGCAGAGGCCTGTACTTCTGGTCTTGGTGGGCAAAGCCTGGAAAAATTCCAGAGTGAAGCAAAAAAGGAGGTAGCAATCCAAGATGATTCTCAAAGTCACCCTTGATCCTCCACAGGGACAAGCAGTGTCTCTGATGCGTGTGCCCGCACACACACACACACACACACACGCTCAAAATAAATATTTAAAAAATTACATACCTTCAAATAAGAAAAAAAGATTAATTTTTGTTAGGAATGCATTTTATTTTTTCCTTTTTCTTCTTTTTTCCTTTTGGGTTGTGTTTTATTTATTTTATTTATTTATTTTTGAGATAGGGTCTTGCTACTTTGCGTTCTCCTTGTTCTGGAACTTACTACATATGCCAGCTGGCCTCAACTTGCAACTCCTATCTGCCTCCTTAATGTTGTCATTTCAGAAATTCTCCATCATTGATTATTTTTATTTATTTATTTATTCATCTTGAAATGGAATTTCATTAGGTAGCCTAGACTGACCTGTAATTATGTAGTAACTCAAGCTAGCACTGAACTCCCTGAAATTCTCTTTGGGACTTCAGTTTCCCAAATGTTGGGATTACAGGCATGAGCCAAAACTTTTGACTCATATTCACTCTCCTGCCTCAGTACAGTACTGATGATTCTCCTGCCTCAATCTCCTGAGCAGTTGTAGCTCCAGGTGCTTGCTGCAGCACCCAGACAACCAGGCATTTAAAACTGGGCAGGGGGACAGGTAAGGTAGTTCAGTGGATAAGGTGCCTGCCTGTAAACCTGGCAACTTGAGTTTGATTTCCCAGAAGTCCACATGATGGAGAGAACTGATTTCTAACAAATATTAAATCTAGGACTATGCACACGTTAGATAACTTCTTTTTTTCTAAAGTTTTAATTTATTTAAGGGAGAATGGAAAAAGAAAAGGGATGGAGAAAAAGAAGGAATGTAGGTGCCATGTCATATGTGTAAAGATCAGAAGACAATTTTTAGAGGTCAATTTTCTCCATCCATCATGTGGCCCTGGGAATCTTTTTTGAATTAATTATTTCATTTTTTTAGTTCTACATACAAAAAATAATGAATTTATGATATTTTTACCTTTTAATCCCCAATCTCAGCTCCCTGAACTGTGGGAATCTAAGTCAGTTTGCAGGTTTTTGAGCAGGAACCTTCTCGTGGTTTGAAATGTGTCCCCACAGTCTCATGTGTTTGGGAAAGTCATGGCACCTTTGAGAGATGGAGCCTCACCAGAGGAAGGCAGTCACAGAAGATGGGACTTGAGGTGGGTTAGTTCCACCCTATCTCCTAGAGAAGTCTGCTTTGTAGCAAGGAGTCTTGTAACTCTCAGCCTCCAAGATGTTTGCAATGTCCTAGACCTCCTCCAGCTTCTGCCAGCCGGCCCTACCACGTCACCATAAAAAACTGCATCTCCCCTCTGGAGCCATAAGTTGAATAAATCTCCCTTTCTCCCTTAAATTGCTTGACTTTGGGTGTTATCTCCCAGCAACACAAGAATAACTAGTACAGAAATTGGTACCAGAAGTGGAATATTGTTGTGAGATTAAGATCATCTGGTATCACAATATGGCTTGCTTTGAAGTTGAAAGAAATTGGTACCACAGAAGTAGGGTATTGCTATGTGAGATTAAAAGAATCTGGTATCAAAAAAGCAAAGTTGTTTATGAAGCTGAGAGAAGTTGGTACCCAGCAGTATGGCTAATGCTTTGATGTGGTTAATGTGCCTTTGAAACTGTTTGTTAGGAGAAATTTGGACTTTGGGACTTAGTGCTGGGAAAGCCTCGAGTCTCGGTGATGGAGCAAAATGGGCCTTTCTTTTTTTTAAAAAATTTTTTATTATTATATTTATTCAACTGTGCGCATGTTCGCGCGCGCGAGCGCGCGCGAGTGTGATGTGTGTGTGTGTGTGTGTGAAACCACGGACGAATTCGCGAACCACCATGGACGCCTCCACCTCCTTCTGCCCGGGGATTCACAGGCTCCGCCCTACCAGGACCAGAAGCGCAGGCCGCCCCCGCTTCCGCCTGGCGTCTATACGTGGGATCTGGGATCCGAACTCAGGACCTTCCGCCTGCAAGGCGGAGGCTTAACCCCTGAGCCACCTCTCCAGTCCCCAAAATGGGCCTTTCTTACAAGAGCTCTCAAGAGAGCAATGCTGTGAAAGGCACAGGCAATGGAAGCCCAGCTTGTGATGGTACAGAGGGGAACAAAGACTGTGTTTGGAACTAGATGAGAGACAAATGGAGCCATTTGTTGGTGGACAGTTTAGTGAAGTTTTACCTTCATCCTCGAAGCTTGCCTGAAGTTAGAGTGTTTAGTGGAGGAAATTTCAAGGCAATGTAGTCTTGATAATGTGACATGGCTACTTTTTAGTGCTCTTCAGAATTATGAGAGAGAGCAGGGAATCAGGCAGAAAGAAGCAAAAACTGTTAGGTCTGATGATGAAAAATGCAATGGCAAACTTAAAGAGTTAAGCCAGGAAGAAGCAGAGACCAAAATGCCTGTTGTTAAACATAGAAGCTCTTCATTTGGATCAGAGGGGAGGCCCTACCCAGAAGGCAAGATTATCAGAGAAGGCTACTCCCACCCATAGGAGTGCAAATCATTTTGGAAGGAATGATCTAAAAGGTGGAGTTCTAAAACAAGGGTTTGTTTCTCCCCTAAAGCTCAGGAAATAGATTTTTTCCTAGAGTGAGCACAGAGAAGCTGAATCAGCTGTTACTCAAGGGGACCAGTCTCCAAATCAAGCTTATAACAAAACTTGACAAAGTTGTCCATGTGGTTCTGATTTTAGATGCATCAAAAATGCAAGAGGAAGAGGTTGTGGATCCCTCCCCCAAGGTTTCAAAGAATGGCAGAACCCAGGCAGCATGTGGCAGAAAAGTCTGCAGTTTAGAAGTCCGAGAAGGGCAGTTTGTGTTGTGGAGTCAAAGCCTGGTTTGCCACCATTCAGAAGTAAAGATATTAGAGATGCCAGAGACAATGTGGAACATCTGTATACCCTGGGAAGAACCAGCCCAAGAGACTGATATGTTCTATGAGCAGCTGCTTTAGAGTGTGTGTGTGTGTGTATGTGTGTGTGTGTGTGTGTGTGTGTAACTGAAGCCCTTTGGAACTGAGATGATTTCGACAAGAGGTTCACCTGGTGGACTTGAAGCTTCAGGATTTGGAGTTTGTCCAGCTGGTTTTTGGTCTTATTATGGACCGATCTTTCCTGGATATGCCCCTATTCCTTCCTTTGGAATGGGAATGTTTATTCTGTGCTATTATATGTTGGAAGTATGTAACTTGTCTTCTGATTTTTTTAAATTTTTTTTATTCATTATGTATTCAATTGTGCGTGTATGTGTATGTGCGCATGTGTGTATGTATGTGTGCGTGTAGAACCACAGGCAAATTCCGGAACCACCATGGACTGCCTCCATCTCCTGTTTACTCTGCCCCGGGATTCACAGGCTCTGCCCACCAGAAACACAGGCCGCCCCCGCTTCTGCCCAGCGTCTATATGTGGGGTCTAGGATCCGAACTCAGGACCTTCTGCCTGCAAGGCAGAGGCTTAACCCCTGAGCCACCTCTCCAGCCCCATCTTCTGATTTTTTTTTAAGATTAAGGTAGAGTTTATTAGAGGAGAGAAAGAATGGAACTCACGAACTCCAGATGTGGAGTGTCTTGATTTTACAGGAGGCTTTGAATTTTGGACTTTTGAACTGTGTTAGGACTACTGGTGTAATCTATGAAAACTTTTAAAGTGAATACGGTTTACATACTGAGATGACAATAAGTCTGTAGCAGCCAGGGGTGGAGTTTCATAGTTTGAAATGTGTCCCCCACAGTCTCATGTGTTTGGGAAAGTCATGGAACCTTTGAGAGATAGAGCCTTGCTAGAGGAAGGCAGCCACATGGGGTAGACCTTGAGGTGGATTAGTCCCATTTCCTGGAAAAGTCTGCTTTGCAGCAAGTCTTGCAGTTCTCAGCCTCCAAGATGTTTGCAATGACCTAGGACTCCTTCAGCCTCTGCCAGCCAGCTATGCCACATCCAAATCCAACATAAAAGATTGTATCTCCCCTCTAGAGCCATAAGCTGAATAAATCTCTTATATTGCTTGATTTTGGGTGTGCTCTCACAGCAACACAAGAGTAACTAGTACAAACCTTTACCCACTGTTGACTTTTTTTGTGACAAGATCTTATGTAGCCCAGCTGCCCTAGAACTCATTATGTAGCGGAGCAGGAACTTGGACCTCCTGCCTCAGCCTCCCAAGTACTTTGATTACAGGCCTGTGGCACCAGGAAGATTTTACGCAGTATTTGGAATTAAATCCAGGAACTTGAAATCTCCAGCCCCAAATAAGGTGTGGCTTATGATCCCAAAAGAGGTCCTGAGTTTGTGCCAGCCTGACCTATCCAGGCTACATTGTGACTTTCAGGTCAGCCTTGGCTACAATGTGAGACCTTGCCTCAACTACATGGATGGTGAGGATGATGATGGTCCTCAAAAGGGCCTAGTAACACAGGCTTGTGTGCTCAGTTAATCAGGAGGTGGAGGTGGGAAATCTTGAGCTTAAAGCCTGCCTAGGCTAGACAGTAAGTTCAAGGGCAGTCTGAGCAACTGAGTCCTGTCTCAAAAGTAAAAGAGCTAGCCTGCAGTGAGACTTGTCCAGACCTACATAATGACTGACATACCAGCATTCCCCAGAGACTACTGAGGAACTCAAGAGAGATAAGAACATACAGTGGAAACCTTAGGGACTAGAGTTGGATGAGTGAAGGGAAATGCCCCTATCAGTGGGGTAACCCAAGGAGGGGTGTCTTCCCACAGAAGCCTGAACCCTCACAAGAGTAGATAAGCCAGAAGGAACCCTGGGGTCCACAGAAGTGGCCATGCAGGAGGGTGGAAGGAAGTGGGATGTATTGATGAAGGGAAGGGAAAGGAGTGGGAGGGAAGGAGGATGGAGGGAAGCAGGGATAAGTACTCAATATGCTTGTAAAACTAGAAAAATGAAGAAAGTAAGAAATAGACATTTATTAGATGTGAAAGAATTTACTGACTTTACTTTTACCTTTGTATTTCAGTATTTCTTTTTTTTAATTTTTTTATTTTTATTATTATTATTTATTCAATTGTGCATGTGTGCGTGTGTGTGTATGTATGTATGTGTGTGTGTGTGTGTGTGTGTGTGTGTCCCAACGTCTATACATGGGGTCTAGGATTCGAACTCAGGACCTTCTGCCTGCAAGGCAGAGGCTTAACCACTGAGCCACCTCTCCAGCCCCTGTATTTCAGTATTTCATATAATCATTATTTATATTGTCCTATAGCATTTTAATAATTTCTATCAAATTTTCAGGTGTTTGCCTTTATAAATGTATGCATTTTAACAGTTATATTAGTCCCAACAACTCTTAATTAATCTAATAGAAACTACTAATTTCTTAGCATCAAAAATAAATAATAAAAGAGGTAGCATATAACTCACTCAGTGATGAGGGTTTGCCAAGCAAGTGTGAAGCCTGTGTTCCATCCCCAGTACTAAAAATTATTCTCCTTTTGTTCCATTTTACTAATAAAAATCAAAACAAACAAGCTGGACTGGAGAGATGGCTCAGGGATTAGGCCTCTGTCTCACAAGCAAAAGGTACTGAGTTTGGATCTCAGGTCCCATGTAAAAAAATGCCAGGCAGAAATGGCATCAGCCTGTACTTCTGATCCTGGAAGTCGATGCTTGGGAAACTCCAGAGCAAAGCAAATAGGAGGTAGAAGAAAACCAGGGTGATTCTTGAAGTCACCCTTGGGGCCTCCACAGGAACATACTGTGCCCTTTGATGCATACAGAGACACACACACAAAGACACAATAATAATGTTAATAGTAATAATAAATTTAAAAAACCATAAAAAAGCAAAACAAAACAAAAATATCCTAATTGTCCTAAAAATAATTTTCTTTCTTTCTCTCTTTCTTTCTCTCTTTCTCTTTTCCTTTCTTTTCTCTTTCTGTTAGTGCCTCATATAGGCCCGGGCTAGCCTTGCAACTTGCTTTCCATCAAAATTCCTGATCGTCCTACCTGTACCTCCAGAATGCTGGGGTTTCAAGAATATATTAATCCTATGCCGTCATTCTTCTCTTCTCTCTTCTCTTTTTTTTTTTTTTTCCAGATAGTTGTTCTAAAATTCACTATGTGGGCCAAACTGGCTTCTAACTTGTGGAGATCTTTCTGCCTCGGAGCCTCTGGAGTGATTTGATTACACACCTGTCTCATTCTTTTAATTTACTGTTAAATTTAAAAACAGACATGTTCTTCTAAGACTCATTATAAACTTCCTAGAATAGTCAATTTGGACTTTGATTACTCAATGTCATTTTCCTTCTGTGCTGAAACACTCAGGTGCCTTTAAAGATGTTTCTAAGAGCTCAATTAATACAACTATTAAATGTTAGTCCTATTTACTCAGTCCTTAGAAAGTACTAACCACTTTGATGGGATTTGATCTCACCAGACAGGGAGGGCATAGAGTCTGACAGATAGAAGGTAACCATCCTGCAAATGGGAGGCTGACCTCCCCTCACCATGGTTTCCTACTCTTATTCCATCTACCTTTGAATCTACTCTTATAATAAGACTCTATTTTAACAGCCTTTTATCTCTGGCTAGGAGGTGACATCCAATACCCATCAGGATGGAGCCAAGAGCGGTGCAGGAACAGCAAAACTGGAAAAAGAAACATAATTCAGAACATCAGAGACCCTACATTAATCACCAGGAACCAGGCCAGCTTAATCTCTCCCCATCCTAAAGCTCAGGGAAATTTGTGGAAGAGAGGGTGGTAAGATTGTAAGAGCCTAAAGATGGGGAGGAGCAACGATATGCAAGATACTCCACACAAGTTAGGGCCGAAGTAATCATAATAAGACTTTGCATGACCTGCACAATGACCAACATATCATTGACTCTCCAAAGTCTAGCATGAATCACAGGCACTAGGATCCTTAGAGGCAAAGGATTAACAGCCGCAATAGTGTTCCTATACTAAAGGGGAACACAAGAAAGAGTTCTAGGCAATGCTACTGAGTCCTTACACCTCATCAGAGAGGAGGACCCAGAGGGAAGTTTGACATGCACACTAAAGGATGCTCCACAAATGGGGGGGAGGAGGCACTGGGAGAAAGATAGGGAGGGGAAGAAAGAAAGGGGAAAAGGGGGAAGGCAGCAAGGGGATCCAGGGAGGGGTGGAGGGAGGGAGGGGAATGGGTTACCTATCCAGTTTGTATGAGTGGAAAAAAAAAAAAAAAAAAAAGAAAATACTAACCACTTTATATAATCCTCGAGATTTCCTTGAAGAGGTATACTCTTACAGACTGTGTTGGAAAAGTGATGGATTTCAAGTCGGTGTGGTGGTAGAACACCTGTAATTCCAGTACTTGTGTCATGTTTTGAAATGTGAGTTTGAATCTTTAGCTGTTTGGGAAGGTCATAGGTGGCTCCTTTAGGAGGTGGCGCTTTGCTGGAAGAAGGCAGTCACAGGAGGTGTGCCTGGAAGTCAGTTAGCTTCGCCCAGCTTCAGTTGGTCTGCTCTAGCAGTTTTCTCTCTTTCAGCCTCCACCATGGATGTGATCTAATCCTCCTCTAACTTCTGCCAGCCACTCATGCCTTTTTCACCATCGTGGACTGTATTTCCCCTCTCAAATAAATCTTCCCTTCTCCCGCTGAGTTACCTGAGTTTGAAAAGAGTAACAACTACAACTTGGGAGGTTCAATAGGAAGATTGTGAAGAATTCAAAGTCATCCTGAGATCATAGCAAAATCACCTGTAACAGTTATTCTTAACTGTTGCTGTGAGAGAACACCCAAAGTCAAATGACTTAAGGGAGAAAAGGAAATTTATTCACCTTAGGGTTCAGAGGGAAGATAAAGTCTTTCATGCTGAAGGTGGCATTGCTGACTGGCCGAAACTGGAGTCAGGCTAAGTCACTCCATCTGTGAGGCTAGTGGGTGAGGCTGAAGGGGGGAGGATTCATAAAGAATCTCTCTTCTTAATCCCAGTCTTCTGTTCTGTGGTTCCTTTTATCTGGTCCACTACTGGGAGGTTCCAATAAAATCTAGGGAGTTTCCAGTAGGATCTAGGCCTGGTCTTTGTATTGTAATCCAGATAATCTCTTCAGGTAGTCTCAGCTGATCTGAGTTAACAGACAGATGAGGTCAAGTTGACACCCAAGATTAACTATCACACCATGTCTCAAAAAACTAGCTAACTAGCTGTATTAACCAGGTTCTCTGGAGTTACAGAATTAACAAAATGAATATATAAATAGGGAGTATATTGAGTTGGCTTATAGATATGGCTGAGGTAGTCCAATGCTGGCTGCCAGTAGCTGCTCAGTCCAGTAGTCCAGTGGGCGATGCCTGAAGGCTGGAGAATTCCTAGAGAATCTTTAGTTTTGTTGAAGACTTAGAGGGCTGGAAGGCTAAAGGGTCGAAGAAGAGAAGAAACCAGGCACCTGGAAGAAAGAGCGATTCCTAGCACAGCTACAAAGTGTCCCTTCTCTTCTCTGATTCCCTTTTATATATGGTCCATTACTGGGAGGTTCCTATGAGATCAATGGAAGTTCCAATGGGATCTAGGGCTGGTCTTGTATTATTCAGATAATCTCTTCAGGTGATCAGCTGATCTTAGTTAATACCAGGTATGTCAAATTGACACCCAGGATTAACTATCACAATTCCATCCCTGTCAGCTTGACACCAGATCATATTTCCTTAGCCCATTTTTAATCCACACATTAAAAACAGTAAGATTCATAGTTCCACCTAACATAATATAGTTATCCACATACAACAGCACACACATTATTTTTCCCAAGATAAGTGACAAAGTCTTCTGAAAAATGCTTAGTCTTTAATGTCCCACAACACAATATTATAAAGTAGATTACAACATTTTACCATACAACTACAGATTAACATTATATTACATAACATACATATCTTCTTAGTGTAGGTGCAAATGCACAAGCCTATTCTCAACAGTCTAGACCAGAAGCACTCACGGCAATTACAATCCTCATTTCTGGTCACCTGGCCTTAGGTGGTATTTATAAGTAACTTCCTCTATTACCCATTCTGTATTTTCTCCACCTTCAGCAAGCACTTCCACAGGTCTTGGCTCGTTTCCTGGAGGGGTTACCCATACCTTCATTCCTGGAGGATCGGGACCATTTACTGTCCTGCCTGTATTGGGTTGCTATAATTTCCCATTGACCTTAATCACAGGACATGACAACACCAAGAGACCCCCTAGTGGATCTCCTGCATTCCAGACATATTCTTCCTTACCACCATTGTGGAGAAACAGTCCAATCTCCCTTTGGTGGTCTAGTTCAATCACCTCTCCTAACACTGCTATTCCTTTCTTAGCCTGTTGACTCAAGAACATGAGAAGTCCAAAATAACCAGGAGGAAGCCCTTGCTTCCAGTTCAAAGGAATAGTTGCTGTGTCAACAGAAGCATTCCCTGCTCTGGACCCAAAACTTCTAGGCCAGTAGAACACAGCCTCCTGAGAACAGGAAGCAGAAATTTTCCTAATGGGTCACTAGAGGTGATAGTAAGGGGAACTATTCCTGTTTGCACCCCTTGATTCCTAGACCCGTGAATCCTAGCTATAGGAGACACAGTACCATGTATCGGACACTACTTCCAGGCATATACTGCCTTCTGGAGAACCCTGTCCCATCCTTCCTATTGCCACCTAATTGATGCTGTAATTATGCCTTTAAAAGGCCATTCCACTGTTCTATGAAGCCAGCTGCTTCAGAATGGTGAGGAACATGGTAAGACCAGTGAATTCCCTAGTCATGAGCCCACTGCCATACTTCTTTAGCTGTGAAATGAGTTCCCTAGTCAGAAGCAATGCTGTGTGGAATACCATGATGGTGGATAAGACATTCTGTAAGTCCATGAATGGTAGTCTCAGCAGAAACATGATGTGCAGGAAAGGCAAATCCATATCCAAAATAAGTATCTATCCTGGTAAGGACAAAGTGCTGCCCCTTCCATCTTGGAAGTGGTCCAATGTAGTCAATCTGCCACCACATTGCTGGCTGGTCACCCTGAGGACTCCATATCGAGGACTCAGCATTGGTCTCTGCTGCTGGCAGATTTGGCACTCAGCTGCAGCTGTAGCCAAGTCAGCCTTGGTGAGTGGAAGTCCATGTTGTTGGGCCCATACATAACCTCCATCTTTGCCATCATGTCCACTTTGTTCATGAGCTCATTTGGAAATGACAGGAATGACTGGGGAAGGAGGTTGACTGTCCACAGAATGGGTCATCTTATTCACCTTATTACTGACTGTTTTCTCTGCTGACATCATCTTTTGATGAGCATTTACATGGGACACACTAGCTGTATGTGAAGGATCTTCAGGTAGCACCGTGGAGAGCTAGAACCTACCCTTCATCATTCTGCTCCAAATCATTGGTTCATCATTTGAGAAATAATAAGTATCTCTGCACTGATGTCTGTGTGAGGTTCCACTGATATGGCCTTAAGAAGCTCAGAGAGTCCCCATCTTACCAAGACAGACAGACAAGATAAAAGCAGAAACATAGGGAGACATGTCTCAAAGCCTAAAGAAAAGAAAAAGTGATGAGAGGAGTTGGGGCTCTAGCACAGTAGTAGGTCACTTGCCTGGTATACAAGAGACCCAGGATTCAGTTCTAAGCACTGTGGGGAAAAAAGTGAATGCTAATTGTGGAGAGAGTTATGCCTATTTCAACATATGCAGGAATATGGGGGGAATGGGGAGCGCAACAGAGATGAGGCTTATATGTTAGATGTCACAATTAATACAGATAACTCCAGAGCAAAAAGCATGTAGCAATGGTTGTGGCATGTGCATAGAGCTCCATGGTAGAACACACATACTCAAGTGCACACGGTCCTAGGTTTGCCCCTCCGCAGCACACACAAAAGCACAAGATAAAGCCACTTGATGAGTGTTAAGAATAAATAAGGCTTAAGTGGAAGGAGGTAGGGAGCTACAGAGTTAAGATTGGAGGATTCAGGGAGTGCAGGTGAGACCAGGCAGAACTGCTGCAAGTTCTAGGCCAGCCTGGACTACATCATCATGTTTTAGGACAACCCAAGTTTAAGGGTGTGCAGAAGCAAGCAGAGGTCACATGGACTCAGGCTTTGTAAACCTCAGTAAGTATTTTTATTCTAAGAGCAATGAAAAACCATGGAGAGCCTTTAAGTAGGAGATGTAAATGATGTGTGTGTGCACACGCACGAGTGTGCAGATGGGAGAATGCAGGATCTTATGCATGCTAGCAAGTGGTCCACCATTGCATGGTATTGTTTCCTAGTCCCTCTACATTATTTTTTCTTTAAACTTTATTTATTCATTCTTGTGTGTGTGTGTGTGTGTGTGTAAAAGAGGCACACATGTCCCTGTGGAGGGCCAAGGGAGACTTCAGGAATCATCCTGGATTGCTTCTACCTCTTTCTTGCTTCGCTTTGGGATTTCCCAGGCTCCGCCCACCAGAGCTGGACTTGCAGGCCGCTGCCCTTTCCGCCTGGCATTTTTTTATGTGGGACCTGGGATCCAAACTCAGGACCTTCTGCTGGTAAGGCAGAGTCTCAACCAGACCTTACATTATTTTTGAAACAGATCGCTCGTACTCCAATACAGAGAATAGACTTTAGAATTCAGAAAGAGGAGGTAGACAAGAAATTATTACCATAATTTAGGTAAGAGATGGAGGTGGAGAAAAACAGTATGTACAAGCAGAAATGAAGAAACATAATAGATTAAGAAAGTACTTTAGAGGTAGAATTTTTGGATTTAAATTTTTTTTCTATTTTTTATTATTTAGTCAATTGTCCACGTGTGTATGTGTGTGTGTGTGTGTGTGTGTGTGTGTGTGTGTGTAGAACCATGGGCGAATTCGGGAACCACCATGGACGCTTCCACCTCGTTTCTCTGCCCTAGGATTCACAGGCCCCGCTCTACCAGGAGAAGAAACACAGGCAGCCCCAGCTTCCGCCTGGCGTCTATAGGTGAGGTCTGGAATCTGAACTCAGGACTTTCTGCCTGCAAGGCAGAGTCTTAACCCCTGAGCCACCTCTCCAGTCCCTGGATTTTAGAAAAAGAATGAAACTTAGATTTATTTTATTCTCTCAGGCTTTTGTTTTGAATAACCATATAGTACCATTATTTTGCTAGAGGAGTTTTTTTTGGGAAAAAGAGGTTCAGTTAATACAACTGAGATCTCCAGGTTGGAAGCCAGCTAGCTAAGTCTCTGAAGTAGAGATGGCTAATATCTACTCTGGAGACTTGAATTGAGAGGTTTTCAACATTTAGGTGGTTTATGAAGCCTTTTTTCTTGTTTTTGAGATAAAAATCCTATGAAGTCAGGCTGGCTTTGAATTCACTTTGCCGCTATGGATGACCTTGAGCTTGAGATCCTCCCACCTCCACTTCCCAAATGCTAAGAATACAAATGTGTGTTACCATGCCTGGTTTTGGGAGGTGAGGCTTCCCTGCACCCCTTCCATCCCACTCCAGTTACTTACCATAAATTCAGGGTCTTGTGCTTGCCAGGTAAATACTCTACCACTCACCTACCTACCCATCCAGTCATGAAGCCATGAATAGATCAGGCAAGGGAAAAATATTGTTAAAGTCCAGGCAGAGGCCACAAACTGGGAGGTGGAGTCAGGAGGCTCAGAAGGGAGACAGCTCATGTGGTTAAGTCCTTGCCATTCCTGCATGAGGAACCTGAATTTGACTATAGATAGAGATAGGGAGAGCACACACGTTGTCAGAGAGCAGGTGTGGAGGGTATAAAACAACTTTTCTCTATTCTCTCCAGTGACTAAATTCGGGTTGTCTTTTGTGCACTGCACCTTTACCTGCTGAGATAACTCACTCGATGGGCCTGTTTCTTTCTTTTCTTTTTTTTGGACACATCCCACTATATAGACCCTGACTGGCCTAGAACTCCCTGTGTAGACTAGTTGGCCGCCAATGTGAGATCCTTCTGCCTCTGCTAATCAAGAGCTGAGATTATAGCCTAATGCTGTGTTTGGCCTCATACAGGGCTTCACTCTGTAGCCCTGGCTAGCATGGGATGTCACATGAAAAAACTGGTCTTGAACTTGCACTGCTTCTACTTCTGCCATCTAAGTACTAGGATTACATACATCTACTGAAAGTTTTCAAAGGTATTTTAAAATGTATTCCTTGACAATCTCAAACCTGCATGCAATGTATCTTGATTATATAGTGCCACAACAAATCTGTGTTCCTATTGGCTTTCTCCCTTCTTTTTTGGGGGGGGGGGTGAAGGAGAAACAACGACAAAATTTAATGTATCTAAAGCTGGCTCCAAACTTGGTAATGTAGCTGCAGATAACCTTGAACTCATCATCCTCACCTTTGTGCTAAGATTACAGATACTTGCTACATACTCCCTGAATCCTATGGGGTTTCAATGAAATTGATTGTTTGAACTCCCCGAGATTTTTCTCAACTTTATTGGCCTAGCCCGCAGCACAGTAGACAAGCAGGCGCTCAATTTATAACTTCAAATCGAAGAACATCTGTTTCCTTGGGCAAAAGTAACAGATTGCTCCTACAGGCGATCGAGAAAGAAAAGCGCCCCACAAGCTTTCTCTAAGAAGGAGGAGGGCCGGGATTACTTGCTTTCACAGGAAAATTGTCTGGCATACCCATTCAAATTTATCCCAGCAAATTAGAGGCCAAGAAATAACCCTGTTTTCACCCATTGGCCCTTTGAGAACTTCAGTCCCACCCTCTCACATGGAAGCCAATAGGGAAGAGCTGAGCTTCGTAATTCAGTGTCATCAAATGCCGCTCCTGCGATTGGCTACTCGAGCCGTTCATCGAGAGGTAGGCGGGCCGTGCGGAGCTGGCCTATATAAGGAGAGGACAAAGGCGGCGCGCTGCCTGTGTCATCCGCCATTTTGTGCGAAGCAAGGTGGCCTCCACGTTTCCCGAGCGTCTTCTTCGCTTCTGCCTCGACCGCCCCTTGACTGCAGACATGTCTCGGGATCGGTTCCGGAGTCGCGGCGGCGGCGGCTTCCACCGGCGAGGAGGCGGCGGCGGCCGCGGTGGTCTGCACGACTTCCGTTCTCCACCGCCCGGCATGGGCCTCAGTCAGAACCGCGGCCCGATGGGCCCGGGCCCCGGAGGCCCCAAGCCGCCGATCCCGCCGCCCCCTCCCCACCAGCAGCAGCAGCAGCAGCCCCCGCCGCAGCAGCAGCCCCCGCCGCCGCAGCAGCAGCAGCCGCCGCCGCACCCGCCGCCGCATCAGCAGCCGCCGCCGCCGCCAGACTCTTCCAAGCCGGTCGGCGTCCCGCAGGGGCCCGGCCCCGCGCCGGGGGTGAGCAGCGCGCCGCCGGCCTCGGGCACGGCCCCGCCCGCCACTCCGCCGGCCACCGGAGCCCCGCCGGGCCCGGGCCCCGGCCCCACCCCGACCCCGCCGCCCGCCGTCACCTCGGCTCCCCCCGGGGCGCCGCCGCCCGCCACGCCGAGCGGCGGGGTGACCACCACCCCCCCGCAGACCGGCGGCCCGCCGCCCCCGCCCGCCGGCGTGGCGGGCCCGGGGCCTAAGCCGGGCCCGGGCCCCGGCGGCCCCAAAGGCGGCAAGATGCCCGGGGGTCCGAAGCCCGGCGGCGGCGGCCCGGGCCTGGGCGCTCCCGGCGGCCACCCGAAGCCGCCGCACCGGGGCGGCGGGGAGCCCCGCGGGGGCCGCCAGCACCACGCGCCCTACCACCAGCAGCACCACCAGGGCCCCCCGCCCGGCGGGCCCGGGGTCCGCAGCGAGGAGAAGATCTCGGACTCGGAGGTGAGTCTCGGCCCGCGCCGCGGTCCCCTAAGATGGCGGCGGCTCCCCCCGCGCCCCCCCTCCGGCCGCGCGGCCTCCATTTTGTCGTCGGGCGGAAGGGCGCCTGCGCGCGGGGGCGGGGCGGCGCCGCGGGCCGGGGGCGGCCGGGGATTGGCCGCCCGCGCCCAGCTCGCGGCTTGGCGGGCGAGCCCGGGGACCCCTGGGAGGGGAGTGGCGAGAAACCAGGGCCCGGAGGAAGTTGTACGGTCCTGGAACCGGATTGGGGCGGATCGGAGAGCACCAGCACTTCCGGTCATAGTTAGGACTGCTGGGCCGCTTGGGCACTTGCTTGTAGAGGCTTTGAGATGACCGTTTGGCGTTTCTGATGTTGGGCTCGGTGCTTGTGTCGGAATCCCCCAAAGGTGCTCGAACCTGATTGTGGTTTTTTATTTAAGAGAAAGGTGCCCACACGTATGTCACTGCGTGGGTAGAGGTCCGTTCTCCTACCGTGTGGGCTTCTGGGATCGAAGGTCGCGGGGGGAGGGGTGTGCAGGCGCCTTAACCGCCTGCCCGTTTGTGATTCTTTGAGCTGTATCGTATTGATGCGGCCCCAGAGGAAAATAGTGTAGGAACTTTATTGTGGCTGGTGTCTGAAAATTTCCCTACTTCCTTCACTAGGGATTTAAAGCCAACTTGTCTCTCTTGAGGAGGCCTGGAGAGAAAACTTACACACAGCGCTGTCGGTTGTTTGTTGGTAATCTACCTGCTGATATCACAGAGGATGAATTCAAAAGACTTTTTGCTAAATACGGAGAACCAGGAGAAGTTTTTATCAACAAAGGCAAAGGATTCGGATTTATTAAACTTGTGAGTTTAAATCTTAAAATATTATTGACAGGAGGGATAGCCTTGGCAGAGCGCAGGGTGCAAATTCAAGGCAGTTTTTCCTTCCCCCACGGGCCTTCTGTGCATTGAACTCTGGCTGCCTAGTTTGACAACAGACTTCTTAAACCTGCTGAACCATAAGTTTTCTCCAGTGGAAGTAAATATATATATATTGTTGTTTGACTTAAGGGGGAGACTGAGGGCCTGGTTTGTAAAAGGGATTTTCCTTCATTTTTTTTTTTTTATCTAACATTGATGGGAGGTACAATAAACCTGTAATGTTGGGAGAGCTGTATGAAGACAATGTTGAACTGGGATGGAGGAAATTTCAATAGAGAGGTTCATGACAAATGGAAAAGGAACATTTAGCCAGTTCTGAAGTTACTTATGTGTGTCCTGTATTTACAGGAATCTAGAGCCTTGGCCGAAATAGCTAAAGCTGAACTTGATGATACACCCATGAGAGGTAGACAGCTTCGGGTTCGCTTTGCCACACATGCTGCTGCCCTTTCTGTTCGTAATCTTTCACCTTACGTTTCCAATGAACTGTTGGAAGAAGCCTTTAGCCAATTTGGTCCTATTGAAAGGGCTGTTGTAATTGTGGATGACCGTGGAAGATCTACAGGGAAAGGGATTGTCGAATTTGCTTCTAAGCCAGCAGCAAGAAAAGCATTTGAAAGGTGCAGTGAAGGTGTTTTCCTGCTAACAACGTAAGCTGTCTTTAGTTTATAATAAATTTCTTGGTAATTTGAATGATGGTATTGCAATACAGTTAGAATGAAGTTAAGATGTGAAACCATTTTTGTTGTTAGAACTCCTCGTCCAGTCATTGTGGAACCTCTTGAACAGTTAGATGATGAAGATGGTCTTCCTGAGAAACTGGCACAGAAGAATCCGATGTATCAAAAGTAAGATCAGTTAAACTTGGCACTGTAAAATAGAGTACTTGAATTAGTAACGTCAGTTTTGCTTAAAAGATAACACATTCAGATACATGCTTTTCTTGTCTTTTTTAAGACTGTCTTGCTGTGTAGTTGCAACTTTGTGAAGATCTTACAGACAGCTCCTCTGTGCCCTAAGTGCTGTTTTGATAGCAGGCACGAACTACCATGCTGGACCTATGAATGCGCCTTTATTTATTTGGAATGCACAGATTTGCGTATCATCCTTGAGCAGGGACTGTACTACTCCTTCTGTCTTCCAATTTTAGTGATTGTGTTGCCAAAACGAACATTGAATGTGTTTTAATTTCAAATTTTTAATGTTGGTAAAAAAAGGTCAGAGGACAACTTTGTAGTCATCCTCGCCCGAGCCAGTCTACCTTTACATGGGTTCCAGGAATTAAGCTGAGGACGTCAGATATTAGTGGCCAGTGATTTTTTTTTTTTCCACTGAGCCATGAAACTGGTCTGCTATATAAAGAATTATCTTCCATTGGTTTTCCATTTTAACTCTTTTAGGTAGGATCTCTAACCAAATCTAGAGCTTGCCAGTAGAACTTAGTCTGACTATACAGCTTGCTTTGGGGATTCTAGGCCCTACCTTCAGAGACTAGAATTTAAAAGTAGCTGCCAAAGTACAAAGTTACATGGAATGTTACTTGTATATGTTGTATGCATATTTCACATGCCTTTGGAGGTCAGAAAATTTGAGTTTCTCTTTTTACCAAGGGTTGAAGCTCATGTAGCCAGATCTGTTGTGCTTAGACACCTTTACTGCGTTTTAGAGCTAATAATCATTCTTGAAGTACTTTTTTTTATGGGAATGCAGGTAGTTTTAACCTTATGTGCTTAAGTGATATGCTGGAAGCCTGGCACGGCGGAGGCTGCCTATAATTTCATCATTGAGGAGGGCTGCATGCTTTGAGCCAGTCAAGGTTACACAGTGAGAGAGTGTCTAAATGAAACAACAATATAAGCCAGAAAAGAGACCAAGAAGACTAGAGGGTGTTTGTTGTTTTTGTGCTTGATGCTAAGCATCAATTTCAGGGTATTATACACTCATGCACTTTTATTTTTTAAATCTATGTTTATTTTGAGTGCGTGTATGTGTGTCAGATGGCACAGTATATGACTGGAGGTCCAAGGGTGATTTCGGATATCATCCTGGATTGTTCAACTCATTGGCTTTGCTCTGGAGTTCCCCAGGTTTTACCTTCCAGGGCCAGATGTACAGACCACTAATTCCACCTGGCGTCTTTACTTGGAATCTGGGATCCTTTTGCCGAAGTCTAACCCCTGAGCCATGTGTCCCTGACCTTAAGACAAGGATTTTTTTTTTTTTTCCGAGAAATTAGTAATGTGCATAGTTAATTTATGCAAAAATTCTGTATTGTCAGGGAGAGAGAAACACCTCCTCGTTTTGCTCAGCATGGCACATTTGAGTATGAGTATTCTCAGAGATGGAAGTCCTTGGATGAAATGGAAAAGCAGCAAAGGGAACAAGTTGAAAAAAACATGAAGGATGCAAAGGACAAACTGGAAAGTGAAATGGAAGATGCCTATCATGAGCATCAGGCAAATCTTTTGCGCCAAGGTATCAGAATTTTACTAGTAGATCAGTTGTGTTTTGAAGCTATTCGTTTATTTTTTGTGTGTCTATGTGTGCGCGCCCTGGGGAGGACTAAGGGTAATTTTGGGAATCACCCTGGATTACTTTTACCTCCTTTTTGCTTGACGCTGGGATTTCCTAGGAAATGTGGGCTCCTGTTGTTTTTTATATGGGATCTGGAATCTGAGCTCAGGACCCTTTCCGTGCAATTCTTAACCCCTGAGCCATCTCTCCAGCTTGTCACTTATGTTTTGAACTTGCTACCACCTCATATTAATGTGAATCCAAAATATCCAATGTTCAGATTTGATGAGACGCCAGGAAGAATTAAGACGCATGGAAGAACTTCATAATCAAGAAATGCAGAAACGTAAAGAAATGCAATTGAGGTATAGTGTTCAATTCTCAGGCAAATTCTACAGTTTTTTAAATAATTTTTTTTAACTTAATTTTTGTGTGTGTGTCAGAGGGTACTGCATGTTCCTGTAGAGACCAAGCATTACTTAGTTTTATGTGGGACCTTGGATCTGAACTCAGGACCTTCTTGTGAGGCTGAGCCACCTTCCCAGCCCTCAAATAGAATTTTTAATAGATGTGGATGATACTTTGTTTTATTGGGTTTTACATGCCTTATAAATACTTGTAGACAAGAGGAGGAACGACGGAGAAGAGAGGAAGAAATGATGATTCGCCAACGTGAGATGGAGGAACAGATGAGACGCCAAAGAGAGGAAAGTTATAGCAGGATGGGCTACATGGATCCAGTAAGTTACATTTTCTTGCGGTCTAATTGATGTAACAAATACTCTGTAGTTATTTCGTGATTATTTTTTTAATTGAGTACATTACGCTTGGTAGTTTACTTTTTCTGTTTACACAGGGCAAACATTTCACTGGATCAGAAGATCTATAGTTTTTGGATAGTGAGTTTAGAATATGATTTTTAAAAATACTTTGGTCAGTAGAGGAAAACTGTCTTCTGAAAGTAATATTTTTGTTTCTGCCTTTTTTTTTTTTTTTTTTAAAGACAGGATCTTGTTTGCTATCTATCCCTGGCTGGCCTTGATTTTACAGTAATCCTGCCTCCTAAGTGCTGAGATTGCAAACATGCGCCATCATGACTAGCTGAAATTTTTCATAAGACTTGAATGCTTGGTTGAATAGAAAGAACATAAATGATGAAGGATTTTTTTTCCCCCTTTCAGAGAGAAAGAGACATGAGAATGGGTGGTGGAGGAGCAATGAACATGGGAGGTAAGAGTGAGAATTTAATCAACAGTATCATGCTGGAGTAATGTTTTATTGGAGTTGTAACCACTGTTTTTCTTTCCTAGATCCCTATGGTTCAGGAGGCCAGAAATTTCCACCACTAGGTGGTGGTGGTGGCATAGGTTATGAAGCTAATCCTGGAGTTCCACCAGCAACTATGACTGGTTCCATGATGGGAAGCGACATGGTAATGTATCCTGTGGAACATGTTTAAAGGAAATCTCATTTTCATGACTTGACTATTCTCCCTCCCTCACTTCCTCTTTGTCTTTTTAAACTAGCTGACTGGACTTACAGTTCTCCCTGTCGTGTAAATATGTGATGTTGAGGAATACTTTGGCAATGTAGAACACTGGCAACCAAAACAGGGTTGCCAACAAGGAGTTGATGCTGTTAGTATAACCTGTGGAGTTTACTTTGGCGATAAGCATATTAGGTGTTTCCTCTTTTATTTCTTTGCACTTCTGAACCTCAAGTGCACAGCAAATCCAAAATCTATCTAGATGTTAGATTATTGGTATGGTTTTTCTACACCCAAGTAAAAGAAATGAATGGCAAAATGTCATTCTTTAAACTGATAATTGCCAAAAGCAGGAATCAGACTTGTAATTTGAAGCTTTAAGCATGTTTTAGTGATATAGGAACTTGACCTACATTTGGTGTGGTTTCTATCCCATGAAAAGAGAACTGCTGAGTGTGTTGACTCGTCGTTTCCCATCTGTTGGGGTCTGTCTGTAGGTACACCTAAAATAACTGACATTTCTACTTGCTACGGGTAGCAAAGGTCAACAATGACTTTAAGCATACTGATTGTGTGCATTTGTTCTGAACTTTCTTTATGTAATCATGCTTTAGATGGCCTGTCAGATGCTTCTAAATAGTCAGGTGACATATGGTGTGAGTGCCTGCATCCAGGGCTTTACAAATCATTAGGACTGAGTTTTGGTGGGTTTAGTGAATACAGTTTTGCAGCTACATTGAATCTAATTAGTTTATGTATAGGCTGCAGGCTTAGGTGAAAGGAGCTGCATTTTGCAGCTCTTGGGATTCATTTTGTAAATAGAAGCTCAGAGATTTACTGTGAGGCCTCATTAAAAACCTGTGACTAAGGCTTTTTTATGAATAAGTATAAATAGTTCAGTGTAGTGCTGCTAACTTGCATCAAGTTGAACTTTTTAAAAATTAGTGGATATTTTAGTGTATGTACTTCCTAAAACCCAAGAGTATCAAGTTTTTAAACGATTTAGCATGATGTTCTCGTGGTTTAGGTTCTATATGTCTAAGCATGGGTTCGTATATTTTAGTTTGGAGTTTTAATCTAATTCTGAAACCTCAAATTTTATTAGCTCTTAAGTAGAATCACGGTTTTAAAGATTTTTTTTTCAAAAGGAAGAGATTGAAGTTCAGCGATCTATACAAGTAGTTCTGCAGAATTGTGCTTTTAAAAATGTTGAAATTAAAACAAAGCCTGGTTTTCCTCCCTCCCCTTTGAGGGTTTTCTTTTTTATTAATCTCAGTAACTAGGCTATTTCAAATGAAGTTTGAAAAACCTTGTAGGCTGCTATGCTTGCATACCTATATGGTTCTGATATTTAAAGACTTTTTTTTTTTAAGTCAAGTATCTAAACTAGACAAAATAATGAAACACTGCTTTATTATTGCACTCACTTTATTTAGCTTGGTGTTAAGGCTGTTTTGGGAAATGCTTTTAAGCAACATGGAATCATAGAAAAGTATCAGTGCACTTTTAATAAGATCTCAAGAATAAGTTGGGCTGTTTAAGAAGTTGGACTGCATAGTCAGTTTGCAACTAGGTAGAATAGGACCGTGAACATAATTCTCTCTGGTTTTATAGTGATGGCTCGGAAGGTGTGGTATACCTATTGAGACTGTGGCAACATTTGAGGTTTGATCAAGTTATGGTACCGGTAAAGTAGCTAAACGTAATAGTTTTTTATGCTTTTCTTTTTGTAATCTGATAGCATTTTATTAAGTTTCTACCTCTTAAGATTTCTGCAACTTTGCAGATGTGTCTTAAGATCTTGAAAAGCACAAGTTTCTTACACAGCACATGCCACTAACTGGTGAGTAGGTCTTTGTCACTTCATTGAGTGAATTGACTGTCTGGTTGGGCTTGTGAGGCTTACTTGGAGATATTTTCCTTTGAGGCTTTGAGAATTTGCAATCATTTCAGTGGATTAATTTGATGTGAAATTTCTTAGAACTCATTTCAGAATGAGTTTTCACATCTGCACTAATTTCTTAAATTTTTTAGCACTGCAGGGAAGATCTGTTCTTTGAAACAGGTGTATGAGAATGGCTCAAGTGGGAACATACCACAAGGCATGTATTTACCGTAAACTAATTTTCAAATTACCCTTTTTTCCTTTCTATGTTCCCGGTACCTGTGGATCGACTCATTGGTGATTGTATCGACGAACGTTGACTACGGAACCTTCTAAAAATATTTACTTAAACACACATGGACATCAACTACATTTAATGAACTGTTAATTACTGTTCCAATAGCGTACTGAGCGCTTTGGGCAGGGAGGTGCGGGTCCTGTGGGCGGACAGGGTCCTAGAGGAATGGGGCCTGGAACTCCAGCAGGGTATGGCAGAGGGAGAGAGGAGTATGAAGGGCCAAACAAAAAACCCCGATTTTAGATGTGATATCTAGGCTTTCATTCCAGTTTGTTTTTTGTCTTTTCTTGTTTAGATACCACTTTTAAATTCTTGCATTTTAGTAAGAAAGCTACCTTTTTATGGATGTTAGCAGTTTATTGACCTGATATTTGTAAATGGTCTGTTAGGGCAGGTAAAATTATGTAATGCAGTGTTTGAAACAGGAGAAAAAAAAATTCTTTTTATTTCCTTTTTTTTTTTAACTGTATAATGTTCCTCAAGTTAATGGCAGTGTATCTTGTGCCACTGAATTTCCAAAGTGTATTCATTTTTTTTTTACTGTGCTTCAAATAAATAGAAAAATAGTTACGATGCCGATCTTCAACTTTGCCATTCATGCTTCTATGCACATTAGGCTAGGGATTTCACTTTTGAAAGCATGAAAGTGTCTAGGCCTTTGAATGGCATATGCCATTTCTGGGAAATGTATCTGTAGGCTAAGTATTGCTTTCTACAATTAATGGCCCCTTTGTTTTCAAAAAGAAAGAACTTATTGAAGCAGTTAGGATTTGTTTGGATTTACAGGAAGCAAGCTCAAGTGCTTTCTAAAAATGGTTATGTAAGCAAAGTTGAACTGTAAATCTTAATCCTAATCTGGGAATGTGTATTAAGATTATGGAATGGGAGTACACTACTGGTAGTGAGAGAAAAGTGGGTTTGGTTTAATGGATCTTTTCTGGCCCCAGGATCTGTCCTTAAAAGCTTTTGAAAAGTGGAAAGTTGCATTTCCCCTATTGTTTTGTTTTTAAAAGAACAAATCCCAAGCCCTACAAATGGCTTGTATTGAACTTTTACATTCGAATTAAAGGTTATTAAACATGAAGCCTTTTCATGTATTACTTCAAGTGATTTTTAAAAATGGGGTTTGCTGGAAAATTAAAAATTTAAAGTGAAGGTTAGTTAACTTATAGGTTTAGCTCTATATTTGTTCTCCGTACATTTCTGTTGGACAAAACCTGTAGGTCTAAAAAAACTCTTGGTTCAGTGCAAGAGCTAGTGGTGACTGTTAACAAATAGGTGGCAGGTAGCCATTCTCAATAAATTTGTTGGCTTGTTTATCCATCCTTTCTTTATGTAGCACAACATTTGGGAGTAATTGGCTCATGCTACTTGTACAAAGACGTCCCCCCCTCCTGTAAACTTTGGAGTGTTTCAATGATGTCCTCATTTAATTGTCGACTTCATTGATTAGAACAAGAGACTTTCTGACTGAATATTAGATTGTTTACTGTTGCCATTAGTATAATGGGAGCTTGATTTCTCCTTCCCAATGTAAATATTAGAGAAATAACTTCCTAGTTGTAGGCAAAGTTACTGAATTGTTTGGCTCTCTTCTTAGTTACATTTCCATTCAAGTCTGTACATTATAGAACTTTGACTATGGAATTTCTTCATCCTTTTCACCTCTATCTTTGGTGCTAATTGGCAAAAGAAAAAAATTGAAATCATTTGTTGAAGTTTAGTATTGTGCTTGAGTACAAATGGAGCGGTACTGTTGAAACAATTTAGTACTTTATGCATAGAAAATTATAAGTACAAATACTAGTAGATTGTGAAAAGTGTCACCAAATTCTTCTTGTATGAGAGGTACCTGGTGTACTAAGTAGGGAGAGATGCACCTTAGAAAGTGTTCTCATTTCTAGTCACCAACACACTTGGAAATGACTAGGATAGATTTGTCATAATTACATCAATCAATTTTTGGTCCAAGTGAAATTATTAATTGGTTCTATATAGGAACAAAAGTCTTGCTTTGAAAGGAACTAATTTGGTTGGATGTAGTAGCGACCTTAATGAGAAAATGACAGGTGTTCGTGGGACACCCACAGAGGGTGGATTTTGAATATATGTGGGTGGGGGCTGGAGGGAAAGTGGGAAAATCTGCCTATAAAATTAATGTTTCAGTTTATTTTTCAGATTACATGCCTTTCTTTATAAGGGATGCTGGCACAGACCCCTAAAATAAGTTTTTGGTAGTATAGTATCTTTTGAAGAGTGGTGAAGGATACTAATGTATAGTCTTCCTAAAAGTTGTGGCTTTTGATAGCCTTTATTGTGGGGTGGGGAGTTGCTAAACATTGTTTAGCAAATAAGGTTGCATAGTATCAACCAATATTTGGCTTGATTACTTGAAATAACAAGTACCAAGGATTGTAAGCTACTCAAATAGACTTTCACAAAGTCTTTGTATGTAGTAGTTGTAGCCTAATGTGAGTTTAAATCATCTTAATAAGCAGTTTTCCTAAAAGCTGATACTGACACAGGGCGGGAAAGGGAAGGTCATAGTTGAAGTAATATAGACTTTTTTTTTCACTTTCTGAAGAAACCACCTACACCTATTTCCGCTTTCACTTTCTCTCATTTTGTTCTAAGAGGAGCACAAATTTTTTTAATCATTTCTTCAAATCTTTAAAAATTATACTAGACACTAGTGTGCATATTTAATAAGTACCTTAAAAGCTTAGCCCACTGACTCACATTGCTTGGTGAAACCATATTCTTTTGCTCCTAGAACGTTAAATTCCTAAGAAGTATAAAACCCACCACTCTGTGTTTTACCACTGAGAAACAGATAATTTGGGAACTTGTAACGTTACACCCGTGCAATTCTTACAAGTGGCATATTATGGCAGACAAAATTTAGGTACTTGGCTTGGGCAAGCCACAGTTGTGGCAGAATATTTTGTGGTGTTCTTGGACTGCAATTGTGCACTATTAAAGTAGTGGCCTGCTACATAACTGCATTTAGCCAGCATTTCTGCAGTGCGTAACTGTGAGGAACGTAGTACCGCAAATGGCAATGGACATTAGGATCCGGATGTAGTATTCCTGCTTGCTCCAAGATTCTCATTGCCGACTGCATACAGGTAGGTAACAAGCAATATAATCTAACTTGGTGACTTGCTATGTACTTTTATTCAGTGGGCATTCTGACATCACACTTCTGACAGTGAAATTACAGTGCAGCACCTAATAACTTGTATGCTAAAGCTAGCATAATACCAAAACTGGGTCTGTGATTAGAGCTGTAATTTGTTAGGAAATATTCAGTACTATTAGCAGTTCTCAGATAAAATGCAAACTTGCATCTTTGGCATGTCCTTGACTGTTTTTTTTAGTTGCATTGTAACTGAAGATAATATGGAACACATCTGGTGTGGGGGAGAGGGGAACCAAACCATACTTAGGGTGCTCTTAGCACCTTAATAGGAACTACTGGAGTATGTGATAATTATTAGTCTTCTCTGTAGCAAATTGACCTGGCCTAGGTCAAAAGTGTCTAATTTCATTATGCAGTTGGGCAATTGTTCTGCAAGTTGAGCGACTTAAGACTAAATGATAGACAGGTGTTTTTGTTTTATTTTTTGTTTTTGGCAATGTTATCAGAAGCATTTCCAACATGGGTTTTGTGGGAACACCTTAACTAACTTGGGTTTAGGTGGAACTCTTACTGAATGGTTATGTGACTTGTCTATATTTAAACTTGGGGTGAGGGTGGGGGTGTGACTCACTGACTATAGTGTCTGGGACTTGTTCCCAATCGTATTCTTCCCGTCGTATTCTATAGAATCAGTGCTTTTGTTCAGAGTAGTTCCTTGAACTTGGTTCTCTCAGGGTTAGGGATGTGATGTTACAGTCTTAATATGTTCAATAACAAGAATATATAAGCCTTCAAAAGCACCTTTTGTTGCTTAGGACTTGTATCAACTATTGTTCCAGACCTCTATTCAATTTAATCTTGGTCTCAGAACTGGATTTTAGCTAGTGTGCATGAGGAAGCAACAGGTTTTACTTAATACTTTGTGCCCTGTACTGGAAACTTAGTTTACTTTGCATAAATGCTGGTGAAAACTTCCTGATTATGAATATGTTCTTTCATTGTATCAAGAAAAATGGCTTGCTCTTGGTCAAGCAAGTCACATGGTGGGGAGAGATTTGTATTTTAGTTCATTCAAGGAAACAACTTGTGACATAATGGCAGATTAAAAAGCATTGGTGACTACTAGCCTTCTTCATAAATTCAATGCAGATGGAACACTGTAACATGAGTATCACTGTCCTGTCCAGATTCCTGATGGAGACATTTCGGTGTCATCCACTAAATCGGGAGCCAGTGCTTGCTACTGTGATTTAGTTAGTGATTTTGAGTGTTCAGAATTAAGAAGTCAGGTTTTCTTAAGACTTTGTGGAGAATATACTTGGTGTGATATACATGGATTTAAGGAACCTTGGGGTGGGGTTAATTTTCTCTTGCCTCTGCTTTTAAGCTTACTAGGCTTTTGTACTTTAGCAATGAGAAACCATTGGCAGATTTCTTACTCGTTTAATTGTAAGTAGCTGTAAACTGTGAATTCATACAGTGGCTCTAAAAAATCAAAAAAGCTGAGAATTAAGTGGATTGCAGTAATAACACTGTATACTGAGGTGCTTGCATTGTATTTCATATTTTATTTCAATGAAGTATTTTTAATGAGATCAGTCGGAGTTCAGAGGTGTGATGCCAGAATGTATTTCGTACTGTTAGGCCCTTGGAACAGATACCAGTGCTTTTCTGAAAGATGAAAGAATGCAGTGGGTACTCTCCACGGAAGGTTGCAAAACCTACACACAATGCATAATTTCACTTGCCCTAATAAAGAGAAGCGTGTGATTAGTTTTGGACTTTTAACCTTCATGGGGGTGCATGTCTTATTGTTAATATCATTGTCAGCTGCAGCGACATGATCCCAGTCCTGCATTACTACTATATCTTTGCCTTAATGATTTTGGACAGGTTTAGAGAGCCGGGGTGTTTGTTCTGGGCCTTTATGGTTTTGGCTTTAGCTAATAATGTTTTAGTGCTGTCTAGCTATAGTGCAGTTCTACCTGCCTTCTAGGAAAGGAAAAGATTTAACAGCTTCGTATCTGTCATTGCTGCTAGATACTGATTGGCAATTTTCAAGGCTCAACATTGGAAATCTTGACAGTTGTTGAGAAAACATCAACGATAAAAATGTTTTTGAATACACACTAGTGCTGTATAAAATTTTTTTTCTTTTATCCTGATTTTTTTTTAAAAGGTGAAAAGGGCTTGGACATAGAATAGAATGAAGAAAGTCTGGAAAATGGGGAAAGAAGCAAAACAATATAGTATCCCTTATGGATGGTACATGTGCAACAGGGAATTCCATTTCATAGACCTGTGGCAGTAATAAAGGGAGGAAGAAAAACCTGGAACTTGACTTAAGGCTGAGCTTTCTGTTTGTTGTGTGCTGAGCCAGGTATACATTGAAGTGATGTCTTCTCCCTCAGAGGAACTGTTTCCTTGCTGTCCCAGTAAGGCATAGCTTCCCTGCCCTAAAAATACAGTGAGGATTTGGAGGGGTTAGACAGGCAAATAAATGCATAGGGTTGCAGGGTAAAGAACTGCAATGTTGTGTGCTGTGGGAAAGGGGCAAATCACTCTAGGGAACTCTTGGTGAAGGTGGTTAGCCCACCTAACTGAATGGAAGACATTGATTGGGCGCAGGATATGTGCTTTATATGAAAGAACTGATTTTCATTTGGTGAGGTAGACATTGTCACATACCTTCACATAAGGGATAGTATATTTGGGCTTGCAGTCAAACTTCATTGTGCTTAGACTGAATAGGAAAATGAAGCTTTCGCATTTTAAAGAAATAGTGATAGCTTTCATTCTATTTCTGCTATCTACTTAATACTTACAGAGTCATTTTAAATTCCCCCCATGAAGTTTCTTCCTAAATTTTTTTAATGCTGTAACTTAATCCCAATCTTTTGTTTTCTGGAATTTTACTCTTAAATTTTGAAGTTAACTAGCATTTTCAAGCCTTTATTTTATACCCCTGTCTTCTATATTAACTTTTTAAAAATTATTCTTTAGGTAAGAATGATTGATGTTGGCTGATACCGGAGTGCTCATTTACTTGAAGTAAGTATTTAGAAATACTAACCTCAACCTCTAATAAGTTTTGGATTTGATTTGTCTTCTGTTCAATGTTTAAATTGATTTTTAACAAGTTTTAAAAAAGGGTATTTTTCTGTTTTTGTTGTGTGTGTGTGTTTGTGTGTGTGTGTGTTTGTGTTTGTTCATGTCACATGTGGAGGTCCAAATACAACTTTAAAAAAATTTTTTTTAATATTGTATGTGTCAGAGGGCACCATGTGTCCCTTGGAGGGCCAAGAATGACTTTGGGAATCATCCTGAATTGCTTCTACCTTCTTTTTTGCTTGGCTCTGGGATTTCCCACACACTGCCCACCAGGGCCAGAAGTGCAGGCCGCCATTTGCCCTTGGCATTTTTATGTGGGACCTGGAATCCAAACTCAGGACCTTCTGAGGCAGTCTTAACCCCTGAGCCATCTCTCTAGCCCCCACCCACCCCCCCAACTTAGGTTGACTGCTTGATCACATGGGTATTTATGTAATTAACATTACCTGCAGAAAAGAAAACTTAAGTTGGTGAAGAAAATGCTGTAGTTTTGGTACTTTTGTAATTGATTTTTTTTAACTTAATCAGTAACTGATTCTAGCTAATGTTATCTTTAATCATAGGTGGATAAGCTTTTTGTTCTCAAGACATCACACAGTTGGGCCAACTAAGAAGGACAGTCACAAATTGCTAGACTGACAAAATATCTAGGTAAGTTTGAATGATATTAAAGATTTTGCTTTGAGACATGGTATCTGGATTCTAGTGGAAAGATCTTTGAACGTATGATCTTCCTGCTCCGCCTACTAAATTCTTTAATTTCTTGCCTCCAAGCTTGGTTTCTCTGGTGCTGGGGATTAACTGCAGTGCTTTATCTTTGCATATCTATTCCAGTAAGTTAGTTAAACCATTAAAAATTTCCTTCAAGGATTGTTCTTGCCAGGTGTAAAAACAATTAGTGTGTCATTAATCACTGTCCATAGTCTTCCCTTAACAGTGTGAGGAAGTTCAGTTGCTATTGGTGCTGGTGAATGTTAATAATGTTCAAAGAATTGATAATTGGTCCATTCTCTTGGATTAATTATTTTTTAATTGACAGGACCAGGTGAACTATGTCCAGAAAATCAATGAAGACAAGAACAGAGGAAGAATAGACCTTTCATGGTTAATAAAGATACTTAAAATCTGATTGTTCTTCGTTTTTTCTTTTAAGTAGGACTCTTCCTTTCTAGGATTTTCCTCATAATATGTTTGTTTTAGGAAGCAAAAATGCTCTATTCTACAGGCGTAATTCAGTTTTGTGTGGTGAAAATGGAAAAGTATCAAAATCATCCAACAGAAAACGGTGATGGCTAGAGAGCAAAGAATCTTAACTGTACCTATACACAGACATGTAAAATCTTGGAGGAAAGATTTAAAAGCTTGACTTCAATGATTGATCAAGTGCTTCCCTCTAGGCCAATCAGACAATTCAGTTGAAGTCGTCCACAAAATGGATGTCCATATACAGAATAAGAAATGTCAGATACCAGATGCCCAAGGCAAAAAATAAGCAATAAGAATAATTGGTTGAGATAGTTACTGGGTAGAAAAATGTTCAGTATCAGAAGCTACAAAATACCAGATTGAGATGCCAGTTGGAATCTCAAATAGCTGATTATGAACATGAAAAATGTCTTCACTATGGAAAGCAGTCTAATTTGCAGTTTTGCCAGTGATATTTAGTAATTCTACTTACTGTCCAAGAATAATGAAATGTTTGCATGGTAGTAAAGATGTAGCTTAGCCTCATTCTGAAATTAAGCTCTAAACACAAGCTAAGTAAAGGTGGGTATGGATGTCTTAATTTAATAACCACGTGACGGTGGTCTCCAAAAGATATGCATGAATCTTATGAATTTGAGAGTAAGCTGAGCAACAAGAGTTGTACTCTTCAATTTGGGTATATTGATACTCGGATGACCCTTGGAAATAACCTCAAATAATACCCACCCAAAGTGGGTATTATAGAGGTTGCTTAGAAAAGGGTCAAGGAAGTGGAGAGATGACAGGATAATATAAAGTTCCTTTGGAGAGAATGAAAATATTTGCAGAATGATGATGATAGATGTATTCATAATTCAAAAATGTAGTTGGGGGGATGGAGTGAGAAGCCAGGACACTGCTGATGTCCTTTGAAGCTATTTTAATGCTCTTTAGGAGTAAGGTCAGTTCATGCTGGGAATTCTATAGTAGCTCAGAGTCAACCAAATAGGATTGCATGTGTGTTTTTGTGCTTTGTTTTTGCCTCATTCTTGCTATCTGCCTAAATAGTACACGTAGTGGGTTACCATCCATAACTTCCCTAGGAATCTGCCCATCTTAAATCCTGCCCATGAGTTTAAAGTAGAACTCATCCAAAAAGTCAAGTCAAGCATTGACAATAGACTCTACTTCTGTCCACCTCATTCTCCCCATTACGTAGCTGCTGCTCTTTTCTCTTATGTATCAGAGAGCACTGCATGTCCCTGTGGAGGACTAAAGGTGACTTCAGAATCATCCTGGATTACTTCTACCAGGGTCTGAAGTGTAGGTTGCCACCATTTCCACCTGGCGTTTTTACATGGGATCTGGGAGAGGACTTTGGAACTAAAATCTCTCTGATGTGGGTACCTTATCTGTAGGGTACCATCCTGGGTTATGCTTTGTGTGTGTTGTCCATAAATGTATTGGCAAATGTGTGTCACGGGATTTGAATGTGTGTGCCTGTGGAGATTTAAAAATGACTGGGAATCACCCTGGATCACTCTACCTCGTTATATTGCTCTGGGGCTACTGCTGACCACCACCATTTCTTGGAGTTTTTATGTGGAATCCAGGGTCCAAACTCGTTTTTTCTGTTTTTGAGGCAGAGACTTCATTTAACCCTTGAGCCATCTCTCCAACCTTTAGATTATGCTTCTTAAATGTCACTAATTCTATTAATACTTAACAGTGTCTAATGTGTTCTATTGAGCTACAGTAATTCCACCTGTTCCTATTCTCTATCTCTAATATACTCAGCAAGCATACTATTGCCGAAATGTTTACTCCTAAGAGTTCCTTTAAAAAAAAAAAAACAAAAAACATTCCTTTTTGTGTCTGCATCAGTAGGGATTGTGTGCACCTGTGAAGGCTCCAAGGGTAACTTCAGGAATCATTCTGGATTGCTCAACTTATTGCTTTGTTCTAGGGTTTCCTTCCAGGGTCTGAAGTGCAGGCTGCTGACATTTCTGCTCAGAGTGGGATCTGGAATTAGAACTCCGGTTCTTTTCTTTGGGAGGCAAAGATTTAATCTGAGTCAATTATCCAGTCTTGTTCCTGCCTTTTGAGACACAGTATTTAATATAAAAGAATCTTTGTATTTTCAGAGGAAAAGTAATCTTCAGTAGTTCCTATAGAAGATTGCATATTCTTGCAACTTGTTGCCTTTTGAGAAGTAGGCTTTCTTTACGGGATACTCCAGAGCTTTTCTCTACTTTTGCTCCATCTGGTAACTGATACCATATTATTTATGATAGAATATCAATATGTATCTCAGACTCTTGCCTTAGCCTTCTGAGTGTTGGCCAATCATACCCAGCTTTCTGGAGGCATGTGAAAGTGAATGAAGGTGCCATGCATGTGTGCCAGAGATCTGTACTGATCTTTAATGACAGGTGAGTAGACGGGGTTCGAAATTTTTGCTAGACTGGCCAGAAAGCCCCTAGGATCTGCTCATCTCCAACCCCGTAGTAATGTGTGCTGCTTGCCTGGCTTACACATGCATGCTGAGAACCTGAACAATGGGCACTTATCCTACTGAGCTTTCCCCCAACTCCCTAATGCCCTGCTTTGACCAGACTCATATTCTCTAGGTGCTTCCAAAAGGCAGCTTTGTAATTGTCGTCACTAAATTTCATTTCCTACAAGGGTCACTCAATTTTTTTTGGGGGCGGGGGGAAGGAGTATAAACGCAATTTCTGCTTTGTATACTCAGTTAAACAAGATACTAAGATGAAAGTGGGTTTATCTTCCGTATCCACTTCTCTTAGCAACAGATAAATCACTTTCTGTGCAAATTACTTTAACATTTCTTAGTAATGTATAGCACTTGGGAGGTAGCTCAGTAGTACACAAGGCCATATTGAGTCAGCACCACACAAGATCGTGGCTAGAGCCTGTGAGCTCAGTGGGTAAGGGGCCTGTTTACAAACCTGGCAACTTGAGTTTGAGCCCCAAAATGTGAGAATTGCCTCCACCTTCCAAGTGCTGGGATTATAGACAAGTTCCACTTGCCCAGGTGACTTCATTTTGAGGTTACTAATGGCATTTTAGATGCTGACCTCCAGGTCACCTGCTTGCTGGGTCTTGTCCTGTCATTTTCTAGGCCATATTTTGATGGAGCAAAAAGTTTTATCAGATTCCGATACCATGCTCTGAATATCCCAGCTTTGAAGCTTTATCGTGTGTGTGTGTGTATCAGAGGGCACTTGTGTGTTTCTGTAGAGGACCAAAGGCGACTTCATAGTTGGGATAGTCATTACAAGAGGTCCCTTATTTCCCATATCCATAAGTCACTGGATTTGGGCGGTAAAGCACGGAAATGGCAAAAAAACGGGGAGGAGCTGTCCATGGTAGAGATCAGTCTGCACCCCCACACACCCTCCAATCCCCGCCTCCCAAAAGGAGGGCGCTGTGAGCCTGTATAACCCTTGAGCAAAGTGCCTCAGTTCCAAAGGATTTGGTGATGCACCAGAAGCCAAATACATGACGTGGAGCTCAGGAAAACCACAGTGCTTGAAACAGGCCCTTGAGACTCAGCACGGAGGCAATGACTGAAAGCAGGGCGTAAATTACATTGTCTAGGGGGCAAAGATAAAGTGAGGAGACTAATGCTAGAATGGATATACGAGCTCGTGAAGACTGGAACAGGAGAGACAATAAGTTACTGGATACGGATTTGAGACAAAGCATTAGAATCTGGAGTATAATCAGGGACTTTGGAAAAATTTTCTTTTGATACCAGGAGGAGTGGGGCATATGATTTTGCTATGTTCATTAAAAACCTTTGACCTGCTATCCAGCCCGATTGTCAACTTTCAGAATTATATTGCTTCTTACCATCCTCTGAGATTACAATTCACATTTTAATTTCATTTCCTGCAAACAGCACATACACACATAGTTGAATCTTGCTTTATTTTTTGTCTGACACTTTTTTTTTTTTTTGGCATATGTGTGTGTATCAGAGGGCACTGTGAAAGTGTGTGTGAAGGCCCAGAGGCAAACTTGGGGAATCATCCTGGATTACTCTTACCTCTTTTGCTTTGCTCGGGCTTTCCCAGGCTCTGTCTTCCAGTGATGGAGGCCAGGCCACCATCATTTCTGCCTGGTGTTTTTATGTGGATCTAGGAATTTAACTCAGTTCTTTCTGCTTAACTTTTATTTATTTTGTATGTATGTAGGTATGCATGTACATATGTTTATGAGAGGGCACTGTGTGTCCCTGTGGAGGACCAAAGATGACGTCAGGCATTATCCTGGATTGCTTCTACTTCCTTTTTACTTCACTCTGGGATTTTCTAGGCTCCACCCACCAGGGCTGGAAGTGCAGGCCACCACCATTTCCACCTGTGTTTTTATGTGGGATCTGGGATCTGAATTCAGGACCTTCTGCTTGTGAGGCAGTCTTAACCCCTGAGCCAAGTCTCCAACCTCCCTCTGCTTTTCAACCAAAATATATTTTAAATCATACTCTTATGTAATTATTAGCACGTGATTAATTACTAGTTATATGTGAAGTTATATAATTATTTCATATAATTGCTAATTATATGTATGCCTTGAAGGTTTAGTCTCCTGAAACCTAGGCTGGTCTGAAGTATGCTATGCAGTTGAACTGTTCTTTCTGTTTCTGAAGGCAAGAGACACCACATTTGTCTTAAATCTTATTTTCTTAAATCTTTTCTACTTGTTCAGTCTTGTTTCACTTCCTATTTTTTTAAATTTTATTTATTGTGTGTATCAGAGGGCTTCTACCTCCTTGCTTCATACTGACGTTTCCGAGGTTCTGCCTACTAGGGCCGGAAGTACAGGCCACCAACTGTTTCTGCCTGGAGTTTTTAACTTAGGACCTGGGATCTGAACTTGGGACCTTTTGCTTGTGAGACAGTTTCTCCAGCCCACTTCCTATTATTTTTGAGCCAACTGAATATATTTAGAATTTAGTACATTCCTTCTCTTGCCTTCTTTGGTTTTCCTGTCAGCCAAATTATAGAAGGTGCTGTTCCTGGAGTTACCATACACACCTTTCACTTGTCATTCTTTGCTTCTATCACTATATATATATAAAATAAAAAACTTAAAACAGTGTATTCATAATTTCTCTTCCCACATTTTGCTACTATTACCATAGCTCACTTCTTCTAACTCCCTAAAATAAATTGTCTGCCTAGACATTCAGATATATCAGAATGCCAAGCCTGCATGCAGGTGGGTGCCTATACCTACTGAGGTGTCTCACAGACCCCCAAATGTCTTTTAAATAAATTTCATGGGTTGGAGAAATGACTGAGATGTTAAGGCTCTGCCTCACAAACAGAAGATCCTGAATTCAGATCCTGGGTCCCACGTAAAAGCTCTAAGTGGAAAACATCAGTAGCCTGCACTTCCAGCCCCTGAATGGGCAAACCATAAGAAATCCTAGAGCAAAACAAAAAGGAGGTAGAAGCAATCCAAGATATTTCCCGAAGTCATTCTTGGACCTCCACAGGGACACACGGTGCCCTGTGACACAAACACACCACACATGCAAAATACCTAACAGTTTAAAAAGATAAATTTCACATGTGTACACATACAACTTCATTTGTGTGGATCTGGATTTCTTCCTTTTGAGAGGGAAACAGAAAGGCATACACATAAGTGTGCGTAAGTGGAGATCAGAGGACAAATTTCAGAAGTCAGTTCTCTTGTTTTTAGGTATCTGAGATTTGACTTGAGTCACCAGGTTTTTGAGCAAATGCGTCACCTGCTGAGCTATCTTGATGGTCTCTCAGTTTCCTTTTGATATAATTTTACTTATACCTATTTGATAGAATAGTCATGTATGCTATAGGACATATGTGTAGGTAAGGGCAATATTCTGATGATTCCAAACTTCTAATCCTCCTGAGAGCTAATGTTGCAGCCATGTACCTTCCAACCTGGTCTTTGTTGGGAATCAAACCCAGGACTATGTGTATGATACATACGCATGTGTACAATACTCACTCTTCCAACAGCTGCAACTTCAAATTGCATTCAGCTCTTCAGCTGTTGTGTTAAGATTTGCAGTCATGAGCTGCTCTGAGACTTCTCACTCACCTGTGGGATGTCAATACCTGTCTTAATGAACCACAGTATTCCCAAGAATTTTATCGCTGTGACTGGTACTTGCTCCTTGTGTGAACTGATTTCCTCCTCTTTAGGTGAGTTTGCATGTCTTTCCGGTGTGTTTCCTATCTGAAAAACACTCAAAGGTTAGCATTGTACCATCGGTGTAATGAAACCTTTTGCAAAGAGTTGGGATGATCACTGAAAGCCACTATTTCCACCATTCCATCAACATCCAATTGATTTTAGGAGTCGGCAGCTAAAATACTAAAGAAAAATGTTGGCAGTTGCTTACAGATAGGTCTTCACTGCTAAAACTGCCTACTCTTCAGAGGTCCAAGGCAAAAGTCTAACTTCACTCTTTTCCTTTTTGCTTGTATGTGGTGTGTGCATGCGTGTGGTATGTGCAGGCATATGTGTGCATGCATGTGTGTGCAGGTGTTCATGGAGTCCAAACAGGCCAGAGGAAGATAAAATCGATCTTCTATCATTGTCCACCATTTTCTTTTGAGACAGACACTTTCACTGAAACTGGAGCTAGATTGGTGGCTAGCAAGCGCCACGGAGCCTCCTGTCTCCGTACCTCCCCCCACATGCTTTGGTTACAAGTGTATGTTGCCACATTCCCCTTTTTACATTGATTTTGTAAATTTAAACTCATCATACTTATTCAATAAGCACTTTTACTTACTGATTTTTTGGCATGTAGACATGCATGCATGCATGTGTGTGTCTGTGTATGTAGAAGATGACACTTGTGTGCCTGTGGTAATCCAACGATGACTTCAGGACTCATCCTGGATCTAGCTCCTTTTTGCTTTACTCGGGGAGGGGAGGGGGGATCCTGGGGGTCCCAGTCCCAGGATCCGCCTTCCAGGGCTTGATGTGCAGGCCTTCACCATTTTCGCCTGGTGTTTTTTCATGGGATCTTGGATTCAAACTCAGATCTGCTTGCAGGGCAGAGGTTTAACCTCTCATTCATCTCTCTAGCCCAACCCTGTCTCTCAAGCTCTTCTGCAAATACTGTCTTATCCATCTGGTGAGTTGAACATTAAACACTATCTCTTGCATGCCCAGTTCCCTGAGGTATACCTGTTCTTTGTTGTCCTTCAAAGCCTGATATTCATGGGGACACAGTGGTATAAGTATCCTAGTGTCTCATATGAGCCAGTCTTCCTATGTCCTCGGGTTGTGAAACCTCCATCTCAAGGAGGGATGGGTAGTTTTATTACTTTTTTCTGCCTTCACAACTCTTACAATCATCCCATCAGCCCCCACCCCATGTCCAACAGTCTTATGAAGAGGCTCTGACAGGCTTTCTCAGTGCTAGCCTAAAAGTCTTTCATGATTCAATTATGATAATCAGGAAAAATTAATACAACACTTTGACACCCAACATAGGACTTGATAAATCTGTTTATCCCAGTTTCCTGTACTGGATCACTATGAAGACCTGTATCTGTATGCTGTATCATGGACTTTCTTTTCTTGTATTACAAGTCAAAACTAAGGAGTATCTTCTATCTTTCCTCACACTGTTTTGATACTTTCCATAAGTTCCAATTCTTTGGATTCCATAAGAGGCTATTTAATTATTTTACATTTATTTTACATTGTCTTGTGTGTGTGCATGTGCTCACATGTGCCGTGTCTCAGGTTTGACTGTCAGCAGACAGCTTTGAGGAGTCAGTTTTCTCCTTCCACTATGCGGGTTCTGAAACGTGAGTTAAGATCATCAGGCTTAGTGGCAAGTTCTTTTACCCACCGATGCATTTTGCCAGCTCTGGAGGGGCTATTTAGTACAGATCTCCCCAGGCCTACTTTTTAGGTCTTAAACACTGAATTGCTATGCAAATTTCACCTAGCAGTTCATCAGTATCTATGAGGAAAACTTGCCCAAGCTGCTCAGAGCAAGGCGAAATTCTAAAATCTGACCCATCATTTCCATGTATGTAACTCTTAGGTCATTGGCTTTGATTTCCTATATTGCTATGTTTCTGAGAAAATGTCATTGTAAACTTTTATTTCTGCTCTTAAACTGATTAGATTTCCTTGTAAAGACTTTTACATTTAAATTGAGGGGTTTATAGATTCCAAAGTATGAGGAGCATAATTTTTCTTCAAGGCTAAATAACGTGACTAGCTATTAGAAGGAACACCTGAAAGTAATTATTGTTCTTTTTCAGTTGAAATTTCCCATAAAAGGAGTAAACCAATTCTATTATGCTTCATTCCTGTGGACAATTAGTACTTAAACTATTCATTATTTAACAAGGGCCAGATTTCAGAAAAAATAAAATTACTGTTGTAATACTGTGTGGAAACTTATTTTTTCTGAAGAATTTTATGTATATATCTAAAATCGAGATATTGATGTTGAAATGATGTAATGGTCTGGTACCCTTTCTATAAATTGAGCTTATCACACCAGAAATGCCAAAATGTTAAGGACAAGAATGGAAATCACAGTCCAACATTTTGTTTTGTCTGCTTCACATAAAACAGACTGGGTTGTAACTCCTGCTCCTCCTGCTTCCACGTCCTGAGCGCAGGAGTGGCAGCCGTGTACCAACATACTCAGTGCTAACTATGCTTGGTTTTAAAAGAACTTAGTTTGGTTTATTTATCCAGACCACCCATTCTTCTCTTTAATTAGCCATTTTGGCCAATTTCCTTTTCCTGTTTTGTGACAGGAAAATGTTTGTATCCTTTGTTGTAGTTGCTTGCACAGTCCATAGTTACTCCTTAAGAAATATTTCTTAGCAAAGAGCAATTGTTGCTCTTTGAAGGTGGGTGAAGTTATCTGGAATCTTCTCTGGTGAGAAAGGTATATAACTGAGCTGCCCATTATTTGACAAGGAATTCTGGGCTAAGTGCTTGGCATGCGTTATCACCTGACTTCTTTTTGCAGTACGGAGAGAGATGTAAATCCCCTTTTTATGAGGAGGAAACAAAAGCCAGTGAAGCGGCTCAGGCTGAAGGCACAAGGTTGTGCAGGTGGCAAGTGGACAGGCGAGTGGCTGGTCTTCACCCACAGCCTAAACCCCTCACCCCTGCGCAAAATTCTCATGTGTTTGCTCTCATCTCACCTCAAGTGACGACTGTGGAGACGTCTCTTCCTGATCTGGAGGAAATGTTTGCCATTTGGAAACACAACCTGGAAATGTGGGAGAGTTAACATCTTTAGGGGAATGCTGTGTGTTTAAATGCCACTATTTCCTTGCTTGTCAGCGGTTAAGATAAGGTCTCAGGGTTCCACAGAGAGGCTCTGCAGGATTGAGGGCCAGTTGCTAGCTGTGTGGGAGCCTATCAAAAAAAAAAGCATTTATTGGATTTTTCCCTTTTTTTATTTCTTGTTCCCTTATTCTTCACTTCTGTTTCCAACACACTTAGTTCTAACTATGCTTGGTTTTAAAAGAACTTAGTTTGGTTTATTTATCCAGACCACCTATTCTTATATTCAAGTCCTTGTCTCAGGCTCTGCTTTCAGGAAAGAAAATGAAGAAATCCACCAAGTCTCTAAGAAATGAGACTTGGATATGAAGTAGATGTTCCTGCATTATTTGTCAGCTGTTTTATGAAATATAAACTTGCGTGTCTAATATAGTTCCTAGTGTCTGTGCATGTCTAATTCAGTCAACACAATGTAGGCTCTATTGTAATGTTGAACAAATACATGATAAAACTGGATATACGAAGAAGGGAAGATAGCTGGTAAGGTGTCTGCTTGGAGATCTGGCTACCTGAGTTCAACTTATTTAAATGCATAATTTGAGAAGTTGTGTTTGTGTGTGTGTTGCTGTTGTAGTATTGCTAGAGGTTAAATTTAGGGTCTCATGCATGCTAAACAAGTGCTCTAATTGTTATATTCTCAGCCAAAAATGACGTATTAAACCACATAATTTGGTACGACGTGTATGTGTGTGTCTAAAGATTAAAGTTTTGTGGACTCTAGGCAAATGTTCTACTGAATTGCTATCCTTGGCTCATTTGATGTTTTTTCTGTGCGTGTAGGTATGGTTATGTATGTGTGTGTAGGAATCTGTGTGTACAGAAGAGGGCACTGTGTGTGCCTGTGAAGGTCTAAGGGTGACTTTGGGAATCATCCTGGATGATTTACATCCTTATTGCTTTGCTGTGGGGTTTACAGAAGTGCAGGCCACTGCCATTTTTGCCCAGCGTTTTTATACGGACCTAGGATCAGAACTCAGCTCCTTTGGCTTTCAAGGCAAAAGCTTAACGCCTGATCTGTCTCTCCAGCCCAGTGAGTTTTGACATATGTAATTGCTGATGAAGTCACAATTACAAGAAGGAAATATGTGTCACTCCCAACATCTTTTCCTTTGTAGCCCACCTTCTCTTCTTACCTAGGCAGCCAATGAAACGTCAGTATGTTTTAGTGGGCATCTTTTAGATTTGAACTTCTTACCTTCTGCCCAGCTTCTGTCATTGAACACAGCTGTCTGAGAGCCATCTATATGGATTCATGTGTGTAGCTGTGCCCATTGATTCTTTTGTCCATTTTTGTTACTGAATATAGATGCTTCTTTACTATGATATTGATAACCCTTAGTAAGCTGAAAATATTAAGTCAAAATGCACTGACTACATACAGCTTACGTAATATAGCTTAGTTTGGCTTACCTTAGAACACTTACTAGTCTGTGGTAAGGCATATCATCAGACAGAGCCCACTTTATAAATTAAGGGCTGGCGAAACAGGTCAGTGGATAGAGGCACTTGCCACCAAACCCGATGACCTGAATTTAATTCCTGGAGCCCACACTGTGGAAGGAGAAATGATTCCTCTAAGTAGTCCTTTGATCTACACACGTGGGCTGTAGAACACACTCACACACACAACCATACAGATGATACCACAGCAATTAGATTGCAAACCCTTTGTATGAGTAGGGCATGGTGATACACACCTATAATCCTAGCACTCAGGAGGTGGATACAGAAGGAACAGAATTTAAGACCAGCTCAAAGATCAAATGTGAGGCAGAGGGAGGAAGGCTGGCTGAGCAGGCAAAGGCATCTGAATTTGATCCCCAGAATCTACAGAGTGGAAGAAGAGAACTTACTTCTGAAAGTCTTCTGACCTCCACATGAGGTGATACCTGCACTCTCTTTAAATGTCACATGTGTTTCGTTAAAATTCCTTTGATGTTTAGGTTGAGATAACCGAATCCTCTGAGAAAGGATTGTTCACTTATAGACAATTTTCACTAATTTTGTTGTGTTGAAATTTTAGATTCTCAGCCAATAAAAGCCTTTATTTTCATGTTTCCTTAAATTTCTTTTTTTCCATTTTTCCTTGATTTTCTTTTTATTTATTGTGTGTGTATGTGGAGGCACTGTGTCCTTGTGGAGAACTAAGAGTGACTTCGGGAATAATCCTGGATTTCTTCTACCTCCTTTTTATGTTTTGTTCTGAAATTTCCCAGGCTCCACTTACCAGAGCTGGAACTGCAGGCTGCCACTTTTCCACCTGGTCTTTTTTTTACGTTTGACCTGGATCTGAATTCAGGATCTTCTGCTTGGGAGAATTTTAACCCTTGAGGTATCTCTCCAGCCCTATTTTTCCTTGATTTTTCTATCCTGCCTCAGTTCTATATAGGATAACTTCTTTCCCATGCTTTTGTTTAAATATATTTTATTTATTTGAAAGAGAGGGAGAGCAAGCACACAGGTATTACAGCACACAGGTGGAGCTCAGAGGACAACTTTCTCCACCACATGGGCTTTTGGCGATTGAACTCTTCATCAATTTTGGGAACAGGCCCCTGATTTACTGGGCTGTCTTGCTGCCCCAACTCCCATACTTCTACAGGCTCCTTAATATTTGTTCCTCTTCTTTTCCGTTCTCCCTTGGACAAACCCTTCCATGCCATGGTGGCTGTTTGAAATTTAGTTGAGTGACTCGACATAACTCACACTTTGCTCAATTTGCACAAATGCTCTTTGACTTTATGATGAACTTACATCCCAAGAAACTCATAAACTGACATCCTAAATTGAAAATGGCTCTAATGCACTAGTGTGCTGAACACCAAGGCATTATTAAGCAGCACAGTATGCCATGTTATAGGTGTGTACATGGGGTCTTGTTTTCCTTCCGGATCTTGTGCTCGAATGACTGGCTGGAGCTCCCCAGCACTGTGAGACAGACTCATCCCATACATGAGCCTGGGAGAAGGACCCAGACTTCAAATTCAAAGCACACTTTCTCCTGAGTGCTTATCAGTTTTAATCATGTTCCTGAAAACAGTTAAGTGGCATTAACCACATTCACACTGTTGTATAGCTATCAATACTGTCATCTCGAAAACTGCAACACTGAATTTATATGCAAGAAACAGTTTCTACCTCACCCGAAGCCCTGATACCTCTGATTTTGCTTCTCTAGTATGTCAAGTATGGTGTCCTACAATGTATGGCTTATCCTTCAGTGCCAGCCTGAATGGACTTAGAAACATGCAGGAGACTGGGTGTTTCCAGAGATTAACTAGAGGGAAAAAAACCTGCCTGAAATTCTGGAATCTTTGTGAAGATCAGGAGCCTGGACAGAATAAAGAAGAAAAGAGGATAAAGCGTCTACTTCCTGGCCCACCATGACACGAGCTGCTTCTCCATGCCTTCCCCACCATGAGTGACTGAACCCTCCGAAACCAGGAATCAAAATCTTTCTTCCTTTGCTTCTGTTAGTTATTTTATGACTGAAAAGCAACTTATACAGAAATTGTTGTTAAACCTGTGACTAATATTCAAGATCAAACTTGACCATGTGGTTTGTAGGCTTTGATAACCAGTTTACAGAAGGAATTGTTCAAAGTTTGGAGACGAGGAATAAACTTCTAGAACATTGTAAGCAGAGATTAATTAATGGGCAATTCTGGTGAAAGTTTGGAAGATCAGATTGCCAACAGCACACACAAGCAGACTGCAATTGTGAGATTTCAGATGGGAACAAGGATCCTATTGGGAAAAGGACTAAAGGCCATTTGTATCCTGAAATTTTGAATGAACCTGATTCAAAGGTAATAGATTAATTTGGCAGAGGACATTTTAAAAAATAACTTATTAAAAAATTTGCGTGTATACATGTATCAGAAGGCACTGTGTCCCTACAGAGGCCCAAGAGTGACTTCAGGAATCACCAGGGATTGCTCTACTTCATTTTTTCTTTGCTCTGGGACTTCCCAGGCCTCTCTCTAGAATCAGATGTACAGACTGCCACTTTCTGCTTGGTGTTTCTACATGGGACCTGGGGTCCAAACTCTGATCCCATCTCTCCAGCCTAGCAAAGGACATTTCAAGATAGCAGTGTTCAGGCTGTGGCATGCTCATTGTGACTACTTCTAGCCAGATTTTAGCCAGGTGGAGGTTAGAAGACAACTGTAGAAATTAGTTTTATCCTTTCATCGTGTGAACTAAGGTAGTAGGGCTTGGCTGCAAGCACCTTTCCCCATGGAACCATCTCGTTAGCTCCACTAGGTCTGCTAGAAAGTACTCAACAAACCCTTCTCTGATGTCTGTTATCTTTGAGTGGGGAGATGTCCAGCAAAAACTGCACTCTGGGTGCAAGGTCGGTGTAAGCAAAGCAAGCAAGGCAATATGTCTTCTTTCAGTCCCAATGGGAACCAATTCCAGCTCTCACTCCAAGTTCAAGTTCAAGCTTGAACTTTGGGTCTCTTTTTTAGGGGTGCTGGAGGGACAGAGTGGGAGGTGTAAGGAGGCATGCAAAGTGCTCTACTACTGAGCTAGTCTCAGCATAAAAGCTGTCAAGTCTGAAGTTTTGCATTCTCATGTGAAACAAGTGGAGATTGGCAAGTGAAGTGCGTGTACTCAAACTTGGTTGTGATTCATCCTCATGAAATTTGAATTCTGCTGCAACTGTTTTGAGTTTGTATGCCACAGTCTTCCAGTTATAAAAACCAAGTTGCTCAACTTTTGACAAGGTTTCACATAACTGACAATATCTTGAAACTGCTGATCATCTTGTCTTCACCTCACAAGTTTAGTTTACTCTTTGGGTCAACCTATAGACATCCTTCTAGGCTGTCCCTTATTAAAAAAAAAAAAAAAGGCCCAGAGAGATGGTCAGAGATGACTATGCCTCACAAAGGGGAGGTCCTGAGTTCTGATCCCAGGTCCCATGTAAAAAAAAGCCATGTGGAAACCATGGCAGCCTGCACTTCTGGCCCTAGTGGGCAGAGCCTGGGAAATCCTAGCTTAAAGCAGAAAGGAGATGGAAGCAATCCAGGCTGATTCCCAAAGAAACTCTTCGGCTTGCATTAAAAAAAAGAAAAAAAAAAAAACCTTTTCTAAAGTGGTCTTTCCCTTACTTGTGACTTTTAAAAATCAGAAGTGGAATGGGCTGAACTGGAAACACCTAGACAGCAGTGGTAGCAACAGTGTTAGTACTGGGAGTCCTAGAGTGTACTGGAGGCAATGGGGAGCAGATGATGGAGATAATGAAGAGGGGGCAAGACAGATAAGTCAGGCAGCCAAGACTGCAAAGGGTAGAAGGCCTTTAAGAATCAAAGATGGGAGATATGGTCCTGGTCTCTAGAAGAGGTTCACGGTGCTGCCACGTCTTAATCCTATTCATGAAGACTTCACTTTTATAACTTAATCCTTGCCAAGAGGTTCCACCTCTTGACACTATCACACTGGCAACAGAAGTTTTAACACATGAAGGTTGAAATACAGACCACAGCAATCAACATCCTCACCAACACTTGTTTCTGGGGATAGCAGCTATACTGGCACATGACCGTATTTTGACTTGTAGTTCCCTAAGGATTAGCAATATGAGCATCCTCCCTCTGTTTGCTGTGTACCTTTGGAAAAATGCATTCATATCCTTCATCCATTTTGAACAAGGTTGTTTGTTGGGTTTTAGTTCTCATATATCCTTTACTATATGATTGACAAATACTTTCTCCCTTTTTGCGATAGAATATTTTCAGTGTATACTGAAAGAGTACATTTGTACTTTATTCTTTTTTTTTTAATTTTTTATTATTATTATTTATTCAACTGTGTGCATGTGCACGTGCGCGCGTGTGTGTGTCTCTGTGTACGTCTGTGTACGTGTAGAACCACGGACGAATTCGCGAACCACCATGGACGCCTCCACCTCCTTCTGCCCCGGGATTCACAGGCTCCGCCCTACCAGGACCAGAAACGCAGGCCGCCCCCGCTTCCGCCTGGCGTCCATACGTGGGATCTGGGATCCTAACTCAGGACCTTCCGCCTGCAAGGCAGAGGCTTAACCCCTGAGCCACCTCTCCAGCCCTGTACTTTATTCTTTAGGAAGGAATCTGCACAGACTACTAATGGTTTGTTCTGAATTAACCCTAAGTCTACAGGTTATCTAAATGGCTCTGGTATCCTTGGTCTTTATGAAGCTGCTACCTGCCAGTCATCAAAGAGAGCCAATAATGAAAAGTGGTATCTCAGAAACAAGACTGACCTGTCCAGAAAGATAAAGCTAAGCTTTAAACTGACTATCTTTATTTTGGTTCTCCATAAAAATAACAAAATTGAGGAAAACAGGTTTAGTTTTGACTTTACAGATTTGAAGATCTTTTAAAAAATGTGTTGGGGGCTGGAAAGATGGCTCAGGGGGTTAAGACTCTGCCTTGCAAGTATAAGGTCTTTGAGTTCGGATCCCAAGTCCCACATAAAAATGCTGGCAAATGGTGGCAGCCTGTACTTCTGGTCTTGAGCAGAGTCTGGGAAATCCCAGAGCGAAGCAAGGAGGTAGAAGCAATTCAGGATGATTCCTGAAGTCATCCTTGGTCTTTCACAGGGACACTCGGTGTCTTCTGATATAAGACACACACACATACAGTTAATAAAATTTTTTTTGAAAAAAAAATGTGTTGGGGGGCTGGAGAGATGGCCCAAGGGTTAAGAATCTGTCTAGAAAGCAGAAAGAACTGAATTTGGATCCCAGATCCCATGTAAAAATGCCAGGCAGAAATGGCATTGGCCTATGTTTCTGATTCTGGAAGACAGCCTGGGGAAAATCCCAGAATAAGGCAAAAAAGGAGGAAGAGCAATCCAAGACAACTCCCAGAGTCACACTTGAGCCCCTACAGGCACATAAAAGTGCTTTCTGGTATAGACACACACACAAAAAGAGAAAAAACATGAGTAATGAAGAACAGATACACAGAAGAAATTATGAATACTTTCAGAAGTGGGTGCAGTTTTATAAATTTGTAATCCCAGGACTATGAAGTATGACGCAGGAGAATCTTGATTCAAACACCAGCATATATTAGAAAGTGAGACCATTCCACCAAATAAGAATACTTTCTATAACTTCTTAGCAAATACACTAGAAACAAAACCTCAATGAACTTGTCCTTTTAAAAAAATATGAAGTTAAACATTGGGCCCAGTTATCTTATCACTAAATTCTTTCAAATTTTTGGAGACTAGATATTGTTACTAAAACTTTTACAAATACAAAGACACAAGAGTCCTTTTTTGAGTTGTTTATTTGGAAAAGTTGTATTTTCATAAAGGCTTAATAGTTTTTGCTGACACAGATCTACATAAACCAAGATACCCCAAATTTAATTTTAATGATTGAACTTGACAACACAAAGGTAATGTATCAGAGGTGGAGCATGCCTGTAACCCCAACACTCAACCCTATTGAAAGTTCAAGGTCACCTTCAGCTACAAAGTTATAAGTTTAGCCTGGGACCTTCTCTTCAAAAAAAAAAAGTGAACACAAATGTCATAAACAGATATCCAACCTTATTCTTCAGTGCAAATCTTATTGCGATCAAAATACCATTTCTTAGCTGGGCCTAGCTCTGGCCTCTGGTGGAGGGTTCAGATTGAAGCACGAAGACTGCAGACAGTTCAAGGCCAGCCTGGGCTGCAGTGAGGCCCCATCTCCTTCCAATTTTAGTTTATGTGCAGCTGAAACAAGTTTGACACCCCATATCTAAAAACAAAAACTGTCTCAACTAATACTAGCAAAAGTCAAAACATTTGGTAACATGACGAGGAAACAGGAATACTTGTATAACTGGCACAATCCTTAGAGAAAGCAATTTGGCACTATCTATCAAAAAATAAAAATGTAAACTAGGTGTGGTAGTGAATGCCTGTGAATCCAAGGCTTGGGAAGTCACATAAGAAGATTGTCATAAGGTCAAGGCCAGCCTGGACTAGTTTGAGACCCTGTCTCAAAAAAACAACACATCTTCCTGGCTACGAAACAAGCCTGACATGGTGGCACATGCCTGTGGTCCCATCCACAGCAAGATGAAGCAGGAGGAGTGACAACTGGCCTGGGCAACAGAATAAGACCCAGAACCCAGAGGAAATCAGAGGATTAAGAACACACGACATAGAAAGGACAGGCAGAAGAACAGTGAATACCCTCAGTGTCACACGTGGAAAGTATAGCTAGAAAGATATCTGAAAAACAGATGAAAGGAGAGAAGACCGCACTTTACGCCACTCTCTTTTTAAATGTGAATGAGCTGTATATGTTCTGTTGAAACACAAAATTTTCAGACATTTAAAAATAAAATAAAAAAAAATGTGGCACAGTGCATACCTCTAACAGTCCTGGCTACATGGAAGGGACCCAAGTTCAAGATCAGCCTAGGCAACACAGTGAGGACCCCATCTTGAACAATTAAAACTTCAGAATTCCAACAGAAATACAAAATTCTTCTAAGTTCAAAGTTTCTTATCTTATGTATCTTTCATTTGATTGATAAACTTTTCTACAATTCCATTGAGTCTTTCTGATTCCATCAGTTCATTCACCAGTTCCTGCTCAACAGCCATCAAGGCCAGGCCATTGACTTTCTCTTGTCCCATGGTATGACATAAATATGTTTTAAGACGAGACAGTGTGGAGAATGACTTTTCATCACTGGCTAAAGTAATTGGCCAAGACAAAGCAACACTTAACAGCTTAGAGATGCAAGGAATATTATTGTGAAGACCATGTTGAATTAACAAATAGCCAAGATCAAAGAAGTCAATGGAACCATGATCTGTGGCAAAGTTGAACTTTGCATATTGCCGATAAAATCTGAGTTCAGGGATAACATCTGCATCAAGCTTATAAAATTCTTGAACGTGTTTGGCTGTTGTTTCATTTAATGGTTCATTCCATTTAAATAGTAACTCTGAAACTTGTTTCATCTTGCAATAATCAAACTCTGAAAAATACAACTTGAGATTACGTAATACCATATCCAAACCTTGGTAATAAATACTAATTTTATATTGTTCTTTGGCAGAAGTAGGAAAAACCATACTCTCTGAATTGCCATGATCTACTGTTTTTTGAATTTTTCTTCTTTTTTGAAAAGAAGGCTTTTCAACTTCAAAGCCTTTACTGGTTATTTTTTTACATATTTCTTCTGCTCCATCCCAGATTGCTTTAAAATATACATCGTTTTTTTCAGAAGATAAACATTCAAAAATTGCTTCTATTTTTGAAGACAAAGAAAAAATGTCCATGGTTTCACTCTGAAGCTCTCTGGAAAGAATCCCTGTAACACTGAGAATGCGGTACAGGAACTTCAAGCAAAATATGAACTCGAACTTGGAAACGGCTGTCAGCAAGTCACTCAGTTCATCAGCCACATCAATGCTTGGAGAAGTACTCGATAGGAATTCCATGGTTTCAATGACTTCTGGAAGGCTGTCGATCACAGACAGCAATGTATGATCATGGACTGTCCAACATGACTGGGATGTATGTTTTTTACATGTTTTATTTTGACTGAACTTACAAATGTTTCGAAAATTTACCAACATTTCTTCAGACATATGAATAGCTTTGAGCAAACAACTCAGAGTATTTAGAGTACCTCGGAGTTCTTTTACTTCTTTACAAAACCTAATTACTGTAAATTCAAACAAATGAGCATAGCAGTGTACATATAAAGCCCTTGGTTCTTCCTTCTTGATGTCTGCTGCCATTTTATTAAATTTTACCCTCAAACTCGTGGCATTATCATAGGCTTGGCCACATATTTTATTAAAGTCAACTCCAATTTGCTGCAGGTAGGTTTTGATACTCCTATGTAAGTGGGTCCCAGACATATCCTCAATATCCACAAAACCCAGGAACCTTTCTTTAATTAAGACAGCCTTTGATGTTTTCTGTGGGTACCTTACACAAACTGAAAGCTGTCCTTTGGTGTTACTATCAGTTGTCTCAGCACATATTATTGAAAAAGCTGAGGAGACATTGATCTCACTTACAATATCCTGCAGCATTTCAGTTTTTATTATTTCAATAATATCACTTTGGATTTGTGTACTGTTGTAGAAGTCAACTTGTGAATTCATGAGTCGAAACATTTCTTCTCCTTTATCCTTCGCTCTAATTTCTAATAATTCTAAAAAATTGCCTTTATTCACAGATGAAACAGACTGGTCATTTCCTTTAAGAAGTAAACACTGTTTACCAAGAAATAAAATATTTTCAATAATAAGCTTCAGGTACTTTTTATTTCCCTCAATCTGTTTTGAATGAACAGGTAAATTACTGTTGATAGTTTCATCACAAAACTGGTATCTCCTCCAAAACTGCAATGATTTTAAGTGCATTTCACTTTTTTCATGTTTTCTGAATTTATCCAGAGTTATTTTCCAATTAGAACTTCCTTCAGTTGCAAATGACTCTTCCCTACAGTTAAAATTCTTTTGGTAAAACAACTGGCAGGAGTAGCAGAATATCACATCTTGCTTAGCATTATTTTCCAAATGTTGAAGATTTGAGTACCAGGCTTTTCTAGTATTTTGTGGAGTATCTTTAACTTTCTGTACTTTTGATGTGAATTTTGGGTGGCATAGTTCATCACTTACTTTCATGGATTCCATGTTGTATGTAGGATGCTGGCCAGACATGTTACTGTTCTGTACTTCTATACTGGAACTATTCATTTCCTGACTGAGCACTGATGAAGATGGCAAGAAGCTTGGCTGTTCCATACTATTAACGACACCACTAGTGGATTCACTGGGTGAGCTTTTAGAGATCTTTGGGCAAGGATGATAAAACAACACTTGTTTTTAACAGACTTCAAATAATCAAACTATCAAATACATATAACAAAATGAGAAAGATACAGTATAAACATCTTTAAAGGAAAATAATAATTATTTGTAACCAACAATCTAGATTTAACATTAAAAGTTTAAATGAGCTCTTGGTATCTAATTGTGAAAAATAATTGTTTGGATGATTATAACCATTTACTTAAATATTAAAAATTGGAGGAAAATGGCAAATTAAAAAAAGCTCTTATATTTACATATATAAAATCTGCTTATGAACTTTAAAAAAGACATCAATTGAAAAATTAGGGTAAAACTTACATCTATAATGACGTTTGTTGTTAATGAAGAAACTGTTCCTGTTAAAATAAATTACAGCATATATTCAAGATCTCACATTATAATCTATAAAATAGTACCATAAATTATACAGCTTATTTTACAACAGGAAACAAAAAGACAATAAATACAGATTTATCACATATGATGAAAAAGTATTATGTCAAATATCTGAACATCAACTCTCACCTGGTAAGAGATCAGTGCTCATAATGGGCAGATCAAGATGAGTATCTGCTAATGACATTATATTGCTTATAACTGGAATTGGATCTTTCTTTGGAGAAATACTCTTTGCACTGTGCACCATGGAAACAGCTGATAAAAATAAACAAAAACACTTGTTATAAGCCAAGAAGAATCCATCAGAAGGCACTGTTTAATAGTGTTTTGGGGCTGAAAGTATAACTCAGTGGTATGGTGTTTGTATGACTATGCATGAAGACTGGAGTGAAGACTGGGGTTTGGGCCCCATGATTTAAAAAGGGCATGGTGGTGAGATGGTTAGGCAGGTAAAAGCACTTGCCCCATGTGATACAACTGTAAACCTAATACCTTGGAGACAGATATGGGGACACATCTGTAGCAGATTATCTTAAATGTAAAAATAATATGGGAAGACCCAGCGTATTGTGGTGGCCATTCATCTGACATATAACCCAGCACTGTATAAAGATGCAGTTAGCTAGGCAAGCAAGCAAGCCTGCATGAATTAGTTCCTGCCCCCATCACAAAAACTCTATATGGTAATGGCTAACTCCATCAAGTTTACGTGGACCAAATTTTAACACAAAGATATTCCTTAAGGTGGTGGGCTAGTATACATGCAGCTCCTTGGTACAATGCAGGCCTGTCATGTATGCAAAGCCCTGGATTTGCTCTCCAGCATTTTATAAAACAAACTGGTGATGCACGCTTATAATCCCAGCACTGGGGAGGTAAAGGCAGAAAGATCAGAAATTGAAGGTACATAAGGACTTTCAGATAACATAATCATACGAATCTTTAATATCTAAGGGTATTGGAGTAATTAATTATTTATGTGCACGAATATGAGTACATGCATGGTATAGTGCAGACATGAAGGTCAATTTTGTTTTAATGAAGTAGAGCTAGCTAATAATAGATAATGATCTGGAAAACAGTGCTGGAGAACCAGTATCATCATAAGTGTATTACATAGCTTCAGTTCTGACTTGAGTGACTCCTTTGACTCAGTCTGGGTAGATTCTCAATGTATACTAATATAAATAAACATTCATTTTCTAAAGAATCTAAATCATCTAAAATATGCATTCCTTTTCATCAAATTATCTTAAAATGAAGAGGATTTATATCGTCAAGCAAAGCAATCTTTACAAATATTAAAAAATTTATGGTAGTTAAACAGTATCCCAATTATTTGCAACATGTTTTACACTTTTTGATTTTCTTTGACAGTCCTGAACTCCAGATCCTCCTGCCTCAGTGTTCTGAATATTAGAATTACAGTCATGTGAGACTATGCCAGGCCCATTTTGTTTTTGAGATGGGGTCTCATATGGCCTAGGCTAATCATAAACTCACAATGTAGTGGAGGATGACCTTGAATTTCTCATTACACCTTACCAGTACTTGGATTTGTAAGTATGCATTACCACATAAATAATACAATGTTTGCTGGAGAATGAGTATTAACCAAGACTTCATGAATGCTAGACTACATTACATTACCAACTAATTTTGAGATTTATTTACGTCACTTTAATCTGGAAATGAATCAAGGTTGTAAGTTAAAAGTAAATATAGTTACATCCTCTGAAGTTAGTAAAACTTTTTTTTTTGAACACTTCACAAATTTGTGTATCATCCTTGTGCATGGGCCATGCTAATTTTCTCTGTATCGTTCTAATTTTAGTACATGTGTTGCTGAAGTGAGCACTGTAATAAAACTTTTAAGTTGCTAAGTATATATTACCTGCAGAAGATTCCATCACAGCTTTTTTGTATATAGAAAAACAATTAACAGAGCAGAAGATCTCTGACTTCCCCAGGTCATCAGTAATCTCAATCATTTCATCTGATGGCTTCAATGATTTACAAGGAAAAGATGTAAGTGTTTTGGCTGGTTTCTGCTTAGAGATTAAAAACAATATTCATATTCCTGGCTTACAAAATATATTGCTAATAAACATTAAGCATACTCGCTAATGACTGTTTTTAAGTCTGAGTAGTACAAATAGTAACAATTAAATTATTTATATTTTAATAAAAACAGAAAGATACATAGGTTTTCCTGAATAAAACAAAGCAAACTGATTGAGTCTATCTGAAAACTATGTATTATCACTTGACAGCAATAATAAACATAGTGCATATGTTAACGATGAAAAATTGTCATAAGGATATCATCATTCCAGGCAACCAAGCTTCCTGAGTAAACATTTAAGTCTTGTAGCTACAGGTCTCTTCTTAGTCTTGTACATCCTTGAACCTCAACTCAGGAAAGCCTTCTTCTACTGGGACTAAGGTAACAAAAAGGGTGCTATGCAACCAAGGATGACTTTAAACCAAAGTGCTGGGATTACAGGTGTGTGCAGTGCTGTCTATGCTATGCTGGGCTTGAGTCCATGGCCTCGTGCATGCTATGCAAGTACTGTACAAACAAGTTACATTCCTTCATCTTGTTTATAACAAAAACGCTCTACAAATCCCTACTATCTACAACAGCAAATTTTTGTTGTTGTTGCTGCTATTGTTTGTCCCATGTGCTGTGGGGATCAAACTCAGTTGTCAGGCTTGTGCAATGAGTGAGCACATTTACCTACTTAGCTATTTTAGTGGCTAAGTGCTCCCTTGAAGTATAACCTAGACTGGATGGTACTTGTTTCGTTGCTGACAGTCTTATTCCACACTGAAATCATTCTTTTCCCAAGGTAACAGACCACAGTCCCCCAAATCACTTCCCATGTGATTTTCATTAGGCATTATCTTCACATGCATTATATAGTCTCATGTAGTTTTTGTTCCTTCCTTTTTTTAATTAATTAATTTGGGGGGAAGGGCAGAAGAGGCATATATGTGACACAGTGCTTGTATAGATAGAGGTCAGAGGACAACTTTCAGAAGCCAGTTTTCTCCTTTACTACTGTGGACTCCACGGATTAAACTCAAGTCACCAAGATTTTAGGAACCTTTATCTGCTGAGTCATTCTACTGTCCCCTCATAGAATTTTTCAAGGATAATGTATAGGGCACCATCGTTAAGTACCACTTGATGAATACAGATTAGAAAACTAACTGTATTCATCTCAGTCTATCAATACAGGGATAGTTTCTCTGTTCTAAGAAGTACCTATCCAAGGCCCTACCATCAGAAATAGGGGCTTAGTAACAGTGCTTGTCATGTAAACCTCATTACCCAAGTATGATTGCTGGAACACACATAAAGCTGTATTTTGACCTCCATCATGACAAGTATGTACATCTACTCATACACATACGTCACATACACATTACCACCACAAAAATAAAAGGTTATTTCTTTCTGAAATAATCCTCCTATAACTTATTCAGAAAAAATAAATGACATTCTAAATGCCTCTTTATACTGTTTAAGTGTCAGGAGTTAAGACTCTGCCTTGCAAGTAGAAGGACCTGAATTCAATTCCTAGGTCCCACATAAAAAATGCCAGAAGGAAATGGCAGCAGCCTGCACTTTTGGCCCTCGTGGGCAGAACCTGGGAAATTCCAGAGAGAGAAAGAAAAAAAAAAAGGTAGAAGCAATCCAGGATGATTCCTGAAGTCTTCCTTGGTCCTTAACAGGGACACACAGTGCCCTCTGATACACACACACACATACACAAAATAATAAATTTTAAAAAATTTTTAAGTTTTAAAATATATGCAATTTCAAATTAGCCAGTATTGTTATTTTTGTTATTATAATGTCCAGTTTAGTAATGTGATCCCATTTGCTTGTGTTTTCTTTTCTTTTTTTTTTGAGGATTAAGACAGAGTTTTTTAGAGGAGAGAGAATGCAACTCAGACTCCAGATGTGGAGTGCCATGAGAGGCAGGCACTCCCATTTGCTTGCCTTTTCTTCCATATAAGACAATCAACAGTTTATAGAGAAATATCTATATGGCATTTATCAAAATTTCTTACAAAAGGAGTGGTCAAGTTTATTTAGTCTTCAACCTGTCAACCAAAATTTTCCCAATGCTACTAAAAATTACAGCTTTCCAGAATGGAGCCATCAGACTACTCAGTGGAAGGCTCCATAGCTCTCTCTACTTCCCTATACACTACAGTAGTCCCTGCACTACTCAAGCATAGGACTGCTCTTATGTCTCAAGTAAGTGGAACAGTAAACTCCACAGTACCCACAGTTTATGATGAAAGAATAGAACAAATATTGTTTCATCTTCCTGTACTTTATTTCATATTAAATCTAATATTTAAGAAGAAAAAATTCAAGGGTCAAGACTGCTTCAAAAATAGAAGGGTTTGGATCCCAGATCTCACATAAAAAACACCCAGCAGAAATGGTAGGAGTTTGTACTGCTAGCTCTGGAAGGCAGAGCCTGGGAAATTCCAGAGTGAAGCAAAAAGGAGGTAGATGCAATCTAGGATGGTTTGTGAAGTTACCCTTGGGCGTCCAAGGGCACACACACAATTTTTTTTTTCAAATTATACCTTGGTATTTTAGTAGAATCATTGAAATCCTTCTAAATGCTAAAAATAATTTACAACTTACAGTGGCTGTCTTCTGACAAATGCTGCATTTAGTCAAAGTTTTATTAGTACATATGGTAATAAACGTTTTTCTTTTTTCTTCATATGATAAAAGGCAAGATTGACTGCAAAAATGTTGATGACAGCTATTTTCTTCCAACTGGATAGTGATCATATCCTTCAGATTTAGTATGTCTCTAAAACAAAAACAAAAGCAAAAGCTTAGCAGAATGATAAATGAACAAAGTAACTCGTTAGTTTTAACATGCTTTACTTCTCCGTATTTTTTTGTTTTAAAATATCTGTATTTATTTATGAGAAAGAGAAAGGTAAGAAGAATGGGAAGGAGGAAGAGAGGGAAGGAAGGAACTAGACAGAGACAGAAAAAGAACACACATGTATGCCATGGAGCATGGGTAGAGGTCAGAAGTCAGTTCTCTCCTTCTACCAGGTGGGCTTCCAGGAATCAAACTCAGGTCACCAGGTTTTTCAAATGGCACCTTACCCATTGAGTTATCATGTTTTGCAAGCAAAGGGATGTGAGTTCGGATCCCCAGATCCCACATAAAATGCTGGGCAGGTGTAGTCTGCCTGTAATTATAGCCCTGGAAGGCAAAATCCCCAGGCTCACAACCTAAGGTGAAGGCTTTTGAGGATGATTCCCCTATCACCCATATCACAGGCATAAACACACTCAAGTACATTTGTATACATATGTTCACCCATGTGCAATCAGAAGAATGTATACACACACCCTGTACACACACATACATGAAAGAAAAAAACAAACCAACTTAAACGGTATTGCTTGAAGAACAAAAGTAAAGTACTGCAAAATGAAGTTATGTCAGCATTTGGAAGAACTATATAATTCAGCAAGCCAAAGTTTTCCAAATGACAAGAGAATAATGTCATAGAAACAACTCATGGGCAAATGATCCCTTAAAAGTACAGGACAAAGACAGGTTGGTGGGTTCACCAACAAGGCTAGTTAGGACTCCATAGCAAGAACCTGTTTTACCAGGAGTGGTGGCTTACATCTATAATGCCAGCAATTGGGAGACTAGGGGATAGACCGCCATGAGTTCAAGAGATAATCTGTCTCAAAACCAACAAAAAGACTTATCTCCAAAAACATATAATGAAACAAACTAAAAGCACAGGATTATTTTCTGTGTATCTCTCTCCTCCTCTCCCTTCTTTCCTTTTATTTGAATCTCACAATATAACCCTAGCTGACCTGGCCTGGCCTGTGTTGTTATCTAGGCTGGCTTTGAACCCAAAGAGATTTCTGCCTTCCTTTGCCTTTCAAATGATGGAATTACAGGCATGGTGGATTTGTATGTGTAAGCCAGTAGACAATTTCTGGTGCTGTTACTAGGCTTCTCACTGGAATTCAACCAAGAAGATTAGATTGCTAGGTTGAGTGGCAAGCCAAGCCTCAGAGATGTCTCTCTTGCCTCCCCAGTGCAGGGATTGTAAACATGGACCACAATGCCCAGTTTTTGTACATGGGTTCTGGAGATTGAATTCAAAGACACTTCAATAAGTCATCTTTCCAGATCCCATACCAGAGAATTCTTTAAAAATTAATTATTTTGTGTATGTGTGTGTGTGTGTGTCAGAGGGCACTGTGTGTCCCTGTGGAGGACCAAGGGTGACTTTGGAAACCATCCTGGATTGCTACCTCCTTTTCTTTGCTTTGCTGGGATTTCCCAGACTCTGCCTACCAGGGCTGGAAGCGCAAGCTGCCTGCTGTTTCCATCCAGTGGTTTTTACGTGGAACCTGGAATCCAAACTTAGGACCTTCTACTTGTGAGGCAGTCTTAACCCCTGAGCCATCTCTGCAGCCCATTAAGCAAAATATTAAGAAGTAAGAATGGCAATACATGCCTGTGATCTCACTACTTGAGATGTGGAGGGGAATCAGCTTAAAGTCATTCTTAGTTACATGGAGAGTTCAAGGCCAGCCTAGGTCTACATTGAGACCCCATGTCAAAACAAACAAAACAAAACGAAAAACAAAGTGAATCTTTGTTAGAAGGGAACTAACATTAGCTTAAATTAATTGATCATAGGTATCAACAACTTTCCTATAAATAAGTTAACCATTAATAACTTTCAAGATTTCTTTCTAGTTGCTTTAATACTAAAGTGATGAAATGGTACTTAATTCTTAAAAACATATCCCTCAATAAAAGTCTTGTAGTAAGAGGCTAAATGTCATCTTTGACATGACCTTTCATTATGCTTCATTAACTAGAATAAAAACTACATTAACTAAAAACAGATATTTAGATGCTGGGGAAAAGGCTCAGCAAATGGCACTGAGTTTCGAACACCAGATTCAATGCAGAAAATGCCTGGTAACTGTGGTGGCCCGCCTAGAAATCCAACCCCCAGGCAGAGCAAGCTGACTAGCCAGATGAGCTCTGGCTTTACAGAGGCAGCTCAAAATGGTAATGACAGAAGATGATTCCTGATCAGCCCCCCCCACACACATACACAGGCACGCTTATACCCAACCACATGCAAACATGCACTTACACATGAAAATAAAAAAAGGAAAAAAGTTTCGATAAAAACAGTTTACCAATATGAATGATGGCCTCTCCCAGTCTAAACATTAAATACCATGTATCCATTGTCCTGTAATTTTTAATAATAAAAATTATTTCAGAGGAAGTAAAACATCTTATATTTTCTCATACCTTCAATGCCTTAAAAGAACTTACACACTAAATTTCTTCCTATGCCAGCCTCTTCCAATCAACCTGTCTGTAACATCTAACAACCTGATACTTTTAACTTCTGAGTCTCAGTTTCCTCTAAACAAAAGAAAAGATTTAGAATGATCTCTAACATCCATTCCAATTTTATGATTCTGAAGAGAGACAGCAGGCTGAATTGAGTGCTATACAGACCACAGCTAAAAGGAAAATTGACAAGACATAGTATAGTACTGAAGGACCAAAAAAGAAAAAGTTGAATTCCATGTAATAAGACCTGATGCATCAGTCAAACCAGAAACTGAAAGTTATTACACACCATATTGTTCTGACCACTTACACATATTAATGTTCACAATTCTCACACACATTTAAAAGACAGGAATACTAAGAAACAAATTCTCAATGCATCTCAAGCTTTAGAATATACATGAACCACATGGGGGTAAGTGCAGTGCTGACATAGCAAGTCTGGCTGAGCCTGGAGAACCAGCACTCCGAAGAAGTTCTCAGGTGATGCTGGGACAGCTGCTGCTCAGAGATCACTCTGTAACAAAATCTAACTATAAATGGAATAGGCAAAATTCAAATTATGGAAGCCAGATCCCAAAATAATTCTCTAAATTTATCTTATGTTGAAGCAAATCTGATAGTCTATGAATTTTCTTGCTATGAAATAATAATTTAGAATTTTACATTAATATTTTTAAATTGCTTTCTTTTACTATTTGAGAAAGAAGGTGCATGCATGCAAGGAACATGGATAGAGGTCAGAGAACAACTTTTGGAAGTCAATTCTTGCCTTCCCCCAAGTGGACTTTTAGAAAATGATCTCAGGTCTCCAGGTTCTTGAACGGCACCTTACTCACTGAACTCTCTGGACTGTGCATTATTATAATTTTTAATATTGTATTTATTCTTATTTTACTGTGTGTCCCCTGTGGAGGACCAAGGGTGACTTTGGAATCATCCTGGATTGCTTCTACTTCCTTCTTGCTTCGCTCTGGGATTTCTCAGGCTCCACCCACCAGAGCCTCGAGTTTTTAATGTGAGACCTGGGATCAGAACTCGGGACCTTCTACTTAATTCTTAAGCCATTTCTCCAACCCCTATTATTTATTATTTTTAAAAAATATTTTGACACCTTTAATACTCAATTCCATTCACCATCTTTTTAAAATTTATTTGTGTTTACATATAAGAGGGCAGGCACTGTGTGTGCCCATGGGCCCAAGGGTGACTTGGGGAATCTCCTCTTTGATTGCTCTGGAGTTTCCCAGGCTCTGCCTTCCAGGTCTCTGATGCAGGTTGCTGCCAGGTGGTATCATACCCACCTAGTGTTTTCATGTGGGATCTGAATTCAGGTTCTCCTGTTTGTGAGGCAGAGCCTTAACCCCTGAGCCATTTCTCTAGTTTTAGTATTTTTTTTTTTTTAAAGACAATGATCTCACATTGTATCAGGTTTAGAACTTGCTCTTTAACCCAGCTTTGCCTGAAATCACCATCCCCCTACTTCAGCTTCCAGAACGCTGGGATTACAAATATTTGCCTCTGCACCTGATATGACATAAGCCTTTAATAAACAACTCAGAATTATCCTACCAAAAGCACCCCCCAAAAGGTCAAAATGCCACTTATCCAGCCATATCCTCAGAAATCTTTGAAAGATTATTCACATATAGTCATCCACAACCATTCAACTTTACTTCATCCTGTTTCCTCCTTTTTCTTTTCCTTTTTTTTTTTTTTTTTTGAGACAGAATTCTGACTTTGTTGCTTGGACAGTCCTGAACTTGTGGCAGTCTTCCTGCCTACCTTTCTTGGTCTAGGATTTACAGGAGGGACCTATTATGTTCTGCTTTTGACTTTTACCCACCATCATAAGAGAAATTCAGTATTCTACATTTTAGAAGATAAATTATAGTTACATGACTTTTTCTGTAGGTTGTACCCTAGACAGCTAAATAATATAATGGGTATATCAATAATCCATGTATAAACAGCAAATGAAAAGAATAGGAAAAAGATGCTTGATGGCCAACACTTGAAAACTGGCATTTAGGAATTTGAAGCAGAAAGATCGTGAGTTTGAGATCATCTTCTGCTACATAAAGTTGAAAAAATACAGACTAGGCTACTCAAATAACACAGAACAAAACTTAAATAAAGGACACAAAAGTAAACTTTGGAAATCACATTACTTATAATGGAAGAGAAAAGAGCATTCCTTTCATGTTAATTTCTGTAAACCTCTCAATTAACAACAATAAAATCTATTTCTGAAAGATTAATGAGAGAAACAAGTAAATTCTTTCACTTCACTTTCACTTAAGTAGGGACACATCTTCAGAGAAAATGAAAGCATAGAAAATCACAGTCAAGACTTTGACAAGATCTGTGTAAAAATAAAAGACATAATTTAGAATTACATACTTTGAGCAGTTTAAGCAAGTTCTCTTGCTGGGAACTAGTGAATTGACATATGAAGTATATTCACTGATGCACAGGGTAGAACAGAAAAGCTCAGCTGACCCTTTCCTCTGAAAGGCAGTTTGCCCCGTTTGAAGAATTTTTTTACAACCAAAACAGGAAACTTGAATGGCTGTGGCTGAAACTGAAGGAAGCATTTTACTTGTGCCAGATGATGCTGGAGAACACGCAGTCAATTGTGAAGCTATAAAAATATAACAGGAGAAAAACATTTTCATTTAAATAATGTTGTAATATTCAGAGGCATTTTTAAAAAGTAGAATAAAATGGCTACTGCATTGGTCAAGATAGGCATAATTAGTTCTCTTACTGCTGTTTGAAAATGTTGTATTTCTTTTTAGCTCATTCTCCTGAGGTTTGGGTTGTTGGGTTTGACAATACTCCTGGAAAGAGAGAGTTGAAAATAGTGTGTACAATATATTTAAGACAATTGGTTATTTAATAGAAAATGATAGATTATACTTGTAAAACTGGATCAAACACCAAGGTATATAGAGTAGCATTCTCCTTCCTGTGCCCTCTGGCTGATAACACCCCCCCCTTTTTTTGAGACAAGGTCTACTTGTGTTTCTGAGGCTGTCCTTGAACTCAGTATCTAGCTAAGGATAATTTTGAATGCTTAATCTTCTAGTCTCTACTGCTCAAGAACTGGGATTACAGGTGTGCATCACCACAAACTGCAGTACAGACGGACTTCAACTTGATGTGATTTGGGCTGGCCTTCATCTCCAGGTCCCTCCTGACTCAACCATTCAAGTACCAAGATTACAAGCATATACCCAGTTTTATGTAGTTCTGGGATTCAAACCTATAGCCTCACACAAGTTAGGCCAACTGCCAATTAAACTACATCAACCAGCCCTCGAGTTACTTTTTTTGTGTAAGGATTAGGTAGAAGGAACATCATTATTTTGCCAATTGAAACTGGTTTTGTTAGTCATGGTGGTTCACTGGGAGGTTAAGGAAGGAGGACTGCCATAAATTTGAGTTCAGTCTGGGGTATTGTTGGATATCAGACCAGCTAAAGCCACATAGCAAGTACCTGTCTGGGTTGGGGAGGAGGTGGACTGGAAGAGGAAACAAGACCCCCCCCCCAAAAAAGACAAAAAAAAAAGATCAGTGGTAGAGCACATATAAACCCTATGTTAAATATCTGGAACCACAAAATACATTAAAAGATAAACCTAACTAAAAATGTTAATTCTATTGCTTAATAGAAACATTAGCATAAAAATATATAATTACTATTCATATTCTATTTAAGGGAAACAAAAAGAGCTAGGTCTTTAACATTCTAGGAATCCATTTAGCTACCCAAAGCCTATTTCCAAATAGTATATTCATTCAAATTGCTAACTTGCATATATTTTAAGGATTTAACATCATATACCTTTCATTTGGTCAAATACTTTGAAGGAAAATAAGACCTTAAGTTTTGGCCAATAAACTGGCATCCTTATAAATAAAATACTGCTCCAGGAAAAAAAAAAATTTACCTGAGCATTGTTGACTTCTGTCTTCATTTCAACTAACTGTCCCAGCTGTGGTGGTGGTGTCTTGTCACATTCACCATGTAGTAATGGTTCCTTCATTTTAGCATCTATGCAAAGCAACCCTTCATTTCTAAAACAGTGAGATTTTTTTCCTGCAGAACAGATCCAGAATACTAATGTAAACTTTAATTTATTTTTAAATAATTAACATATTTAAATGAGTGAGAGAGACGTATGCCATGGCTCATTGGTGGAGGTCAGAGGACAGCTTTCAGAAGTCAGTTCTCTTCTTTCACCACATGGGCTTCTAGGAATCAAACTCGGGTTGTCAGGTTTTTGAACAGATAGATGACTTAACTGCTGAGCTATTTTGTAGCCCGAATTTTTAAAATTTATTCCTGTCATTGTGTGTGTAATGAGATGCATGCATACGGGTTCTGAGGATCTAAATCGGGACATGAGGCTTGCACAGTAAACATATATACACACTGAGCCTCTTACTGGCCCCTACAGTAAATCTTGATAAAGATTTTGGATTTAAAATTATCATGCTAGGGGGAAGGAGGAGGAGGGGAGGGAACTGGTCTACCTATTAAGTTTGTATGAGCGGAAATAATAATAAAAAATGTTTAAAAATTTTTAAAAAAATTATCATGCTTAATATAATAATTTTGTTGAACAACAAAAAGTCTTTAGGCAAGTTGATATTGAGGGTTTTTTGTTTTGTTGTGTTCTGCTTTTTCCTCCCACTGTACTAAAAAAATTATGAGGATATGGCTCAGTGATCTAGTGCTTGCCTAGTCTGCAGAATTAAATTAGGACTGAGATTTGAGCCCTATTATCATGGAAAACAAAAAACAGGTGTGATGGAGCATGACTGTAATCTCATAATTTGGGAGACAGAGGAAGGCAGATCAGGAATTCAAGGTCAGCCTTAACTACACAGCTAAGATTAAGATTATCCTGGCTATATGATATCTGATTCCAATTCCCTTCCCATACCATCAGAAAACAAATGAAGCAACAAAAACAGTCTTCTTTTACCTTGGTTTCATTTACTTGCAGTGAACCACAGTTCAAAAATATTAAATGGGGTTGGAGAGATGGCTCAGGGGTTAAGACTCTGCCTCATAAGCAGAAGAGCCTGAGTTCAGATCCCAGATCCCATGTAAAAAGGGTAAGAGGTCTGCACATCCTGCCTGGGATTGGCAGAGCCTGGGAAATCCCAAAGCAAAAAAAGAGGAGGTAGAAGCAATCCAGGATGATTCCCAAAGTCACCTGTGGTCCTCCACAGGGACACATAGTGCCCTTTGATATATACACACACATATGTAAATTAAAATAAATCCCTTGTAAAAATGGCAAGCAAGTGTGGCAGCCTGTTTTTAATTCTAGCCCTGGAAGGTAGCCCTTGGGAATCCACAGAGCAAGCTGGCTGGCTAGGTAGGCTTGTCCTAATGGTGTGATCTGGTTGTAATTAGCGACTCAGGCTCACAACAAGGTGAAAGAGCATGATTTCCAGTATTGCCTTTGGGTCTCTACAGGAACATACATCTATGTATACACCCCACCACATGCACACCCAGACATATTCAAAAGAAGAAAAAATACTAAGTAGGAAGCTCCAGCAATAAACAACTTGTTTTAAATTATGTGCCATTCTGGGTACTTTTTGTTCATTCTTCTGCTGTGGATTTTCTGATCCATCAACAACTGTGGCATTATGGTACATGTGATTAACTCTATTACTTAAAAATGACCCTAAGGCTGGAAAGATGGCTCAAAGGTTAAGACTCTGTGCCTCACAAGCAGCAAGTTGAGTTTGGATCCCAGGTCCCAAGTAGAAAATGCCAAGTGGAAAAGATTGCGGCCAGCACTTGCAGTCCTGATGGGTGGGGCCTGGGAAGTCCCAGAGCAAAGCAAAAAAAAAAAAAAAAGGTAGAAGTAATCCAGGATGATTCCCGAGGTCACCCTTAGTCCTCCACAGGAGCTCTCTCTCACACACGATCCATCAATCAATCAATAAATGATGATTCTACGGCACAAAAACAGAGATAACTCAAGCACACCAAAGAGAAGTTTCTAAGTGTTTCCTTTTAAAGAAACATGCATGGGTTTTGGTCCTATCCTGATTTCAGGAATCCACTGGGGTCCTATCTTGGAAGATATATTCCCCCATACATAAAGGAAAATACTGAAGGGAATTTAGCAGGGTTATATGAGAATATAAAGTTTGGTGACTCATGCTTTCAATTTTAGCATTTGGTAGATTAGGCAGGAATATCACTACACATTCAAGATCATATATAGTAGGTTCCATACCAGCCTTGAGAGCCTATCTCCAAACAAACAAAAAAGTCATTACTTCAACATCGCACTAGGAAAATGTAAATTCAGTTATTTTCTGATATAAATATCAAATAGAGTCCTGAATTTAATCCTTAGCAAAGAGTAAACATTATACTGAAATAAATCTAATAGGTCATCTACTAAAACCAAACACTGCTAAAGGCGAGTAAGAAAGACCCAAGTTGCCTGGAAGTGGCAAAGGTTAGAAGGGAAATCTTCAATAAATCTGCATATCCATCTCTCCAAAAAAAAAAAAAAAAAAAAAAAGACCCAAGTAAATGAGAAATATAACATGTTCATTGAAACTTAACAATTAAGCCAACATTCCTTGTCAAGTTGTATTAAAATTTCAGTAGGAAGTTTTGCCAACCTGCGAGAAAATTCACACATACATTCTAGGTCTACTTGGGCTATAAATTAGGGAGGCCATATCAAACTTCAAAGTGTAGAAATGTCTATGCTTTTTTTTTTATTCAATTGCGCGTGTGTGCGCCTGTGTGTGTGTAGTAGAACCACGGGCGAATTCGGGAACCACCATGGACCTCCTCCTTGTTTACTCTGTCCGGGGATTCACAGGCTCCGCCCTACCAGGGCCAGAAACGGAGGCCGCCCCCGCTTCCGCCCGGCGTCTATACGTGGGGTCTAGGATCCGAACTCAGGACCTCCTACCTGTAAGGCAGAGGCTTAAGCCCTGGGCCACCTCTCTAGCCCCATGTCTATGCTTTTTTATGGTATGTATTTAATTTTTTTTATTTTTATTATTTATTCAATTGTGCGTGTGTGTGTATGTATGTGCGCGCATGTGTGTATAGAACCACGGACGAATCGGGAACCACCATGGACGCCTCCACCTCCTTCTGCCCCGGGATTCACAGGTTCCGCCCTACCAGGACCAGAAGCGCAGGCCGCCCCCGCCTCCACCTGGCTCTACCTCCTCTTTGCTTTGCTCTGGAGTTTCCCAGGCTCTGCCTTCCAGAACCGGAAGTACAGGCCGCTGCCATTTCCACCTGGTATTTTTACATGGGATTCAGGATCTGAACTCGGGACTTTCTGCTTGTGAGACAGAGGCTTAACCCCTGAGCCATCTCTCTTTTTAAGGACCCTCTGAACACTCCACACACACACATGTACACACAGACACACACACAGGCACAAAAATAAATTAAAATTAAAAGAAAGCTTGCATATTCTTGGTGGTATCAGGCAAAGACTCTCTGGTGGACTTGTTCACTGTAATTGTCATTCTTGTACAACCGTAGCCAAGCCAATCAATTTGGGGCCAGACTACAGATCTTGGGATCTGGGATCCGAACTCAGGACCTTCTGCCTGCAAGGCAGAGGCTTAACCCCTGAGCCACCTCTCCAGCCCCCAGTATGCTATGTATTTGTGATGGGACATGTCAAAGATGTCAGTGACTTTAAAAATTGTGAGTTTTTTTTGTCATGTTACATAGCACGACAACCCTGTCCCCCGCCCCCCCAAAAAAACTAAAAGACAAAAAGCATGCTGATACTGAGCATGAGAACTGATCAAACCACCGTCTGTAAACACTAGTCTGTGAAATTCCCAACTCTGTACACTTTAGAAAAATACTGCACCTCCATCTAATCTCAATTTCAAATGCAAACTCATCAAGAGAGAATTTTACGTGTCCGGCAGTCCTAGGGATTGAATCTAAGCCTTGCACAGGATAACAAAGCTACCAGAGCTACAGCCCTAGAGTCACATTTTTCACGCCACTTCGTTTTTTTTAAAGCTGGGTCTCATGTGCAATTCTGTTTGTAAAACCCGTAATTTTTTTGGGGGGGGAGGAGCAGATTCAGTGGGAATCGAACCCTGGGCCTTATGCCGGCTAGGGGAAAAAAAAAAGTTCCGCCACACAGCTTCACTGCAACGCCGGTGCCATTGGTTTCTGCCGAAGTGCGGCGCACAGGTCTGCACGCTGCACGCTGCACGCGGACCTCCCTCCGGCTCGCGACCCTCCCGCTTCGGCCTCCCGGGCGCAGAGATTTGCGCGCCACCACGCGCACGCCGATTTTATTTTGAAAGTCGGGGGTAAAAAAAACAAACCAAACCAAAACAGTACTTGGGGAAAGGCACGCCACAGGTGCGACAAGCTGAAAGTGCCCGAGAAAACTTCCGAAGAGCTGGAAGCCCGATCGCCACGCGGGGACCCCGGGCAGGACCGAGGGTGGGGGTGGGGGGGAGAGACACGCGCCGACATCATCCGAATTCGGGTTCCCGTCCCCGGAAAACGCGTCCCACCCTTCGCGAAAACCTCCACCTGGCGGGAGAACAGCCGGCCCGACTGCAGCACGGCGAGGCCCGGGCAGCACCGCGACGCTCACTAATTCCTCTTGCGGCCGCCGGCAGCGCGAACTTTCTCACGGGAGGTTCGACGCGACGCGGCCCCCGGGGCCCCGCCCCTCTCCCGGCATCCTTTGCGGCTGAGCATGCGTGCTGCGGCCGGCCTGCTGGGGTGGGGGCACCGCCTCCCCTAGGGAAGGAGGACCTAGGGATGGAAAAACAGGTGGGACAGGGGGAGGGGAGGAGGCTTTGGTCTACTGAGGGCTTTAATCCCGGAAGTCCTCTCTAGGAGGAGTTTGGGTCCTTCATAGGCCTGAAGCCTGCAGGGGCTGCACGGCCACAGATACCCGCCCTTGGGTGGCGGAGGCAAGTGGATCAGGAGTTCAAGACCCGCTTCGACTACATGGAGGGTTCGAGGCCAGCCACTGCTCCCTACCAAACCAAATAGAATACGAACTGTAGCTCAACCAAACGTAAAAACGACTCGGATGATGACCAATAAGTAAATTGAAACATAAATCTCAGCTTTATCCTTAAAAGTGCTTGCTTTGTAGGCAGTGGCCAGGGGCTTGAAGTTGCATGTTGGACAGAGAGAACCAATTTCTGAAAGCTGACCCCTGTCCTCCACATCTGGGCTCTTGGCACTGCGTGCACAGTCTTTTCACTCACTCTCAAGTAAAAACATAATAAAATTATGCGGTGTTAGCAAAGTGGTCAATTTTCAGTAGACATCCACAGAAACGGGATGCTCTCATTTTGGGAAACTTCGAGTATATTAAAATTAGAAAAATTTGGGCCACTGAAGTACCTCAGCCAGTAAGGCACTTGATTCCCAGAAACTTGTATAGTGGCAGGAGAAAAATGACTTCAGAAAGTCGTCCTCTGACCTCTACAGGCAGGCCATGGCATCCCCGTGTTCTCCTTGCTCTAAATCTCTCTCCCTCTTTTTAGTCTCTCTCAAGTATTTAAAAAAATATAATCAGAAGAATTCCTAAATGTGTGTGTCAAAGGCTAATTAAGGAGGGTTGGTCAGGGACACCCCCCCTTCAATGTTCAACATGAGCAAAGACTATGGGCCAAGATCACGCAAGAGATTTATTGCAGGGTCCCAACACAAGTGGATGCAACAGCAGGGGTTTGTCATTTTTCTCTCAGCTTATGCACAGTACAACCAGAGAGACATTAGGAGCTAGGGAGCAGACACTCAGGTTTTTACCCTGTAAGAGAAGAGATTCAGTTGTCTGAAGAATGTACTGGGGGAGCCAGAGCCTGCCAGCAGGAACATATACACAAGGAGAGAGAAGCCCCAGGCACCATATGGGGTGGAGAGAAGAGCAGGTATGTGCCTAGAGGCACCTTTTTATGAAATGGGGCCGTTATGTCCAGAAGGAAAGGGTTACTACATGATGCAGTAGCACAACAGCTAAAGTATGTTTAAAATGCTTATACTTCATAATTTTGATATCTGAAAGTATAGGATCAAGCAATTACTATATTCTTACAGTCATAATAGCACTAGAAAAATAAAGTCAAATTACTGAAGTTCTCTCTTTCTCTGTAGTACTGGAAATCAGAAGACCATACTTACTACTTTCTGGTATGATGGAGTGTCGCAGTAGGGCTGAGACAGTGCCTCATTCAGTACTTTGTAGTAATCCTTACACCTCAGGCTCCTGAATGCTAGGAATACATGTCTGGCTCAAAAGAACACAACTTATTTGTTGTTTATTTGTGTGTTTGAGTGTTTGAGGTGAGGTCTCTCTAAGTAGCCCTGGTTTTCCTGGAAGTCACTTTGAAATAGGATGACATATTAATAAAAGCCATACTAAAGAAAGCCTGATTTGGCCCTCCACCCTTCCACTGGGACTAAGAGATCACTGTGAGAAAGCCCACAAAAGATCGAAGTCCAAGGCTTCTGCCCTCAACAAACAGTTCTTCTAGCATCTGATTACCTCAGTATCTGTCCCTGCTTTCCTTCCTTAACAGATAGAGGTATATAGGCACCTAGAAGATTGACACATTCCTTAGGTAGATCCAAGACAGGGCTCCCCTTTTTCCTTTTGTCTTTTCTTTTCTCTCTTCTGTTTAAGAAAGATGTGTATGTGGGGCTGGAGAAGTGGCTCAGGGGTTAAGCCTCTGCCTTGCAGGCAGAAGGTCCTGAGTTCGGATCCCAGATCCCACGTATAGACACCAGGCGGAAGTGGGGGTGGCCTGCGTTTCTGGACCTGGTAGGGCGGAGCCTGTGAATCCTGAGGCAGAAGGAGGTGGAAGTGTCCATGGTGGTTCCCGATTCGTCCGTGGTTCTACACACACGCAGACACACACATGCGCGCGCACATACATACACACACACGCACAATTGAATAAATAATAATAAAAAATAATTAAAAAAAACAAAAAAAAACAACAAAAAAGAAAGATGTGTATGTAATGTTTATACCGTGTCTTTAGTGGCTTCTGGCGCATGGTTTTTAACCAGAGAGCTGGGGTCCTCTAGCTAGAGTATGTATCCAGTTTTTCCATCAATATTTGCAGCCAGAGCTTCTGTTCCTGGCAGGCGGTCACCCCATAACAACTTTGTTTAAGACCATGGTGGCCTTAAACTTGGCAGTGATTCACTTGCTTTTGCCTGTACAGTGCATGTGCTAGCCCTAAAAGGAAATCTTGATATATTAATTCTCAGTAGCAATTAACATGTACAGAGAAACATTAAAATTGATCTATTTGACTATTGACACTCATATATATTTACAATGTCTTTGTGTTTTTGCCCTTTACTACCAAATACCACCTCCCCCCACTCCTGTCCCACCTCATAATTTCTCCTTTCCAACCAATTTCCCTCCTACTTTCATGTCTTTGCCTTTGTGACCCAGTGGTTGTCATGTGGGATTCCTGTACTGGCGAGTGCCTGAATACTCTCTTAAGCACAGATGACTTATCAGTGGGTAAATCGTTGAATAAAGAAGCTCCCCTTTTCCTGTCTGGCATAAACAGTCATAATTCTTTTCTTTTTAAATATTTATTTAGTGTGTGTGTGTGTGTGTGTGAGAGAGAGAGAGAGAGAGAGAAAGAGAGAGAGAGAGAGAGAGAGAGAGAAAGATACTGTGTATCTCCATGGAGCACCAAGGGTAACTTTGGGAATCATCCTGGATTGCTTCTACCTCCTGTTTGCTACTCTGGGATTTCCCAGGCTCTGCCCACTAGGGCCGGAAGTGCAGGCCATCACTATTTCTGTCTGGCATTTTTACCTGTGACCGGGGATCTGAACTCAAGACCTTCTGCTTGAGAGACAAAGTTTTAGCCCCTGATCCATCTATCCAGTCCAAGAGTCACAATTCTTGATATAGAGTTCTTGTCTTGCATGTACAAAGTTTTATTCCCTTGCATCACAGGAAAAAATTAACTTGAGGTTCTTTGATTAGGTAAGATCCCAGCTGGGAGAGAAATAGGAAAGAGCACACATACACATGCACACATGCATGTCACAGTGCATGGGTGGAAGTCAAAGGACTTTTCTTTCACAATGTGGGCTCCCAAGGATTGAACTCAGGTCGCCAGGTCTTCGAGCACGTGTGTGCTTCACATGTTGAGCTTATCTTGCAAGCTCAGCTTCCTATTTTATCTCCTGGAAGTCCTCATATGCAGCACACAGTGGCAGAAATAACAAGAGACCTTGCCTTAGAAACAAAGTGGAAGGAGAGAACTGACTCCTGGAAAGTTGTCTTCTGACCTCCATCCATATGTCATGACATACATGTGTGTACCTCTCTCTCTTTCTCTCCCCTCTCACAAAAAATAAAAATATTAAAAAAGAAATCAAGCCCTTAATGGTAAGGTAGTAAGTAGCAGATTTAGGATTAAAATCTGACATTTTATCTCCTACCTCACAGTGTCCTCACTACAATACTGAGTTTAAAAGAGGCCCTCAAAATAACATTCTTCTTCCATTGTCACTTACCAATTACTTGGGAAATAATGTTTAGGAAATGCAAAATAAAAGTTAAAGATTAAAAGTTACATATTGCTTTTACTCTGGAAGGGCAAAGCTAAGAGAATGTAGTCTCCTTATGTGGCAGACCTTTCCTGCAAGACTTAAGATCAAAGGAAACCATTGCTCTTTACTGACAACTTGCCTCCAAGTTGGAAAGGAAAAAAAAAAGAGGGGATGGGGGAAACATTTCAGTGCATCAAGTGTCCATTTAGAAATGCTACAATGAGGCTGGCTCAGAGGTTAAGTCCCTGCCTAGAAAGCATAAGGGCCCCAGTTCAGATTTCAGATTCCATATAAAAACATCAGACGTGACAGCGTCCTGCACTACTGGCCCAGGGAGGCAGAACCTGGGAAACCCCAGAGCAAAGCAAGACGGAGGTAGAGCAATCCAAGATGATTCCTAAAGTCACTCCTGGGTTTCCACAAGCACACAAAGTGTGTCTAGGCAGGCATGCAGGCAGGAAGGCATAAAATAGCTTAATATTTTAAAAAGCTACTACATAACCAGGGCAGAACAAGAAGGTAGACAGAAGCCAGAGTCTAGTGCTGATGCCTGACCTGACTTTTCAGGTCATTGAGTTCTACCCTAAACTCTTATTTCTCAGGGGTAGGACTTAAGATATGTAGATTCCTACCAGGGTGTCATAGTTAGGCATAGGTATCAAGTTGACAGTTGAGGGTTTGAGCTCTGGGCACATTTGTGGAGAATTAGCGGTTGGATTAAGCCCAGAGCAAACCAGGAGATTGTCTAGCTGATGGGGAAGGTTCAAGTGGGTGGGATTGGGCCCAGGAATAAAAGAGAGAGAGAGATGGTTGAGAAAATTGGCATCCTTGTGTTTACTTGGCCAGACATGCTGGTCTGGCAAGTAAGGATCGTTCTTCTCTCAGCCACTATGTAGAGATGGTGTGGCCAATTCCCTTGGCCCTGGTGTTGGTGCATGTTCTCCCATCAAGCTGGACATACTGTAACCAGACTATTGTAAGAAAATAAACCCCTTGTTCCCTTAAACTGTTTGATGGTCATTTATCAGCAACCATACAAGTGAACTGTAGCACAGGGGAAAAAAGGAGATGGGAATAGGTAATAATTTGGCTGATTAAAAACTCTTTATTGGGCTGGAGAGGTGGCTTAGGAGTTAAGACTATGCCTCCCAAGCAGGAAGTCCTGAGTTCAGATCCAGGTCCCACATAAAAACTCCAGGCAGAAAACAAGCAGTCTTTGTTTCCAGCCCTAGTGGAGAGACCCTGGGAAATTCTAGAGCAAAGCAAAAAAGGAGGTAGACGCAATCCAGGATGATTTCTGAAGTCACCTTTGGTCTTCCATTGGAACACACAGTACCCTCTGATACACACACACACGCATGTGTGCGCGCACACACACACACACGCAATGCACATAAGTGCAAAACAAATTAAAAGATTACTTTTTAAAAAAGACCATGTTGTGCATGATGGCATCTAGCTGTAATATCAACACTAAAGAGATGGGAGCAGGAGGTTACAGTAAGCTGCTGATGCTCTAGAAAATTACCCCTTCTCAAGCTTATAGATATAATTATCAAACTCAGGGAGTCCAAAAAGACATTAACATAGAAGCATGTTGTCCTGTGGGCACAGCTCGATGCCATCTCAGACTTTGCCCCATGCTAAGCTAAGGAAGATTCTATGAAACAATATGAAACATCTCATCTTGGGGCTGGAGAGATGATTCAGGGTTTAAACCTCTGCCTTCAAAGCATAAGGGCCTAAATTTGGGTCCCAAATCCCATGTAGAAATGACAGGTAGAAATAGTGACTGACTACCTGCACTTCTGACCCTGGAAGACAGAGCCTGAGAAACCCCAGAACAAAGGTAAAAGGAGGTAGCATCAATCCAGGATGCTATCTCGAGTCACTCTTGGATCTCCACAGGTACACACAGTACCCCCTTCTATATGCAGACACACACACACACACACACACACACACACACACACACACACACAAAGAGAAAAGGAAGGAAGAAAGGAGAGAAAAGAGAAGAAACATCCTGTGCAGGAGGAAGTCTCAAACATAAATATCTTGTCAGGCTCAGGAAGTTCCTGAAACCAACAAGCTTGGGGGTGGGGGGAAGGAGAGGACTCCTTCTAGGATGTGAAAAAAAAATAGCTGGAACAGAAGACTCTCTTGCTAACCAAGTAATTAAGCCCCTGAGCTGTAAAGAGGTGAAGAAGTCTGGAAGAGACTGCTGAGCAATTTGAAGAAGGTCCCAGAGCAGTAAGTCTGGAGGAGACGCTCATAGCAAGTCATATACAGACGGCTCCAGGGGGGGCAGTTTCCATGAGTCTCAGCCATGCTGGAGGTGGGGGCTTTCTGGTGATGTAACTGCCTTTGAATTGTCCCTGCCCCTGTAAATGACCCTTACCACTACTCCTATAAATTACCCCAACAAACTCGCCAGTTTGTCAAGTTGGACCTTGGTATAATCATTACTTTGTTCTGTCATTGAACCCTATGTGGGGTGTGGATAGATGGTTCTGTGGTGTCTCCCCAGAAAAAGCATTTGTATAACAGTGGGAGACTAGCTGGGAAGCAAAAGGCATTCAGAGAAAAGGGAGAGGCATAAGAGGATATAAAATGGGGGTGAATATAATCAGTAGATATGTATATGAAATTGGGGAAAAAGAAAGACCACTAACAACACATCAAACATTGGAACAAAGTTCCTTTTTGTTCAGGCTGGCACAGTTAAACGAGGATAGCAGTTTAGCGTGCATGCCTTCTTCTAAAGATGCTGAATGGTGAGCGTGGCAAGGAGGAAAGGAAAGGACACATCTAGCCAAAGCACAGCGTGGTGCCTAGCTCGGTCGGGATGCTCTTGGTTCTTTCTTCTTCCTTTCTTCCTCCTCTCTACTCCAGTCGGAGAATCTACGACGGTAGTGCTGAGTTAGGGTATATGACCATAGCATTTGAGATGTGCCCTGAACTCCGGGGGTGCTGAGAGACTTAGGTAGGTCAGAATTGCCAGAAAGAAGCCATTAAGACACTTTGCCTGTGGTGTGACAAGTGGCAGAAGATGCAGTCAGATCAGACCCGTGGATTTTAAGATTTATTTAGTGTGTGTGTGTGTGTGTGTGTGTGTGTGTGTGTGTGTGTGTATGTGGGTGTATGGATGTCAGGGCACTGTGTATGCCTGTGGAGGCCCATGGATGACTTTGGGAATCATCCTGGATTGCTTCTACCTCCTCATTGTTTTGCTTTGGGGTTTCCCAGGCTCTGTCTTCCATGGCTGGAAGTATAGTCTGCCTCCATTTGTGCCTGGCATTTTTAGGTGGAATCTGGGATCCGAACTCAGGTCTTTATGCTTTTGAGGCAAAAGTTTTTAATCCCTGACTCATCTCTCCAGCCCCACTTCTTCTTTTTGAAATAAAAGTAATTTTATTTAGTAATGAAAGTCAAACAATGATTGATTGATTGATTGATTGATTGATTGATTGATTGATTGTATCAGAAGACACTGTTTATGCCTGTGCAGGCCTAAGGGTGACTTTTGAGAATCATCCTAGATTGTCCTTTCTCCTCTTTGCTTTGCTCGGATGTTCCCCAGGTTCCTCCTTCTAGGTGGGCTCCAGAGCTGGAAGTGCAGGCCACTGCCATTTCCACCCAGTGTTTTTACATGGGACCTGGGATCTGAACTCATGTCCTTCTGCATGGGAGGCAAAGGTTTAACCCCTGAGCCATTGCTCCAGCCCTTAAAGCAGTGATTTTCTTCTTTTTTTTTTTTTTCCTGTAGTGTTGGGACTGGGACCTAGGATCTCACATCCTTAAGCAGTGAGTGTGTGTTATTGTTAAAAAGGGAGATCAGAGTTGGAATGAAGCATTTTGGACTAAGCAGAGACTTGCTCCTAATGCACCATAAGGCTAGAGAGAGAAGGGAAGGGCTCCGCCTTCTTTCCTACCTGCCTCCTGTTGGCAATGCTCCTCCGCATGCTGCAAAAGCATTTGGACACTCCACATGGGCCAGACTTGAGAATCACCCCTGTGTGAGGGCTTCAATCCCTGCTCAGCCTGGTCGGGGTGCTCACAGTACTGTGCTTGTCAGTTCTAATACTCCCTGGAGGATGGAGTCTTCCCTTGAGCTGCTTCCTCCACTGTCTTGTAGAGATCTAGGTGACCATGGGCAGCCTGGTGTATCTGAGGCTAGACTTGAGAAGTCACCTTACCGCCACCTCTTGGACAACAACAACTGGGCAGAGATCTATGAGACCTGCACTCAGCATGCACATTTCCTGCTTGGGCTATCAGTGGAGACCCCCGTCAGTGCCAGGCTGGTCCAGCTCCGTGAGGGCAGCCCAGGGGGAAGGCAAGGAAGGAGACAATTTTTTCCACAATCCTACAAGGTGCTAGACTGCTGTTTAGTGCTCTATAAGCCACTTCTTTCCCCCTAGATCAAAGGAACCACTCCCTCCTTTATGCTTCTTCAGTTTTTCATTTTCCTCCATATCTACCTCCCTATGAGACTGAACTTTAAAATGTTTTTTAAAAATTCGTGTGGTGTGTTTGTGTTGGTGGAGGGACACACATGTACGAAGATCAAAGAATAACTTCCAGGAGTCAGTTTTTACCAGGCACCTTTAAACTTTTTAAGTAGCTGTGCATCCCTTTATACTTTTCCTGTGTTGTTGGGGATAGAACCCAGGGCTTTGTACATGGTAGACAAATGTTCTACTGTTAAGCTGTGCCCCCATTCCCATTTCAACTATTACAAACATGACAACAATCAGCAAGCAGCCGAGAGTAAGCAGTGCTTTGGATGTCTTTAATGATTCCAGACACTTCTCTAGATAATTGTTGGTGTTGCACTTGTTAGGTATTGTCAACTATATTATCAGAAGTGGTGTTTCCACTGTATATAATGTTCTTTTGTTTCTTGCTGTCTGTTGGCAGCTCTTTGAAGAATTTGGTACAAGAAGTGGAAGGCGATACTTCAGCTGGGCCAGTCTTTTACAAAGGGTCAGTTTTCTTGTAATCCTCAACCCCTTGTGGTCACTATTTGTTTTGTCTATGTCATCATCGATTTCTTTTCGGAGACAGATTCGGGGACCCATTGTTGGGATCAGGGCAGATGTCATTGAATCTGGGGGCAAATGTGATACTGACTTCTAACCAACATACCTCCGGTAAGTGACTTTGATTTCACTGGGATCCAATTTATTTATTTTTTTTTCTTTTTTTTTTTTATTTCAGCTCATACAAACTTATTAGGTATACCAGTTCCCTCCCTCCCTCCTCCTCCCCCCTGGGATCCAATTTATTATTATAATAGAAGAAGCCATTGTCAGATGAACCTGGATGCAAGATGCCAGAAGAAAGTTACAGTCCCCTCTGAGCTGAAACCCAAAAGGCTCAAGTGTTTATTGTTATACATTTTTCATGGATAAACTTGTTAAAAACCTATACTCATTTAAAAAGCAAAATTTATATACATCCCTTACCTCAGTGCAATTAAACCTCCTCCATCGCCCCAGGCTCTGCGAGCTGTGGAGCTACTTACTGCCTCTGAAGTGGCCAAGCAGCCTTTAAGGAGTGCAAGGGGAGAAGGCTCAGCCGACCCGTGATGGATGGAATTAATCTACCACACTGGAGAAACTAAATAATTAAATCCCTAATCACTCCCTGAGCCACTGAGGCCAATAGGGCTGAGGGAGGAAGAGTGCTCCAAGGCCCAGATCAATATCCTAGAGTGAAAGGACATGGAGAGAAGCGCCCAGGCAGAAGCCTTTAGATCAGGGAGGAGCATGGGAGACAGACACGCTGCTTTACCGCTGCCACGCACTCCCCTTCTACGTGGAAACAGATCAGCTTTGGGGAAAGAAAGCTATCCTGCCAAGTACTGAAGCAGGGTAAGAAGTGGGCCTGACTGCTCCCCTGCCTTCTCCAGAGCCCTTCCTTTTCCTCCATGGGATGCATTCGAGGCAGAGATGGATGTACAACTCATTAGACCCCTGAAGTTGAACTTTTATCAGACGTAGAATCTGCACTCAACTGTTTTCTTGTGTAATGCTTCATCCAGTGTGGCAGGGTGCTGGTCAGACCAGAGACGGGGGCAGCAAGGTATAACAATTACATGAACACATATCTGAGGATTTAGAAAAGTGGGGGAACCAGGAGGCACTTGGCTTAACAGAGAAGCCCAGACTAGGTGCCAGGTCTACTCCCAAAAAGCTTCTTATCTCTGTGCTTGAGCAAACACTGTGTAGTCAGCGATCTTGTCCAACACAGTCCTGAAAACACACCCTCAGGACATGTTTGTAAGGGCAAAGTGGCTAAGCATATCAGGGTATCACTGTATGTAATGTCACTATCAGTAGCAGAGAGCACTGTATTCCTCATGTGCTCAACATGCATGTCTACACAGCTTCGCTGCGGTAGCCAAGCATGTTTTCGGCAAGGAATTAGGTACAGCAGTGGTCTCGGACAGCGTTGGGCAGAATGATAAGAGGTGACCTCTACACTCAGGTTTCTCTGCTTCTCTTGTAAATAGTGAAGACAAAGTGACTTGAAATCTTTTTTTTTTAAATTTTTTATTATTATTTATTCAATTGTGCATGTATGTGTGTGTGTGTCCGTGCGTGCGTGCGTGTGTGTGTGTGTGTGTGTGTAGAACCACCGGAGAATTTGGGAACCATCATGGACGCCTCCATCTCTTTGTTTACTCTGCCCGGGATTCACAGGCTCCGCCCACCAGGCCCAGAAACGCAGGCTGCCCCCGCTTCCGCCTGGCGTCTATACGTGGGATCTAGGAACGGAACTCAGGACCTTCCGCCTCCAAGGCAGAGGCTTAACCCCTGAGCCACCTTTCTAGCCCCAAAGTGACTTGAAATCTAAGCACTCAGGAAGTTGAGACCAACCTAGGTTATGGGGGAGGAGGGAAGAGAGACAGACAGACAGAATATAGAGAAAGAAAGATAAGGGCTGGATTGATGGCTCAGGGGTTAAGTCTCTGCCATGAAAGCAGAAAGTCCTGCGTTTGTAGATCCCACATAAAAACACCAGGCAGAAATGGCGGTGGCCTGCGCTTCTGACCCTGGAAAGCAAAGCCTGGGAAACTGCAGAGCAAAGCAAAGAGGAGATAGTACAAGGCAGGGTGATTCCTGAAGACACCCTTGGGCTTCCACAGGCACACACAGTGCCCTCTGATACACAAACACACACACATGAAAAAGAAATAATAATAATAAAAAAGAAAGACATGGGAAGCTAGAAATATACAGAGAGAAACAGAGTGAAGAGTGAAAAGATCTGTATGGAACTGTCAGAACTAAATTCTATTTTTTGCTTTTGAAACTTAAGAAATGGGCTTTAAATTATTTAGAGTTGAGGCCTTGGTAGCCAAGGGAGCCATAGCTTAGCCTTAAGGTGGGAGAGCACTTTAATAGAAGACAGAGCTTAAGGTGAAAGAGAATAGGGAGAGAACTATCATGGCAGCATGATAGAAGGAAGAGAAGAGGGTGAGAGGCAGAAGGACCGAGATGAGCAGAACCGAATTCTTACGTAAAAGTCTGTCCAGGTAGAGCATTTGCCTCACGTACACAAAACCCTGTAATCAAACCAATCCTGTATAAACGATGTGCCGTGACACATACCTGTAATCCCAGCCCTCTGAAGGTACAGGCAAAAGAATCAGAAGTTCATGGTCATCTTCAGCTACACAGAGCTTGAGGTCAGCCTGGGATATATAAGACACTGTCTCAAATAAATAAAGAAGATTGTCTATTCAAAGTTGTGAAGCATTTGAAGTTTGAAGTTAGGCTGATCTGGGCTATAGAGTAAAAATCTGTCTTTTAAAAAAAGTTTTTCTGAAACTGAAATATTAAAAGAGTAAAACAAAATAAAAGGTGAAATAATAAAGGTATACTAAACCATGGGGAATGTGTCATGTTTTTAAAATGCCTTATGTACCTTTTAGAAAGAGAAAGAAAACATATTTTTAAAAACTAAAAATTGATGGGAGTAACTACTTACAGAAGTGAGTTTCTCATCTAAGAGAGTCAGCAGAACTCCACAGAACTCCACAGAATCAAAAGTAAAAATGGTGAGTGGATATTGGATAATTCTGTTCAAAACAGGGAAGAAGTAACAGAACTCCAGTAAAAGTTCAGGATGCAGAAGTACCAGAACATGGGTCATGGTGTACAGATAAGGAAACATACTTGCGTGTGCATGCACACACACACACAAACACACACACACTTATATAACATAAATTGGGGCTATGGAGATAGCTCAGTATTAAAATCATTTGTTGTGAAGGCAAAAGGGGATCCAGAGTTTGGATCCCCAGCACCCTCAGGCAGGCATAGTGACCCATCTGTAAATCCAACACTTAGAAGACAGAGACTGTGGATCCCCAGAACAAAAGGGCCAGTAAGTCTAGTTGAATCAGTGAGATCTGAGTTTAATTGAGGTATCCTGTCCCCAACATAAAGTGGAAAGCAATTGAGGAAGAAACCTGATACCCAATCTTGGGTCTCCACATGCACACATGTCTGTATGAACCTGCATACACACATAGGCACTACATATATACATATGAAAAAAAGAAAAATCTAAATTTAAAGTGGTTATATTCTCCAGAACTCTCCCTACCCACCACTATGACAAGTACCTATCTTCTGAGTCCTTCATATTAGAGAAGTTTGACCAAAAAATCTTCAGATTTGGGGATATCTGGCACAAGAGTAAAAATGGAAGTGGATATTGGATAATTCTGTTCAAAACAGGGAAGAAGTAACAGCTAGGTTGTACCTTAGTGGTAGAGTCCTTGCCTAGCATGTCAAGGCTTTATAGTTGGTCCTAGTGCTGCAATAGAAATTGTCTTGTATTTTGTTCAGTGGAAATGGTTCCATAGTTTAGTCTTATTTTCACAGGCTTTGCTTCTGCCCCTGAATTCTTGACTTCACACCCTGTGATGACTGGTATCAATGGTATCAATTGTCAACTTGATAGGTAGAAAGCAGATCTCCAGACCAACCTGTGAGATACTCTCTAGATTAAAGTTGGCCTCTGGACATGTCTGGGAGGGACTGTCTTGATTGCATAATTGATATAGAAAGACCCAGGCCATTTTGGGTGGGACCATTCTCTAACGTGATTTGGATTATATATATATAGAGAGATAGCTAAATGTTAGCAGCCAAGCAAACAAACTTGAATGCTTGCAAGAATTCATTCCTCTCTGCTCTACCTGTGTATATGTGACTAGTTGCTTCGGCTCCTGTTGGTATGACTGACTCTCTTTCCATGATGGACTGTACTGTGGAATCGTGGACTGGGATAAACTTTTTTTCCTAAATTGTTTGGGTCAGATATTTAGTTGCACCAATATGTAAGAAAACTAAAATACTCCTCGACATAATAGATGGTGAATTCTTGAAGAACAGTAGCTTTGTGAATGTGTGCATGTGTGTGCATGTGTATTCATACATGTTCGTGTGTGTGTGTGTGTGTGTGTGTGTGTGTGTAAGTGGAGGCCAGGGATTGATGTTTTGTGTTTTCCTCAATTGTTTCTCCACTTTATTTATTGCCGTGTGTGTGTTTCTCTCTGTGTGTATCAGAGGGCAACTGTGTGTGCCTGTGGAGACCCAATGATGACTTCAGGAATCAACTTTTACCTCATGTTTTCTTTGCGCTGGAATTTCCCAGGCTCCATCTTCCAGGGCTGGAAGTATAGACTACTGCCTGGCATTTTTACATGGGATCCTGGATCCAAACTCAGGATATTTTGCTTTCCCGAGGCATAGGCTTAACCCCCGAGCCATCTCTCTGGTCCTCACTGAACCTGTAGTTCACTGATTTGGCTAGCCTCGTTGACCAGAAGACTTCAGAGATCTTTCTGTCTTTGCCTCCTTGGTGTTGGGATTATAGGCTCATGCTACTGCATCTGCTTTTTATTTAAGTTCTGGGAATCCAGACTCAGGTCTTTTATGCTTTCGTGACAAGCACTTCATCAAATGAGTCTTCTCCCTAGCCAGGCCAATAACTTTTGTCCATTTCATTTGGCCAATAGAAAATTGAAATATGTTTTACTTTTTAAAATTAAGATGCAAAGTAACAGGCATTTCCATGTCTATGGCGTTTCCATACATCTTTGCTTTGGTTAATCCTTCTTTGCTGCCCCACTTCATCTCCCTGATCTTTCTATCCCCTCTTGCACCCTCCTGACCCTGGTATTTTTCTATTCATTTTGAACTACCTTTTTACCCCTTATTTATTTATTTATTTACTTACTTACTTAAACTTTATTTACTTATTCATTCATTTAGTGTGTGTGTGTGTTTGTGTATGTGTGTGTGTGTGTCATGGTTTGAAATGTGTCCCCCACAGTCTTATGTGTTGGGCAAGATCATGGTACCTTGAGAGGTGGAGCTTTACTGGAGGAAGGCAGTCACAAGGGGTGGGCCTTGAGGTGGATTAGTTCCACCCTATCTCCAGGAGAAGTCTGCCTTTGCAGCAAGCAGTCTGCAGCTCTCAGCTTCCAAGATGTCTGCGGTGACTTAGCCTCCTTCAGCTTTGTCCAGCCAGCCATGCCGCCCCTGCTTTGAGAGACTGTCCCTTCCCTCTGGAACCGTAAGCTGAATAAACCTCCCTTTCTCCCTTAGGTTGATCGACTTTGAGTGTTCTCTCACAGCAATAATTAAGAGTAACTGTTACAGAAATTGGTACCAGGAGTGGGGTATTGCTGTGAGATTAAGAACAGCTGGTACTGGGGCTGGAGAGGTGGCTCAGGGGTTAAGCCTCTGCCTTGCAGGTGGAAGGTCCTGAATTCGGATCCTAGACCCCATGTATAGACACCGGGTGGAAGTGGGGCGGCCTGCGTTTCTGGTCTTGGTAGGGTTAAGCCTGTGAATCCCGGGGCAGAGTACAAGGAGGAGGTGGAGGCGTCCATGGTGGTCCCGAATTCGCCTGTGGTTCTACACATACACACATACATACATACACACATGCATAATACACACACATGCATAATACACACACATGCATACATACACACACATGCATACACGCACAATTGAATTAATAATAAAAATTAAAAAAAAAAGAACAGCTGGTACCACAACGTGAAGTGAAGTGTTGTTTGTGAAGCTGAGTGAAGTTAGTACCCAGAAGTATGGCCAATGCTGTGATGTGGCTAGTGTGCCTTTGGAACTGTTCGTTGGGAGAAATATGGAGAATTTTGGGACCTTGTGCTGGGAAAGTCTTTACGTCTTGGTGGTTGGGCCAAATGGGCCTTCCTCGTCAGAGCTCCGTAGAGAGCAATGCTGTGAGAGATGCAGGCAGTGAAAGCCCAAGTTGTGATGGTCCAGAGGGGAACAGAGACTGTGTTTGCAACTGGACAAGTGACACATGGAGCCATGTGTTGGCCGAGAGTTTAGTGAAGTTTTGCCCTCGTCCTGAAAGTTTGCCTGAAATTAAGCTGGAGTGCTTGGCAGAGGAAATTTCAAACCAATGTAGTCTTGACAATGTGATATGGCTACTTTTTAGTTGTCTTCAGAGTTATGAAAAAGAACAAAGAATCAGGCAGGAAGAAGCAAAAACTGTAAGATCCAAAGATGAAAAGTACAATGGCAAATTTAAAGAGTTGAACCAGGAAGAAGCAGAGAACAAAATGGCTGTTGAAGAGATTAGCTCCATTTGTAAATCAAAGCCTGCTCTTAATTTGAATAATAAGAGAGGCACTAGTTTGAGGGCAAGATCCTCAGGGAAGGCTCCCACTCATAAGAATGCAAATCCTTTCAGAAGACTGGAGCTAAAGGGCGGAGTTCCAAAGCAAGAGTTAGTTTCTCTTACCAAGCAACTGCCCAGGAGTGAAAAAGATGGTCAACATAGAGAAGCAGAATCAGCTGTGATTCAAGGGGGCCAGTCTTGGCAAAGTCGTCCACGTGGTTCTAGTTTTAGAGGCATCAGTAATGCAAGAGGGAGGAGATCGTGGAGTCCTCCTCCAAGATTTCAAAAATTGGCAGAATCCAGGCATCATGAGGCAAGAAGCCTGCAGTTTAGAGGCCCAAGAAGGGCAGTTTGTGCTGTGGAGTTAAAGCCTGGTTTGCCATTGAGAAGTAAAGATGTTAGAGATTCCAGACACAACGTGGGACACCTGCCAAGGAGAGCTGTATACCCTGGGAGGAGTCAGCTCAAGAGACCAACGTATTCTATGGGCAGCTGCATTGGAGGGGTGGAACCAAAGCCTTTTGGAACTGAGATGATTTCAACGAGAGGCTCACCTGTTGGACTTGAAGCTACAAGATTTGGAGTTTGTCCTGCTGGTTTTCGGTCTTGTTATGGACTGATCTTTCCTGGACATGCCCCCATTACTTCCTTTTGGAATGGGAATGTTTATTCTGTGCCATTGTATGTTAGAAGTATGTAACTTGTGTTTTGATTTTACAGGAAGTTTTGGACTTTGGACTTTTGGACTGTTGGGACTACTGATGTAGTCAATGAAGACTTTTAAAGTTGGACTGAGTATGGTTGACATAATGAGATGGCAATGAGTCTGTGGGGGCTAGGAGTGGAATGCCATGGTTTGAAATGTGTCCCCCACAGTCTCATGTGTTGGACAAGGTCATGGTACCTTGAGAGGTGGAGCTTTGCTGGAGGAAGGCAGTCACAAGGGGTGGGCCTTTAGGTGGATTAGTTCCACCCTACCTCCAGGAGAAGTCTGCCTTTGCAGCAAGCAGTCTGCAGCTCTCAGCTTCCAAGATGTCTGCGGTGACTTAGCCTCCTTCAGCTTTGTCCAGCCAGCCATGCCGCCTCTGCTTTGAGAGACTGTCCCTTCCCTCTGGAACCGTAAGCTGAATAAACCTCCCTTTCTCCCTTAAGTTGATCGACTTTGAGTGTTCTCTCACAGCAATAATTAAGAGTAGCTGTTACAGTGTGTGTAGGGTGTGTGTCCCTGTGGAGGACCAAAGGTGACTTAGGGAATCATCCTGGATTTCTTCTACCTTCTTCTTGGTTTGTTCTGGGATTTCCCAAGCTCTGTCCACCAGGGCTGGAAGTGCAGGCTGCCACCATTTCCACATGGCACTTGAGACCTGAACTCAAGACCTTTCTGCTCATGAGGCAGTCTTATCACCTGAGCCATCTCTCCAGCCCTACCTCATTTTTAAAAAGCTAACCTAATATTTATTGATAACAAAAGGAAAGTGAAGAACTCTGACTCTCAATCTAAGGTGGGGGGGGCAAGGAAGAAGCCCCTGCCTTACTCCTTAAGTCTATAGTTTTGCTTTTTCCAGCATACTCTTAAAAATTTGTAGATATATTATGGATCTCAGTGGGATTCTCTCCATGCCCTCTATAGCACATCATACTTTTTTCTGAGATGGAACCCTCTTTACTTTGGTGTTGCTAAATTGTCGTACCACAATTTCACCATGCTTTTCTTTTTTCATTTTTATTTACTTATTTACTTTGTGTGTGTGTGTGTGTGTGTGTGTGTGTGTTTATGTGTGTGTGTTTCAGAGGGCACTGTGTGTCCCTGTGGAGGGCTAAGAGTATTCTACAAAAATATATTATTACCAGTGATTTAATTGTCAACAATATTATCATCTCAGTTGCAACAAAAAAAAAAACAGCTCTAATCTACATATGCATCATATATCTAACATTTCTAACCTTCTTCCCATCTTTCAGCAACTCAACAATAAAATGGTAACATGAAAATTTCAAAAACCCAACACTCCTGTCATGGTTTGAAATGTGAATTGTTCTTCTCCACAGGACAACTCATGTGCTTGAATCTTTAGTTGTTTGGGAAAGTCATGGCATCGTTGGGAGGTGGAGCCTTGCAGGAGGAAGGCATGTGAGAGGGCCTGAATCTTGAGGTTGGTTAGCCTCATCCTACTTCTTGGATGCTTGCTCTTAAAGCTTGCAATGAGAAGTTTTGCAACTCTAAGCCTCCATGATGGATGTGACTTAGGCTGCCTCCAGCTTCTGCCAGCCTGCCATACCTTTATTGCTATAATGGACTGTAAATCCCCACTGGAACTGTAAGCTGAATAAAACTCCCTTTCTAAGTTGCTTGAGTTTGAGTGTTGTCTCATAGTAACAGCAAAGAGTAACTGGTACAACTGATGTCACCTGTAATCATTGCAACTAAGGTGGGAAAACTCATTCTAAACTGCCAAACAAAAAGGAGAAATTGACCCAAGTACTAGCATTCATCTCCCTTTGCTTTTTGATTGTGTCATGTGAATGAAACTGACTCATCCTCTACCATGTGACTTCTCGCTGTGATAGACTGTATCCGGGAACTGTCAACCAATATAAACCCTTCTTAAGTTGTTTTTCTCAGTATGCTTTGTCAGAGCAACAAAACAAGTAACTAATGTAGAAAACTGGTACCAGAAATGGGGTAGAAAGATATACAAAATGTGCAGTTTATTGAGGCAAGGATCTCAAGCAAGTTTTTAACTTAAAGCAAGTTTTAAGTTAAAACCAAGGAGGGGGCTGGAAAAGAGACTGCATTTGTTAAAGGGTAACTTTATGCTGTCTACTGGGAAAATAGGAAATATTTTCCTATAGGGGCAGGAATAGACCCCTCAAAGGCTACAATGTGTAAAAAGGCAAATTAATTTGAAAGGAGACTTCCTAAACTAAGATTTTCGCTAGAAAGATTACCTGCTTCTGGAAATACAATTGCCTAGGGAACTATTTCCCATAAGATCAGCACCCAGAGGCTGCAGCAACTGTAGCCCAAGTGGACCTGTGTGCATCTCCAGTTGGCAGCAGAACTTGACAGTCTGTGTAGTATATATGTGTGTACATGCGCGTACCTGTGGAGGCCTAAGAGTGACTTCAGGAATCAACCTGACTGTTCTACCTCCTTTTTGCTTTGCTTTGGGGTTTGCCAGGATCTGTCTTTCCCAGCAGGAGAAGTGCAGGGCTTTCTGCCTGGTGTTTGCACATGGTATCTGAGATCTGAACCCAGGTATTTTTATTTGGGAGGCTTTAACAATCCCTATATCATCTCTCCAAACTTTTAAATAAAAATTAATATTAATATTGAAAGCCCTTGCAGCTTTTAATACATGCCAGGTATCTATGCCTTCTTACCACTTTGCAAGGAAATGGACATTAAAGAATGGAGATCTCCATGTACCACCCGGTATCTTCTTTCAAAAAAAAAAAAATTTTTTTTCTGTCAACTCTTGGTCTCTTTAAGAAGTTCATCTTGAAAGGTGCGAGGAATGCCGGGAAGGTCATTGGGCTGGGGTCTAGAGCATGATGGGAAAAGAGGGCCGAGTCCAGGGCCAAGAAGGGCCACTCATCTTACATCTGGGGCATGACGGGAAAAGGGGGCGGGGACGGCCTGTGCGTGTTGCACAGAGGTGCTGCGGCTGGAGCTGGTGGGATTCCAGTGGAGAAGATTTTTTTTGCCACCCCGATGCGGGGGTCACGGATGCTGTCGTGCATTCTTCGTCCTGCGCTCCTTTGAGAGTGGCAAGACCGCTGAAAGGTGGGAATGCAGCGGCGGCCGTGGGACAGGTCGCGAGTTGGGGGGGTGGGGAGAGACAGCAGCGAAGGAGGCGGGACCGCGTCACGTGACTGGCAGCGCGTGGAGGCGGGACAGGACCGCGTCACGTGACGGCGCTACGCGGGCCAGGTCACGTGTGGGGGGGCCCTGGGGCGGCTCCGAGGTTTTGTTGGTGGCTCGCAGCGGTTCCCAGCGGTTCCCAGCCAGCGTGACCTCCTCGGCCCATAGGGACCGGCTTGGGGATTCTGGTTGCGAAAGAGCGACACTCAGAGGCCAGATTCGCATCTGGCGATTTGCTACCGCTGTGGCAAGTGATGGAAAGTTCTCGTTGGTTGTTCGCGGCAGGCTTTTTAAAAAGCTGGTTTTGGCTTTTCCATGACTGGCTTGAATAGGTAAACGGCCTTAGAGCTGCTTCATTCGATGTGTGGCTTGGGAGTCCCGGGAATGGCCAATTGTTGGTTGTTGGAGGGAAGAGCCCGGCTGCAAGAGACCGTGATGTCCAAACCGACCATTTTCCCACAGCCTTCCTGTTTACCTGTTGGTGGCATCTTGAGCTCCCAACTAGTGCCAGGCTCTTGGGTCCAGCCAAAGCCGTGTTAGAGCTGAAGGCGGCCAAGTTGGAGTGCCCCGGCTTGAGACCTAAAAGCTGACGTCTAAGTCATCATGCATTCAGCAGTTGCCTTCTGGGGTTCATCTCTCGGAGGCTTGGCCGGCTGGGCAACTGCTCAGCATCCCTCTTGTTGAAGCACCGAAGTGCTTGTCTTCAAATATTCCTAGGGAAGTGTGAGCTGACTTTGCTCATTGGAAGCTAGCTAATCAAGGTGCCAGCAGAGAACGGGAGAAAGGGACAATCTTTAGGGTTCCTGAAGGGCTGGTTCTCATATGCTCACCTTTGGAGCTCTCAATGCAGGTAAATATGCAGGAAAGCAAACCCTGAGTACCTCAATCCTTTTTATCACGTTTTAGGAACCTAGTCATCTCTTGTCAACCAGAAATCTCCCACACAGTGAAAGGCCTCTGAATAAAATTTAGAATGAAAGAGCCTGTGGATGGTGGTGGATGTGGCAAAGCAATGGCACCACAGCAGGGGCTTCTGGACAGAATTAAAGAAGAACCTGATAATGCTCAGGTAAGGCTTTCTTTTTCCTTTTGAATTTCTGTCTAGTGAATTGAAAATGTTAGCATATAGCTTCTGGTTTCCAAGTAGAAACCTTTTCCCTTTTCCTTATAAGGTAAGTACTGTGAAGGCTGGGGATATGTGGACTGCTTGCCTAGCATGTGTGAGGCCCTGGGTTTCGGTCCACAGTGTTGCCTCCAAAATAAGTAGATGTGATATCTAGTGTTGAGATGTTGTCTTGGGAGTAGTAACCTAGTGAGGTTATGATGTTTGTTGTTAGGTGTGGATTATCATTGGAGTGGATTCATTATAATGACCATTGAGTTTCCTTACCCTTGCTATCCTGCTCTTTCTTGGGTGCCCTCTTGGCCTTCCATGTTGATGTATTGGCATTCAACAAGAAAAACTGACTGGATGCAGCCCCTGAATTTTGAAATGCACATCGTCAAAAACTGAGAAGATGGGCTGTAGAGATGGCTCAGGAGTTAAGCCTCTGCCTTGAAAACAGAAGGTCCTGAGTTCAGTCCCAGAGCCCACATAAAAACCCTAGGCAGAAATGTAGCAGTCTGTATTTCCAGCCCTGGATGTCAGAGCCTGGGAAACTCCAGAGCAAAGCAAAGGTGTTTCCTGAAGTCACCCTTGGTCCCCCATAGGCACACACAGAATTGAGAAGACACTGCCTTTATAAATATATAAACCCATTTTACAGTTTTCTCTACAGTACAAAAAGGTCCAAAACAATGGGTTGATCAGATTTTCTGTGCTTTGAATGAAAAAAAAAAGAGTATATGTGTTTGTAAAAGAAACAAGTGTAAAAATGATTAACAGGAAGAGATAATGTAAATATAAAGTATGTAGTATATGCCATATAATAAAACATTATTAACTTATTAACACCTACTGCTTAGAATCTGACAGCCATACTTTTCCCATTTTGCAGATGAGAATGTCAGAGCTAATGTCAGCAAACATCGGCTAAGATTCAGACACAGATTTTAGAGCCTACATCAACTTTTATGATGAATCTCCATATGCAGTTCGAGGTTAGATTATGTAGGATCTTAAGCATTTTGGTATCTATTTTAAGGACAGTGGGGAGCCATTGTTAAATATGTTTTTAAGACAGGGTCTCATGTAGCCGAAGCTGATTTCTAGCATGTTTCATAGCTGAGAATGACTTTGAACTTCTGACTCTCCTACCTCTTGAGTGCTGAGATTATAGGTGTGCACTACCACATCTATGAGGTGCTGCGATTGAACCAAGGACTTTGCGCTTGCTACACAAGCACTTTGCCAACCAAGTTAGATCCCCCCAAATAATCTTTAATAATCAGAATTTGAGAGCATCTGCTTCACAGATTAATAGCCCGAAGGAGTAAATGACTTATAGTAAAATTGAGATAGAAACTTTTTCTCCTCCCAAATTCAGCGTTTATTTCATTATGTCTTGCTTGTTGTACATAACTTAAAAAATACTGTGCTGTAAATTGTTTCTTAATGTGAAAATAGTGATAATAAAAATCACCCTATTTAGACTGTAAATGGATAGAGGCTTCCTTAAATTTCTTTTGGTTTATATTAATGCTTCCACATGAATAGGCTATATATATGTTATATGTATATTTTATATGTATGTATATATTTACTTCTTGGGGATTGAACTCACGGCTTTGGATATTTTAGGGACACACTCTAACATTGAACCCTATCTCCAGTCCCCTCTTCTTAATCACTGAGCTATCACGCTAGCCCATGCATTACTTTTAAAGTTTGGTTGTGTTGCAGTTAGTTTTCATATTACTAATACAACTACAGGACCCAGGCAACTTAGGGGGAAAAAAACAAGAGGTGTATTCTTACGATTCTTGGTTACTCTTCATCACCTTGATAGGAGAGAGTTCATACTAACATTAGGAGCCGAGGGAACTGGTTATACCATATCCATACAAAGAGCTTAGAGACTGGCATACTTTTCTTTCCAGAATGCCTGTATGCGTGTATGCCAAATTACTGTACCAGCCCTCCATTTTATCCACTTTCCTTGGGAATGATCCTACCCACTGTGGCTGGTCTCACATCAGTCAGTCCCCCACAGATTTGCTTAGGGATTGCCTTAACTACTAATTCTTCATAGGTGTACCCAAAGCTCAGGTCTCATTGTCAATTTGACACATGTATGTAACTGATCCAAGGAGCAGATTATTGTGTAAGTGGAGGAGACAAAACCAATGTGGAGATAGGAGAGTGATGGAAGATAAAGGGGATTGGATGGAGTGATAAAGGAGGGAAAAGGAAGGAATATAGGGGAGAGATTTAGTGGTGACAAAGAGGCTGCTAGTCTGGGAGGTAAGAGAACACTCCTGATGAGTTTGTCGCTAGGACAGAGGGGAGAATCATGATGAGGGAGTGCTTTTTAGTTGCTTATTTTCACTTGGAGAAATCGAAACATCAGTGAGCAGGAAATATGGGAAGTTAGGAATTGTGGGTAGTGAAAATTTAAAATAATTATTTTTGAAGTAAAAAAACTAATCAGGGAACTAAAACAGGGATATTAGAAAATAATTTTATGAGTTGGTAAGGTAAGTACTTTTTTTAATATTAAGAATTCTTCCTGATGAGTTGAAGAAGGTGAGTAAAGTACTTTGAACTCTTTTCAGGTGTTGATAAACACTGTTTCTTATGTTTAAGAATATCCACTTGGGGGCCAGACAGATGACAGAGATTAAGACTCTGCTTCTCAAGCCAAAGGTCCTGAGTTTAGATTCTAGATCCCATGTAAAAACACCAGGTGGAAATGGTGGTGGCTTGCACTTCCCGCCCTGGTGGGTGGAGCTTGGAAAATCCCAGAGTGAAGCAAGGTCCCAGAGTGAAGTTACCCTTGGTCCTCCACAGGGACAAACAGTGCGTTCTGACACACACACAATGGATGGATGGATAGATGGATGGATAATCAGGTAGATAATCAGATAGATAGATTGAGTGAGTGAGTTAAAAAAGAAAAGAATATCCACTTTGGGGAGTAGCAAGATTGAGTAAAGGAGCTTGCTGCCAAGTCGATAGATAGATGGATGCTGCCAAGTTGATGGATGGATGGATGGATGGATGGATGGAATGAAAAAAGAAAGAATATCCACTTTAGGGAGTAGCAAGATTGAGTAAAGGAGCTTGCTGCCAAGTCTGATGGAACCCACATGGTAGAAAAAAAAAAAAAAACCGACTTCCATAAGTTGTCCTCTAACCTCCACATGCATGCCATGGTACATGTGTATTAACACGTGCACTCATGCATGTGTATATATACACATACAATAGATGTAAACAAATCTAATTTTAGATTGAATGAACATGGAGTTCTTCATTAAACAAATATTAGGTGCTATAATAAGGAAACTAGTAAGTGTAACCTGGGTATTTTGTGTGCATATCATCGTGCTACATGAAATCCTACACCTCTATAATGTCCTGTGGACTAAGTGAGATTGTCTTCATTTTTCATAAGGTAATTGAAGTAAGAGAATTAAGTAAGTCACATAGGATCATATCTGTTTTTGTCTTCTTTTAGAACCCATGGTCTTCTCTGTTGCATTATGTTTAAAATGCTTGGTTGTTATGAATACAGACATTAAAAGAAGATTCCTGTTTACAGAAGACATAGTTCATTCATTCTACTTTGAATGGCTAGTGCTTGGTTTTAAATTACTATCTAAATGTGGGGTTGGAAGGTGGCTCAGGGGTTAAGCCACTGCCTTGCAGGCAGAAGGTCCTGAGTTTGGATCCTAGACCCCACATATAGATGCCAGGTGGAAGTGGGAGCGGCCTGTGTTTCTGGTCCTCGTAGGGCGGAGCCTGTGAATCCCTAAATCCCCGGGCAGAGTAAACAAGGAGGAGGTGGAGGCGGTCCATGGTGGTTCCCGAATTCATCCGTGGTTCTACACACACACATACATACACACACAATTGAATAAAATAATAAATAAGTAAATTAATATCTAAATGTAAAGCAAGTACTTAAGAGGAAAGTGATAGGAGAAACCACAATAGCAGAACTTAATTTCAGATGGGAGCCAAGTTTTAATCATCGTAGCAGTTATATTGTGTTTTCTGTGTTTATGAGGGAGATCACATGGCTTTGGAACGGGACTGGATTTGATTCCCCTCTGTGTACTGTCTTTATGACCTTGGGCATGTTACTGAGCATTTCTAAACTTCACATTCCTCGTTTATGAAGTCAGTGCTATTTTTGTCTTACAGGCAGGAGCTCTATTCGTGTGATGATTTGCATCTGGGAATTGGTCGATTAATGCAGTGGTTCCTGGTTTTGGGCAATTAAGAGTCTAAAGAAATTTCAAAACTAATTACAGAGCTGCTACAGTCAATTTATTGTGACAATCCTAGGGGGAATTAAAAATACAACTGTCATTCAGTCTATTGTTTCAGAAACATAAGCTTTTTATTTTTATTTATTTTAAGGTTGGGTCTTATGTATTCCAGGCTGGTCTCAGACTTCAAATAGCTGCAGATGACTTGATTCTCCTGTCTCTGCTTCCTGGGATTATTAGCTAAGGGCTGCTATGCTTGTTGGTGCTGGGGATGGAGCATCATGAAGCTACATCTCCAAACTGCCCTTTTTTTTCTTTAAAGCCTTTGTGTTTGGAAAAACGTAAAAACATTTTAATGCCAAGAACAACAAAAAAAAAAGCAGTAAGTTAGCAGACCTGAGAATAAAAGATGATAATCCTTTCAAAGTAGTTTACATTTTAAAAATTTGTTCAATGCTTACATTTTCTTACTCTTTCTTTTCTCTTTTGAGGTAGGGTCTCATACTGTCTTATCTAGCCTGTAACTGAATGTGTGGTCTACACTGGTCAAGGAAGTGGTAGCAGTCTTCCTCTTTGGTCTTCTTACTGTTGGTATTCCAGGCTGAGCTATCATGCCCAGCTTTATTTTCTAGCATTTAAAGGAAACACATTAAGGCTAAAGCAGATTGCGCTTATAAGGATTTTACATAACAAATAAACAGATTATATTGAATTTTTTTCTTAAAATTAACAGATATGACAGCTAGTAAAATGACTAATTGAGGGGCTTAGGATGTAGCTCAGTTGGTAGAATACTTGCCTGGTACATAAGAAGTCCTGGGTTCATCCCAAATACTACATACTACATGGTGGTTCATGCATGTAATCTTAGGATGGGGTCAAAAGGATCAAAAGGTCAGTTGTCATCCCCAGCTGTATAGCAAGTTGTAGGTTATCCTGGGCTACCTGGGGCCTTGTCTCAAACAAAAACAAAAAAGTGAAAGTGCTACATATTTAATTTTACTTATCATTTGTAGATATATTGGAAAAATGAATAATATTGGGGCAGGAGATGGCTCAGTCAGTAAATGCTGGGTGTGTAACGTGAGGACCTTGAGATAGGATTACCAGTGCCATATAAAAAGCTGTGCCTGCAATCCCACCCTAGACAGGATGTTATAGTTAATCCGGGTGTCAGCTTAACACATCTGGCATTAACTAAGATCAGCTGAGACCACCTGAAGAGATAATCTGGATAATACAAGAGCAGCTCTAGATCCCATTGGAACCACCATAGATCTCATAGTGCCTCCCAGTAGTGGACCATATGAAAGGAACCACAGAGCAGAGATGTGAGGTTCTCCAGGAGTGCTCCAGCCATGCAGTTGTCTGCTGTGACTCAACCTGGCTGCCAGCTTCAGCCAGCCAGCCATGCCATTTCCGCTTGAAAAATTGTTTTAAACTCCTCTGGAACTGTAAGTTGAATGAATCTCCCTTTCTTCCATAAATTATTTGACTTCAGGTGTTCTTTCACAACAATAGTGAAGAGTAACCATTACAGAAATTGGTACTGGGAATGGGGTACTACTGTGAGATTAAGAGCATCTGATACCACAATGTGAAGCTGTTTGTGAAACTGAGAGAAGTTGGTATCCAGTAGTATGGCCAATGCTGTGATTGGCTAGTGTTGTCTTTGGAACTGTTTGTTGGGAGAAATATGGAGAACTTTGGGACTTTGTGCTGGGAAAGTCTTTGCATCTTGGCAATGGGGCCAAATGGGCCTTTCTCATGAGAGCTCTGAAGAGAGTAATGCTGCAAAAGATGCAGGCAGTGGAAACCCAGCTTATCATGATCCAGAGGAGAACAGAGACTGTGTTTGCAACTGGACGAGTGACAGTGGAGCCATGTCTTTTTTTTTTTTTTTTTTTTAACTAAAGAACATGTCTTTATTTTTCACTATCTGGAGGACATAACTAAATTGTTTCATCACCCCCCACCCCACTGTGAAGGGTTAGTACAAGTGAATGTTATAAAGCAGATATGAAGTTTCAAGGATTGGAACCAACCATAACTGACAAAAGAACAATTCCCATCTAAATCATCATAAAAATGTTTAAGTAAAAAAAAATAAAATAAAAATGAAAAAAAGAAAGAAAAAGAGAACAAAGGGGCAGTGGAGGTTTCAGATCGAAAAGGCCCTTACATTTCATCTAATACATTCAATCTTGGCTAGAGTGTAACAAAATGGAAACAGGATTACTATAATACAAAACTTCCACTACAGCACGCTGTACACACCTGTGTTCCAAGCCCACCCCCAACCCCCTAATGCTTCCAACTCGGTTACTTCCCAGCCTGTTGGGTCTGTCGACGAAGAAGCACATAGATCTTCTCTTTGATCCAGTCTTTGTTATATGGCTGGTACGTCTGGGTGTCAGCTCGGTAAACAAGGCAGCTAAGATCTGCCAGATCGTCGATAAAATCAAACAACTGGCTGATATCATATGTGATGGAGGGACTGTTGGGATTCATTCTCTTCAGATGTTCTTCATACATTTTACAAACACCTTCCATGCATTCATTCACAGACTCATAGTCAGCATAAGTTCTGCCTTCTGGCTTCTTGGTAGGCTGTACCAGCAAAATGGTGTGAGACTTGTACTGTCTTTTCTTCTCTCTTTTTTCCCCAACCAAATTAGAAACCTGGTAAGGTTTTCTGTTTCCACTGGACACTTTCTATCTCTGGCCACATTAAGTCATCGCGCCGAACGCTTTGCTGCAGCCGCCGCCAACACCACCGCCGCACACGAGCTCAGCCGCTGGAGCCATGTCTTGGCAGAAAGTTTAATGAAGTTTTACCCTTGTCCTGAAATCTTGCCTGAAGTTAAACTGAAGTGCTTGGAGGAGGAAATTTCAAAGCAATGTAGTTTTGACAATGTGATATGGCTACTTTTTAGTTGTCTTCAGAGTTATGAAAAGGAACAAGGAATCAGGCAGGAAGAAAAAACTGTAAGATTTGATGATGAAAAATGCAGTGGCAAACTTAACAGAGTTAAACCAGGAAGAAGCAGAAGACAAAATGTAGGCTGTTAAAGAGATTAGCTCCAATAGTAAACCAAAGCCTGCTCTCAAGTTGGATAATAGGAGAGGCTCTACCTTAAGTGCAGGATTCTCAGAAGGCTCCTACTCAGGAATGTGAATCCTTTTGGAAGAAATGAGCTAAAGGATGGAGTTCAAACAAGATTCTGTTCATTCTACAAAGCAACTGCCCAGGAATAAAAGAGATTTTTCCCACAGTCAGCACAGAGAAGATGAACAGTTCAGGGGATCAGTCTCTAACCCAGGCAATAGTCATCAACGTGGTTTTGGTTTTAGAGGGAGGAAGTCATGCATTCTTCCTCCAAGATTTCAGAAAATGGCAGAATCCAGGCAGCAGAAAACCTACAGTTTAGAGGTCCAAGAAGGGCAGTTTGTGCTGTGGAATTAAAGCCTAGTTTGCCATAGAGAAGTAAAGATGCTAGAGATGCCAGAGACAACGTGGGACATCTGCCAAAGAGAGCTCTATACCCTGGAAGGAGTCAGCCCAAGAGAATAATATGTTCTGTGGGCAGCTGCATTAGAGGGGTGGAACCTAAGCCCTTTGGAACTGAGATGATTTCAAAGAGAGGCTCACCCTTGCACTTTGAACTACAGGATTTGGAGTTTATCCTACTGTTTTTTGGTCTTGTTATAGATTGATCTTTCCTTGATATGCCCTCATTCCTTCCTTTTTGAATGGGAATGTTTATTCTATGCCATTGTATGTTGGACGTATGTAACTTGTCTTTTGATTTTACAGAAGACTTTGTACTTTAGGTTTTTAGACTGTGTTAAGACTACTAATGTAGACTGTACTGAGACTTTTACAGTTGGACTAAATATGGATTGCATTTAGAAGATATGTAATGTTAATCTGTAGTTATGTGGTAAAATGTTATAATCTACATTATGATATTGTGTTGTGGCACACTAAAGACTAAGCATTTCTCAAGGGACTTTGTACTTACCTTGGGAAAAACAATATGTGTGTGATTGTATGTGGATAGCTATATTATCTTAAGCGGGACTATGAATCTTACTGTTTTTATGTGGAGATTAAAAATGACCTAAGGAAATGTGATTAGGTGTCAAGGTGACAAGGGGTAGACTTGTGATAGTTAAGCAGGAGTGTCAACTTGACACACCTGGCATTAACTAAGATCAGATGAGACCACACCTGGCAAGATCAGCTGAAACCATCTGAAGAGATTATCTGGATAATACAAGAGCAACCCTAGATCCCATAGATCTCATAGGATCCTCCCAGTAGTGGACCATGTAAAAGGAACCACAGAACAGAGATGTGAGGTTCTCTGGGAATGCTCCAGCCATGCAGTTGTCTGCTGTGACTTGGCCTGGCTGCAGCTTCAGCCAGCCAGCCATGCCATTTCCTTTATGAAAGACTGTTTTTATCCCCCTCTGGAACTGTAAGTTGAATAATCTCCCTTTCTCCCGTAAATTGTCTGACTTTGGGTGTTCACTCACAGCAATAGTGAAGAGGAACTGTTAGACAGGAAGATCCCTGAAGCTTTCTGACCAGCCAGTTTAGCTGAATTGTTGAATTTCAGGTACAGCGAGAGACCTTGTTTTAAAAAATAAGGTGGAGAATGATTGAGGAAAATACCCATTCTCGACCTTAGGCACTTGCACACACATGCCTGCACATGTGTGCTCACACGCACACACAAACATAAATATACAAGTGTTTAAGATTGCTGGGCTGGAGAGGTGGCTCAGGGGTTACGCCTCTGCCTTGCAGGCGGAAGGTCCTGAGTTCGGATCCCAGATCCCACGTATAGACGCCGGGCGGAAGCGGGGGCAGCCTGCGCTTCTGGTCCTGGTAGGGCGGAGCCTGTGAATCCCGGGGCAGAAGGAGGTGGAGGCGTCCATGGTGGTTCGCGGGTTCGTCCGTGGTTCTACACAGACACACGCACACGCACGCGCGCGCGCACATACACACGCATATGCGCACGGTTGAATAAATAATAATAATAAAAAAATAAATAAAAAAATAAGATTGCAATAGTTACATATTATATTTCCACATAAGATTACATTTTTAAAATAGATACAACTAAAATAATTTCCAATTTCAAAAGATTGTAAAAATTAGTCTAATAACTGATTTTTAATAGATACTATATTTTGCACAATCTTACCAGTGAATATAAAATTGACAGTATATCTATTAATGTGTTGCTTAATGTACCAAAGCAAAGCAATGGTTCTTTATTCTTTTCTTTTTCCTTCTATTTAGACAGGGCCTCATATAGTCTAGGCTTACTCAAAATTACTGTGTAACTGAGGATGACCTTGAACTTTCAATAGATCTGCCTTCATCTCTCATGTGTTGGGATTGCAAGTTGAAGGTTTCTAAGTTTTTTAAATTGTTTTAAAATTTTTCTTGGTTTTACAAGCATATTAATTAATTATCCCTGTCCCCCTTCTTTCCTCCCTCCTTTCCCCCTCCCCTCCCTTTGTCAGTATGTCACTCCCACCTTCCTGTCTGTCTGCTTCTATGGGTCCCAGGATTCCCTCTGGATCATCTGCTCTGGTGGGGTTCAGGCCTCTGTGGCAGATCAAGTGGCTCTTCCTTGGGCAGACTCGCTGATGGGGCACTCCCTTTCACATGTCTAGTGCTAACCCTTAAGGTTTCTACTGCTTGTAATTATTTTTCCTGAGATCCTTGCTAGTCTATGAGTGTCTGTTGGTATTTCAGTCTTTATGCAGTTTTGGTAAGGACAAGTCTCATTTCAGTGAGTTCCTGGATGCAATAGCCCTGCCTTGAGTGGAATATCTTGTCCACCGTTGGACCTTCCCATCTTTAGACTCTTACAATCTTATTGCCCCCTCTTCCTCAAGGTTGCCTGAGCCTTATGTTGGGGAGAGATTTAGTTGGCTTGATTCCAGGGGAGCAGCGTAAGGTCACCTGTATTCTGCATTCTGATTGGCTGTTGTCTATTTCACTGCTCTTCCACTGAACAAGGCTCTGTCCTGTCTGGGTGTAATCTGATTTTTGAGGTATTTGTGAAGGTGATTAAGGATGTATGAAAGATGCAGATAATAGAATCAGATTTTACTTGAATTCCTGACTTATTTAGGTATATTGAATTTATTTCCTTCTCTCCCCCTTTTTGTTTTTTGAAGGAGTATGGACAAGCCCAACAACCACTACCGCAAAGTGAACTGAAAATTACTGCTGTATTTTCAGTTAGTGATACTTCTCTTGGTAAGAAATTGAACTGGATAAATTTATTATAGTTCGTGTTTGTTTAGTAGATCTCTGAGGGAAAAGCACCTTGTGTCTTTCTCCTCCTTTGTAACATTTTTCAAACTGTGGGAATGGATATCGATTGCTTTTTAAAAAAATTAAGGAGGTTTGATTATGTCATAAATTGTTGCTTTAATAAAGATATGGGAAGCTTTAGGAAACTTCTTTTGCAGTTAATATGTAACACACAGATATTATGCATGAATGACTTGTCCCCGATAGCATGTGCTGGTGGTTGCAGCACTTGCAAAGCTGAGATAGAATCGAGAGTTTGATGCTGTCTGGGCTGCATAGGGAGACTCCGTCTCAAAGAAAAGACGCAAACATCTTCTCCCTCCATAAAGTATCTTGTTTAGCATTTGTGTATATGCAAGAACTAAGTTACTGTGGGTTATGGTAAGAAAAAGTTTGAAATCCCTTTTGGAGTTTATTGTTTTCTTAGTGTAGTCACTTTTTAAAACTGAGAGTTTTTGTCCTCAAATGAAATATACATTATTAGTGTTGATACTGAAACTCTGTTGTTGCTTGTGTGTCCTTATTTTGTTTTGTAGCTCAACAGTTGGCCCCAGACTTTCAGCTCTCTCCTCCACCACCTGGCACAAATACACTACTTTCTTCAGTTCCAGATGTAGCTGCTCAGGTTTTTTGTTCTGGTTGCAAAAAAATGCTTCATAAGGGGCAAACTGCTTATCAGAAGACAGGATCTGCTCAGCTCTTCTGTTGCACAGGATGTGTCAACAGATACTCTCTAACTGTCTGCCTCCCACCTCCTTTCAAGAAAACCTGCACAAACTGCTCCAAGTACAAAACTCTTTTTTTATCTTTTAATTTGTATGTGTATGGAATATGTGCATGTGTGTGTTCATGTATGTGTGGGCACACATGTTATATGCAGTGTTTTGTGTGTGTGACAGCATGCATGCATATGGGTGTATACATGCGGTGTCCTGAGGTTGATATGGGGAGTCATCCTGAATTACTCTTCCACCTTTTTCTTTTGAGGCAGGGTCTCTTCAGTTAAACCTAGATTTCACTGATAGAACTAGTCTAGATAGCCAGCTTGCTTGGTGGATTCTGAGAGTCTACCTCTGAGGCAGAATTATAGACAGGCCCTTGCATTTTACTTGGGTTCTGGAATGTAAACTCTAGTCCTGTTTGCATGGCAAGCACTCTTCTGAGTTCTTTCATTAATGCTGAGTCATCTCCCTAGCTGACAGAATTCCTGATGACGTATCTTTTCACTTTCTAGTGTGTAGATTTTTAGTTCAAGCATGTTATCACTGCTTTAAATTTCTTTAGTACATTTGTATGAATGAATTCCTTTCTAGCTAATGGGGGAATTTGAGGATTAGTTCAAAGTTCTGCACCATTAAACAGGTGATTTAGTGTAAGAAGTAATTGGCTAATCATTTTCCTATCTCTTTTCATTTAAATTTTACTGTGAAAAGAAATAAGTAATTTGTGAGAATTGTAGGACTGTTCATATATCCTTCAATTTTGGACAGCCACTACTTAAAATATTTAACAGTTCTCCTTATAGTAATTGAGGTACAGAAAACAATGGTATTACTCCACATTATATAAAACTTATTTAACTTTTAGGAGATAAAAGCTCAAGTGATGATAAAAGTAGTTGTTTATTTTTAATGTCCTTATGAGCTTTTGTTGAGATCATTGTTGTTCTGCAACAGAGAGATGGAGCAGTCACATAAACATTTTTCTTAGTATACTTGGTGAATAGGAATATTTTGCCTGCTTCCCTGGTAGTGTTATTTCAGGAATAGTCTGAGGTTTTTTTTGATTAACCAAGAATCATCTGCAGGAGCAAATGAGATTAGATTTAGTGACCATCCACAATTCCAGACCCTTACTGACAACAGTTGCCAAGAGTAGTAGCATGAATGAAACGTCAAAGATTTTATTTATTTAGTTTTACAAGCTTATTGAATAATAATCCCTGTTTCCCTCCATTCCCCCTCCTTCCTATTCTCCTCCCTTCCCCTCATCAATCCATCCTAGTCCTTCCCACCCTCCTACTTGGCCACTTCTATGGACCCCAGAGTTTCCTCTGGCTTATCTACTCTGGCGGGGGTGGGGGGTAGGGAGTTCAGGCTTTTGTGGCGTATCAAGTTGACCTTTCTTGGGATACCCTACTGATAGGGGTGTTTCCCCTCACTCATCCAGCTCTAGTCCCTAAAATTTCCCCTGTGTGATCTTATCTCTCTTCTATTCTCCATAGTCTATGGAGGCATGTTGGTATTTCAGTCATTCCCTAAGCCTTAGAATGGAGAGAGATTAGGATGGCCTGATTCTGGGAGAGCATTGCTGGTTATCTGCATTATGGCCAGCCATCATCCACTTCACTGCTCTTCTGCCGGTCTAGGTTTTATCCTATAGGATGCTGAGATTCTCTACCTCTCTTGTAGAAGAAGATTTCTAGGCTGAGTGCTAAGTGCTCTTCAGATATTTACAGAGCAGTTTGGTGTACGATCTTCCTACTGTATGTTCATAGGCTGTTTTTCCCCATTTATCTATTTCCTTCCATTTTTTTAGGTTCTTGTTCTAGTTCTGGTTCTTGTTCTAGTAACAGGAATGTGTTCCATTCTGACAAGCTGGTCTTGAGTTCAATCAGAAAGCTGTTGGTTGTCACCATGATACTCATGCCACTATTACTCTGGGGGTTACCTGTTGCTATGGTGAGTTTTATTGCAACTTATAGAGCTCATGAGTTGATAAGGCCTCTGGTTATTCCTCTTCCCCAGTAGCTTCTACAGTATTCCTTGGAACCGTGTAAGTATCCATCAAAGAGGAAGTTCTTAAATCAGTTCCATTTGCTATATTTTGCCCGTGTTTTGTGATCTATTTGTGTTGCACCTCCAGTAATAGGGTCTATGATTTTTTTTATTTTATTTAATTGTGCGTGTGTGCTTGCATGCGTGTGTGTGTATGTGTGTGTAGAACCACGGACGAATTCGGGAACCACCATGGACCTCTTCCACCTCCTAGTTTACTCTGCCCCAGGATTCACAACCTCTGCCCTACCAGGACCAGAAACGCAGGCCACCCCAGTTTCTGCCCGACATCTATATGTGTGGTCTAGGATCCGAACTCGGGACTTTCCGCCTGCAAGGCAGAGGCTTAACCCCTGAGCCACCTCTCCAGTCCTTATGATTTTTTTTTACAACAAAGATTTTTAAACGTTTGTATAATTATGAGTCGCTGACATACAGCTAGAGAAATAAAGAACTTGGTTTTAAGGCTAAGCTCTAAGAGTCCAATGTTTAGAGAGCTTTTGTTAAGCATGTGTGAAGCTCTGGCCTTCATTTCCAATACCACAAAAACAGAAAGAACCTTGAACCAGATATTTTATCTTTTTTGATTTTTTTCTTTTAGTCAAGGCTTCATGTTGATACTTTAATTTTCTTTATTTTTATTCTCTTAGAGTTTCATACATGTATATAGCAAATTTGTATTTTCATCTCTTAACCCTCAATTCCATCAATCTCCTCTTCCCATTACTACTTTTCTTCTTCTCTACCAGTCTTCCTCCTATTTTCAACCTCAACTTTTCTAAACCTCTGTCTTTCATTAGCAGGTAATGTTGAGGTATCATTTTCGGGTAATGTAGACTGGCTTTAAACTGAATATGTAGCTCAGAATGACCTTGAACTTTGGTCATTCTGCCTTTATCTTTCAAGTGATGGATTCACAGGGATGTGCTGCCATGCCCTATAGTATCATTTATTTTTATGGTTAGGTGAGTTTTAGAAAACTAAAATAATTTTGGGGACGGGTGAAGTAGCTCAGGGGTTTAGACCTGTCTAGCAAGCAGAAGGACCTGAATTCAGATCCCAGATCCCATGTAAAAACACCAAGTGGAAATGTCTCAGCGACCTGCATTTCTCGCTCTAGGAGGAGGAGCCTGGGAATCTTATAGTGAAGCCAAAAGGAGGTAGAAGTAATTTAGGATTACTCCTGAAGTCACCTTGGGCCTCCACAGACACATACAGTGCTCTCTGATACATAGAGACACAATATATAAAAATAAAACAAATTTTATTATCTTTTCATCCCTTACCGTAGAGCAGTTCTGAATAGGTCTTGTTAGTAGAGATAGCTGAGTTAGTAAAGTACTTACTTGTCATGAGAGAATCCCCTCCCCATCACCCAGACGAAAATGTAATCCCATCTCTGGTGGAGACATGAGAATCCCTGGGCTCATTGGCAGCCAGTCTAGTCTAATCAGTGAGTCTCAGGTCCTAGTAGGAGACCCTATCTCACAGGACAAGGTGGACAGTGCATGAGGAGGTACAGCACTCTGGCCTCTGTGTTCATATGCATGCTCTCCCAACACGTATACACACCTGCACATAAACTTGCACACAAAATAATATAAAGTATAGGAAGGGAGACAGGATAATAGAATGATTAACTCCACACTGTCTGGATTTGTACTATGGCATTTCTGCTACCCAGTTCGACTTAGAGAATTTAACCTCATTCTTTATGCAATGATAACTCTTATAAAATGGCTCTAGAAACCCCACAGACTTACTTACTCAGTTATTTATATTCTTTGTTATTTATAGCCAAATTGTGCATCATGCTAATTTTTATATTAAGCTTTTGTTCATTTTAGAATTTTTAATATAAAAATGTTTTATCTTATTCACAAGTCTCCTATTGACAGCTGCTGGAACATGTCTTGTGATCTGGGGTTGTGGGTGGCCATTGAATCCTGTCCTGTTGGTTCCAGCAGAGCCAGAAGTCTGTTTTTGTTAATATAATTCCCTTCTATTGATGCACAGATTAGGTATTATAAACTGCGTTTTTACATGCAAGGAAATGGAGACAATAGTTGCCTTACTCACTATCGTTTAGCTGAGAAATTATGGAACTAATGTCAAACCCATGTTACAGATATTTCATCCTAGGCTTTTTAAAAAAACTGTGTACTAGTTGCCCCCTAGTAAATGTTAATTTAGCTCTCTCAGAGGAAGAAGGTAGAATTGTTACATATTTCATTTTGTCTTTGCTATTTTCTTTTTAGAGACATTTTAAATCCAAAGGATGTGATCACAGCCCAATTTGAAAATTCATCTCCTAGCAAAGATTTCTGCAGCCAATCATGCCTGTCTTCTTATGAACTAAAGAAAAAACCTGTTGTTACCATATATACCAATAGCATTTCCACTAAGTGCAGTATGTGTCAGAAAAATGCTGATGTAAGTTTGTTACATTTTACTTTTATTGGTATTCTACTGAAAGATCTGTTACTTTTATTTTTTTGAGATAGGATTTTACTGTATAGCCCAAACTGACTTCAAATTTGAAGTAATCCTATCTCAGCTTCCCAAACAATGGGATTATAAGTGTGTGCTATGCTGCCTTGCTAAAACTCAGAGCTTATATTAGGTGACTCAACTTATTTTATGTGTTTGTCTATTTTTCTATCCTAGATTCGATTTGAAGTTAAATATCAGAATGTGGCACATAGTCTTTGCAGTGATGCCTGTTTTTCACAATTTCATACCACTAACAACCTTGCTATGAACTGTTGTGAGAACTGTGGGAGCTATTGCTATAGTAGCTCTGGACCTTCCCAATCCCAGAAGGTTTTTAGTTCAACAAGTGTCACAGCATACAAGCAGGTATGTATTCTACCTTGTCACAAGTACTTAGGTTTACTTCTGAGCTGGCTCACAGGGATGACCTGTGAAATGAAAGAGTAAGCTCTTCCTCACTGTTCATCCTGATAGATGATTTTCTTTCCAGGAAGTGGAATAGATTCTAATACTTCAGGAATGGTTGTGTGTAGTAAGATGATAAAGGTGAAAATGGTTTTGTTTTGTTTTGTTTGCATTTTTTAATTCTTTTGTCATTGAGACCAAGAACCTGTAATCTTGGATTACCTGACAACTTGTCTCGCTGAGTTCTTTGAGACACAAAGAATCTGGAAATACGTCATCATACCTCTGAGACTCCTTACAGTAATCGTCTACACTGTACCTCAATGCCTGTCTACCTAAGGTATTAGGATGACATTCTCTGAGGATCAAATCTGACCACAACCCTGCCAGGAGGAGACCCAAAAAGAGAAGTGGGTCATAGTGGTTTTGCAGTCTGTCACATCCCCACCCTGAGGCTGACTGTGGGCAGAAAGGACGCCAGGGGAAGCCTCACTGTGGTATGCCAGATTCTGCCCTGGACGTGGAGCAAGGCTTGTGGTACAGTTGGGTTGGGCAGACTCCTGGCTGGGCCTGCTAAATGCTAAGTCCAGTCCCATGCAGGTCCTGGTCAGTCAGTCTGTCCAGGGGTCTTGGCACGCTTAGCAGTCCTTGATGTCCTCCTAGTAGCTCTTGAGCTTGATCGTCACTTATTCATGGCTATGAATTCTATGATATGGTGTCATGATTTGAAGTGAGTGACTTTCTAAATTTTTTTTTTTAATTTAAGAAATTTTTGTATGTGTGTGTGTGTAAATGTATGTATGTGTCAGGGCACTGTGTGTCCTGTGGAGGATCAAGGGTGACTTAGAAAATCATCCTGTATTGCTTCTACGTCCTTTTTTTTGCTTCGCTGTGGGATTTCCTAGGCTCCACCTACCAGGGTCAGAAATTCGAATTGCTATCATTTCCTCCTGGTGTTTTTACATGGGACCCAGGATCCAAATCCAGGTTCTTCTGTTTGTGTGATAGAATCTCAACCCCTGAGCCATCTCTCCAGCTCATGAATATGAACTATTGGTAGTGATGAAAGCTTACTGCTAAACTATGAACAAGAGTTAAAAGCTAAAATTTTTGCAACTAAAAAAGGTATAGTTTTACTGTTTTTTTTAAGTTTTATGAATTTGAATGTTTTTATACTATTTTTTCCCAGTGAAGTTCACTGTGAAACAAAGTAAAAGTAAAGTCACTGAAACTAAAGGAAACAGATCTTTTTTTGGAATGAGTTTTAATTATTTTGGCAGCATCACCCTATTTTGTATAGTACTTTAGGTAGTAATGTAATTGTATAATCTGTCATTTTAATCATTACTGCTTAGTTTTTTTGCATGCATATATGTATAGCGTGTGTATGCATATGTGTGTGGGTGTATGTGTGCATATGCGTTTATGTGTAGGCTTGAGGTTGATGCTGTCTTTCCTCAGTGGCTGTCCACCTTATTCATTGAAGCAGGGTCTCTCAGTTGAACCCATAGGTCACTGATTCAGCTTGCCTAACTAGCTAGCTTTCTCCTGGGATTCCATCTCTGCCTTCAGAATACTGCAGTTAAAGGTGGGTCACCACAATCTTCTAGCATTTACGTGGGATCTGATTCTCACCCTTGCACAATAAATGTCCAGCCCCTGCATGCCTCTGTGAGTGTGTGAGCGTGTGTGTGCATATGCACACAGATGTATGTGTATATATATATATATATATATATGTGCCATAACATATGTGTGGAAGTAGAGGTGAAGAACAGTCTCAAGTGTTCTTTGCTTTTTCACCTTTTTTGATGCACTACTACTAGGAAAGCCAGGCTGGCTGACTTGCAGGTTTCTTGGCAATTCTCCATTCTCTACCTCCTGTTTCCCAGAGGTAGACATGGATCACAGAAGCTCACATGTTCAGTGTGTCCGTGGGGTCTGTGAGTCCAAGCTCGAGTCCTCATGCTTGCCAACAAGTACTTTTCCCACTGAGCCATTTCCCTAGTCCCCTAATTTTTAAAAAATAATCCTGATAAAGCATGTAAGTGGCAATGAATTATTTTAAGGAGTAGGAAATAGTTCAGTCGGTAAAGTACTTTGAATCACAAGGACTTGAATTCAGTCCCCAGAATCCACATAAAGTCTGAGTGTGGTGGTGTGCACTTGTAATCCTAACTCTGGGGAGGCAGAAACTGGAGCTCGCTGACCAGTCCCCTTAGCCTAGTTAGTGAGTTTCAGCCAGTGAGAGACCCTGTCTCAAAAACAAAGTGGTTGGCATCTGAGGAATGACACCCAAAGTTACCCTCTGGCTTCTGTGTGCACATGCTCACAAGTGTATGCTTACCTGTGCTCACACATGTGCTTGCTCACACACACAAAAAAATGTTACTTAGCAAACATTTGATTTGATTTCTCTGAGCAGTTGGAATCATCATTGAAAAATATATTATTTTCTTGAAATTGTCATTTAGCAGTCCAGTTATTACTTGCATAGGAAATTAACTCATGTTATTTTATATATGATCTAAAAATCAGTTGCATTCCTAATTTTGTTACTGGTATTGTACTCTGCCAAATGCATAAACAGTGTTCCTTCTGTTTCTAGAAAGGTTTTATGAAGCTTCAAAATTTTACATTTCTAATTACATTTACTCTACTTAGAGACCTTTTCATGTATCAGTGATAGTTTTGAGGTCTAATGAGATAAGTTTAATTTCCTACTTCTATCTGTGAATTTTAAGCTAATTTAAACTTTTTGTTGATGTAATTTTTTAAAGCATTTTACTATGTGAATGGAAGAATTTTGTGATATAGTGTATATAAATTGTTTAGCATGGGATCTGGGTAAACATTAAAAACTAATATATAAATAGTAGTTATTATTTGTTAAAGCATGAATAAACTTTAGTATATAATTATCCCTCCTATTTATGACACTCAACTTGATAAGTTATCAAGTTTTGTAAGAGCTCCCAATATGAATTTAGCATCGTTTCCATCTCTTGCTGAAGAGTCTGTCGACTCAGCATCCTCAGTTCTGAGGATGGTGTCATGGTTTGAATGTGATCCCCACAGACACACGTGTTTGACTTTCTAGTCAATGTTTGGAAAGGTCATGGCACCTTTGGGAGGTGGAGCCTTGTCTGGAGGAAGGCGAGTCACAGTGGTGGACCTTGCTGTTGGGCCTTGCCCTGCTCCCATGAGGAATCTTCTCTGCAATTCTATCTGCTTTCTCTCAGTTTGCGCTCTCTCAGCCTCCCTGATGTCTGCAGTGGCCTGCACCACCTCATCCTCTGCCGGCCAGCCTTGCCTTTTCCGCTGTAATGGACTGTATTGCCCCTTTAGAACTAAGCCAAGTAAATCTCTCTTTTTCCCTTTTAAGTTGCTCGAGTCTCAGTGGTATTTCACAGCAGCAGAGAGAGTAATTGGTATAGCCTCATACTTCATAGATTGCCTGACTTTTGATTATTTTTGGTCCTTTGTGATTACAAAAACTTTTATCACTCTATTATGAATTACTTTTAGTGTTTTGTTGCTAAAATGTTGAGTAGTTACTAATTTTCATATATGTTTGGGGGTAGGGGTGGATAAGAGATTAAGACAGGACCTTGAACTCCCTCTGTAGCTGAGGTTGGTTATAAATTTTTGGTCCTCTCGCTGCCACCTCTCAAGTGCTAGAATTAGTAGTATTCCTTTTTCTTTTTTTATGTATATGTATGAGTGAGTGTGTGTTAGAGGGCACTATGTGTGCCTCTGGAGGCTCAAGGTTGACTTCGGGAATCATCTTGGATTGTACTACCTCCTAGTTGCTTTGCTCTGGAGTTTCTGAGCCTCTGCTTTTTACGTAGTACCTGGGATCTGAACTCAGTACCCTGCTGCCAAGGCTGATGAGCCATCTCTCCAGCCCCATCTAAGTGCTGGAATTAACAGGCATGCATTCCCAGACTTGGTTCTTTTTTTTTTTTTTTTTTAAGTGGTCTTAGGAATTGAATTCAGGGGTCTGCAGAGGTGGCTCAGGGGTTAAGCCTCTACCTTGCAGGTGGAAAGTCCTGAGTTCGGGTCCTAGACCCCACATATAGATGTCAGGCAGAAACTGGGGTGGCCTGCGTTTCTGGTCCTGGTAGGGCAGAGCCTGTGAATCCTGGGGTGGAGGCGGTCCATGGTGGTTCCCGAATTCGCCCGTGGTTCTACATGCACACACACACACACACACATATGCATACACGCACAATTGAATAATAAAAAAAAAAAGAATTGAATTCAGGGCCTTACATGATCTAGGAAACACTTTCCTGTGTTTGTGTACTTATGTGTGTGGAGACCAGAAGAGAACTTTCTTTTTTTTTTTAATAGGGTCTCTTAACTGGCTTTGAACTTGCCAGGTAGATCACTGCTTGGCCAATGAACCCCCAGCATCTGTCTGTTTCTGTTTCTCCAGTGCTGGGATTAGAAGAGGGTGCTGTCTCAGGACATTTTTAAATTGGGTTATGAGGATCGAATTCATGTTTCCAAGGCAAGCGGTTTATTGACTTGAACGGTTTCCTTAGCTATTAGTTTGTATGGTTTTAATTTTTTTTTAAATTTATTATTTATTCAATTGTGAGTGTATGTGTGTGTATATATAACCATGGACGAATTCGGGAACCACCATGGATGCCTCCACCAAAAACCACAGGCCGCCCCTGCTTCCATACATGGGGAATAGGATCCGAACTCAGGACCTTCTGCCTGCAAGGCAGAGGCTTAACACCTGAGCCACCTCTCCTGCCCCTGTATGGTTTTAAATTTATTAATTTTTATTTATTTACTATATTTGAGGCCACACTTGAAGTTGCTATGTAGTCTTGACTGGCCTCAAATTTCTGGTCCTTATCGTGGAATCACAGGTGTGTTCCTGGCTTGCATTTCATTATTGTATAAATTATTCCATCTTTCAACTTTCAGAAAAGTTTAGTGTGGTCTCATCGTTAAGTAGAGGCAGCTTTAAAAAAAAAGGTTGCAAAAAAAAAAAAAAAAGGTTTATGTTTAACTCTGGGTACATGTGTGTAGACCAGAGTGACTTCCAGTTGTCGGTCCTTGCCTTCCACCTTGTTTGAGATGGGCCTCTTGTTGGCTGCCACTGTGTTTATCAGGCTACCTGGTTCATGAACTTCTGGGGATTCTCCTGCCCAATTCCCATCTTGCTGTAGGAGCACTGAGATTATAGATGCATTACTGAATCCGTCTTTATGTGGGTTCTGGGGATCTGAACTCAGATCCTCTTGCATGACAGACACATTACCTACTGAACAATCTCTCTAGAGCTTTTTCTTTTCCTTTTTGAAATAGTAAGGTAATCACGTATGCTCATACACATCTTTATGTTACTTTGTTTTCTTTAGAATTCAGCCCAGAGGCCTCCCTATGCCTTGGGGAAAACACTGAGACCCTCAGCTGAAATGATAGAGACTACAAATGACTCAGGAAAAACGGAACTTTTCTGCTCTGTTAATTGTCTATCTGCGTATAGAGTTAAGACTGTTACTTCTTCAGGTAAGTGTTTACATTTGATAAATGTGTAGATCGAGGGACTGTTAGAGATGACAACTGCTGCTCTTTGATTTTGTTAGAAACTACATTTACTTATGGGTTAAAAGTCCAAGGATCTCTGGCCCTGAATCAAGGCCAGCAGTATGCTGAAACTGTTGGTTTCAAGCAGGAGCCTAAAAAAAGTCTTTCTCTGGTCTGTTGGCCATTTCAAAAATCTGCAAATGTAATGGTCAATTCATTAGAAAGAAACATTCCCTGGGCATAATTTTAGCACTGTAGTTCCATTCTTGGGAGGCTAAGGCAGAAGGATGGAGAGTGTGAAATTCTCAGTCTGGCTACACAGCAATATTCTGTCTCGCGGGGTGGAGTTGGTGGGGGAGGGTGCCACAGAAACAGCTGAGTCACTGGTGATAGATGTGGATTGATAATTATTTAGTTTTAATAATGGATTCCAGGATAGCCATATAATGCTTAATCTTTACGTCACTGATTTAATTTATTCATTAAAATAAAGTTGAACCTGTTAACAAAAAAGATACTAAAAAAAAAAAAAAAAAAGTCCAAGGATCAATTTACTTAAATTTTTAAAATATTGTGTGTACATACCATGGTGTGTGTGTTGAAGTTAGAGGACAACTTTGAAGTTGGTTTTCTCTTTGCTTTCATATGGGTTCTGAGGATAAAACGTAGGTTTCAGGCTTACACTCAAGTGCTTTTACCAATGAACTATCTTACCAGCCCTGATTTACTCTATGAGCTGATAATTAAGTGAAAATAGTTTGCCACTGATATTCTTGGTTTTAGGCTAGTGTTATATGTAAGAAAAAAGAAAAAGATAAGCTAGTATTTGATAAGTGGGAATTTATTCTGGTTTGCTGCTATAATTAGATTTGCAGATTATTGTAAAGTTTCTTTTATATTTTTCATAGTTATAATTAACTTTCAGTATCCATGGATTCCAAATCTATAGATTGAACCATTTGTGACTCAAAATATTCAGAAAAAGTGCATATAATTGAATTTGCACAAATACTTTTTCTTATAATTACTTTCAAAACAATATAGTATAGCAACTATTTATGTGATGTTTACGCTCTACTAGGTATTATAAGTGATGTAGGGGTGATCTACAAGATGATGTTTGGAGGATGTACAGAGAACACATGCAAATATGTGGTTGCTTTTTCATGTCTGGGACTTGCGCTACCTGTAGATCTTTATCCAGGAGAGGTTGTTGATGATATTTAATTACTTTCTTTATAAAACTATGTTTTTGTTTCATGCATTCATATGTATTAATACTGCTTATTATTTTTCATCTCTAAGGTGTCCAGGTTTCGTGTTATAGTTGTAAAACCTCAGCAGTCTCTCAGTATCACCTAGCTATGTCAAATGGAACTATTTATAGCTTTTGCAGCTCTAACTGTGTGGTGGCTTTCCAGGTATGATCTAAGGTGATATTTCATTAAGAGAGAGAGAGAGAGAATATGAATGAGAATATACATGCATGCTTGCCCTGGTGCTGCATGGGTGAAGATCAGAGAACAACTTTCAGAAGTTGATTCTCGTTTACCACGTGGACTTCCAGGGAGGGAATTTGGATCACCAGATTTATGGATGCTTTATCCACTGAGCTCTCTTGCCAGCCTATTCCCTCTAGTTCTGTTAGGCAAATTGATGGTTTGGGCAAAATGTTGACTGCCCGAGATCAAGATATATAAAAGATTTTTCCTTTAAGACCATCTTTTTTATTTATTTATTTATTTAATTTTTTATTGTGTGTGTGTGCATCTGCCTGTGGCCGTGCTTGTAAAGGCTCAGTGGTGACTTCAGAATCATCTTGGATTGGTTCTACCTCCCTTAAGGCAGAATCTTAACGCCTGAGCCATCTTTTCAGCCTCTTTTTTTTAAAAGTATATATCAAATGTTTAGTTCTTTTGTTTTTTGTTTGTTTAGTTTTGTTTCAGTGTTTTTAAAAAAATATTTTATTTATTTTATATGTGTGTGAATGTGCATCAGAGGGCACTGTGTGTGTCTGTGGAGGGCCAAGAGTGACTTTGGGAATTATCCTGAATTGCTTCTACATCCTTCTTGCTTCACTTTGGGGATTTCCCAGGCTCTGCCCACCAGGGCTGGAAATATGGGCCACTGTTTCCAAGCCTGACATTTTTAAGGCGGGACGTGGGTTCCAAACTCAGGTCCTGTTGTTTGCAATACAGAGTCTTACTCTCTGAGCCATCTCTCCAGCCCTTGTTTTAGTTTCTGAGACAAGGTTCATATTATAGCCACAGCTAGCTTGGAACTTGTATGTACCCAAGGATGATCTTGTTTGTACTTCCCAAGTGTTGCGATTATATGCATATCACACCGAACCCATTTTGGCTCTTTCTTTTTCAAAGAAGTACAGGCTAGAGTGAAGGGTGGTTTGAGAGGTGGTATGGTGAAAAAAATAGTAACATATCTGGACTCATCTTCCTTTCATCTTGGGCCAGAGACCTAACGATTCTGGTAATGGAATTGTAACTTCCCCTTGTCCTATTTCTCTTCTTTCTGCAATATACATAGAGTGAAGAGTTGCTTGATTTTCATGAGTGAAGGTAAAAGAAGTATTTGTGGCCATTGTCACATTTGTCATCAGGAGTTGGTGATGGTCCTGAGGAGGGCACCTTTGGGGAAATACACAGGAATCCTGTTTGAATGTTTTATTTCTTAATCCTATTCTGAAGTATGCCATTGAAATTTCTGTTAGAAGTATAAAAATACTTGGAGATTTAATTTATTAAAATGAAATAATTAAAAGGATTGTTACACTATCTTTGAGTTGATGAAATTTTCATTTTGTGTTCATTCAGAATGTATTCAACAAGCCAAAGGAAACGAACTCTTCATTGGTACCCCTCTCTCAGGGTCAAGAGGTTGTGCTCACACCCATGGAGTCAGCAGAGTCAGCAGGAGAGAGTGTCCCGGCGCCTGGCACTGCCCCTGCTTCCCTCAGTAGCTCCATCAGTGGCCCTGCAGCAGCTGCTCTGCACACGCTTGCTGAGCAGTCCCAGCAGGTGGCTTTAACCCACACGCTAATGAAACTCAAGTGTCAGCAGTGTAACCATCTATTTGCATCAAAACCAGAGCTGCTTTTCTATAAGGTAAAGAGACATAATGAAAAATGAACAGGTCAATATTTTTTTCATCTTTGGCATTTACTGAGTTTGCCACCCTCTCCTCCTGGGAATTGAACCCCAGGACCACTATGCATGCAGTGCAAGCACTAATCTGTATTGCAGCACTACACCTATCAGTTTGCTTTGAAACAGGAAGGAAAATGATTGTTTAAAGGGAAAGTTGCTGTTTAAATCTTATGACTGCTTTTTATTTTCAGGGTAGAATGTTTCTGTTTTGCAACAAGACTTGCTCTGAGGAATACAAAAGGGAAAATAAAGTTATGGCACTATGTGACTACTGTAAACTGCAGAAAATCATAAAAGAGACTGTGCGATTTTCAGGGGTTGACAAGCCATTCTGTAGTGAAGGTAAGAAGAGGTTTGGTTTTGTGTACGTAGTATGCGCTGTTCTGCTTCATTTCATGATATATTGGGCAATTCATTCAAAATTACTAATTTTTCTGTTCTGAAGTATAACTTGAGAATTTTTTAAAAGTTGAGTTTGTACTGTTTTCCTTATGATCTGTCTTTTTTAAATGTTGCAGTAAATCTCAGCAAAGAAAAATTATCTAAAGATAATGAAATCAGTAGTATTAGTGTAAAACATCTCATGTTTAGCTATGAATTTGGAGAACTTTTTGTTCTTGGTTAGAGAAGACTTTTATACCTTTGATATTTCTGGATGTAGATGGTTATTACTAAGAGCATGATTAAAAGTTGATAGGAATTTTTCATGAATATTGAAACTGCTCTATAGCCTACAGGCAAATAATTGTGTCAGATATTTAGATATTAGCTTATCTTTATTTTTTTAATGTTCCAAAAATCTTTAATAATGAACACAATGAATACAATTCTGTTTTCAACAATTAAAACCAACTTGTTGTATAGACCAAGTACAAAAAAAAAAACCCGTATTTTTCAGGTCCAAGAAATCATGTAATCTATTTGTAAGAGCAAACATAATCTTTTTTGAGAGGATTTAAAATTTTACATATAGCTTAGAACAAGGCAGATAGAGACACAACACACTAAATGCTTCTTGTTCTCTCTGGCTACTCTGAATGTAAAAGCAAGTAAGGTAGGATGTTAACCAAATCTTTCTGTTCAAGGGATAAAATTTTAATTAAGCTTGGGATTGAACATCAAGCTTGGGATAGTGACATACATCTGTTTAACAATTTTTGTTGGTGGTGGTAGTGGCAGTGATTGTTTTTTGAGACAAGTTCCCTTGTAGTCTACTTTGACCTTTAACTCAATTATGTAAATGAGGCTGGCCTTCAATTTATATCCTCCTTTCCTCCACCTCCCAAATGTTAAGATTACAGCCATGAGCTACCACACCTGTCTAGAAATCAGGTTAAACTTTGTGTTTAACACTATAGACACTTACTTCACCTTAAAGTTAATGTGATCTTTGTTTCTTCCCTTTCATCACTTCTGATGTTAGTTTGCAAATTCCTCTCTGCTCGAGACTTTGCAGAAAGATGGGGAAACTACTACTGTAAGATGTGCAGTTACTGTTCGCAAACATCTGCAAATTTGGTAGAAAATCGATTGGAAGGCAAGTTAGAAGTGTTTTGTTGTGAAGATTGCATGTCCAAATTTACAGTTCTGTTTTATCAGGTAAATATGCCATTCCTCTTCCCATGAGTGTATGCATGCTTCTTTGTCTGTGTTTGTGTCTGTGTGTGTGTGTCTGTGTGTACCTAGGGCATTTGAGTATGCGTGCCTGTGGAGGCCTAAGGGTAACTTTGGGAATTATCCTGTATTGCTCTACCTCTTTATTATTTTGCTCAGGGGTTTCCCAGCCTCTGTCTTCCAGGGCAGGAATTGAAGGCCATCACCATTTCCACCTGGAGTTTTTCCATTAAGTTTGGGATCTAGTCTTAGGTCCTTTTGCTTGTAAGGCTAAGGCTTTAACTTTTGAGCCATCTCTCCAATGCCTTTTTGGGCTTTCTGAAATTAGTGCTAATCATTTTCAATTTAAAGTATGTTCAGATTATGGGAAGAACAATGTGTTAGGGCTGGACAAAATAAATTAAGGGCCCACTGTAGAAAACTGATTGTGGAGAAAAGAGTTTAGTATTTCTGGAGGTTCCCTTTCTACCTCACCCTGGTATTGGAAATTGAATTTAGAACCTCACACATGCTAGAACTGTTATCACTGGCTTGAGATTTTGTTCTTTGTTAATTTGTTTCTTTTGTGCTTTTTTGGGGGGGCTTGCTTATAAAGTGCATTGAGTTGTTTATATCTTCTAGGTTAGAATTTTGCATGGTAGTGCTTAAGTGCTTCTTTCATTCAGGTTACTCAGGAGCTTGAAGTCAGAGCTTGTTTTTATTTTCTAAGTCAATTGATAGACGAACAGTCTAATCTACTTTTACATTTTTGAAAGACATAACAGTGATGGGTACAGTTAATTGAACCAACAATTTAAATTTGCTCCCAAGAATTAAATGTATTGTTGCCAATACATTTAGAAAAAGGGTAGTCCAGGGAAGTTAGTAACATGTCATTGAGGAATCGAGTAGGCGACAACTAGCTAGCACTCACAACATTCTAGTGAAATCATTATTCATGTGTTGTTGCAGTTTGCCTGCATGGCTGCTGATTAATGACAATCAAATGGCTTAAGGGAACAAGGGATTTATTCTCTCTTATGATTACTGGTTAGAGTTCTTAGTCCAGCTTGATGGGAGAGCACACATCAACACCAGGGTCGAGGGAACTGGCCACACCATCACCACATAATGACTGAGAGAGGGACAATCCTTACTCACCAGATCAACATGTCTGGCCAAGTGTACAGGATGCGGACTCTCTCAACCAGCTCTCTGTGATTTATTCCAGGGCCTAATCCCACCCACCATGGACTGAACCTTCCCCATCAGCTAGACAATCTCCTGCAGGGTCGCTCTGGGCTCAGCTCATCTAATTCTCCACAAATGTGCCTAAAGCTCAAACCCTCAACTGTCAGTTGACAGTTGTGCCCAACTATGACATGTGCCTACTTAATTCTAAATGTAATTTTCTTGAGGGGGATGAGACCTTTTAATTATATGAGGCAGTACCAATCACAGTACTTAAAACAAAGGTTGCTTAATTAGGTATTTGTTGAGGAATCAGTCTTATGATTCCAAAACCCATATTCTTACCATATGTCTATTCTTAGTCTTCCAAAATGAAATGTCTTTGTATTCTTTTGTTAGTAATATTAGAAACAACAACTTCTATAGTTTTTCAACCTAGATCATCTATAGGAAATGAATAATAGCATACATTTTTAATTATAGTATTAAATTTAAGTTAGATTGAGATTGGAGAGATGGCTCAGTTTTTAAAGTGCTTGTCACACAAGCAGGATTGGAGTTCAGATCTCTAGATCCTGGACATGGGCTGGAGAGGTGGCTCAGAGGTTAAGCCACTGCCTTGCAGGAGAAAGGTTCTGAGTTCGGATCCTAGACCCCACGTATAGATGCCGGGCGGAAGCGGGGGCGGCCTGCGTTTCTGGTCCTGGTAGGGTGGAGCCTGTGAATCCCGGGGCAGAGAAAACAAGGAGGAGGTGGAGGCGTCCATGGTAGTTCCCGAATTCATCCGTGGTTCTACACACACACATACATACACACACGTGACACACGCATACACACACAATTGAATAAATAATAAAATAAAATAAATTTAAAAAAATAAATAAAAATAAAAATGTTGGACATGTGTAGCTACCCATCTTAATCCCAACCCTTGAAGATAGAGCCTGGGAATCTCCAGAGCAAACTGACTAGATACTAGCCCTGTCAGCTAGCTTTGGGTTTGATTAGAGATCTGGACTCTAAACATGGTAGAAGAATGAGGATAATGCTCAGTAGTAACCTTGGGCCTTTCTCCTTCTTTCTCCCTTCACTCTCTCTCTCCCATACATATTCCTCTCCCACACACATATACATGAAAAAAAAGTGAGGAGTCGTCACAGTTATTCTTTCTGCTGCTGAGAGACAACACTCAAAACAACCAGCATAAGGGAAGAAGGGAAACTCTGTGGCTTATGGTTCCAGAGGGGAGACGAAGTTCACTGTAGTGGGAAAGGCATGGCAGGCAGCAGAGTCCAGAGTCACTTAGTTTTGCAGACAGCATGGAGGCTGGGAGGGCTAGTGCAAGCTACAAGAGCAGTCTGCTGTCAAAGGCAGGGTGGGGCCTAACAAGCCTCAAGCTCCATCCCCTGTCATGTGCCTTCCTACAGCAAGACTCCACCTCCCAAAGATGCGACCTTTCCAACATTCAGCATTAACTAGGGATTCAAACATATGAATCTGTGGGAACAAATCAAATTCAGATCGTGACAGAAGTCTTACATTTCAGTCTCAGTTAAATCATGAAAACCTTGTTTCATAGTGTCTTTGATCTACAATTAATATTCTCTTTTAACTTTTCTTTCTCAGATGGCTAAGTGCGATGGTTGTAAACGTCAGGGTAAGCTAAGTGAGTCCATAAAATGGAGAGGCAATATCAAGCATTTCTGCAACCTATTTTGCGTCTTGAAGTTTTGTCATCAATATAGTATGAGTGACCCAGTTCAACAAAGAAAAGGTACAATTAAACTTGGCTTTTGGGATCTTTATCATTGCTAAAATGTACTGTCAGCACCCACAGTTGAAAATGATAAATAAAAACACAAGTTCACTGAATTCAACAGTCTTGAGTTTTCCTAAATTTTTCTTTTTTTTTTTTTTAATCTTTTTTTTTTTTTTTTTCCGGTGCTGGGGACCGAACCCAGGGCCTAGCGCTTGCTAGGCAAGCGCTCTACCACTGAGCTAAATCCCCAACGCCTAAATTTTTCTTTAAAGACAATTCTTGAGGGAAAATTAATTCTGATGTTTTTGCTATCATAATCAAACATAAATATGTAATTCTTTGTAAGATTTTAACTGCTTTTGATTAGACCTATGTGAACATATATAGCTTACAGTAAGGGATACATTCTGCCTAATAAACTGGAAATTAAAAATTAAAGTAGAAGATCTAAGTGTGTTGATGTAGTTACTATGAGTGGTATAGGTTAAATTCCAGAACTTGCTTGCAGCTAAAGAAAAAAGAGTAACACATTAATTATCTCCGAAAAAAAATAAAGTAGACCAGTTCTTCATGGGTAGCAAAGTTTTTACTGTCTCACATAAAATGATTTTCCAAGTAGGACAACTAATGTAGTGAAAAATCAGCATAGTTATGTGGTATGTCTTAAAGTAGTTTCCCTAAGTAGTACTTTCTAGTATCAGATCAGAAATCCTTGATACTTTGTTCTCTGATCAAAGTCTGACATGCTTTATAAATGACCAAATCCACGTGTTTTGGCCCCTTGCAGTTTCACTCTTGCCCACTTTTGTACTCATTACTTTTATGTGCCCTGTGGTAATCTGTGGTAGCCATTCCTTCCCAGGACGAGTCAGGTTGTTGGTGCAATACTCATTTTATAATGAGTTACTAGAGGGGTGTCTCTATGCCTGGAGGAAGAACTCTAAAGGGAGAAGGTGGAGGAGGGAAGGAGAGAGGTAAACAGGAGGGAGAAAAGGACAGATACTGTGTGTTTCCTGTCATGTGTGTAGTCAAGCAGAAGTGGAACTATTTGGGAGAAAGAAGGACATCACAGAGGGGAGACATGGGAGAATATCGGGGCGGGGGGGTGAAGTGAGCAAAATACAGTGGTGCACATATGAAAACATCTTTATGAAGCCAATTCCTTTGTGTGTTAACTAACCACAAAAACAAACAAGCAAAAACCAAACCAATGGTAGATGAAATCTCCTTCATCAATTTATCAAAATTGTTATGTGAAATTTTATTTGAAACAAACAAGTATAAGCTTTTTAATATTCATTAATAGAGGGTTGGGAAGATAGTTTAGTGGGTATAAGCAAAAGAACCTGAATTTAGATCCCCAGATCCCTTGTAAAAATATTGGTGCCCTATAATTCAGCCTTGGAAGATGAATCCCGGAAAACCCCAAAGCAAAGGAATAAAATGGAAGAGCATCCAGGATGATTCCAGATCTCATCCTTGGACCTCCACAGGCACACATTTAAGTGCACTCTGGTACACATGCCTGCACACACATGTACACCCACCCACTTGCAAAAATTTACTAATAGAATAGCCCACTTAATCCCAAAGCTAAAAACACCTGGTATTTTCACCAGTTAAATGTCATTGAAGCTTAAGAGTTTTACAGATCAGGCTCCTTCAAGCCCTAGTGAGCAATAATTTAACCAAAACCACCAAACCAATGTTATACAATGTTAAGATGTTTGTATTGCTTCTTGAAAAACTACCTGTTAAAATAGATTTTATGTGCATGCTGTCTTTTTATTTATATTGTGTCCTGCTTTTTTGTTCAATTTAATCTGTATTTTTCTTTTTTATTTTTAAATGGAACACTTTGTGAATTTGCATGTCTTCCCTAGGGGCCTTGTTAATCTTTATATTGTTCCCATTTTTTAGTAGTTGTACGGCCAAAGCCAGCACCAGTAATTATTCCTAAGGCACAAACTACTTTGGTGGCGCTCCCTTCTCCACGAATAGCTACAACACCAGTTATTACCAGTGTGGTGTCATTGGCAAAAATACCTGCTGCTCAACCCACAGGGAGAACTATCACTGCTTTACAAGGTATGACTTGATTCAGAAGCACTTGACTAGAAGGTAGAGTTAAGGATTGCCCAACCTACATATTAGTTATTAGTAATATCTTTTTTTATATGTTATGGGGAAAATACACCCTTCTGTGTTTTGAGGGAGTGACTAGCAGGCAAGGTGGTATGGGTTGGAAAGGGAGTGGTAAACACACATAGTTTTTTAACAATTCAAATGATACGTGTGCGTGTGCGCACGTGTGTGTGTCAGAGGGCACTATGTGTCCTTGTGGTGAGCCAAGAGTGACTTCGGGAATCCTCCTGGATTGTTTCTGCCTTCTTTTTGCTTCACTCTAGGATTTCCCAGGCTTCGCCTATCAGGACCAAGAGTGCAGGCTGCCACTATTTCTGCCTGGCATTTTTTACGTGGGACCTGGGATCTGAACTCAGGACCTTCTGCTTTTGAGGCAGAATCTTAACCCCTGAGCCATCTCTCCAGCCCTCAAATGATTTTAATATGCCTGCTTTTTTATGCATATCTATGTGGTATATACATCTATGTGTGGATGCTGTGTGTGTGTGTATATATATGCATGTGTGTGTGTATGTGGATGCATGTGTGTGTGTATGTGGATGTGTGTATGCATGTGTGTGTGTGTATGCATGTGTGTGTACTATGTGGATGCATGTATGTGTGTATATGGATGCATGTGTGTGTGTGTGTGTGGATGTGTGGATGCATGTGTGTGTGTGTGGATGCATGTGTGTGTGTATATGGATGCATGTGTGTGTGTGTGTGTGTGGATGTGGATGTGGATGTGGATGCATGTATGTGTATGTGTGGATGCATGTGTACTATGTGTGCTTGTCCAGGTCAGAAGTTGGCATCAGCTGTCTCCATCACTCTCCACCTTAAAGTTAATTTTTAAATTTCCGTATTTATTTTTTTGTGTATTTGTAGGTGCGCATGGGTCCTGGTGTGCTTGTGGCAAAGAAAAGCGTGCTTGCATCGGTTTTCTCCTTCTGGGGATTGAACTCAGGTGTCAGACTCAGGCCTTTACCCACTGACCCATCTTGGTAGCCTTTTGCCTTAAAATAGATACTATATGAAGATGCATTTATATATACATATGTATTTATTAAAATATACTTGTATATGTATATAACTCAGAGAGAGAACAAGAGAGAGCAGTATGGCGGTCAGAGGACAACTTTTGGAAGTCATGTAGCTTCTGCCATGTGGACTTTGGATTGAACTCAGGTTCCCAACTAAGTTTTCACTCGGGCACCTGCTGAGTCATCTCGATGACATTCACCTTAGGTTTTACAACAGGGTCTCTTCACTGACGCCGGAACTCACCAAGTGACTAGGCTGTGTGACCAACAGTCTCACCCTCTCTCCCCCCAGAGTTTCAGATGTGTTCACCACATACGACCTTTTTTAGAATATGGATACTGGAAATCAGGTCCTCATACTTGCAAGCTAGCACGTAGTCACTGAGCCACCTCCTCAGCCTCAATTCCTTACCGCTGCTATTCTGTTACATGAGGGTGAAGTTTAAGCCTGGGGATCCTTAACTGACTAGCCACCACAGGTGTTACTAATGTAGTATTTCCTTGGTCTTTTTTTTTCTGGTCTAGAATGTAGCCCTACCTTAGCGATAACTAGCTTCTTGGTTTCTGTGTTTACTTAATGTATATCTTTGAAATAATGTATGCTTTAATTTGTAACAGGTGCAGCTCCTAAAGAGGCAGCAAAGATCATTGAAGAGGTGAGTTTACTGTTAATATTTTTCTTTTTCTTTATTTTTTTTAAATTTTTTTTATTATTTATTCAATTGTGTGTGTGTATGTGTGTGTGTGTGGGTGCGTCTATGTGTGTGTAGAACCATGGACGAATTCAGGAACCACTATGGACCACCACCTCCTTGTTTACTCTTCCCCGGGGATTCATAGGCTCCGCCCTACCAGGCCCAGAAACGCAGGCCACCCCCGTTTCCGCCTGGCGTCTATACGTGGGGTCTAGGATCCGAACTCAGGACCTTCCGCCTGCAAGGCAGAGAGAGACTTAACCCCTGAGCCACCTCTCCAGCCCCTATTTTTCTTTTTAATACCACTTAGGTTTATTTTCACTCCAGTAACATTCTAAGTATATGAATATGTTTCTGCTTCTAGTTTATTCTTACCTGTCTGTCTGTCTATCCTGTAAGTGTCTGTATCTGTGTCTGTGTGTAGAGGACACTGTGTGTGCCTGTGACCAAGGGTGATTTTGGGAATCATCCTGGATTGCTTCTACTTCCTTTATGCTTCGTTCTGTGATTTCCCAGTCTTGCCTTCCAGAGCCAGAAGTACAGGCCACCGCTCTATTCACCTGGTGTTTTTATGTGGAATCTAGCATCTGAACTCAGGTCCTTCTGTTTTTGAGGCAGAGGCTTAACACCTGAGCCATCTCTCTAGCCTCCGCCACCTTCCCCAACTTATTCTGGTGGTGGGATAATAATATACTTTGTATTTTGAATCATATTGTTTGATCCTAGATAATTAATGATGATGTATTCTTGCTTTTTTTTTTAACTGTTTGTGTTTAGGCTATTGAATCTATTTAAGTGCTTGCTAATTACATCTGGTTGCTTTGTTTTTCTCTTTTACTGCATTCAGGTATTTCCATTTCAGTGTAGAAAATGTTCTGAAAGCTTAGTGAGGTTAAAAAATAGTACAAATTGAGTATTTATTTAAACTCACTTTACAACCCAAATTTGAAATATTGTGAAATTTCTCCAAAATTAAAAAAAAATGAGGACGCATAATTTCAAACCTGGTAGGCTGAAAGGATTTCACATTGTGCCATTGTTAAGAGGATAATGGAATATCATTTCATAAGTATCACATGAAACTGTTTAGATCTTGAATTAATGTATTTAGGGAGCATTGTGTTAAAACCTTAACATTTGTTTCTTATATAGTTAAAAATCTTTTCTTATGTAATAATGTCATTTAGATGGTCATAAAGTAGAAATTCAAATGCTAAATCTGTGCCCTATATTCAGTGCCTTTGGAACAGAATTTAGAGACCATGAAAATCTATTAAGTTGACCATACAGCTGATAAGCTATGCTGCTAGTTTGGAATAATAGGTCCTGAACAGTATTGGACTCCAAAACAGCATAGTAAAATAGCTAAGTTCTTTAGCTTAAGAAAAATTATAACCAGGAAAAGTAATGAAATAAATGGAAAAAACTATGATATTGGGTCATTAATTATTTTCAATGATAAGATAAGAGGTGACAGTAAGTTAAGGTTTGTTGTAACTTATAGCTGACTTTCCAGTGATAACACTCATTGAAGCTTTAAGAATATGAAAGGAGGGCTGGAGAGATGGCTCTGTCTCGTAAACAGAAGGTCCTGAGTTTGGATCTCAGAAAATGGTAGGCAGAAATAGCGGCAGCCTGCACTTCTGGCCCTGTTAGGTGGAGCCTTGGAAATCCCAGAAGGAAGCAAAAAGGAGGTAGAAGCAATCCAGGATGATTCCCAAAGTCACCCTTAGATCTCTACAGAGATACACAGTACCCTCTGATACACACACACACACACACACACACACACACACACACACACACACACACACACAAATAAACTATTAAAAAATAATTTAAAAAACAAAATAAAAACTCCAGGCAGAAATGGAGAAGGCGTACACTTTTGGCTCTGGTGGGTGGAGCCTGGGTAATCGCAGAGCTAAGCAAAAAGGTGACTCCTGAAGTCACCCTTGGTCCTTCATAGGGATACACAGTTCCCCTTGATACACAGACACACACATACAATAACTAAAGTATAAATTATGAAATAAAAAAACTGGACAGTTTTTAAATCTTTTGTCAATATCTCTGGAAATGTTGGTGTGAATTTTCCCAAAGTTAGTAAATGACCTAAATTTGGAGGAAATTGTAAAGAGAGAGAGAGAGAGAGAGAGAGATCTATTGAGAAAGTCATCAAACGCTTGAAAGTTTAGATAGTAAAATACTTTAGACTTTACAAACTGGAAGATCTTGATTACATCTAGAGACTTGGCTACCTCTGCAATTGTAGTGTGGAAACAGCCACAAACAACGCATAAGAGTATTTTAAGTAAAACTTTATCTATAAAAACGAGTGAAGATGAACTTTGGCCTTGTGCTTGTGGTAGTCTCCTGCATCTGCCTCCCAAGTGCTGGGTTTACAAGTGTGTACCACCATGCCCAGCTCCCTTAGGAGGTTTTAAAACACCTTGTAGGTGATGGCTGATTTCCAGATAGATTTTTTTCACTTTGACCTTTGAGTTCCAGATTCGTGTATCTAACTGCCTACCTGACATTTACACTTGGAGGATTAATAGCTGTCTCAAGTATGTTTAACACAGAACCCTTTATTCCTCCCAGATCGCTCTGCCTCTACCTTCCTTGCACTGGCTCTGTCATTGAGTGCCATTGTCAATCTTCTGGATTATTGCAGTGACTTCTTGTCTGTCTTTCTGCCCTTTGCAATATTTTCCTCCTTGTTGCTGCCAAAATGATTGAATAAAGAAAAAAGAAAGTGTCTCGTGTATTGCTGGTTGGCCTAGAACTGGTTTTGTATCGGGTATGACCCTGAATTTCTGATCCTCCTGTTTCTGCTTCTCGTGTTTCGAGATTAGAGATGTGTGCTACTGTGTGTGATTAATTCATGCAGTACTGGGTGGTAGGCAACACGTTCCACAAAATGTGCTATAGTTCCAGGCTCCCAGAACAATCTTTTAATTATTATTATACTATTATTATTTATGTGTGTGTGTATGTGTGTGTGTGTATCAAAGGGTGTACTGCCGTTTTGCTTCACGTTGGGATTTCCCAGGTTCTGCCTTCCAGGGCCTAAAGTGTAGACTGTTGCCACTTCGCCTGTCATTTTTATGTGTGATCTGTGATCCAAATTCAGTCTTTCTGCTTGTGAGATAGTCTTAAATCCTGAGCATCTTTTCCGCCCCAGAAAATTTTAACTTTAATTTCATTTTGTGGTGTGTGTGTGTGTGTTTGTGTGTGTGTGTGTGTTACTAACTGTGGAGGACCAGTGGGAATCACCCTGGATTGCTTCTACTTCCGACTTGCTTTCCTCTGGGATTTCTCAGACTTCACTCACCAGGTCCGAAAGTGCAGGCTACAGCCGTTTCCGCTTGGTGATTTTTACGGGGACCTGGGATCTGAACTCATGGGCTTCTGATCGCAAGGCAGAAACTGAACCCTGAGCCATCTCTTCAGCCCCAGAACAGTCTTTTTAAAATACAAATCAACTTGAGAGGCTGTTTGGCAGGAAGCTCAAGAGTTTAAGACCAATCTGACTGAGATATTGACTCAAAAAAAAAAAGAAAGAAGAAAAAATTCTGACACCTTTTAAGCCTGTTTCCCAGCTCCTTCTCTGCCCCAATTAGATATTATTCACCTTCTCAAAGACTATAAATGAAAGGCTGGAGAGATAGCTCAGGGGTTAAGACTCTGTCTCAAAAGCTGATGGTCCTGGGTTCAGATTCGAGTTCCCACATAAAAAAATGCCAGATGGAAATGCAGTGGCCTGCACTTCTGGTGCTAGTACGTGGAGCCTGGGAAATCCCAGAGGGAAGCAAGAAGAGGTAGAAGCAATCCGGGATGATTCCCAAAGTCACCCTTGGTCCTCTACAGAAACACACAGTGCCCTCTGACACACACACACACACACACACACACACACACACACAATATTAAAAAAATTAAGATTATAAATGAAATCTTAGGTGAAAAGGAAAAATAAAGAATGTAGGGAGGATTTAATTTTCGAGTACTGAAAAGATAAGAAATTACAGATACTATAAAATTACATACCTAGTTTATGAATAGACAGAAAAGAAAATAGATTGTGATAATTAATAGTAATTGTTAACCTGACACTCAGGAGGCAGATCTCTGGTCCTACTTGGGAGAGCTGTTCTGTAGATTAGGTTGGTCTCTGTGTATGCCCATGAGGGATTATTTTGATTATATGTTGATATGAGAAGACCCAGCATAAATGTGGGGAGTGCATTCCCTAAACAGGTAGTCTGGAGCCACGTAAAGATGGAGAAAGCAGATAACATGAATGTATGCATTGGTTTTTGCTTTTTGTTCTTGCTGTGGATGTGATATGACGAGTTCCCTTGGGTCCTGCTGTTGTAATTTTACTGCAATGATGGACCATAACATAGAATTATAAGCTGGAATTAAATATTTTCTGTAAATTGTTTGGATTAGGTATTTTGTTGTAGCACAGTGAAACTAACATACCTATTTATGTATATATGAGAATTTCATAAGTCTAAAAGGTAGTTAGATCAGTAGAAGAATATGGATCATCCAATATGTAATGATTGGACAGCTTAAGTAAAACCTATAGAAGAAAATGCAGGCAAATTTCTACTGATTAATATAGATCAAAATCTCAAGTTCAGATAATTTCAATTTAAGAAATATTATAGGGAAAAAAAATAATCACAAGTATGTCATAAAACCCTAAAGTCAAGACTCTATAGGGAAATTCAACTATATTCCAAACTCAAAAGGCAAATGGATACATGCAAAAGTTATGACTTGTTTTTGCTTTGTGTGCGTGTGTGGCATACTAAGGAAGCAATCTGCTGTTGATTCATCTCCACTTTCAAAAACTGGTTTTTAAAAATAAGTAAAGAGACTCAGTAAGAAAGATTAAGTAGCCAGTAGGAAAACAGTTTATAGACATGTACATAAAAGTAGTTCTTTTAAAAAAACAAAACAAACAAATCTTTATTGCATAGAAATACATGTATGCTATTTTCTCATTTCTCCTCCTCCTTTAACGCTTCTGATAAAACGTTTATTAAAACCTCCCCTTATTAAAACCTCCCCATTATCCAATTTCCCATCTATGTATTTTGTATTTGCAAGTTGCATGTTCATGTAGCCATCTACAGATACTAGATAGTTCTTATAGTCCTTTCCCCACTTAAGTTTCACTGTCGCTGGCTTTCCTGTTAGTCCATTAAAGAAAGGTTTGAGATTGAGGGTAAACTAAGGACAAACTTGGATAGGAACTGCAGGTTCCCTCATGGTTGGAACCGTGACTGGAAACCTGAACCCCTGAAAGTTGACAGAAATGGCTGCCAACGATGCCACAAAAGCGTTTCTTAAATAATGACATTCCAAAGCTCAGTGGTTAAAGCACTTTGTGAGCAAAAGGACCTGATATGGAAAGGGCTTACAATTTTGGCCTTGGAAGGCGAAGCCTAGGAAACCCTAGAGCAAAGCAATAAGGAGTTAGAGCAATCCAGGATGATTCCCGCTGTCACCCTTGAGCTTCCACAGATGCACACACTCAAAGTGTCTTTTTGTACGCGTGCCTTCCCATACACGTACATTCATTCACATTTAAAACACACACACAAAAGGTTTTTCATTTTCCTTAAAAGAAACCCTCGAACCTCAGGCCTCACCCATACTGGACTAGTGCTTTACCATTGAGCCAGACCTCTTCCCTGGAATATTTTTTAAAACGAATAAATGGAACTCATGTTGAAGTTATGAAGAGTTGGGAATGCCCCCCAAATGCTTTTTTTGCACCCACTCTTTCAGAGGACTCATACCTTTCATATGCTGGCAAGACAGTGAGTGATAAGGTACTAAAACACTCTTTGGTTTGTGAATTTGCTTTTAACTAGGAAAGTGCACAGGTAGCTGCCATGAAACTTCAGCCTTCTCAGCCTTCCAAGTTTCTAAAGAACAAAGGTGTATTGTGTAAACCAGCCACACAGACCAAGGCCACTTCTTGTAAACCACGTACCCAACATGCTGGATGCCAGACAGGTATGTGGCACCTTTTATAAAGTTCATTTGTTTTTTTTTTAATAATGTAATTATTTCTTGATCATGAAAACATTAATTCCTGAGGTGCATATTTCGAATCCATATGTACACAAAGTCCTACATGTGTACATTGCTGCTTTCCAATGACACATAGGTCATTTTAATTGCTATGATACATATTTGGTTAAAGGTAGTACTGCTCGAACCTAGTTCTCTGGTTTTTAAAGAACTCTGCATTCAATTATGAGTTATGGAAAAGTACAGAGAATAAAGCATTGGTGCTCAGGAGAATTCCTTGATGTTATACGTGAAAAAGTGTAGAACATTGCCTTGGGCCACATTAGTGCCTCTGTTTCTTAATGCTTTCATAGTCTGCTCTGGTTTTTGAGAGCAGGGAAGGAAGCAGGAGAATGTGGTATTAGAGATCAGTTTCAGAACTTTGCACTTTATCAGTAAAGTATAATCAAGCCCCTTTTGTTTTACCAATTTTATTCCATAGACTAAATTGTATTTAAAAGCGTAGTGTGGAGGTGGGTGTGGTGGTGAGCACCGGCGACTCAGCTGTGGAAAGCTGAGGCAAGAAAACCTTAGATTCAGGGCCAGTCCTGAATACATACCAAGATCTTGTCTCTAAATAAATTAAATAATAAATCTTATTGTTACAAAGTAATCGTTGATATTTTATATAGGTGCCTTTCATTTGATACTAGTCAAAGAATCTTTACTTTAGAAATGTTATTTCTATTTTCAAGTTGAAGTAATACTCTTATTTATATACATGAACTTCTGTTATGTATACATTCACATGTGGAGGGGAATAAAGACTCTGGACATCTGGTATGTGTGTGCTTACATCTTTAAAAAGTTTCTAGTTAGAGATTGAGCTCAGTGGTAGAGTGATTGGTGATTGCCTAACAAGCAAAAGGCCCTGGACTCAGCAATGGTGCTAACAAAACAAACAAAATAATCTTTTATGAGCTGGCAAGATGATTCATTGAGTAAAGGCACCTGCATACAAACCTGCTGACTTGAATTCCATTCCTAGAGCCCATATGGCAAAAGCAGAGAACCAACTTCCCAAAGGTGTTCTGTGACTTCCACACTTTCACTGTGGCACACTTACACCCCCCCAAACACTAAATAAAGTATTAAATAAATAAAGGATTTCTAGATTAAACATCAGATTTTCTTAGGAACTGTTGTAAACTACTTTGTCATTTGATAGTGTTGAAAACATTGCACATTGATAATACATAATACACTGAGATTCTTTTTTGTTTGAGAACTGTGTTCCTCCTTTCCTCACCTCCCAAATGCTGAGATTATCATTGTCTAGCCCTACATTGATATTTTTAATTTTTTTCTTTCATGTATGTGTGTATAGGGTACATGTATATTCATGTTTTTGCATGTGGATGAATGTACCTGGGTATGTGCATATGTGTACAGTAAGTGTACTTGAGTGTGTGTGTATGAGTGTCTGTGGAGACATAGGGGTGATATCAAGAATCATACTTGGTTATTCCACCTTGTTGTCTTTTAATCTAACTCAAATATGCCATTAGGGCTAGTCTGACCAGCCAGCCAGCCCTTCCCAGTGTCAAGCTCCACTTTTCAGGGCTAGAATTACAAGCAGGCCAATACATGTGAAGCATGTACATATACCCACCTGTGTGTACCTATCACCTGCAAAAAAACCACTTAAATACACGAACATAACCATACATATATGAAAAAATTTTCTTAGCACTCAGAAGGTGGAGGATCAGGAGTTCAAGGCCTGCCAAACTGCATGAGAACTGTCTCAATAAGATAAAGGTGTTTAGCAAGTGTAGTACTTGAGCTTAGTTTTATTGCGCACGTGCGTGCATGTGTGTGTGCATGTGTGTCTGTGGTAGTGAGTGTCTTCCTCTCTCTCCTGAAATGGTGTCTCACTGAACTTGGCGCTCGCTCTTTAGTTTTCACCCTACTCTACCAGTGCTAAGATTACAGGCAGGCATCATCACCATGTCCTGCTTTTTGTGTCATGAATCTGAACTCTGGTCCTCATGTTTGTGTAGCCAGCACGGACTTCACCCGGGGAGCCACATTATGTCTCCCTGTTTGTTGTAGATTTTTCTTGTGGTATATGCCTGTCATCATAACTTACTTATAGACTGAGGCAGGAGGATTCTGAATTGGAGGCTAGCCTAGGCTACATATTGATACCGTTTCAAAAGAAAGTAAAGCTAAGAAAGATAAATCTGAGAAGTTGCATCAGTTTATGTTCCAGCCTTAAGTGTTCAAAGGATCTATTTCTTTTAACCTCATTATGTTGACAGTGAGCATAAAAGTCAGTAATTCTATTTTTCCAAAACTTTAATTTTGAAAAATTTCAAGGATTCAGGTTGAAATTTAAAGAAAACTTGATACAGGTATATATTGTATATTTGGCATATTTCCCATCATACTTTTCTATCCTCCCTTTAACCTCTCCCCATTTCCGTTTGTTCCCTTAGGCAGTTTTACTTCTCTCATTTGATTATGCATTCATACTTTTATGTAACTATAAAATTTAAGGGCCACAAATGAGAGAAAACATATTTATCTTTTGTAGATTGTCTTAGTTCACCTGATATGATTATTCTCTAGTTGCATCCATTTTCCTGCAAGTGACATGGCTTCATTCTTCTTTATAGCTAAAAATATTCCATTGTGTCCATAAACATTTTCTTTGTCATTCCTCTGTTGTTGGATACTTAGGGTAGTTCTATAATAGCTATTGTGAATAGTGCTGCAATAAACATTGCTGTATTATAATAGTATCTCTGTTAGTTGACATGGAATTCTTTGGGTAAATACCCAGGAATGGTATAGTTGAGTCATACGGTAGATCTAGTTTTAACTTTTTAAGAAATATCCATAGTGATTTTCATATCATCTACATCATCACCAACATTTATTTTTTGGATGGTTTTTTTTCTTAATGTGATGCATTTGATGTATTTCAGACCTTAATTCCACTAATGCTACTGAGTACTTGGGATTGCTTAGACATGTTCCACAACCTGTCAGTGCTAGAGTTTTGGGAAAAAGGGAAATTAACTTTTTAACAGCATCATGGAACTATTGTTTGTTTTCAAACTATATTTGGTGTTTTTTAAATAAATGTAAATAGTAACAAAATATAAAATTTAAATGTAGGGAAAAATATAAAGAGAACATTGCTTATGTGTTTGTGACCTTAACAGTGATTCAAATATTTCCTTCAGATTTGCCTATGCCTAATGGAAAAAATGATATAGAACTTGATTCTCCACCTGCAAAGAAAAAAAGAATAGGTTTTTTCCAGACTTACGATGTGGAATATTTACAATTTGGCTTTATTATCTGTCCTGGATCCAAGGAGAGTTCCCCAAGGCCACAATGTGTCATCTGTGGAGAGACCTTACCCAGTGAAAGCATGAAGCCAGTGCATCTTTCTCAACATTTGAAGACAAAACATTCGGAATTAGAAAACAAGCCAGTAGATTTTTTTGAACAAAAGTCACTTGAAATGGAATGTCAAAACAGTTCTTTAAAAAAGTGTTTACTAGTTGAAGAGTCACTGGCAAAAGCTTCTTATTTAATTGCTTTCCAACTTGCTGCCGGGAAGAAGCCATTCTCCATTGCTGAAGAACTAATTAAGTCATATTTCGTAGAAATGTGTTCAGAAGTTTTGAGTTCGAATTCTAGAGACAAAATGGAAACCATTTCTCTTTCTAATAATGCAATTGGATACAGGATTGACAAGTTATCTGCAGACATTGAAGATCAACTGATTCAGAAGGTTAGAGAGTCTCAGTGGTTTGCTCTTCAGATCGAAGAATCATCAGAAGTCTCGAGTGTTACCCTTCTCTTGTGTTATATTCGTTTCATTGATTATGAATGTAGTGATATAAAAGAAGAACTATTATTTTGCATTGAAATATCTTCTCAGATTACTGATTTTGAAATGTTTGAAGTAATCAGTGAATATATTGATAGTAAATCTCTGAATTGGAACCATTGTGTTGGTTTATGTACTGATGGGACTGCAAGCATGACTGGCAGGTATTCTCGTCTAATGTCAAAAATTCAAGAAATTGCCAAGAATACAGTGATATTTACACATTGTTTTATTCACCGTGAACACTTAGCAGCTGAAAAGCTATCTCCATGCTTACATAAAATTCTTTTGCAGTCAGCACAGATTTTAAGTTTTGTGAAGAGCAATGCATCAAATTCACGACTGTTAACAATTTTATGTGAAGAGATAGGGTCTGAGCCTACAAATTTACCACTTAATGCTGAAGTACGGTGGCTGTCAAGAGGGAGAATTTTAACAAGATTATTTGAACTGCGTCATGAAGTTGAAATATTTTTAAATCAAAAGCATTCAAATTTGGCCAGATATTTTCATGATGAGGAATGGGTTGCAAAGTTAGCCTACTTAGCAGATATATTTTCACTTATAAATAAATTAAATTCAAGTCTCCAAGGGACCACGACTACTTTATTCAGTTTGTATAATAAAATTGATGTATTTAAGAAGAACCTAAAAACATGGTTGAAGCGCATACAAGAAAATGATTGTGACATGTTTCCTTCATTTTCTGAATTCTCAAATTCATCACACCTAGATGTGAGAAACATTGCAAGCGTTATCTTTGAGCACTTGGAAGGACTTTCTCAAATGTTTCATGACTGTTACTCACTAGAAGATGCTTTTTGTTCGGGAAATTTGTGGATAATTGATCCCTTTAACAGTCACCAGAATCATCTCACTGCCTTCGAAGAAGAGAAACTGGCCGAGTTATCTTCAGATTTAGGGTTGAGGTCGGCATTTAAGTCAATGTCTGTAACCCAGTTTTGGATAAATGCAAAGACAAGTTGCCCAGTGCTCCATGAAAAGGCAATGAAATTTTTACTGCCCTTTTCAACTGTCTATTTATGTGATGCTACTTTTTCAGCTTTGTGTGAATTGAAACAAAGAAACCTGTTGATTTGGGGCTCTGCACTAAGACTTGCCATCACATCATTAATTCCAAGGATAGAGAAATTAGTAAAGGAGAAAGAATAGTGTCACTTACATTGCTGATCATAAAAGTCTATAGTTTTGTGTTAGATTTTGTATAAGTATCCTAAGATATAATTTCCTACTGTGGATTTGTGCTTTTAGTGGTTAAATGATTAAATAATTTTCCCTTCATGTGGAGGGATTTAGTCATGCACTTATATACAATTACATCATTTAATAATACAAGGTAGAAAATACAAGCTAAAATTGGTGTATGTTTGTGTAATTTTCAGAGGAAAAGTCCTAGTTCAAGGAGTGCACACTATGCCAGGTCACTTGTCCCATTCTAATAAGTAGCGAAGGGCAAAGAAAGGAGATTAATTCAGTTTAACTAAGTTGGGGAAAAGATTACGGTTCACTGACCCACATCAGTCTTCAAGGGCTAACTGGACTTGGAAATCTTAAGAGAAAATGGAAATAAAGTAAGGGTTTGGCATGCTAACCTGACAGCAGGTAATCTCAGGTCAGTGGTTGGACTGGACATTCTGCTTCTGCAAATGGTTCTGGAGGGCTTATCTCCGTTACCATTTCAGGGCAACAGCCCTGTTCCCTTGAGATGACTGCTGTGGGGTACAGCTGTCACATAATGGTAACTGCCCTCATTTGAGGAGTGATGTGTTCTTCCAGACTTGGTGCTTTTGGGTCTAGTTTTGCTCCCATTATAAAGATGTTTATTCGTCCTGCCCTTCCTGGAATTCAAGGTAATTGCAGGACAGTGACTTAGGAGGAAAATGGCACAAAAATAGGGGAGGGACAAAGAGTTAATTTAGACCAATGCCCAGTGCTGCCTCCTTAACCAAGATTAAAAGCCATTGAAAGGCCTCTGTAGCAGCGCGCTCTCTCTTGCTTGCTTTCTCTCTACCAGAGGGCACTTGAGTGTATGTGCCTGTGAAGTCCCAAGGGTAACACTGGGAATCACCCTGGATTGCTCTACCTCATTTTGGCTTTGCTCTGGGGTTTCCCAGGTTCCATTTCTCCAAGGCTAAAGTTCAAGGTGTTGCCATTTTCGCTGCCTGGCATTTTTACCGCCTGGCATTTTTACCAGGATCTGGATTCTGAACTCAGGTTCTTTGAGGCAGAGACTTTAACCCCTGAGCCATCTCTCGGACAATGTCTTCAAACATTTCGCACAGAGACGGGAAATTTTATAGTCCAGCCAATCATCACCCAGAAGGTTATGGTAAGTGCTTGGCTGGTAGGAAATGCAAGCAACAAGCATTTGAGACCCCAGTTTATGGTTTTTCTGGCCTCCTAGGACAGTGTGGGACCAAACAAAACATTTTTTTCTCTTTTTCAGACAGCCTCCTGTGTGGCCAGGGAGTACTCACTGTGGGCCCTTGATCTCTTGGCATCCTTTCTCAGCCTCCCCAGCGAAGGGGGGGTAAACAGGATGCCGTCCCACCAGGCCTGGCTTGGGCGAACATTTTCAGAGAACATGTGTAAGCCTGAGATTTATTTCATAAGAATTTTCAGGTGTTGTAAAAGATATTTTTTAGGTGCTTAAAAATTGATCATAAAAAAAATGTGTGTGTGTATGTGTTGGGCAGAGGGGTTTTTAAAATAAAGCCCAGCAAATCTACCCCATACTCTCCCTCCCCATTCAGCTCAAATAGATGTCCCAGGTAAGAGCAGATGCATTGAGTGACCCGAGGATTTTTTTAAAGGGAAAGCCGCCTTTGCCAGCCTCACACACACAGCTCTGCAACACGTGTCATTTCAGCTGAAAGACATGGGATGTGTTTACTATTACTGGTTATTGGTTTATACTCATGACTGTGTAGTTTACAAGTAACTTCCCGAATGCTTGCGCCTCGCATGTCAGCAGCCAGGATGGGCTCAGTTGGAGACGCCAAGTCCCCCAGGTAGTATGGCCCGGCGGGGAGTGTGTCTGCGGGTGTCCACCTTGGCCCCGCGGCGCCCAGGAGAGGCTCTGATCTCAGCGCGGGCGGCCGCGCCGCACCTGGGCGGCCGGGCCGCACCTGGGGGGAACCTGGGGGGGCGGGCCGCGGGAGGAGGGCCGCCGCGGGCCCCGAGACTGCGGCGCGCGCTTCCGGCGCGGGGAGGAGGAAACAGTCCGGCGCGGGGCGTGTTCTCGGCGGCCGGAGGCCGGGCCTGGCCATGGCGCGCGTGCTCGCCGCTCTGCGCATCCTGCTCGGGGGCTTCTTCGCGCTCACCGGGGCGGCCAAACTCTCGCAGATCTCGGCTCCCGCGTCGGAGCAGATGGTGAGCGGCGGGACCGGTCGGGGCCGGCTGGGGCCGGCTGGGGCCGGCTGGGGCCGGCGTGTGCGCCCAGTGCTCGGCCGAGCCGCCCCGTCTCGCCCCGCGGCCTCCGGCCTTCCGGGTTGCCCAGCGGGCACAGGAGCACAGGGAGGGTTTGGGGGTGCTCCTAGGCCTCCCCGGGAAGTTTCTGGAGTTCTCCGCCCCTACTCTGAGACGGAGGGGACAGAACCTCCATTTCGGGCCTAGCGTGGGGTCTTCAGGCAGTTAGCTGCAGCGAAGAGTGGGAAGTGGGCGCGCGCTCCCCCAGTCACCTCCCCTTTCTCCACCCCCCACCGTTTGTTTTGGGAGGTGGGCGAGGCAGGATTTAGCAACTCCTACTTTGAGTTGGAAAATCGGCCCCGAGGGTGAAGAGTAGTTTGCTCAAGGTGGCACAGTAAGGAAGCAGGACCCCAGCTAGACCACCTGACCCGGAACCCACAGAGCCCCTCTGAGGGAGCCTAGAATCACCTGCCGAGCTTTCCAGTAGCTTTGCCTCGAGAAAGTCTACTGGTCCCAGTAACAAAGACTCCAAACTCCGAGAAAGACTTGCTGCCTCCTGCCAGACCTGGATGCTGTTTTCTGGTTTAGGATAGTGGATTACATGGTGCAGATGTGGCCCGAGCCAGACAACTTAGACTCCCCTGCAGCATGTGGGGGACCCACTTACCTACCGCCCAACACACAAATGCAAACTTAAAACATGCCACTTAAAAAAACAAAACAAGAACTCGCGATTGCAGGGTTCTTGAGTGTGTAGGTGACAACATTACGTCCCAATGTCGAAAAAGTGCCAAGCCTGGCAGAGCGCCCTCCAGAAGAGTGGGAGAGGTAGAACTGAGGTCGGAACAAATAGCACTGAAGGCAGGATGAAGTGTCTTTGGGCCAGGGAAGGACTGGGACTCAATAAGATGAGTCACTCTGAGCCCCCCTCTACTCCTCTTTGTGTTTTCCACAGCAGGACCCAGGTAGGAGATTGAGGGTGGAGCCTGGAAAGGAGCTTTACTCCATCTTCAAAGAGAAACCAGTTCCTAAGGCTTTTGACCTTACGTGGGAAGGCCAAGCCCTTATGTCCTCCTCTTGGAATTTAACGCTGGGTTATCTGTGCCAAGGTCTGGTGAGGAAGTCAGCTCATCTTTGCCACCCCAGTCCTCACTTTTGAGAGCCTCTTCCTGCTTCCAAAGCTCGGTCTCCTCAAACCTTTTGTGACCTGAGCTCAGACTTTATTGGGCACAGTCAGAGAATGCCGCTGTGGAGCCTTGGGGTAAGACTTATTTGGGGAGCGTGGCTGACGCGTGTTCCTTGCCACTCCTACCTAGAAAACCTTGTTCGTGCAGTTTGCTGAAGTGTTCCCGTTGAAGTTGTTCGGCTACAAGCCAGATCCCATGAACTACCAAACCGCCGTGGGCTGGCTGGAGTTGCTGGCTGGGTTGCTGCTGGTCATGGGCCCGCCAGTGCTGCAAGAGATCAGTAACTTGCTCCTGACTCTGCTCATGATGGGTAAGGAGCCGGCCAGCCCAGGGAATTGGGGTCTTCTGGGGTAGGATGATGGGAAGATCTAACTGTTCTCCCTCATTGCTGCCATCTCTCTTCTCTGGGACCCGGGACATTTCCTGCTGTGCTGTGACTTTTATGGTCTTCAGCCTAGGAGAAATGGCTTTGAATTTAATGGATTATAATACTGGCCCACACAAAGGATGCTTTTCTTATCATTTCCGTAGCTACGCAGTGTTCCAGTGCGAGGTTATAACTGCAGAGCTTCTGCGTCTGTAAGGAGGCATAGAACAGCGGCAGCTACTTAGGCCTCCAGCAGGTGGGAGCAGCCAACAGAGAAGCTGGGCCACCCTCCTCCTCCAACAAGGAGGCAGAGAATTTCCCTAAAAGGCCCCTCCGGGAGCTCTGCCTGCAGGAAACTTTGATGTACAGAGACAGCTGCTGCTTCAAAGACCATGTGCCTTTAGGGTGTTGTGTATCTTTGGCCAGCATCACCATTATTGCTGCCATTAATGCCACCCACATTCTCTCCATTACTAGAGCCTTCCTCATTTCAGGTCTTTCTACCTCTTCTAGTACCAAACATGGGCCTCCTCTGACTCCTCCAGTAGATTTGGATTAAGAAAAGAAAGAGTTGCAGAGAATTCATTCCCAAATCCTTAACTATCCATCTTAGCTGTTTCATTGGATATTTGTTACCTTCTTAATGCTGCCCCCTCCCAGAGCCCGAATTAGCCCAAGAGGCTTCTAATTCTTGGCCCTGCTTGCTTACTTGGAGAAGGGTAAGAAGTGGCTTTTTTTTTTTTTAGGTATTTATTTATTTTTGCATGTGTGTCTGTGTGTACATCAGAGGGCACTGTGAAGGACCAAGGGTGAATTTGGGAATCATTCTGGATTGCTTCTACCTCCTTTTCGCTTCCTCCTGGGATTTCCTAGGCTCTGCCCACCAGAGTCTGAAGTACAGGCCACTGCCATTTTTGCCTGGCATTTTTACGTGGGATTTGGGATCTGAACTCGAGGCCTTCTGCTTCCTAAGCACAGTCACCTCTTGAGCCCGGGAAGGGGGTTTTTAATGGGAGGTCTTGAGCTGGAATGGGTCAGCCTGGGTTGGGACCAGGGAACTCTTGGAGCTCCTGTGTGCTCTTCCTTTCTCTTGCAGGGGCTATCTTCACCTTGGCGGCTCTGAAAGAATCACTGAGCACCTTCATCCCTGCCATCGTCTGTCTGGTACTCCTGCTGCTGCTGGATATCTGCCAGCTCTTAGCCCAGACTAAGAAGGTGGTCAGAAGGTCTAGGAAGAAGATTCCAGGTGCATTCAAGATTCCCTGGCAGTAGAGGCTCTTCACGCTATGCAGTTTATCAATGCGAGAACATCCGGAACACAGTCTATCACCTTGTCGCTGATGTCCAGGGTCATTCAATATTGTAAGAGACGTCTTGTCTAGGTGGTCCTAATCTCCCTCTCAACCGTGTTGCTGTGGTGCGAGGGGTGGAAATAGGAAATGAGTAGAAAAGAACTTTAAAGCACCTAAAAATCTAATCCCGCCAAATAACTATTTTCAACACTTTCATCCCTCTTAACTTTTTCTATGCTTTTATACAGATGCATATTTTTTAAATGAAAATCAGGCCATATAGCCTGCTTTATTACTGACTTTTAAAACCTGATATTCTGTAGCATCATTCCATATCTATTCTACCTCATCAGTGCTAATGACTTCATAGTACTTTATCGTAAGAATGTGTAACCTTTGGATTGTTCCATATTTTTGTGATTGTAAACCTCATAGTAAATTGCCATCGCATACTTCCTTTCTCAAGAAGTAAGAGTGCTGCTCCAAAAAGTATATTTCTAAGATATTTAATACATATTTTAGGATCTACAAGTTGAGTATTAACAGAGTCCAATGATCTTATTTCCGCCTGTGTTCTGAGTCACATGAGGCCTTTCCTGGCATTCCTCCCTGTCTTTCACAGTTTAGGTTTGCAGGGTTATCAATTGAGCACTTAAAATCACCAGGCTGTGATGACAGGTGTGACACTTATCCCACTCTCCTTGATGCCTTCATGGAGGGTTGGGGACAGCTGGTTCCTGGGAATGCTGAGTGGTAGAGTAGGACCCACAGCTTGAGGGAAATACCAGAGGATCTTAGAGATCAAAGGGGATTTGTGTATGTGAGAGAGAGGAGAGAGGGAGAAATGAGAAAAGTTTCAAGAAAAAAGTAAACAACATGATACCAGGGAACCTACTATCTTGACAGATCTTCACCTTAGTCAGCCGAGGGAGGTCCTTTTGGGAATCGATGTGAGGGAAAAGAATTTCTGGTTGCACACTGGTTCTGTTACAGACTAAACCCACAAGCACGTGCCCTAGGCAAGCACTGTACCACCCGCCCATAACCCCAGTCCTCTTTCATTCGTTATTTTGAGACGAGGTCTATCTAGGTTGGCCAGTTTGCCCCTAAGCTCATTCCATAGCCCGAGCAAGTCTTGAACTTGACAACTTGCCTCTTTCTCTTGAGCAGCTAGGATTGCAGGCCTGTATTAGGTCCAGCCTGTGCAAATATCCCAGTTACCAACATAAAAATTGCTTCAAGGGTAGGAAAAAGGGTATTCAGGGAGTCCACAGAAGTAAAAGAATGTTCTCTGTATTAGTCCACCTCATACTCACTGCAAACTGGGATTTTTCTGCCCTGTCCTTCATTTGCATGAACCTGGCCAAGCTGATATTCTTAGTTGGATCTTGTGTCTAAGAATTCACTTTATAGGTGCTGGAGACATAGCTCAGGGGTTAAGCCACTACTTTGCAAGCAGAAGGATCTGAGTTCAGATCCTAGATCGCATGTAAAAATGCCAGGCAGAAATGCCCTGTATTTCTGGCTCTGGAAGGCAGAGCCTGCAAATAGCAGAGCAAAGCAAAAAGGAGGTAGAAGTGACCTAGGATGATTCCCAAAGTCACCCTTGGTCCTCCATAGGGACACACAGGGCTCTCTGATACATGCAGAAAACATATACACACACATTTTTTTTTTAAATTAAAAATGTGAAAGTTCACTTTATAGAAAGAGAAATGGATAATTTGTAAATATGAAAATGCCCAAACTGTAAGAAGGTTCCAGAGAGATCATTTGGCATCAATTTCAGTGTTGGTTAATAGTGAAAACATCCAGGACTATGATTCTTTCTCTTCTGCAGTTTTCAAGTTTTTGGCTACTGCCTCTAGAATTTGCAAAACAGCTTCAGCAGCTCCAGGTGGCATATTTTCACAGAACATCCAAAGATGGACAGTTCTCATAGAAAACCCTGGATTATTCCTCACAGCTCACTAACCAGAGTAAGGTCTTATTTTTCACTCCTAAACCAATCACTGAAAAGGAGAATGGAATTTCTTCGAGTAGGGAGAGGGTAATGGTGTCTGCTGGTTCCTCACATTTAAAAAATAAAGCTTTCATAGCATGAAAAGGGCTCAGTAAATGCCACTACTGAAGATTCGTTTGTTCTACCATTGGGAATATGGCTCTGAAACATGTAAGTGCTTGTGGTGTCAGAACTGGATGGTTCCTGAGCTCATGTGTTTTGGTACGTTCGATTTGTAAAGCTGAGAATGGGTAGGGCTGACACCTGGGACACCTGGGGTGACCTCTTCAATGTAATGAAATCTTCCCTACTTTCCAGAATCAGCACTTGGCATGAGCATGTTGAAGCCCCTGTAAGTAGAACTTGCAGACCCTGGTCTCATATGTTACCCATTCAAGATGCCACAGCCAGCCAGTCTCCAGCCAGGACTTGAGCAAAACCTTTTTGGCACTGAGGGCTCCTGTTTACAAAGGCTGATTGATGAGCAGCTACTGATTCCTAAACATGGCTGTGGGACTCGCCCAGCAGCTGTAGAGCAGGCAGGTGCTGGAGAAGTGTGGTGCGCAGGAGCGGTTGAGACTGATAGCAGGGGGAACTTCTTGAGGGCCATTGGTGCCTTGAGCAGTCCAAGGATCCAGGCCTCAGGCAACGGGTGGTACTAAACCAGGATAGCTCAGCATAGTCAGCTGCTTGCCTCCCCTTGCCCTGTAATGCTGCTGCATCCCCTGGGGGCCCTTGTGGTACCCCTGCAACTTCATTTCATGAATGGACCTCAACTGATCCAGTTGTTGGACTCACTCTTCATGTCGAATTCTCAGATTGCCTAGGAGGGTCTGGGCTATGTGAGTGGGAGGGGATTCCACTGTGTCTCACCTTCTTAAAGCCCAGGACCTGGGAACCCCAGAGAGAGTTCTAGCAGCCAGAACAGTGAGAGGGAAGGCATCATCTGGTAGCGTGATAGGGAGAAGCCGCAGGATGGGACATGGGGAGGGGGAGGGTAGGGGCATGTGTAAACATCAAAAATACCAGCAGGAGAGTGGTGAGGGAGCAGACCTGGTGCCCATGGTGGAGAGAGAAAATTGACTGCTGAAAGTTGTCCTCTAAACCTCCACGCACACACATTGGCAAGTGCTCCTGCGTGCTCTTCTCTCAAAAAATAAGTTTAAAAAATCAATAGAAAATTGTGGGAAAAAAAAAAAAAAGCAGGTAAAACACTGGTTTATTCCCCCTGGGGAGAAGGTAGGAATCTGTCCAGGAGTTTTTGTGTTATCTTGTGTGCTTGGAGTGTCGGCGTCTCTGACATGTGCTTGTGTGGGTGTGCTCATTTATCTGTCCTGCCAAGAAAGAATAGGAGCTAAGTTATGAAGTCTCTTCCCAGTGTCAGCCACAGGGCTCAGAGTTTCATGTTTCAGAACCCAACAAGGTAGGTGTTTTAACCTCCATTTTACAGCAGTAAAAACAGGCTCACTGAAGTTGAGCAATGCAAATAAATGTGTGCGCAACCAGATTTCCAAGCCTGTGCTCTTTCCGTTTTGTTATCCAAACTTCGGAGTGTGTAACCCGATTGGAGTTTTTGGTCCTCTACATCTCATTGGTCTGTTCATATTGGGGCCCTACCCAGTTGATCTTGTGCCCTCAGGATCAAGCTTATCTGCAATAGAGAGCTAATTTCTCATCCTTTCATAAACAGAGGGTTGGGGGAAGTTGGTGACTTTATCTCTGTGAAGGATTAGAACCAGTTCCTCTAGATTAATAGGGTGTGTTCATGAGAATCCCAGCATTGTGTGTGTGTGTGTGTGTGACCTTGGAAGACCTTCAGGGACCTCCCAGCATGGCTGCTCTAAAACTGCCTAATAAGGAATGACTTTTCAAGAGAACATACGCCTTTGGCTAAAGTGTGATGTCAATTTCATGAACCTGTAAACTGAGATCAGTCCTGAACCAAGCCGCCTCACTAAGATGCCAGCCTAGAGGTCTGCCCAAGTCCCCGGATAGCACTTTAATTTCATGAATAAGCTCTCCACACAAGTATTGACTAAGGATCCCCAAGGGACAGGCGCTTTGTTAGAACATGCAGAACATCACTCAGATGTGAATGAGAATAGTCTGTGCCTCCCAGAAGCTTACAGTTTCAAAAAGAATCAGTCGATGAACCAAGATGGACCAACAAACGGACCATTTCAAAGACAAAAATCCATAAAGATGGATGTTGAATACCCCAAATCCAAATTCTGAAATGTACTGAAAAAAATTTTATTTCTACTGTTTGTTTTTGAAACAAGTTTTTCACTCTGTATCCTGGTCTGGCCTTGAGCTCGCTAATCTCCTTCCTTAGTCTCCAGAGTTCTGGGATTCCAGGCATGTAGCTGCAGCCAGGGGCTGGAAGGCTTGAAAGTTGGGAAACCTTTCCAGCACTGCTGGAAGATGCTTCGGTGTTTCTATAGTTTCTCCAGCAAGAAGTTGAGGCCAAGGTCACTGCCCATGCTTATCCATGACATAAGCACAGGCCTGTCAGGGGTCCCTAGGCTGTTCTGTCTCAGCTTTCCTCCCTGTGTTACTGGTCTGCATGGCAAACGGCAGAGGTGGGCTTTTTCTGGGAGGGGCTGTCTTTGTCCTAGCCTGGTGGAAATGGCACACACAGTAGCAGTAGATAAACTGGGGACCCAGGCGCACAAGGCCTTCTAGCCCAGAGGCCCCTGCCCTCCTGCCTGCTTCACCCAACTGCTGTTGTCCCACTGGGGTTCAGTGTTTAGTGTGGAGAAAGCTTGTTGGAAAGACCTGGATTCTAATTCTGAAACAGTGTAACACTAGAGGTACAACTGGATTTTTGGCCAGTTTCCAACAAGAGGACTGAAGCTCAGGTGTGTTGGTACGTACCCGTAATCCCAATCCTTAGGAGGCTGAGGCAGGAGGATTGCTGGGAGTTCTAGGCCAGCCTGGGCTACATAATGAGTTCTAGACCAGTGTGAGCTACAGCGTGAGATCCTGTTTCAGAAAATTAACCTGACATAAGAGTATGTCTCAAAGCAAAAATAACAAAATAAAATATCCAAGGGAGGAAATATTCTTTGTATGGGCCCTGGATTTTGCCAATTTTGGGGTATAAGTAATATGCCATTGTCTTTAATAATTTTTATTTATTATTGCTGTGTGTGTGTGCACATATGAGGGTGTACATGCTAGAGGGTGTACGTGTGTTGGGGTCCTAGGACAGCTTTGTGGAGTTGATGGTTTCTTTCTCTCTTTTTGTGAGTCCGGGGAATGGAACTCGGATCAGATGTGCACAGCTGAGCCATCTCACCAGCCTGTATTGTTTTAAATCTCCTAGGACGAAGCCAAAAGCCCATCATGTGGCCTACAAGGCCGTGCTGGATGTGGCTGCTGCCTCCCCGGGCATCTCATTCTCCACCTCCCTTGTCCCTCTCAGCATCAGTCCCCAGAACATGCCCGTCTCTTACCCCTGCAGTACCTTTAACTGGGTTGACTAGGAATGATTTTCCTTCCTTCACTAAGCTAACACTTCTTCATCCTCACTTCCGCAGCAGTAACTTTTAGAGGAAAGCTGTTCTCGGATACGAACACATCCACATGCACAACTGGATCAGATCTGATTGTTCACTCGTTTTTTTTTTCCCTCTCACAATTGCAATCATGGCATTAACTAGGGAATTCATTTTCTTCTTTTTCTCTTTTTCCAGAATGTCTTTATACAAACCCTTAAGAAATTGCCATTTTTTTTGTAGTCCCCCAAAGGTTGAATATTGATAATCCTATTTTCTTTTAATTCACTCTCTTAAATTCCATGTTTGTCTTGCTTACTGTGCTATTTCCTGTGCTTGATACTGTGCCTTGCCTGCGGTAATAGCTCAGAGTATCAAATGAGTAAATGAAATCTGAATGTCATTAATTTGAAACTCTCAAGTTCTCAGGCATCCTGGTGTGTTTCATTCAAGTGCGTCCAGCCTGTCTCATGCTGATGTGTTCCTGACCCAGACCCATGATTGCTTCTTTCTGCTCTTGCTGAATACCTGCAACTCTGCCATCACTTCCACTATGCCAAGACTCTTGTGCCGAGACTTGGTGGTGACAAAGATGGAGCTCCATCCTGCCGTTAGCTGGGACAGGGATTGTCCAGACTTGCTGCCTTCTTTGTTGTTATGGAGTCAGGCAGTCCACCCAATGGAGACACAATGAGTTTGATTGAAAAGGATGTTTTTTGATTTAAAGTAGGTTGAACAGAACTGAGGCCTCAGGACTCCACCCAAGTTTGGGATCTTAGATGGAGCCCCGAGTAAGGGCAGGGGGCAGTTCTTACAGTTTCTAAGTTGGTGTGTGCTGTCCAGCTAGTGACTCAAGCTGGCAGTTTCAGATAGTGGTTGCAGCTGGAATCCGGATAGGGGTGAGGAGAGGGGTGGAAACCTTGAGTGGTGGTCCTGCTGACCCAAGGCTGTAACTATGAAATCAAGTGGTCAGCAGATAATGAGAGCAAGTTTTGTCTGTCTTATGTGTAAGCAGTTTACAGAAGCCAAAGGAGCCATTAGTCTGTCTGTTGCAGTTCGCCTGCATGGTTGCTGATAAATGACCATCAAACAGCTTAAGGGAACAAGGGGCTGATTTTCTCTTATTACTGGTTACAGTTCTCAGTACAGCTTGATGTGAGAGCGTGCACCACCCACACCAGAGCCAAGGGAACTGGCCACACCATCTCTACGTAATGGCTAAGAGGGACAATCTTTATTTGCCAGGCCAGCATGTCTGGCCAAGTGTATAGAAGGATGCCGACTTCCTCAGCCAGCTCTTGGTATTTTATTCATCCATTCAGTGTCTAGTCCCACCCATTATAGGCTGGGCCTTCCCCATCAGCCAGACAATCTCCTGCAGGTTTGTTCTGGGCTTAACCCAACCACTAATTCTCCACAAATGTACTCAGGGCTCAAAACCCTAAAGTCATGTTGACACCTGTGCTTAACTATGACATAGTCTAAGATTAAAAATTTTCCACAGCATATTTTCTATAGCACCCTGCACACAGTTTCATCATAACACACAGAGAGCGGGGTCTTCCTTTTTCTAGACCACCACAGTGTCAGCTGATCTGAGACTTTCCCAGGATGCATTTCCCTGCCAACGGCTCCGCCTACAGTACTCTGTGCTTCGGTGACTCACCCCTCTCCCTCTGGTTGAGGATGGGAAACAGTCTCTCTGTTCTCAGTCGTCTTATTGGGACTCACACAGCAGGACTGCTTACGTCCCAAGCAGCCTGAGCTTTAGCAAGTGCGAACAGGGAGGGAGTCCATGTTGCCAAGACCCTCCATCAATTACCCCGGCTTACCAACCTCCAGGCCCTTTGGCTGAGTTTGTTTTCTAATGATAAATTTGGTAAACTCCCTTTCGACAAATGACTTTATTCCTTCCGTCATTTTGTTTTGTTTTGTTTTAAAGGTAGCACATATTCACATAAGCTCAAAGCAATAGAGAAAGATGTAAAATACAGAGTTAACCCCCCTCATGGTAACCAAGGTTTACAGACTTGTGTACTTTTCCAGATGTTCTTCTATTTCAGTACAAGCACAGTTTTCATCCAAAAACTGTGGGGTGGGGTGGGGGAACCAGGAGATGGTTCAGTGCATAAAGCATATACTGTGTAAATGTCAAGGATTTGGATCCCCAGCACCCATGTAAATGTTGGGTGGGTGTGGTGGCCCTGGTGGTTCAGGAGGTGGAGACAGGATTTCCAAGCAAGCGAGCCAGCTGATCTGAGAACTCTTGAGTTCAGTGAAAGACAATGAGCAAATCAAATGGAGAGCCATGGAGAAAAGCATCTGCCGTCAATCTCTGGCCTCCACACGCGTGTGCATACAGGTATGTGCATACAGGTATGCATGCACGTGTAAATACCACACACACATACGAAAAAAAAACCTTGCCATTTGCGTCCCCTGTTTATCTTGTGCAGCATCCCATGTCAGCACCTGTAGATGCATCTCATTCTTTTTATTAGATGTGCTGGTTTTATTCAGTTGGCCCCATTAATAGACATTTGTTTCCATTATTTGTTATAAACAATGCTGCAACGAAGATTCTTGTTCACAAGCCTCTGCATATTTCTAAATTTATAGCATAAATTCCTGGCAATGAAACGACTGCGTCAAAGAGTATATACGTACAACCAAATCTCAGGAAATGGGGTAACAATTACACACCCACCAACAGGATGTAAGATCTGTTTTACCACGCCTTCATCTGTACTGAATGATATCACCTGTGTTACCTTTCTGTTACTATTGATATAACAAATGCTTAGGGCTGGGGACATGACCACGTTGACGCTTCAGCATGCACAAGACCCTCGGTTCCTTCTCCAAGACTGCAAACCAAACCAAACAAAGAAGCAAACATCCATATGCCCAAGATTAATAGACCTATAAAAAGATAAAAAGTTTATTTTGGGGCAGGGTTGATGGTACAGTGGTTAAAGCTCTTCCCGCACAAGCAAAAAGACTATAGAGTTTGGATTCCCCAGATCCCACATAAGACCATAGTTCCTCCCAATATAGCCATACCTGGAGATCGATAGCTGAAGGGGCCTGTCACTTTAAGACAAGACGGTTTAAAGAAGACCAAAGTTGGCAGTCTGGAAGAAATCAGGTCACAGCCCCCTGTGATCTGACCCTTAGACAAAGAACTGACAGGCCCTGCTGGGAACCCCCGGCTTGGGAGGTGGAGCAGCGAGTCCAGCCCTCCTTCCTCTGTTGCCCAGGACAAAGACAAATGATGGTCCTGGTTAGCGCTTGCCTCCGTGCCAAGGCTAGGCCAGGCTGTCACGTGTGGAACTTTCCACCACCTCTTGAACGTTTATAAAAGCCAGAAATATCCTTTGTTCTGGGGGTCTTGGGGGGCTTTGGGAGGGAATTGAAGGCCCTCTCTCCACACTATCACCCCATCTCTTTATGAAAGCTACCAATTCTAATTCTCTCCCCCCACCCCAACATGATGCTTCTGCTGTGATGATACATGCTGTCTGCTTCAAGATCTGATCCTGCCTGCAATAATTCTTATTGTGGATGAAGCACTTAACACAGGGGCCTTAGAAGGACATTTTAGGTCTAAACTATAGCAGTACCCCAGTTCCTCTACCCAGATCTCAATATATCAACATCCCAACTATGGAAAAACAGTAAACCTGGTTTTTCTTTTTCCTACAAGACATCTAAGCCTCCTTGCTATGTCTTGGGAACCTGGCGTGAGCAAACGTGGGGAGAGAATGTTATGTGCACCCTCACATCAGTCAGAAGGGGGAATTAAAACAAGAGCCCAGAACACTCCCAGCCGTCCAGTTAGTGTGGTCAGTTTGTGACCTTTCCTCAGGAATTGGCTTGGCTCATCCCACGCAGCACTGATCGGCATCTCAGCCCAAGGCCAGCAGATAGCTGAGACCCTCAGTCTCATGAGTCTGTTCGCTCTTGGAATGAGTTGCTCAGCCCAGGGACCATGCCAGGTTGGGTCTTTGAGAAATGACCTGGCATCTTCACCAGAGCCAGCTGAATCTCCTGAGGCTGAATCTGATTCTGCCCGAATTAAAAAATGATTCCCGTCGGCTCATCCATCCCTGTGGTCTTCTTGTGTGTGCTTTTGATGTGATAGTTCCCCTAGCAATGCAGTCGGCTTCCCTTGGGAAATGCCCAACTTGGTCTTCATGTCTGACCCAGGGAAAAAACTTGAGAGACGCTTGCCTCTAGGAGGTCAGGCACCATGGAAAGAAATCCTCTGTCTAGAATTACAGTGTGTGGGGATCCCCTCCCCTCTTCAGGTCGGCTCAGGACGGGATAAATACCACAGGCCAGAGCCTGAGGGGTGACCCAGAGCAGAGTGCCCTACACATCGGTCCTTTTGGATTGGGTATCCATAGTGATCCCAAACCCGCAAGAATTCGATCCTAGATCTGCCTTCAGTCAAAGGAGAAGAAGCCCACCAAGGTTAGTATTTGATGTGATGCCGAACTCTCCTACTCCCAGCAGTCAGAAAAAAAAAAACTCCCCTGCCAGCTATGTCCAGTCATTTCTGCTGTCTAGATTCTCTTGCGTTCTCACAGAGTAGGAAATGCTTCCTTTCTTGTCTTTGTCCATCCAGGCTGCATTGTGCTGTAGGGATGGACGTGGTGTAGGGGAGCTGCTTCTAGCACAGAGACCAGAGTCCTCTTGCTTTGCCTGACCTGCTTCCCAGCTATCTCAACTCAATCACAGTCCAGGTGTTAAAATCCAGAACAACACTACTCTTGTCTTTGGCCAATGCCTGCTCTGATCTTTGGCTTTACGCATGATCCCTTGGGCCTGTCTGCCGGTTCCTGTCTAAGTCCTGTCTCTCGGGCTCCACCTGCTCCCTTGACTGCTTGGTGTCCTGTTCTTATCTTTGGACCCCATGGTGTTCTCTTTGCAGCCAATTTTTTTGCTTTGACATCTGTCTTCCTCTTCTCTGGTCTCCCTCTCTGTATAATATTGACCTGTGTGGCTGTAGTTGTCCTTTGCTAACTCTGAGACCACCTCCTTGAACTACATTCCATCTCCAAGGACTATAACCTCTTTTCTAGAAGAATCGTTCCTAGAATTCTCCGTGACCTGTCTTTTTCTGTCCATAGTGTGGCTGCCTAACCCTAATTATTGCTGTTAAGCCAGGCTTTCTCATCTGTAAATCTTAAGCTCCAACCTAGTTCTGAAATGTATTTGTGTTGGGTACCGATCTCATGTTAGCCCCTAGTACTTGTGGGGTACTTGGCATGTACTATCTAGTGGTGGCCCATATCCTAATGTCCACTCAAAAGTTATAAATTAAGGGCTGGAGAGGTAGCTCAGGGGTTAAGCCTTCGCCTTGCAGGCAGAAGGTCCTGAGTTCGGATCCCAGATCCCTCGTATAGACGCCAGGCGGAAGCAGGGGCCGCCTGAGCTTCTGGTCCTGGTAGGGCGGAGCCTGTGAATCCCGGGGCAGAAGATGGTAGAGGCGTCCATGGTGGTTCGTGAATTCGTCCGTGGTTCTACACACACACACACACACACACACACACACACACACACACACACACACACACACACACACACACACACACGGGCGCGCACATACATATGCACATGCGCACAGTTGAATAAATAATAATAATAATAAAAGTTAAAAAAAGTTATAAATTAAGCTAGTATATTAGGAGTTAAAATGCATCTTCCTGCCTTGATGGTTATACCTTTTAACGACGAAATAGAAAAATATGTGTAAAGCTGTGATTTTTTTAGGACTGAGACTCAACGGATTATCAAAGATGACTAAATTCAATTTTACACATAATTAAGCATCGGATGTGGGTCATGTGTGATAAATTATCACGAAAATTATAAAGTACTTTAATTTTAGCATATAAGTCACTATCATCCATAGTGTAATTTTCTTTTTACCATTTCTTTAAGACATATTCATACAAAACATCTCAAGTACTTTTTAAAAAAATTCCAGTGATGAGCTATTATATAAAAAAAAGCAAAATGAGACTTAGCTGCTATATTTGTTCAAGCCTCTCTCTTTAATCAAGATTATACCTCAATCTGCAGCAGCAAAAAAACTCCATATAAATTAGTTTGAGATTATTTGCCCATAAATTTTTTTATTCATTGTCATGAAAACATTTTCTTTTTGTTCTAATTGCTTTATATTTTATTGAAACCTCACTGTGCTTATATATTTCACATGCAGGTTTTTTCTGTTGTTATTGTTTAGAAAAACCATCTCCTAAGGTTTATAAGAATATTTTTAGATATAAGAGAGAGAGAGAGAAAGAGAGAGAGATCAGATTTGCAAATGTCACTGCAATATGTTGAGGTCAAAGGACAACTTCCAGAAGTCAGTTCTCTCCTTCCACCATGCGGGCTCTGAGGATTAAACTCAACTCACCAGGTTTGTGCATGTGTGCCTTCACCTGCTGAGCGCCATCTCTCACATCCTAAGAATTTTCACATAATATTTTTTCATTATTTGACAATTCCATACATGTTCATATCTGTCCCGGCTTCTCCTGCGGCCCCCAACATCATTCTCTCTCACTTTCATGCCATTTTTTAAATTTAATTTAATTAATGTTTCTACTTTTACAAACATATTGAGTATTCATCCCAGCATCTTTCCTTCCCTTCCATTCCTTCCCTTCCCTTCACTAATCCCTCCCACTCCCTCCCTTCCTCCCACCCTTATGTTTCTATGGACCTCAGGGATCACTCTAGTTTGCCGACTCCTGTGGGGGCTCAGGCCTCTGTGGTATATCAAATTACCTCTCTTCAGGCTACCCCACTGATATGGATGGGCATTTTCTAAAATAACCTACTAGGGTTGGGAAGATGGCTCAGATATTAAAGACTTTGCCTCCAAAGCAAAAGGAACTGAGTTTGGATCCCCAGGGAATACGATGGCTTGCAATTCTAGTCCTGGAAGGTGGAGTCTGGGAAACCCCAGAGCAAAGGAGTAAAAAGATACAGCAATCCAGGTTGTTTCCTGATGTTACCCTTGAGCCTCCACAGCAAACACACTCAGGTGCTTTCTTGTCTACTCATGCATACACACACACACACACACACACACACACACACACACAAGAAAACAAAAAAACTACTGAGTCCTGAGTCTCATGTTACCTGCATGCGCATGGGTAGTCTACCAGCCGCCAAGCCCTGAAGAAAAAAGCTTTCTCCAGCAGCAGTCAACTGCCACTGGCTCCTTTGTGGTGCGTGAGGCTACGTGAGCGCCTCTGCTGCCATGCTGGAATATTGCTGCCTGCACCTTGTGCTGGTTCCGTGCAAGTAACCGCAGCTACTGTGAGCTCATGGGCGCAACAGACGGGTCTTGTGCAGATGACAGTGCTCTGCATGCCTCCCATTCTTCGCTCTTACCTTCTCTCTGTCTCCTCTTCTGCGCAGTTCCCTGAGATTTATAACATAGTAATAGAGATGCTATAGATGAAATGATTCAACAGTCGCTTTTTCTCAGCACTTTGACTAGTTGTGAATCTCTACAATGAAGAATTGATTTTTTGAGACAGGGTTTCACTATGTAGCCAAGGCTAGCCTCCAACTCATGATCAGCCTCCCAATGGAGGGCTGGGATTACTGAGGGTTGCCACCACATTCTGCCAAGAAATTTTTTTAATGTTAAAAGGAATATTTTTAGTCATAGAAGAATGAGATTATGCAATTTGCTGGTAAATGGATGAAGTTGGAAAATATAATTTTGAGTGAGATATCTCAGACACAGAAAGACAAATGCTGCATGTTCTCTCTTATGTTTGGATGTTAGCATTGATTTCCTGACTGAAGTATTTGGCTTGGAATTACTACTGGAAGAGCACTCAGCACTCAACCTAGAAACCTTCCAAAAGAGAAAGGTATTTATTACTGAAAAGCATGACTTGCCAAAATGCAGAAAATAAGTGTCTTTGAACTGCTTGTCTCTAAACAGCACATATATGCCTCACCCACCTCCACCCCAAGGTTCAGGGAACATTCAGAAGAGGAAGTGGCAAGACTGTAAGGGCCCAAAGTACGAAGGTAGTGGGCCATGCATTATTTCTTGGACATGACATAGTCATATATGTAAGATTTCATGACAAATATGCATACTTACACAAGAATTGCATGGGAACTGTCTAACCAACATCTCACTATAACACCAGAAAGATCTCAAGAAGCTCCACAAATCTCTGAGACTGATGAGGATTAGTGCTGATAGGTAAGTAAAGGAAGATGTTTTCCTCAATTATATAGCCACTGATCAAGGATGCTTGCTGGAGTCATACGTCATCAAAGACAGACTAGATGAAACACAATGGGCTGCACAATCAAAAAGATTTGGAAATAGGAGGGAGTCTGGGAGGGGAGATGAACGGTTGTAAGGGGAAAAGGGGGGGAATGGAGTTTGGGACTAAGGGATAAAAATATTATAAAGTCACTGTATTCGTGTATACAACATTAAATAAAAATTTTTAAAAATAGGAACTGGAGAGGTGGCTCAGGGGTTAAGCCTCTGCCTTGCAGGTGGAAGGTCCTGAATTCGGATCCTAGACCCCACGTATAGACGCCGGACAGAAGGGGGGGGCCTGCGTTTCTGGTCCTGGTAGGGCGGAGCCTGTGAATCCCAGGGCAGAGTAAACGAGGAGGAGATGGAGGAGTCCATGGTGGTTCCCGAATTCGCCCGTGGTTCTACACACACACACACACACACACACACACACACACACACACACACAATTGAATAATAATAAAAAAATTAAAAAAATTTTTAAAAATAAAAAAAATTTAAAAAACTTTTTATTTTTAAGTTATGTATTTTTTTGCATATGTATATGTGTGTGTGCATTTATATGTATGTACGGGTGCATGTGGAGGCCGGGAGCTGGTGTGGGGTGTCTTCCTCAATTACTCTTAAACTTAATCTTGAGACAGAGTCTTTCACTAAATCTAGATTTTGATGATTTGGCTTGATTGACTGCCCAGCAAGCCCCAGGGAGCCTCCTACTTCTGCTTCCCCAGTGCTGGAATTAACATGTGCATCTCACTCTGTCCAGCTTTTATGTGGGGATCGAACCCAGGCCCTCGTGCTCGTGTATCAGGCACTCTATTGACTAACCCATCTCTCCAACTTCTCAAAAATATTCTCTGTTTTTGTTCTATCCTTTGTTTTTTATGTATTTATTTTTTTTTATTTCGTGTGTGTGTGTGTGTGTGTGTGTGTGTGTGTGTGTGTGTGCACGCGCGCGTGGCTGCGGGGGTCCAAGGGTGACTTCAGGAATCATCCTGGATTGCTTCTATTTCCTTTTTGTTTCTGTCTGGGATTTTCCAGTCTCTGCTTTCCATGGCAGGAAATGCAGGCCACCACCATTTCTGCCTGCTGTGTTTTGTTGTTTTGTTTTGTTTTAATGTGGGCTCCAATCTGAACTTAGGTACTTCTGTTTTCAAGCCAGAGTTCTTAACCCCTGAGTCATTTTTCCAGCCCCTCAAAAATATTTTAAAATTTAAAAACTAAAGTAATTTAAATCCACCTATTTTGTAAGTTTCCCTTAACATTTTAATAGCAAGCCACAGACCAAGTCAAAGTAATTGCTAATAATACATCTTTGAAATTAATGTTTTTCTCCAAAGACAGTGGCTGAGTGTGTGGACTGAGTAGTGGGCGTGACCCACACAAAGGAAATGGTGCTGTTTGTTGTGGGGCTGGAGAGATGGCTCAGGGGTTAAGCCTTTGCCTCCCAAGCAAAAGAACCTGAATTCAGATCCTATGTAAAAATCCCAGACGGATATGGTGACAGTCTGTAATTCCAGTCTTGGAATTTTGTAGACCCTGGGAAAACCCAGAGCAAAACAAAAGGAGGTAGAGCAATCCAGGATGGATTCCCAAAGTCACCCTTGAGCTTCAACAAGCAAATGCACTTAGGTGCCTTCTGGTGTACACACACACACACACACACACACACACACACGCACACACACACGCACATGCACACGCACACGCACACACACACACAGATGTTGTGAAAGCATGAAATAGTTTTTCCCACATGTTTCTGAGACCTGAGTCTAGGTGTGAAAATGCAGAACACAGAGGAGTTCGTGTGAGCCCAAGACGTGTCTCTTTGCTAGAATGCTTACCCAGCATGCACGAAGCCCTGGTACAACCCCCCCACCACCACCACCACATAACTTCGGCATGGTGCTGTATACCTGTGATTCCAGCCCTCAGAAGGGGGAGGCAGGAGAATCAGAAGTGAGTGTCGTCCTTGGTGAATTCAAGGCCAGCCTGGGCTACATGAGCCCCAGAAGCAGGGAGAATTCCTCCCAAATATGATGTGGTGAAAAAAACAGCATTCTGCTCAAAACATTTGCCAGCTTGAAGCTCTGAGGAGAAAAGAGGGGAAGAGAGAAAGCAGAGCTGTTGTGCTCAGAATGGCCGAGGAGCACAACTGAATCTTCCACAGGAGACAGAGACCCATTAGACTCTCAGTCCAAAGTCCAGGGAGTCCCAGTCTAAAAACAGGAATGCACGGGGGGGGGGGGGGAGATCCCACAAGTCCTGCACCCTGCTCAGTCCCAGTTAGTTGCCTCTTAGCTTGAGGAGATCAGCCCCCATCCTATCTGTCTAATAGAGGAAACTTTCTTTGCCAGAAGGCACCATGCAGCATCTCTACAGGTCTTATCTATTGTGTGTGTGTTTGGGGGGGGTGTTCATGTATGTGCACTGTCATGGTTTGAAATGTGTCTCCCACAGTCTCATGTGTTGGGCAAGGTCATGTCACCTTGAGAGGTGGAGCCTTGCTGGAGGAAGGCAGTCACAAGGGGTGGGCCTTGAGGTGGATTAGTCCCACCCTACCTCCAGGAGAAGTCTGCCTTTGCTGCAAGCAGTCTGCTGCTCTCAGCTTCTAAGATGTCTGCGGTGACTTAGCCTCCTCCAGCTTTGGCCAGCCAGCCATGCCGCCTCTGCTTTGAGAGACTGTCCATTCCCTCTGGAACCGTATGCTGAATAAACCTCCCTTTCTCCTTTAAGTTGCTTAACTTTGGGTGCTCTCTCACAGCAATAGTTAAGAGTAACCATTACATGCACATATGTGTTCATATGTGTGTGAGGCTGGAGGTGGATTTCAGGTGTCTTTCTCAGTAGCTCTCCACCTTAGTGTTTGAGACAGGGCCTCTCACTTGAATCCGGAGCTCGCTCATTCTGCTAGAAAGGCTGATCCTTAGACAGGATCCTTCTGTCTCTGCCTCCCCAGTGCTGGGATTACAGATGTGTCCCAGCATACCACAGCCGGCTTTTAAATGGGTTCTGGGGATCTGAACGCAGATCCTCATGCTTTCACAGCAAGTACAACTGACTAAGTCATCTCTTTACTTCCAATAGGTCTGTGGCCATTCTGTGGGGATTTATGGATATCTCTATTGATTCTACAAGAACTTTTATGATATACAAAGAAACAAGAAAATGTCGCTGATAACAAAGAGAATATACAGATAATAGAAACAGACCCACAAATGATGCAGATGTTAGAGCAATAAGACAGGGGCTTTAAATACCTATTATTAATTAAGGGATTAAAAACAGAAAATAGGAATTCATGAAAAAAGAAAAATGACCTATAACTATGAAGACTATAACATTGGCAAGATGTGAGATTGTTTCACAATAAAGTAACAGGTAACAACAAAATTAACTCGAATAAGTTTTACCTAGTTCAAAGCTAGTATTAAAGGATGGCAAGTTCAGGGATCAAGCACTTGCCCAGCATAGACAAGGCCCTGGGTTCGACCCTCATTATGATGGGAAGGAGGAAGAATGAAAGGAAAGAAGGAAGCAAGAAAAGGAGAAAGAGAGGAAGGAAGGAAAGAAGGAAAAAAAGAAACTTTGCCAAATATGGTAGTGCATATACATAAAGCCAACATTTGGGAAGTAGAAGATTAGGAATTCAAGGTCAAGATCATCCCTGATAACATATCAAATGTGAGACTAGCCTGTACTGCATGAAACCCGGTCTGAAACCCCTAATAATAATAATAATAGTAATAATGTATAGCAAGTTTATTGGATTCTTGCTGGAGGCAGTCTACCAATCAAACATGGGTAATTCATGTTACATTGTGAAATTTCACTAGGGGTTTCTAGGAAAAAGGAACCATCAGCATTTTGACACTGATGAAAACAAAATTTTTATTAGCCTTAGCCATTAGCAGGATGAGCAGTCAGGTGATCTCTTCAGCTGTAGGCTGCCAAGGTTCTGTTATGGGGTGTTAGAGAAGTACCTCAAGGAATGGGGTCATTCAGTGAACAGTAGCAGTTCTGCAAAGGGGGGGGGTGGCTGGAGCTGCCGCAGCAAACTGTCTTTGCAGAAGCGTCAGTGAGAGAAGGTGATGTGTCAATACGGTTTGAAAGAAGTAGCAAAGCCTAATATTCCATTTAGTTCAAGCTGCGTTGTGTGGATTGTCAGATTTTACTTGGAAATTAAATCATGGCCAGAGCCAGGAACACAGATGGGGAAAGTGGAGGATTTGGAGTTAGAGAAGCCTGGGATACAATCCCAGCTCCGCCTACTCTGTTGCAGACCTTAGCACAATCTTGCCCTGCTGCAAACTCCTTTATTCTCTCCCAAGCTACAAAGGAATCAGCATTCAGAGGGCTCTCCAGACAGCCCTTGGGTGTGGCAGAGGGTCTGGGGATGGGGTGATGACCCTTACAACTGCAAAGACTCTAATGCTCATTATTTTGAAGATTTTCTTTCTAATTGGGTCTTCTTTAGGAAGATGTGCTTCTACAGCTATGCAAGAATAAAATGCAACATGACAAGGTAGAAAATACTCAGCTAAAGCGCCAGTCACGTGCACAGGACAGGTCCTGAAATTACACATATGAATACTGAAGTGGGATCTGGAAGCATAAAACATGTATTTATTTATGTTTATATTTTTCTCTCAAGTAAAAGTTGATGGGATGTAAGAATAAAGGGGGAACTAATTAGCAGCACAAATGTCACAAGTGGAGATGCTTAAGATTCTGAGCTATAATTTATCCTCCACATTGTGAATTTTAACCAAAACAAGAGGCTGTACTGATAAATATTCCTCTAGCCAACTGGGAATGGCCAATGTGAAAAAGGCTGTCATCAAAACAGGAGATGTGCTTGACCGAACAAGACCACTATGTGTATCTCCTCCTAAAAGAAGAGTTCATTAGTGTGGGGGAGATGGCTCAGTGGTTAAAGCTGTTGCCTGGAAAGCAAAAGAATCTGATATGGGTAGATAGGGCGGTGGCCTGTAATTCTGCCCCCGAAGGTGGAGCCTAGGAAACCCCAGAGCAAAGCAATAAGATGGAAAAGCAATCCAGGATGATTCCTGATGTCACACACACTTAAGCATAGACACACATACACACATGCACACACACACACACACACACACACACACACAATTAATTAATTAAAAAAGTGTTTGCAGATTTCCATGGCAAAAGAAACATAGGATATTTTTTTAAGAGAATGTCCCAATCTACGGATGGAACTCAGTGGTGGAATACTTGCTTGAGCATATGCAAAGCCCTGGATTTGTTCCCCAAGGTAAACAGATAGATAGATAGATAGATAGATAGATAGATAGATAGATAGATAGATAGATAGATAGATAGATAGATAGATAGATGATAGACAGATACTTTCAATACTACCTCCTGGAAACAACTGTGACTGGTTATGACTGGTCAGAGTTGGCATTTCTAAATTAGCCTAATACTCATTTTTGTTTAAAACTTCCAGATTTACAGTGTTTCAAAGGAAATGAAGTTCAATTCATTTTCTTTTAGTTAAGAAATGTGCAGTAATTGGACTGAAGAGATGGCTCAGGGATTAAGCCTCTGCTTGCATGTGGAAGGATCTGAGTTCAGATCCTAGATGCCACGTAAAAATGTCAGGCAGAAATGGCAGCAGCCTGCACTTCTGCTCTGGAACATGAAGAGCCTGGGAAATCCCAGAGTGAAGCAAAAAGGTAGAAGCAATTCAGGATGATTTCTGAAGTCACCCTTGGTCTTCCTCAGGACACACAGTGCCCTCTGATACACGCACACACACACACACACACACACACACACACACAAATAAATAAAAGTTAAAAAAAGAAAAAACAAATAATATTCTTTTTTTTAATTTGTTTTTATTATTATTATTTATTCAACTGTGTGCATGTGCATGTGTATGTGTGCGCGCGCATGTGTGTCTGTGTGTGCGTGTGTCTGTGTATGTGTAGAACCACGGACGAATTCGCGAACCACCATGAACCATTTCCTTCTGCCCCGGGATTCACAGGCTCCGCCCTACCAGGACCAGAAGCGCAGGCCGCCCCGCTTCCGCCTGGCGTCTATACGTGGAATCTGGGATCCGAACTCAGGACCTTCCGCCTGCAAGGCGGAGGCTTAACCCCTGAGCCACCTCTCCAGCCCGAAATAATATTCTTTAAAAAAGAAATAATTAGTGTTTCGTTAAATAAGAGTCAACAACAGACTGAACATGGATTATTATTATTATTAAATTGGTAAAGCTGAGTTCACTTGCATGGTTGCTGATAAAATCACATCAAACTGCTTAAGGGAACAAGGGATTTATTTTCTCTTATTTTTTTTTTTTATTTCTTCCACTCATACAAAGTTGATAAGTACCCCATTCCCCTCCCTCCCTCCACCCCTCCCTGGATCCCCTTGCTCCCTCCCCACCTTTTCCCTTTCCTTTCCCCCCTCCCTCCCTTTCTCCCAGTGTCCCCTTTGCCCCATTCCTGGAGCATCCTATAGTATGCATGTCAAACTTCCTACTGCATCCTCTTCTCTGATGAGGTGTAAGGATTCAGTGGCATTGCCTAGAGCTCTTTATTTTTGTGTGTGCTCCCCTTTAATATAGGAACACTATTGTGGCTGTTAATCCCTTGCCTCTAAGGATCATAGTGCCTGTGATCCATGCTATTCCGGGGGTTCAATGATATGTTGGTCATTGCGCAGGTCATGCAAAGACCTATTATGATTACTTTGGCCCTAACTTGTGTGGAGTATCTTGCATATTGTTGCTTCTCCCCATCTTTAGGCTCTTACAATCTTACTGCCCCCTCTTCTGCAAATTTCCCTGAGCTTTAGGATGGGGAGAGATTAGGCTGACCTGGTTCCAGGTGGTTGATGTAAAGTCTCTGATTTTCCATATTATGGTTTGTTGATTTTTTTTTTTTCAGTTTTGCTGCTCCTGCACCGCCCTTGGCTCTATCCTGATGAGGGTATTAGATGTCACCCTCTGGGATGGAGAGCGAGTCCTCAGTTCTGTTTCTTGATTACAGTTGTTTGTCCAGCTTGGCAGGAGAGCTCATACCAATACCAGGGCTGACAGAACTGGCCACATAATCTCCTCATAATGACTGAGAGAGGGAACGATTCTTACTTGCCAGATCAGCATGTCTGGCCAAGTATAAACAAGGATGCCAACTTCTTCAACCAGCTCTCTGTATTTTACTTACCTGTCTAGGGCCTAATCTTACCCACCATGGACTGGGCCTTCCCCATCAACTAGACAATCTTCTGCAGGTTTGCTCTGGGCTTAACCCAACTACTAATTCTCTACAAATATGCCCAGAGCGTGAATCCTCAACCATCAAGTTGACATTTGTGCCTGACTATGACAATGTCGTTGGGATTGATGGCTCAGTCAGCAAAGCACTTGCCTCATAAGCACAAGGGCCTGAGTTCAGAACCCCGGAATACATGTTTAAAAAAGCCAGGCATAGGGGCACATGCAAGATGGAAGACATCTTAGGCTGTCCTCTGACCTGTATACATACATACGTGCACATATATGCATGTGTTCACATATACATAATTAGTAGCTTTGAGATTATTAGAAAATATTCAAGCACAATATAAGGAGGATAAAAACCAAAAATTAAAAAAATGGGACCAGTGAGGGCTTCCTGCATAAGCCCAGTGACCTGAGTTCCATCCCTGAAAGCCACGTAAAGGTGCATTGAGAGCACTGATTCCATAAAGTTGTCCTCTGACCTCCACACGGGTTGTGACATTTGTGCGCCCCCTTACAAATATGATAAATAAATAAGTTTATTTAATTAAAAAGTAGGGAATAAAGAACATGTGAAAACAATTAAAATACCAACACGGTTGTAAATATAATGTCAGAAGACAGGAGAAAGGGAGTAGAGACAGAGAACTAAGAGGCTGGGGAGAGCTGAGCTTGCTATGTAAGCATGCGGACCTGAATTCAATGTTAAAAACATCCATATTAAAAGAAAACAAATAGTGGGTGCGTTGGTGTGTGCTAGAGAGGGGGAGAAGTGAGACTTGTGGGTCAGCTTGTCTAAGTAAATCGATGAGCCCCAGATCACTTAAAGAACCTGTTTCCTTCCTCTTCCCTCCCTCCCCCCTCCCTCTCTCCCTCCTCCCTCTCTTCCTCCTTCCCTCCTTCTTTCCTTCCCTCCTTCCTTCCTTCCCTCTGCTGGGAAGATTCTCCCAGGCACACACTGTGACGGCTCCAGTCCGTCGGGTGGCTCCAGGCCGTCGGGGCCGAGAAAGGCGAATATGCTGCAGGCCCTTTACCCCTGCCCAAATCCAGGGGCCTCGGGACACAGCAGGGAGTCTGTCAAGGCGACACTCCGTCACTCACTCATACACACAGCTCCTGGCTGTAACGACCTGACCGCCTGCACCTCCGCCTCAGCCCTCCAGAGACTCGGCAACAGACGGGGAGTTTGTCAAAGCAAGATCTCAGTTTATTGGGGGTAACAAATCAGCTTATATAGACAAAGAATCCAAGTGCGCGAAACACCAGCCAGTTACCTTGATGGTCAGTATAGCACATACTCTGCATAGGTCAGACTAAACATAAATCTATGTTGGCTCCTATAAGCCAATTAGGACTCTGTGTAATGTGATCAGGGTCACGCTTAGGACACCAGCTCCTAGCGCCATCTTTGGCCCCACGTGCTAAGCCATGCCCTGCTCACTCCCTCCCAGACCGTTATCTCTGGGTGGGCCCAACACCCTCCTTCTGTATTAGAGGACATTGGGAATCATCCTGGATTACGTCTACCTTTTTTTTTTTTGTTTGTTTCTCTCTGGGATTTCCCAGGCTTTGCCCACCAGGGCCAGAAATTCAGGCTGCTACCATTTCTGCCTAGTGTTTTCAGGTGGGACCTGGGATCCGAACTCAGGATCTTCTGCTTGTGAGGCAGAGTTTCAACTCCTGAGCCATCTCTTCAGCCAAAGAACTGTTTCAAAATACAAGGTGGGGGTTAAGACTCTGCTTCACAAGCAGAAGATCCTGAATTCGGATCCCAGGTCCCATGTAAAAATGGTGGCCTGTACTTCCAGTCCTGGTGGGCAGAGCCTGAAAAATCCCAGAAGGTAGAAACAATCCAGGATGATTCCCAAAGTCACCCTTGGGTCTCCACAGGGACATGTAGTGCTTTCTGATACACCTACACCCCCCACACACACAATAAATAAAGTTAAAAAAAAACAAGGTGGATCACTCTAGAGGAAAGGTACCAGAGGGTGTCTTCTGTTCTTTTGTACATGCACATGCATCTACATGCATATGCCACATATGAACACAAACGTGGACACGCACACGCACACACACACACACACACACACACACACACACACGATGGGAAATATACTCTGAGAAGGCCTACACTCCCCTTGAGTGTATATTTTTACTCTGTAATAAAACTTCCAGTTCCTTACTTTGCCTCCTCTCCGAATTCTTTCTCTGGTAGTGTCAAGAAATAGAAACAAACAAGAAGTCAAAACAGATAAACAAAACAATAGACAACATTGTGTTGAGAATGTCCCTGCTTGCTCATTCTCTCTCTCTCTCTCTCCATCCTGCACTATTAGTGACCTCAGCGTCAAGCCAACTAGAAGTTTATGACAAACTGGTGAGTTTTCCTGTGGCTTGTCTACTCCATCTGAGATCCCAACTAAAGTGGATTAACTCTGGGCATGGGTAGAGCACTTAAGTGGCATTAGGGTTTTTGCTTCTAGAAGGCTCCGTTGAAAGGGCGAGTGGGTCGTGAAGTAGGTCAGAACGATACTAGGTCCTCCCGTCTGTGGCCAGATCTGAACAACAATAGACTTCTCAACACAGGAATTCAAATCCGAATGCTCACTGTCTATTTGTAATTACAGAAATACAAATAAAAAGACAATGACTGCTGAAAAGTAACCGGATCTAAGTAACTGAGTATACACTCTGCTGTAATTATGTTATGTGTTCTTTTAGTCTGTGATTATTGTCTTCGGTTCTTGTGTTCGGGAATTGAAGACTGAAACCAGAATGCACGCAGAGGATTAAGGCAGAGTTTATTAGAGGAAAGAACGGAATTCATGGATGTGGGCAAGAGAGCCGTCTGATGGGCCGTGCCAAAAGGTGGCATTCTTGGGTCTGGGGATTAAAGCAGGACAGTAGTGTAAGAGAATTAGAGGAGAGAAAGAAACCAACTTGCTAAAGGGTTCACCACTGTTTTTCAGTCCCACTTTTTAATCTCAAGGTAACCCCACATTTTAAAAATGTAAAATCGGGCTGGATTTTATCTCTGGGAGCCCATATGGTAGAAAGAGAGAATTGACTTCAACCCATGAGCTTATGTGCTCGCGCTCTCTCTCTATGTCATACGCAGATACTCTCTCTCGATAAATGAAAAATGTTTTTCAAAATACAAAAGTTAAAGTTTAATACCTAATAATTCTTCTTTGAGACTGGTGGGACTGACTTAGGTGTTCAGCAGCTGAGACGTGGAGGCCAATTCTAAGAAAGATAAAAGGTTTACAGGACAGTCAAGACCTGGAGAGATGGGTTCAGGAGTTAACAACTTTGCCTCCAAAGCAGAAGGAACTGAGTTTGGACCCAAATCCCATATAGAAACTCCACACAGAAATGGCAGCACCCTGCACTTCTGACCCTGTAGAGTGGAGCCGGGGAACCTCCAGAGCAAATCAATAAGGAGGTAGAGCAATCTGGGATGATTTCTGAAGTCACTCTTGGACCTCCACAGGCATACACAGTAGCCCTCTTCTATACACAGACACACAGACACAGACACAGACACACAGACACACACACACACACACACACACACACACACACACACACACAGACGCATCTACATAGGTTTAAAAATAAAAATAAATAAAAGCTAGCTAATATTTGGGCCTCACCCTCCAAAGTCAATCAGGATGCAGGGGATAACCAGACCCTTTTGGAAGAGCATCATAATTGGTAAAGTGACTTGTCCTCTTGGCCAGAGAAGCCACAGGAGACCGTAGAGTTGGCCTTCCAAGCAGTGCACATTCTGAAAAGAAGAACTGTCATTAAGAGGAGAATATGCTGAGATGGGATAGACGGGGGAAATTGAAGGGCACAAGAAAGGAAAGAACCTCTTAAGCCCCTGGCCCTGGTTTCTGTCTTTCACAGGCTGCCTATCAGGAATTGTGGCACTAGCCAATGCGTTACAAGAACACTCGAAGAAGAGCTCAACTCTGTGAGTGGGCGAGATGGCTCAGTAGGTAAAGGTGCCACCTCCAAACCTCACAATCCCCGGTTCCCACATGGTGGAAGGAGAGTACTGACTTCCTAAACTTGTTCCTCTGACTCTTACATGTACACCTTCTTTTTCTTTCTTTCTTTCTTTCTTTCTTTCTTTCTTTCTTTCTTTCTTTCTTTCTTTCTTTTCTTTCTTTCTTTCTTTCTTTCTCTCTCTCTCTCTCCCTCTCTCTCTCTCTCTCCCTTCCTTCTTCCCTCCCTCTCCCTTCCTTCCTCTCTCTCTTTCTTTCTTTCTTTTCCTTTCTTCCTTTCTTTTTCTCTTTCTCTCTCCCTCTCTCATACATAAATAAAACATTTAAAAAAGAACTAGACTTTTTTTCTGAGCAATATCTCAAACAAGAGTGTTAAAACAGCTGAGTTCAAAATGTGCCTTCAACTCTCTGACCTTTGATTTTCAATCTTATCAGCACTTCTTCCTCCCCCATAAAGCTGTATAGAGGCCTTATCATCTACTGACAAAGGAAGTTCTTTATACAAGTAAATCAAGTTTGAACTTGATTTGCGTGTGTATGTGCGCGTGCATGGGTGTGCTGTGTGTGTGTGTGTCTGTGTATGTGTAGAACCACGGACGAATGCGCGAACCACCATGGACGCCTCCACCTCCTTCTGCCCCGGGATTCACATGCTCCGCCCTACCAGGACCAGAGCTCAGGCTGCCCCCGCTTCCGCCTGGCATCTATACGTGGGATCTGGATCCGAACTCAGGACCCTCCGCCTACAAGACGGAGGCTTAACCCCTGAGCCACCTCTCCAGCCCCTGAACTTGATTTTTAGATATTGATCTTCAAACTTAGTTATGAAATACATCCATAGAAAAATGTAACTTAGAAAGCATAAAATACATATTTAGATTCTGTAAAGGTGTGTGTGTGTGTGTGTGTGTGTGGTGTGTGTGTGTGTGTGTGTTTGTAGAAGAGGGCACTGTGTGTCCCTGTGGAGGCCCAAGGGTGACATGAGAATCATCCTGGATTTCTCTCCCTCCTTTTACTTTGCTTTGGAATTTCCCAGGCTCTGCCTTCCAGGGCCACAATTGAAGGCCACTGCCATTATCCACCTGTCATTTTTACATGGGACCTGGGATCCGAATTCAGGTCCTTTTCCTTGCGAGGCAAAGACTTTATTTAGTCCCTGAGTCATCTTTGCTGCGCCCATTAAGACACTTAAAGTGTGCAGTGTGTATGTGTGTGCCCTGAATTATCTCTCCAAACTATCTATACAAAGGAGCATTGCCTTACAGAGCAGCCAGAGTAGATGAAGCTTAGAGAGTTGGGCTAAGAAGTGAAGTGAATATATGTCAAAATCTCAGTTCTTTTTTTTAGAGGTTAGAATAGGATTTTTATTAAAAGCGAGAGAAAAGGGTAAAAGTTCTTGGACACTGGGTCTGAGAGGGGGAAGGAGGAAACCATAGTTTAGCCTTAGGTGGGAGAGAATTACTAGAGAAGAAAGCTTAAAATGAGAGAGAGAGAGAGAGAGAGAGAGAGACCATGACCGTATGGCGGGAGGGAGAGTGGTATTGTGAAATCTCAGTTCTTACTAGTTTATGTGTAAAAGCATCAAGTTCTGAATAAAAACCTTCACGATGACAACAGAAAGCTTCTTGTTAAGTACTAGGTCAACAACAGACCCGTACAAGCTGCTACGCTGACATTCCATTTCCATTCAGTTTAAGATATTTTCTCATTTCTCTCATAACCACAGATTACTCAGAATTATGCTGTCTACATATGGTGCTTTGTTTGGTGAATCTGGGATTTAATTCTTTATATCTTTTTTTTTCATTTGTGCATGTGTGCGCGTGTGTGTATGTATGTGTGCGTGTGTAGAACCATGCCCGCCCCTCCCGCTTCCACCCGCCCGGCATCTATATGTGGGGTCTAGGATCCGAACTCAGGACCTTCTGCCTGCAAGGCAGAGCCTTAACCCCTGAGCCACCTCTCCAGCCCCAGGATTTAATTCTTGTAAGGGTAGAGAACACTTTCTGTAAGATTCAAATTCTTTGAGTGTATTGGAATCTACTGTCTTTCTCTGTCTTGGTGGTATCTTTTGTACTTGAGAAGAATGCTTATTCACCTGTGTTGGAGGAGTGCTCTGTGAATGTCACCTAGCTCCAGCTGCTGATAATGTTCAAGTCTTCTACACTCTTGTGTCCCCAGTTAGTTTTCTGTTGCTGTGATAAGAGCAGATAGAGTCCATTTATGGCAAGAAACTCATAGTAGAAAGTATGCTGGCAGAAGCAGGAGGGTTGGTTCACATTACAGCAGTCATCAGGAGAGAGAGAGAGAGAGAGTTAGATCATCAAACCTTGAAGCTTGCTCAATGACATACTTCTTCCAGCAAGGCTCCACCTCCTAATACCTAATACCAAACCTAATACCTAGCTAAGTTATGTTTTCTTGTTCTATCAGTTAGTGAGAGAGGATATCAAAATATCTGCAATTGTAAATATATTTTGTATTAGTTACTCTTATCTGTTACTGTGACAGAACACCCAAAGTCAAGTAACTCAAGGGAGAAAGGGAGGATTTATTCAGCTTACGGTTCCAGAGGGGAGCTACGATCCTTTATGGCAAACATGCCATGGCTGGAGGCAGAAGCTGGAGACAGACTAAAGTCACTGCAAACATCTTGGAGACTGAGAGCTGCAAGTTTCCTGTTGCAAAAAGCAGACCTCTCTAGGAGGTAGGGTGGGATTAGTCACCTCAAGGCCCACCCCCTGTGATCGCCTTCCTCCAGCAAGGCTCCACCTCTCAAAGGTGTCATGACCTTCCCAAACACATGAGACTGCGGGGGACATATTTCAAACCATGACATATTTATTCCTTTTTTCCTCTTCTCTTATTTTTTTGGAAGGGACAAAGTCTCATGCAAACCAGGCAGACTTTGATATTGTGTGTAGCCTAGAAGACATTTGAACTTGACTCTCCTTACTCTACCTCCTAAGTGCTAGGATTACAGGTATAAGGTACTGTGCCTAGTTTATATGTTGCTGGGGATTGAACCCAGAGTCTTCATGTATGCTAACCAAGTATTGTACTGACTGAATCACATCCTGAGTCATGCTTAATACTTCCGGAAGCTCTTTCCTTAGATGCATATGACCTCAGAATTATTACATGTTCTTGTTTCATTAACTCCGGTTGTGAAGTATATTTTTTGACTCCTTGCTGAGGGTCTTTGTTAGATATTAATAGTCCCATCCACTTTATTTTGATTACACTGTATCTCCTTCATTCTTTATTATTATTATTATTTATTCAATTGTGCATGTGTGCGTGTGTGTATGTGTGTGTGTGTAGAACCACAGGCGAATTCGGGAACCACCATGGACGCCTCCACCTCCTCCTGCCCCGGGATTCACAGGCTCCGCCCTACCAGGACCAGAAATGCAGGCCGCCCCAGCTTCTGCCCAGCGTCTATATATGTGGTCTGGGATCCGAACTCAGGACCTTCTGCCTGCAAGGGAGAGGCTTAACCCCTGAGCCACCTCTCCAGCCCCTCTCCATCATTCTCTTATCTTCAGCTTATCTGTATCTGCTGAAAGTGGGCGATCTCTGCCTTTTAACTAAAGTCTTTTTTTAAAAAATTTTTATTATTATTATTATTTATTCAACTGTGTGCATATGTGTGTGTATGTGCACGCACGTGTGTGTGTCTGTGTGTGTGTGTGTGTGTGTGTATGTGTATGTGTAGAACCACGGATGAATTCGCGAACCACCATGGACTCCTCCACCTCCTTCTGCCCCGGGATTCACAGGATCCGCCCTACCAGGACCAAAAGCGCAGGCCGCCCCCGCTTCCGCCAGGCGTCTATACGTGGTATCTGGGATCCGAACTCAGGACCTTCCGCCTGCAAGGCAGAGGCTTAACCCCTCAGCCACCTCTCCATACATATTTAATATGTAATTATTGACATGGTTGATTTTATCTTTTTTTTTTTTTATTTCAGCTCATACAAACTTATTAGGTACACCAGTTCCCTCCCTTCCTCCTCCTCCCCCCATACCCCCTGCTCCCCCTCCCCACCCCTCTCCCTCCCCATCCCCCAGTGCCTCCCACCCCAATTCCCAGAGAGTCCTTTCTTGTGCATGTCTGATTTTCCTCTGGGCCCTCCTCTCCGATGACGTACAAGGACCCAGTGGCCTTTCCCTGAACCCTTTCCCGTGTTCCCCTTAGGTATAGGAACACTGCTGTGGCTGCCAATCCTTTGCCTCCAAGGATCTAGGTGCCTTTAGCAGATGCTAGACTTTGTGAGGTCAACAGTGTGTTGGACAATGTGCAGGGCATGCAAAGTCCAATTATGACTGCTTCAGCCCTAACTAGTATAGAGTATCTTACATATCATTGCTCCTCCCATCCTTTTGCTCTTACACTCTTACCGCCCCCTCTTCCGCAAATTTCCCTGAGCTTCAAGATAGGGAGAGACTAAGCTGGCCTAGTTCTAGGTGGTTGATATAGAGTCTCTGAAGTTCTGGATTGTGGTTTGTTGATTTTCTTTTGCAGTTTTGCTGTTCCTGCAATGCCCTTCACTCCATCCTGGTGGGCATTGTATGTTACCCCCTGGCCAGAGACAAAAAGCTGTTAGAGTCTTGTGATAAAAGCACATTCAAAGGTAGATGTAATAAAAGTGTAATAAACCACAGTAAGGGAGGGGTCTATCACCCATTTGCAAAATGGTTACTTTTTATCTGCCAGACTATATGCCCTCCTCTTCTGGTGAGATCACACCCCCTCAGTAGTAAATGATCAGGAACAAAAGTCTGTGAACTTAATCAGATCTCATTACTTATTTGGGTCCTTGGTGGAGGCCTATTTTCCCTGCTGTAACATGGTCCCTTCTCTCCTTGTTTCTGGTGTGGCCCTCCTACCCCATCCCTCCTGTTCATAATCCTTGGAATTACTGTCTCTAGGTGGGCTGGGTGGGTTTGGTACTAGGAGCCACCTGTTAGGGAGTACATACGGTGCTTAATTTTCTGGGTCTGGGATACTTCACTTAATATAATTGTTTCTAATGACATCCATTTCCCAGCAAATTCCAGTAATTCATCATTTTTGATGGCTGAGTACTACTCCATTGTATAGATGTACCACAGTTTCCTTATCCACTCGTCAACTGTTGGACATTTGGGCTGATTCCATGACTTTGCTATTGTAAACAGTGCTGCTATGAACATGGTCGTGCTTGTGCTATCGAGGTGAACCTCTGCTGTATGGGGGGTTATTCCCAAAAGTGGAATAGCAGGGTCATATGGCATTTCAATCTTTAATTTCTTTGAGAATCTCCAGACGGCTCGCCAGAGTGGCTATATGAGACTGCATTCCCACCAGCAATGTAGGAGAGTTCCCCTCTCTCCACATCCTCCCCAACATTTGTTGTTGTTTGTATTGTGGATTTTTGCCATCCTGACTGGGGTGAGATGATATCTCAGGGAAGTTTTGATTTGCATTTCCCTGATGGCTAAGGAAGTGGAGCATTTTTTCAGATATTTGTTAGACATTTTAATTTCATCCCCGGTAAAGTTTCTTTTAAGTTCCAGGGCCCATTTTTTAATTGGGCCATTGGTTTCCTTGGTGTTTAGTTTTCTAAGTTCTTTGTGCACTCTGGACAGCAGAGTTCTATCAGATGTGTGGTTAGTGAAGATTTTCTCCCATTCTGTGGGTTGCCTTTGAGCTCGCGTTATAATCTCTTTATCTGAACAGAAGTTCTTTAATTTCACAAGATCCCAACTGTTGAGAGTTGGTAGCAGTGATTGTGCCATTGGATGTCTGTTTAGGAACTGTTGGCCTAGCCCAATCAGCTCAAGGGAGTTCCCTATCCTTTCAACTATGGTTTTTATAGTCTCTGGCCTGATATCAAGGTCCTTGATCCATTTGGAATTAAGTCTTGTACATGGTGACAAGTACGGGTTCAGCTTTAATCTTCTGCATGTGGAGATCCAGTTTTGCCAGCACCATTTGTTGAAGATGCTGTTCTTTTTCCATTGGATTCTTTGGGCCCCTTTGTCAAAGACCAAATGGCTGTAACTTTGTGGGCTTATATCTGGGTCTTCAATCCTTATCCGTTGATCTGTGTGTCTATTTTGGAGCCAGTACCAGGTTGTCTTTATAACTATGGATTTGTAGTATAGACTAAGGTTTGGTATGGCAATACCTCCAGCTGTGTTTTTGTTACTCAGGATTGTTTTTGCTATCCTGGGTCTTTTGTGCCTCCATATGAACTTTGAGATTGTTTGGTCAACTTCTTTGAAGAATTGCTTTGGGATTTTGATTGGTATAGCATTGAATCTGTATATTGCCTTTGGTAGGATGGTCATTTTTACGATGTTGATTCTGCCAATCCAGGAACAAGGGAGGTCTTTCCACCTTCTGGTGTCTTCTGCTATTTCTTTCTTTAGGGTTTTAAAGTTTTCATTGTAAAGGTCTTTTACCTCCTTAGTTAGGTTTATACCAAGGTATTTCATTTTTTTAGGGGCTATAGTAAATGGGATTGTTTCTCTCAAGGCTTTTTCACTTCTTTCATTCTGGGCGTATAGGAAGGCCTCTGATTTTTGCACATTTATTTTGTATCCTGCCACCCTGCTGAACTCAATTAGTTCCAGGAGCTTCCTGGTGGAGTTTTTGGGATCACTCAGGTATAAGATCATGTCATCTGCAAATAGGGATAGCTTGACTTCTTCCTTGCTGATTTGAATCCCTCTTATGTCACTTTCTTGTCTTATGGCTTCAGCTAAGTCTTCAAGTACAATATTGAATAGAAGTGGTGAGAGTGGACAGCCTTGTCTAGTTCCTGATCGAAGTGGGAATGCTTCCAATTGTTCCCCATTGAACATAATCCTTGCTGTGGGCTTGTTGTATATAGCTTTTATTATATTGATAAAGGTTCCTTCCATTCCTACTGTCTCTAGCGTTTTGATCATAAAAGGCTGTTGGATCTTGTCAAAAGCTTTTTCTGCATCTATCGAGAGTATCATGTGGTCTTGGACTTTGGACTGGTTTACATGATGAATTACATTTATTGATTTGCGTATGTTGAACCAACCTTGTGTGCCGGGGATGAAGCCTACTTGGTCCCCGTGAATGATCTTTTTAATATGTTTTTGAATCCGATTTGCTAAGACTTTGTTGAGAACCTTTGCGTCTGTGTTCATCAGGGAGATCGGCCTATAGTTTTCTTTTTTAAGTGAATCTTTATTAGGTTTTGGGATTAAAACGATATTAGCTTCATAGAAGGAATTTGGTAGTGTTCCTTCCTTTGCTATTTGATGGAACAGTTTAAGGAGTATTGGTGTTATTAACTCCTTAAATGTCTGGTAGAACTCTGTGCTGAATCCATCTGGTCCAGGACATTTTTTGGTGGGAAGATTCGAGATTACTTCCTCAATTTCCTTATATGTTATGGACTATTTAATAATTCACAACTTCCTGATTCAATTTAGGTAAGTTGTGTTTACTTAGAAATTCATCCATCTCTTTTGTGTTGTCAAACTTCACAGAGTATAAGTTTTTGAAATATGATGTTATAATTCTCTGGATTTCTTGGGTATCAGTAGTGATAACTCCATGTTCATTTCTAATTTTGTTAATTTGGGTTTTCTCTCTCTTGCTTTTGGTTAATTTAGCTAGGGGTGTATCAATCTTACTGATTTTTTCAAAGAACCAGCTTTTTGACTGGTTGATTTTTTCTATCATTTTCTTAATCTCGATTTCAGATATTTCTCCCCTTATTTTGCTAATCTCCTCTCTTCTACTACTTTTGGGATCAGATTGCTCTAGTTTCTCTAAAGCTTTAAGCTGCATTGTTAAGTTGTTTATTTCTGATGTTTCCATTTTTTTGATGTAGGCATTAAGAGCTATGAACTTACCTCTTAGAACAGCTTTCATTGTGTCCCAGAGATTTTGGTAAGTTGTATTTTCGTTATCATTCACTTTCAGGAAATCTTGAATTTCCTTTTTAATTTCTTCCTGAATCCACTTCTCATTCAGCATCATAGTGTTAAGTTTCCAGGAGTTAGTGTATTTTCTCTTGTTTGATGTGTTGTGGATGTCCAGCTTTAGGCCGTGGTGGTCTGATAGGGCACAGGTTAGAATTTCAACTTTCTTGTATATGTGTAGATTCATTTTGTGGCCCAATATGTGATCTATTTTGGAGAAAGTTCCGTTTGCTGCTGAGAAAAATGTGTATTCTTTGGTGCGTGGGTGAAAAGTTCGATAGAGATCTGTAAGGTCCATTTCTTTCAGGGTTTGATTAAGTTCCAAAGTGTCTCTGTTAAGCTTTTGACCTGTTGATCTATCCCATGTTAAGAGGGCGGTGTTGAAGTCCCCAAGAATTATCGTTTGGGGGTTGATTTCTTGCTTTAGACGCTGTAGGGTTTTCTTAATGAATGTGGAGGGGCCCGTATTGGGTGGATATATGTTCAGTATTGTGAAGTCTTCCTGGTGAATTGTACCTGTGACTAAAATGTAGTATCCATCCGTGTCTCTTATAATTTTCTTTGGTTTGAAGTCCACTTTGTCTGATAGCATAATGGCTACCCCTGCCTGTTTTCTGCTTCCATTTGCTTGTAGAATTGTTGACCAGCCTTTTATTTTTAGAGCGTGCCTATCTTTTGTGGTGAGATGGGTTCCCTGCAGGCAGCAGATTGATGGATTGTGATTTTTAATCCAAGTTTGTAATCTGTGTCTCTTGATCGGTGAATTAATTCTATTAACATTTAGTGTTATAATGGAGAAACTATTGTTAATTCCAGACATTTTTTATGTTTAGTAGCTTTTATAAGTATATTGCTTCGCTTTTAATGGTGTTATATTTGCCTTCTGTTCTCCTGGATATGCCTGTTTTTTTCTTCACGCTTGAGTATCATTTCTAGCATTTTTTGAAGGCCTGGTTTGGTGGAAATGTATCCCTTAAAGTTGTCTTTGTGCTGGAAAATTTTTCTTTCTCCCTCGATCATGACTGATAGTTTTGCAAGGTAAATCAGCCTGGGTTGACATTTTTGCTCATTCAATACTTGAAGTATGTCTCTCCAAGCTCTTCTTGCTTTTACTGTTTCGACTGAGAAGTCATTTGTTATTTTAATAGGTTTACCTTTAAAAGTGACTTGTTTTTTCTCCCTTGAAGCTCTCAGCACCAGTTCTTTATCTTGAATGTGGAATGTTTTAACTATTATTTGCTGTGGCGTGCTTCTATTTTGGTCGTATCTGTTTGGGGTGCGGAATGCCTCTTGTATATGGATGGGCCTCTCTTTTTTTAGATGAGGAAAGTTTTCCTTGATGATCGTTTGAAAAATTTCCTCAGGGGTGGTATTTTGAGATTCTTGCTCTGGTATTCCATGAATACGCATGTTAGGCTTCTTCAGGGTGTCCCATATCTCTTGGATATTTCTCTCAAGTATCTTTTTGGCTTTAACAACCTCTTCCATTGAGCTGGTTAGTACTCCCACTTTATCTTCAAGGTCTGAAATTCTGTTTTCTGCTTCGTTAGTTCTGTTGATAATACTCTCTGTGGCATTCTGGGTTGAAGATAACTTGTCTTTTAGCTCAGTTTTAAACTCTGCTTGAGTTTGTTTTAACTGTTCTATGCCACTTTTTGTTTCTTGCACTGTTTTGCTCAACTCCTCCAGATGTCTGTTGTGTTCCTCTTCAAAGCGATTGATTTGATTATGTAATTCCTCCCGGATTTCCTCTTTCATAGTATTGAACATGGTAATGATCATATTTTGAAAGTCTTTATCCTGGGTGAGGCTTTCTTGGCCTTTTTCCGCGGGTTTGTTCTGGGTGGAGTCTAACATTATGGGATTAATTTCTTCAGTGGGAAATTTGTTTACTTGAGTGTTGCTTCTCATGGATTTGCACTTTGACTTTGGCATTGTCATTTTAACTCTTAAGATCTCTCAATTTCACTAAACTGAATTATTTGGCCTGGGGTCCTGGTGGGCGGACGGGGGGCGGAGACTTACCTAGGTCGCGGGGTGAGGCCCGGCTGGACCGCGCGTCCCGACCGGTGGAGCGGGGTGGGGTGTAAAGGGAGGATGGGGGCATCGGCGTGGAGCTATTTAACCCGAGGGCAGCTGGGGCGGTGCCCGGGCGCAGGGGGAGGTCCTCCTCGTCCCTCGGCCCCGAGCGCGCAACTCCGGCTGGATGGTGGGAGTTGGAGCCGGGTCCCTGTGGGCTGACCTGGGGTCCTGGTGGGCGGTGCGTGGGGCGGAGACTTACCTAGGGCGCGGGGAGAGGCCCGGCTGGACCGCACGTGCGCGCGTCCCAACCGGCGGAGCGGGGTGGGGTGTAAAGGGCGATTTTATCTTTCTTATTATTTATTGAGTCACTGTGTTATTAGGATTCAATATGTCCCCAAACTCAGAGTAATACTCCTTTCTTTAGCTTCCTGAATACTGGAATTATAGGCATACACGACCATGCCTGACTTCTCTGTTTTGTTCCTTTTTTTCATTCCATTCTTCCTTCTTTCCTTTTCAATATTTGTTGGTTTTAAAGAGGGTCTCATGTAGCTCTGGCTGGTTTCAAACTTGCTAAATAAGCTGAGGATAGCCTTCAACTCCTTGATTGTCCAACCTTTACTTCCCAAGTGCTGGGGTCACAGTCATTTGCCTATGTCTTTATTTTGTGAGACAGAATGTCATGCATAGCCCAAGTTGGCTTTGAATTTGGGAGCCTCTGGTTTCCAGATACTGGGGTTACAAGTGCATGCCACTGTGCCTAGCACATGACTGATTTTAAATCTTCCATCTTGCCCCTGGTGTTTCTGCTTCTCTCAGCACTTCCACATCTTTTGCCTTCTTTCTTTCATTTGAAGTAACTGAAATTCTTTTTTTTTTTTTCTTTTTTTTTTTCTTTTTTTTTTTTATTAAAAATTTAATTATACATTTTAAAAATTTTTTACCAGTTCCCTCCCTCCCCCCTGAAGTAACTGAAATTCTAAGCTATTGAAGGTTTTTGTTCTTAACTAATCTTCACTAACAATTTGCTAGCTATATTGTTTTTTTGTTCATATGTATTAATTGTACACGTTTCTGAATTTGTTTCCACTCATGCCTATAATGCATTTTGACCATATTCAGTCCCATCATTTACTTTAAAAAAAAATCATCTGGAACTCTTAGCTCACAATTTATTACTTGGTCTTTGTGCTTTACTTTCTGGAAGGCCACATTCTCAGTCAGGGCTAGGGGGGAGGCTACTCATACTGGTGGGAGAGGTAGGTGTTGCTCTGGTCATACTCATCCGTGGTAAAACTGAACAGCATGAACTGACCCAGGTCGTGTTTGGAGATGACTCTCAAGGGTCCTTGTCCATACAGGGTCATTGCATAGGCCCCAGTGAGTATCTGATCTCCCATGCCGGGGGCAGGGAGGGGGGTTGTTTGCAACCATGTCCATTTGGTCTGACTCTTAAAGTACCTTATGCATCTGGATGTGGTCATCAGTCACCGGATCACACCAGTTCCTTAGTTGCATGCCATAGCAGGAAGGACCAGGTGCAGGGCACACCTTGTCCATTCTGTGAGCCTTTGGGGTTGCCGCAGTGTTCCGGGTGCCCTTGGACATCACTGTTGTGGGACTCGTGTCGCTTTCAGTGCCCAGCGGCGCGATGACCACATCCTGCTCAGCCAGGGCCTTGTCCACATCGCAGCCTGCTGAACATCGCTCACCACAGTGTAGGCTGGCTAGGGAGGGGCCTTCTGACCAAATCCTGCTAGAATCTTGCACCAAGCACAGTCACCTCATAACCAATTTGCGCCGCCTGCACCAGCTTGGTGAGCCTGGTCCTGCCAGTGGCACCAAAGATCAGGATCTTGCCAGTCAGCCTCGTGGTCCCGGGAATATGGGACTTGAGGTTCTGGAACCCGCAAGAACTCAGTGGCTGCAGGAAGCTCATCATCCTTTCTTGCTCCATTTCCACATTCATTGGTCTGCCCTTCCCCCAGGTAATCAATCACCTTTCTCTCTCATGTCTTTTCTGAAAAACATTATTTTAAGCATATGAGAGAAGCACGCAATAGTTGCCTTTCTGAGTCTGGCATATTTCGCTTAACACCATGAGCTGCAGGCTATCCATTTTCCTACAAATGACATAATTTGGTTCTTTATGGCTGAATAATATTCTATTGTATATATGTACCATGTTTTCTTTATCCATTCATCTGTTGATGGGCATCTTAGATGATTCTATTTCTTGGCTATTGTGAAGAGCGTTATAAACATGACGGTGCGGGTATTTCTAGTGTGTATCTAGGAACTTTGATTCCTTTTGGTATATACCCAGGAGTAGAATAGCAGGATTACATGGTGATTTTGAGAAACGTATCCATTAAAGTCTATACAAACAGGCCGCTGGGTGGTTCAGCAGGTAGAGGTACCTGTGTACAAACCAGAGACCTGAGTTTGATTCCTGGAGCTTACATGGTGGAAGGAAAGAATCAACTTCTACTTCCAAATAGGGAGCACATGCATGCCTGATTCTCTCTCTCTTCCTTTCCCTTTTCCTCCCTATCTCCTTCCCTCTCCAAAGTCTCACTGTAGAGCCCAGGCTGGCTTTGAACTTGGGATCCTCTTGCCTAGGCCTCCAGATGCTGGGATTGCAGACATCACCATGGATGCTTGACCAACATTACTAAACTGGAAGCATTTGCACGGTGCTGAGGATGAACCCAGGACCTTGGGCATGTCAGGAAGCATGCTACAAACCAGCCTTCTGCTTCTGGCTTGTGGTTGGCTGTAGAAGTACCATCAGCTAGTATACTTATAACTTATGCATTGCATGCAGGTGTAGATGTAGACACAGTGAAACTGCAGTTCAATAAAGTTATTTAAATTTAATGGAAAGTTTTAATTAACCTTATAAAAGGAAAATATACTTTTATACGTACTTTTATATGGCTGCTTTTTAGGTGGTATTTCAGTTTCATTACATGTGGCTGCAATAAAATACTCGGAGGCAAGCAACTCAGGGAAAGAAAAGGTTTATTCCAGCTCAGATCTCAGGTTATGGTCCATCATGGCAGGTGAGTTGCTGCAGCAAGAGGCCAGGGAGCTGGTCACATTATATGCACAGGCAAGGGCAGAAGCAGTAAATGAATGAGTGACTCCATCTTGCTTTCTCCATCTTCATGCTGCCCCCGATGCCAGGTCTAGGGAATGGTATTGTGCCCAGTGACCAGGGTCTTCCACACCCCTCAGTGCAATCCACACGAACTCTCCCAGGCATGCCCAGGGGTCAACCTTAACCTTGACAATCCCTTTCAGGTGGGCTAGAGACTTGCCTGCTTGCAAGGTGTCAGGTTGAAAATAAAAATAAAGGTGGAATATTAGGGCTGGAGAGATGGCTCAGTGATTAAGACTCTGTCTTACAAGCAAAAGGTCCTGGGTTTGGATCCCAGGTCCCATGAAGAAAAAAAGGCCCTGGTGGGCAAAGCCTGGGAAATCCCAGAGTAAAACAATCCAGGATGATTCCTAAAGTCACCACTGGTCTTCCACAGAGGCACACAGTGCCCTCTGATACACACACACGTACACACACACACACACACCAAATAAATAAAGTATTTTTAAAAAGGTGTAATATATGTAACAGAATGGCACGATAAAGTATTAATTAGGGCTCAGGTCTGCCTGAGAGAAGTTAGACACATTCTCTTCTCTTTGTACTCAAATGCATTTAGGATTTACACAGGGCCTGAAGAATCCTGGAGACACATCCTGAAGTATTCTTTTAGACACATACAAATATGGCTGATGGACTGGTGTAATGGCAGGGACCCTAGTGGCAGGGAAATATTCCAGAAGCCACTGAGAGAGAAGCTCATTGTGAATGAAAAGAATGGGAACCATGGATCAAGTCTAACAGTGGATCTCAAACAAAGAGAGGAGTGCTTGTGCCAGATACAAAACACAAGGGATGATCCTGAAGCCCACTGGTGTCCAGCCTGTGGGGGCAAGGGCCTAACCTGAGAAGCCTGGGATATGAGTTTGAGCTGGAAGAGTTAGACCATGGATCTCAAAACATCATGGGGGCTCTGTCGCTCTTGCCACAACTCTTCTCCTCCACCAAGCATTCATCAGGAGGGTCATTTTCTTGCTTCCAAGGAGTAAGGATGCAGACTTTCTGTCCTGAATGCAATGCACTCTCCGAGTTTCGTGGCCTTCAGGCTACGGCTGGATTCCAGCCCCACTAGCATGCAACTGAGCTAAGTTCCTAGGGTTGGTGATAACATCAGCAGGGATGGAGTTTCAGCAGGAGGATGACATCTGGAATCACAAGGACCTGAGGTTAGAGAGTCCCTGCCTGCATGTCTGTGGCAACGAGAAAAGAACAAGAGCACTAACCGCTCAAACAATTTTACTCGGGGACCTCTCCAGCTGAGCATAGCACAGGAAAAGCATGCTTTCTATTTCGCCAGAGGTAACTTTAATCTCAGGCATCGAACCAGAGCAGCAGCATTTCATTCCTGCTGACAATGGTACGTGGCGAGAAGGGGAGTCAACTGCCAGTGCACAGGGGCCCTGCCCAGAGCTTTTGGTTCCTAAGTCTGTAGACTCTTCTGGCTTGGCTAGCCATGAACTAGACCCTTCACAGTTTTATATGTTTGTATGTGTGTTGCATTGGTGCGTGCACATGTGTGTGCATATGCACGCTTCCATGTGCAAATGCACGTGGGGCCACAGTGTAGAGCTAGCCAAAGGTTCTCTATTGCTCTTTGCCTTATGGCCTTCAAACAAGGTATCTCACTGAGCTGGAAGGTTGTCTTTTGGGCAAAGTTGGCCACCCAGCTAGCTAGTAAGAGTGGCCTGTGTTGCAGTCCACCTGCATGGTTGCTGACAAATCACCATCAAACAGCTTAAGGGAGCAAAGGGGTTATTTTCTTATGATAGTTCAGTTACAGTCTGTAGTCCAGCTTGACGGGAGAGCATGGACCAACTCCAGGGCTGAGGGAACTGGCCACACCATCTCTACGTAATGGCTGAGAGAGGGACAATCCTTACTTGCCAAACCAGCACGTCTGGACAAGGGTGCACAAGGATGGTGACTCTCTCAACCAACTCTCTGTATTTTATTCCAGGGCCTAATCCCACCCACCTGGGCCTTCCCCATCAGCCAGAGAATCTCCTGCAGGTTTGCTCTGGGCTTAATCCAACCATTAATTCTCTACAAATGTACCCAGAGCTTAAACCCTTAACAGTTAAGTTGACACCTGTCTCTACTCTGGGGTTACTGGCATGTGCAGCTGTGCCTAGCTTCTTCCATGTCTTTCTTGCTTACAAACCTTCAACTACCAGGACTAATTTTGTTGAAGCAGATGACACTTGGATTCATCAACTGGCAACATCTGTGATGTTTGGTTAGCTTTATAAAGGTCTATGACTGGGCATAGTAGCACATACCTATAATTCTACCATTTGGGAGGTGGATACAGAAGAATCAGGAATTAGGAGCCATCTTTGGCTACATGGGGGAGTTCAAGGTTAGCCTAGACCTATGAGATCCTGTGTCAAAAAGTAAAGTATGGCCTGGAGAGATGGTTCAGAAGCTTTTGCCTTGCAAGAAAGTCTTTGAGGTTGGATCCTGGATACCACATAAAAATGACAGATAAAAATGGCGGTGGCCTATACTTCTGGTCCTGTGTGTATCAGAGGACACAGTGTGTCCCTGTGGAGGACCAACAGTGACTTCGGGAATCATCCTGGACTTTGTCTACCTCCTTTTTGCTTCACACTAGGATTTCCCAGGTTCTATCCAGCAGGGTGGGAAGTACATGCCACGACATTTTCTGCCTGACATTTTTTTATGTGGGACCTGGGATCTAAGCTCAGGATCTTCTCTTTGTGAGGCAGAGTCTTAACCACTGAGCCATCTCTCCAGCCCACTTTTGAGTTCTTTGTGTCTTTGGCCCTGTAGTTTTATTATGATGGTGCAGGAGTGGATTCTTTCCTTATTAGTAGGTTTGAAATTTATATCATCAGGGGGATGGAGAGGTGTCTCAGGGGTTAAGCTTCTGCCTTGCAGGCAGAAGGTCCTGAGTTCGGTTCCTAGACCCCACGTATAGACACGGGGTGGAAGCGGGGGCGGCCTGTGTTTCTGGTCCTGGTAGAGTGGAGCCTGTGAATCCTGGGGCAGAGTAAACAAGGAGGAGGTGGAGGCATCCATGGCGGTTCCTGAATTTGCCTGTGGTTCTACACACACACACATACACATACATACACACACGCGCACACATGCATACATGCACAACTGAATAAATAATAAATAAAAAAATTTAAAAAAAGAAATTTATATCATCAGTTCTAGAAAATCATTAGCTATTGTCGCCCCACATTTTGCTTCTGTGCCATACTGTCTTTCTGCCTTGGGTCTCTGATTAGATAGATGTATGCCTGGAGAGCTTTGTTGCTCTTCACTATTATCGTTTATTTATTTTTAGCTTTTATTGTGTGCGTGCATGCACGCGCCCGGGCGCACAAGCGCATGTGTGTGTGTGTGTGTGTGTGTGTGTGTGTGTGTCCATGTGTCCATGTGTCCGTGTGTGCGCTCACCTGTGTCATTCTAGGGGTGACTACCCTGGATTGCTCTGTCTCCTTTTTGCTTTGCTCTGGAGTTTCCCAGGCTCTGCCTTCCAGGTCTGGAAGTTCAGGTCGTTGCCGCTTCCACTTGGTGTTTTTAACAAGGGATCCGGGATCTGAATTTAGGACGTATCTGTTTGCAAGGCAGAGGCTTAACCCCTGAGCCATCTCTCCAGCCCCTATTTAAATTATTATTTTAAATCGTGTGAGTGATGTACACATCTGTGTATTTGCTTATAGATCCAGAAGTCAATGTCAGGTGTCTTCCTCTATCAATCTCTATTTTATTTTTGGAGATGGGGTCTCTTACTGAACCTGGAGTCCACCCATTGGCTAGACTGGTTGTAAGCCCAAGGATCCTTCTGTCTCTGCATTTCCAGACTTAGAAGTAAATACGTGTGATGCCTAGCCCAGCATTTTATGTGTGTGCTGGGGGTCCAAACTCAGGTCCTCACGCTTGAGTAACAAGCATTTCCCCCACCAAACCATCTCCCCAGTTCTCCTGTTTTTGAGACAGAGTATCTCAAAGCTAGCCCAGGCTGGCTTTGAACTCATAATCATCCTGGCTCAATATCAAGAGTGATAGGATTACAGATGTATTGTGATTACATCTGGCTTCTTTATTTGTTTTCTGAGACAAGGCCCACCCGGGCTGGTCTTGAACTTACCATCTTCCTGCCTTAGCCTTCTGCTTGCTAGATTATAAGGCTTAAGCCACCATGTCTGACTTCTCCCTCTGAGTTTCATGTCTCTAAGATGTTTTGTGGACATTATTTTTCAGCTCTACATATTCACTGATTATATTAGTAGTTGCATTCGGTTTCTTCTTTTTCATGTATGTGTGTGTGAAGGGCATGTATGTGCACAGGTATGTGCTCATGAATGCACTTGAGTGCCTTTGCCTGTGGAAGGCCAAGGGCGATAGAGGGAATCACTCTTGTTTCACCTTGTCGTGAGCCTGGGTCTCTGATTAAGTCTAGAATATGCCATTAGAGCTAGTTTGCCTAGTTAGGTTGCTCTGGAAGATTCTCAGGCTCTGCCTTCCAAGGCTAGAACCTGCTTGGCATTTTTCTGTGGGTTCTGAGGATCTGAACTCGTGTCTTTATGCTTTTGAGGTAGAAGCTTTAATCTCTGAACCATCTCCCCACTCATCGTATTTTCAGTTTTCTTCTTTTGTCTTCTTTGTCTTCTCTTTTTTTCCCTTTGTCTTCTCTTCTCTTTGTGTGTGTGTGTGTGTGTGTGTGTGTGTGTGTGTGTGTGTGTGTGTGTGTATGTATTTCAGAGAGTATTATATGTCCCTGTGGAGGACCAAGAATGACTTTGGGAATCATGTTGGATTGCTTCTATCTCCTTTTTGCTTTGCTTTGGGATTTCCCAGGCTCTGCCCACCAGGGCTGGAAGTGCAGGCCACTGCCGTTTCCGCCTGGCTTTTTTATGTGGGACTTGGGATCTGAGCTTAGGACCTTCTGCTTATAAAGCAAAGTCTTAACCCTTCAACCATCTCTCTAGCCCCAAATTCCTTTTCTTACATGTTGGATCATTCTTTTAAAAATTATTTATTTATTTTTATTTTTGCATGTATGTCTGTGTGTATCAGAGGGTATTATGTATGCCCGTGGAGACCAAAGGGTGACCTTGGGACTCATCCTGGATTGTTCTGTCTCCTCTTTGTTTTACTCTGAAGTTTTCCAGGCTCCATCTTCCAGGACCAGAAGTGCAGGCCATTGTTATTTCCACCTGGCATTTTACAAGGTCCTGAGCTCAGATCCCAGGTTCCACATAAAAAAGCCAGGCGGAAACTGCAGTGGCTTGCACTTCCAGCCCTGGTGGGCAGAGTCTGGGAAATCCCAAGGCAAAGCAAAAAGGAGATAGAAAATCATTTTACATAAAATCACCATCAAATGACTTAAGGGAACAAGGGGTTTATTCTCTCATTTATTCTCTCTTCTGACTACTGGTTACAGTTATTTGTCCAGCTTGGCAGGAGAGCATGCACCATCACCAAAAGGTTCTGATCCAAACTCAGAACTTTCTGAATTTGAGACAGAGGCTTAACCTCTGAGTTATCTCACTGGTCTGGGTCATTTTTAAAAACATATTTTATTATTTATTTATTTATTTATTTATTTATTTATTTATTTATTTATGAGAGAGAGAATTTGCATGGCATAGCATGTACGTAGAGGTCAGAGGAAACTTTCAGAAGTCAGTTCTCTCTACCATATGGGCTTCTGAGAATCAAACTCAGGTTTTGAGATTTTCAAGTAGGTGCCTTCCTGCTGAGTTATCTCACTGGGGTTGGGCTGTGTTCTCTTCGAATATGTCAAGTTTTTTGTTTTCTGGTGGGCGGACATGAGGTCCACGGGACTGGAAAATCTTAATCTTCTTTCCATGTTTCATTGCTGTCAGTGGACAGGGATTGTTTGTTGTCCTGTGTAGATACGATTGTGCGTGTGTAGAAAAGGGCACTGTGTGTGTGCCTGTGGAGACCCAAGGATGACTTTTGGGAATCATTCTGGATTGCTCTACTCCTTACTGCTTTTCTCTTGGTTTCCCCAGACTCTGCCTTCCAGGGATGGACATGCAGGCTGCTGCCATCTCTGCCCAGTGTTTTTACGTGGGATCTGGGATGTGAACTCAGGTCCTTTTGCTTGATCAGGCTTAACCTCTGAGTCATCTCTGCAGCCTGGTGATAGGTAATTTCTGTATGAATGAATGCACATCCGTGACATAGGTAACAGTACCTATAATTTCACTGCCCAACCAGTAAAAGAGCAACCTACCAACTCCTCCCATACTCTACAACTCTATTTTTCTTTTCCAACTTTTCATTGTTCCTTTCCTTTTTATGTTTTATTTTATATATGTATATATTCTAAATTTATTGTTCTGAATGAGTGTGTTAGTTGTTAACATAGATATGGAGTAGCTAGTTCTCTCGACCCTTTGGTAATGGTGCATGCTCTCCTGCCAAGCTGGACAAACAACTGTAACCAGCAATCAGAAGAGAGAATAAGCCCCTTGCTCCCTTACATCATCTGATGATGATTTTGTCAGCAACATGCAGGCTTACTGCATCACTGACTTTGAAATCCTGATCCTCCTACCTCCACTTCTCAAGTGCTGGGATCACAAGCAGTACGTACTAATGTAGAGGTTGCAGTCAGCCTGCATGTTGCTGATAAAATCACCATCAAATGACTTAAAGGAACAAGGGCTTTATTTTCTCTCATTTATTCTCTCTTATGATTACTGGTTACAGTTGTTTGTCCAGCTTGGCAGGAGAGCATGCACCATCACCAAAGGGTCGAGAGAACTAGCTACTCCACATCCACATTAACAACTGAGAGAGAGGCAATTTTCACTTGCCAGTCCAGCACGTCTGGTCAAGTGTACAGGAGAAGGTCAACTTTCTCACTCAGCTTTCTGTATTTTATTCATCTGTCCAGGGCCTAGTTCTACCCACCACGGGCTGAGCCTTCCCCATCACTTAGATAATCTCCTGCAGGTTTGTTCTGGGCTTAACTCAACTACTAATTATCTACAAACGTGCCCAAAGCTTGAACCCTCAACCATCAAATTGATACCTGTATCTAACTATGACACTCAGCCTAGGCTACAGAGCAAGTCTGAAGTCAGCCTGCGTTACACAAAATCTTGTCTAAAAATTTTTAAAGCATTTTTTAAAATTTATTTTAAAAAATTGTGTGTGTGTGCTGGGGCGATTCCCCCAGGCACACACTGTGACGGCGCCAGGCCGTCGGGGCGGAGAAAGGCCAATATGCTGCAGGCCCTTTACCCCTACTCAAATCCAGGGGCCTCGGGACACAGCAGGGAGTCTGTCAAGGCGACACTCCGTCACTCACTCATACACACAGTTCCTGGCTGTAACGACCTGACCGCCCGCACCTCTGCCTCAGCCCTCCAGAGACTCGGCAACAGACGGGGAGTTTGTCAAAGCAAGATCTCAGTTTATTGGGGGTAACAAATCAGCTTATATAGACAAAGAATCCAAGTGCGCGAAACACCAGCCAGTTACCTTGATGGTCAGTATAGCACATACTCTGCATAGGTCAGATTAAACATAAATCTATGTTGGCTCCTATAAGCCAATTAGGACTCTGTGTAATGTGATCAGGGTCACGCCTAGGACACCAGCTCCTAGCGCAATCTTTGGCCCTATGTGCTAAGCCATGCCCTGCTCACTCCCTCCCAGACCGTTATCTCTGGGTGGGCCTAACATGTGTGTGCTTGTGTGTGTATGTATGTGTGTGTGTGTGTGTGCGTGTGTGTGTGTAGAACCACGGGCAAATTCAGGAACCACTGACGCACCTCCACCTCCTCCTTGTTTACTCTGCCCGGGGATTCACAGGCTCCGCCCTACCAGGACCAGAAACTCAGGCTGCCCCCGCTTCTACCCAGTGTCTATACATGGGGTCTAGGATCTGAACTCAGGACCTTCCGCTTGCAAGGCAGAGGCTTAACCCCTGAGCCACCTCTCCAGCCCCTAAAATTTTTTTTTAAAGAAAGCAAAAGAAAAGAAATAAAGAAGGAAAGAAGGAAAAGCTATATTGTTCAGTTTTTAAAATCATTTTTGAACTTTATGAAAGGATATCATGGCATAATAATGTCTTGGGATTTTTTTTTTACTTTTATTTAGTGTGTATGTGTATGTCAAACCGTGGGAGTCTGTTCTCATCTTCCACCATGTTAGTTGGGTGGGTTGAACTCAGGTTGTCAGGTTTGGTGACAAAAACTTTACCTGCTGAACCATCTCAAGAGCTCCCATGTCTTGGGACTTTTAAAACTCAATTAAAAAATTAATTCATTAATTAATTTAGCTTTTTTAAGATGGGTTCTCAGTCATTCAGGCTGGCCTTGAATTTGCTATGTAAGTGAAGATGATCTACATTTAAAAAATGTATTTAGGAGGAAAAGGAAAGAGGGACACACACACAGAAAGAGAGAGACACACACACAGAAAAAGAGAGACAGCAACAGAGGCCGAGAGAGACAACAAGCACATTCATGCCATGACTCATGGGTAAAGGTCAAAGGACAACTTTTGGAAATCAGTTCTCTCATACCATGCAAGTTTCGAGGGATTAGACTTGGGTCACCAGATTTGTGAGCAGGTGGCTTTTTGACTGGGTTATCTTGCCAGCCCCCTGAAAATGATCTTGAACTCCTAATCCTCCTGCCTCCATCTCCTCCCAAACACAAGGCTGACAGACATGCACCACTATGCCTGTCCCTCAAGTGCACATCAACTAAAACTTACCCATATTATTTGCATATTCTCTATAACACTTAAGTTGACTTTGGTTTTTTTTCACTCTTCTATTCATGAGTATTTTGGTTATTTCTAGTTTTTTTTTTTTTCACATGCAAGCAGCCATGCTATGAATGTACTGTATCCATCTCCTACCAAATGTGAGTTTCCATGGAGTGGGCAACTCTGGGTGGAATGCTGGGTTATAGTATACATGGGCTAGCTAGAACATACTAGCAAGGCTGCAGAGTAACATCCATCTTGGGTGGTCAGGCATTAGTTCTGATTGGCCAGGATTATACTATCATCTATTAGTACTTTGAACATTATTCCATGAGTGTCAAGCTTTACAGGCTAATGCCAAATTGTTTTAAAAATAGTCCCAGTTTTTACCTTCACAAGAACCTTATAAGGATAAGAGATCCTGTTGATTCCTGTTGACACCTTGAAGTGTCACAGACTATAAAATCTTGCCCATCTAATGGGTGTCCATTGGTACCTTCTTCTGGCCTTCACTTGCTTTTCCTGGCAACTAACAAGTTTGAGCAGATTTTCATATATACATTGAACACATGCATTTCCTGTAAGAATTCCTGTTCATGTAGCTTTCTCATCTACCATGTATTTTTCTATTTGGTTGTCACTTAAAGTTGATTCCAGTGAGTTCACACAGAGAAGTAAATGATGGGTAATACCAGCTCTTGGCCAGTTATGTATATGGCAACCTCCATCTTCTAATTTAGAACTTGTCTTTTCACTTCCCTTAAGATGATTGATGACTAGAAACTCCTAAAAGCCAAATGTTTCATCTTTATTTTCCTAGATTGTGCTTCTCATGTACACCTTCTTCAAGAAAAGCTTTCTTCTCCAAGGTCAGAAGGACAAGTAGGCCGATGTGATGGCGTACACCTGGAGTTCCATCTACTTAGGAGGCTGAGAGAGGAGGTTTCCTGGACTCAGAATTTCAAGTCCAACCTGGACAACATGGAAAGACCTCAATTATTTGTTGTTTGTTTGTTTAGATGGTGATGGTGGTGGTGGTGGTGGTGGTGGTGGTGTGTATATGTATTGCTTGTGCATGTGTAAGTGTAGGCCGGAAGTTCATGTCCAATGTCTTCATCAGCTGTTCTCTATCTCATTTTTTGCCTCTGTGTGTGTGTGTGTGTGTGTGTGTGTGTGTGTGTGTGTGTGTGTAGAAGAAGGCATTTGAGTGTGTGTGCCTGTGGAGGCCCAAGGATGACATCAGGAATTACCCTGGATTGCTCTACCTCCATATTGCTTTGTTCTGGGGTTTCCCAGGTCTCTCCTTCCAGGCCTGGAAGTGCAGACCACTGCCATTTCCACTGAGCATTTTTTAAAAACTTCATTCATTCATTCATTCATTCATTCAGAGTGTGTGTGTGTGTGGGTACTGTATGTCCCTGTGAAGGACCAGGAATGACTTCTGGAATCATCCTGGATTGCTTCTACCTCCTTCTTGCTTCCTTCTGGGATTTCCTAGGCTCCGCCCACCAGGGATGGAAGTACAGACCAACACCATTTCCACCTGGCATTTTCCATGTGGGACCTGGGATCCAAACTCAGGACGTCCTGCTTGCGAGGCAGGGTCTTAACCCCTGAGCCATCTCTCCAGTCCCCTCCCAGCATTTTTATATGTGATGTGGGGGTCAGAACTCAGGTCCTTTTGTTTTCAAGGCAAAGGCTTAAACCCCTGAGCCATTTTTCCAGTCCTCTACCTTATGTTTTTTTAATATTTTATCTGTGTGTATGTGTGTGTGTGTGTGAGAGAGAGAGAGAGAGAGCAAGAGAGATCATGGTATCAGCATGGGTAGAGGTCACAATCAGCTCTGTTTTCTTACCATTTGAACTTCTTGGGACTGAATTCAGGTTGCCAGGTTTGTGAGTAGGTGCTTTAACCCACTGAACTATCTCACTGGCCCATGTTAAAGAATGAACATGACGTTCAATATTATGTGTCAACTTACCTGGGTCTCAGAGTGCCTGGACCATATAAAATATATTTGGTTACACACCATGCCTGGGTATGTCTGGGAAGGTGTTCCTGAATAGGATCAACATTTAAATTATAGACTAAATAAAAAATATTGCCCTCCTTATGTGGTTGGACCTCATCCAACCAACTGAAGGTCAGATTAGATTTGAGTACATGTGGTATTAGGCCTCGCCTTGCTTTACATTAGTCCCTATTGTATGGAGCTGTAGCTTTCAGGCCACGTGTTGTATGGTGGCCCCACTTTGTTAAGCAGCAGTTTGCTCCATTTTGAGTGTGAATGCTGAAGCGAAATGACTCCACATCCTGTTTGTGCAAGTAAACAACTACCATCTGTCCAACACAAACCATAAGGCACAGACTGATAAATAATTTCTTTACACAAATAAAATCTATGAACTTACTGAATTAAATCAGCAACACATGGACACACGGGTGTACTGAAACCATTTCAGCAAAACTAGACCTGTGAACTTATCAAATGAATTCTGGGACTCCCTCCCCTGGATCATGTAAAACGAGAGACACCTAACCGCTGGAGTACCCTGCACCCGCCAGCCTGTCATGAGACCATCCAGCACATGTGCCTGGACTGACAGGCAATGAATGCTCTGCTCTGCCCTGGCGCCAGATTTAGCTCCTCATGATCCCCTGCTTGACACCACCACAGAACCACTGTTTGTGGGGACTCAGCTCTGTATTTTCTGACAGTTTCCTTGTCTATTTTAGTGTGTGTGTGTGTGTGTGTGTGTGTGTGTGTGTGTGTGTGTGTGTGTGTAAGCAGGCACTGTATGTGGCTGTGGAAGCCCAAGGGTGATCCTGGATTGCTTCCACCCCCTTACTGCTTTGCTCTGGGTTTTCTCAGATTCTACCTTCCAGGGTTCGAAGTGCAGACTGTCGCCATATCCGCCCAGGATTTTGACGTGAGATCTGAACTTAGGTCCTTTGGCTTGTGAGGCAAAGGTTTAGCCCGTGAGCCATCTCCCTAGCTCGTGTGGCTGAGTTTTTATGTGAATATCTCATCTAACCCTCTTTCCTCTTCCTCATCTGTCTGCTTTTGCCTTCGATAAGGCCTCTTTGAACCATGTGAGGTGTAATGAGTGGTTTGAGAGTGAGCACTTGTACTTAGGGTGAGGTGAAAGCGCCCGTGGCTGCCGATGGCCGTGGCTACTACCAAGTGAAATCAGTGGTCCTTGGTGAGCCAGAGCCAGGGAATTGATGCGGCTTGTGAATTTTCTGTTATTCAATGAATTCCAACCTTGTGGAATGAAACAAGCATGTCCATATTCCCTTCTGATTGCTTTCTCGTGACAATAACAAATAATTCTTTTTGTCTGCCTTACTGTCTTTGAATCAAGACTTTATCTTTTCCTGATTTCGGCCTCGGATCAGCTCTCCTGGCTCTCCACTTGCCTAGGGACCATTCCAAGCTTCTCAACTCCCACAATCGTGAGAATCAATCATGTATGATAAACCTATTTTCTTCCCTTCCCTCCCTTCCCTTCTCGTATCCCTCCCTTTTCTCTCCTCTCTCTCCTCTCTCTCTTCTCTCTCTTCTGTCTCTCCTTCCTTCCTTCCTTCCTTCCTTCCTTCCTTCCTTCCTTCCTTCCTTCCTTCCTTCCTTCCTTCCTTCCTTCCTTCCTTCCTTCCTTCCTTCCTTCCTTCCTTCCTCTCTCTCTCTGTCCTGGCTCCGTTTCTCTGTAGAATCCAAATTAGTGCAACTTCCATTGAGAACTTTGTGTTTGTCATTTAATTCATTAACCTAATCCAAGTGGAGTTGAATCGGATATTGTATCTTGTGAAGTAGGGATCCATTTCATTATTTTTCCAAATGGATAGTAATTTCCTCCTTATTTTCTACTTATCTACTGTGCCCTCTTTGCCACACATACAATTTCCATATATAAATCTGTTCTGCGCTCTCTGGTCTAATGTAGTGATCACCTTCCCTCTCTCAAGCCAGCAAAGACCACGTGGTCTTGACATTCTGTGGCCTTCCTAAGTCCTGATGTTTGATAGAGCACATTATGCCCCTGGTGGTCTTTCTCATAAGTGTCTAGAGTAATTAATGACATCTCTTAGTCCCAGGTTGGAAGCTTTCAGTGACATTCCAAATTAACAGCAACTTGGATAGTTGAAAAAAGAAAAGTCGTTTTCAGATCTGGTACACAAACTGCACAAGATAAGTTGAAATAACTTTCTTATACAGTTAGGAAATTTCCAGGGGCTGGAGAGGTGGCTCAGGGGTTAAGCCTCTGCCTTGCAAGGCAGAAGGTCCTGAGTTTGGATCCTAGACCCACGTATAGACTCTGGGCTGAAGCAGGGGCAGCCTGCGCTTCTGGTCCTGGTAGGGCGGAGCCTGTGAATCCTGGGGCAGAGTAAACAAGGAGGAGGTGGAGGCGGTTCATGGTGGTTCCCAAATTTGCCCATGGTTCTATATACACACACACGCACACATGCATACACTCACAAATGAATAAATAATAAAAGACTCTTTAAAAAAAAAGTTAGGAAATTTCCAAAGGTTTCTGAGGTTGAGAAGGACCCAGAAGTCAATTTAAATGGGTCTCTGACCCCAAACAATGGCCCATAGATAAAACTGGAGGTGAACGCCAAGGATGTCTTCTTTTTTTAATTGTGAATTTCACCATCAATCAATAGGAAGTAGTTCCCGCCCTCCAGCCTGCTCATAGATATGTCAGGAACTGCATGTGAACAGTCCGGGGAAACCATGAACTCTGTGCTTGAGACTCACAGAGTTGAAAAGCGTTCCCATGACTGGACCATTATAAGATTCCCATGTGCAGTCTCTGACCCACCTTCCGTTGTGAGAAGATGCCCATCTGCCTGTGGCTTCCCGTCAAGTTCCTATAGAAGCCACCCTGAAACAGCTTCCTGGTAAGGTAGACAGGGTGACAAGCGCCCCTTCCTCTTCTCATGTCACTGTCTCTGTTAATAAGTAGCCTTGCTTCTTGCCTCAATACCCCATCTTCCTACTGGATCAGCCTGTTATGTGACGAGCAGCTGGATTTGCCCTAAAAATAATTTCAGTGTATTAAACTATACCAATGGTGCAATCCATTGAGCATGTTTGAAATATACCAGGGAATGAAATATTTCATTTTTAATATTTCTTTGAGAGAGAAAAAGAGAAAGAACTCATGTCGTGACATTTGAGTAGAAGTCAGAGGACAACTACTTTTGCAAGTCAGTGAGCTCTCTTCTTCCACCACATGGACTTCTGGGGATCAAATTCAGGTCACCAGGTTTGCGAGTGGAACCTTACCTGATGAGCTATCACGCTGGAACCTTATTCTATTTTCCGAGTGAAAAATAAAGACAGTAAAGTTATATTAGTGTGTGTGTGTGTGTGTGTGATTTTATGAGCTCTTATGTTACTTGGGCTGGCCATGAACTTCTGGGCTCAATGGAACCCCCTGCCTCAGCCTCCCATTGTTATAATTACAGTTCTTCTCTCACCATTGGACTATTGACTTCTAACATGTACAGCATAAAATACAATCTGAGTACATATTGGTGAAGATTTACACATCGATGGAGAACAATATTTCTCAAACCTTATTGTGCAGATGAACCATCTGGTGAAGCGGATAGATTCTGATTTTAGTAGTCCTTGGTGGGACTTCAAGTCTCCCTCCCTCCCTCCCTCCTCCTCCCTCCCTCCCTCCTCCTCTCTCCCCCTCCTTCCCTCTCCCTCCCTTCCTTCCTCCCTTCTCCTCCCTCCCTCCCTCCCTTCCTTTCCTCCCTTCCTCCCTCCCTCCCTTCCTGCTGCCCTTCCTTCCTCCCTCCCTTCCTTTCTTCAACTTCCTTTTTTCTCTTTCTTCCTCCCTCCCTTCTCTCCCTTCCTTCCTTCCTTTCTCTCTCTTCTTCCCTCTTCTTCCTTCCCTCTTTCCTTCCTCCTTCCTCCTCCTCCTTCCTTCCTTCCTCCTTCCTTCCTCCTTCCTTCCTTCCTCTTCCTTCCTTCCCTCCGTCCTTCCTTCCTTCCTTTTCCCTCCCTCCCTCCCTCTCCTCTCTTTCTCCCTCCCTCCATCCCTCCGTCCCCCTCCCTCCCTCCCTCTCCTTCCCTCCCTTCTTCTTTTGTTGTTTTTACCTCCTGAATGCTGGGATTGCACCAGTTTATGTGGTGCTGGAGGGAAACCCAGGGTTCTGTGTATGCTACGCAAACACTGAGCTACATCCCCAGCCCTGATTATGCAGTTCTAACAAGCTCTCAGTGCTTCTGCTGCTGCTGCAGTCTGGAGACCACAGTTCGTGAGGCCAGGCTTTTGTTTGCTGAGACACTGGTTCTCTGTAGTCCAAGCTCAACTGAAACTCAGTTAGAAGCCTAGGCTGAGCCCACATCCAGCCATGTTTTGTGGTATATAATAGTAGTTGTTTCTGATTGATGCATGATTTTTCCATAATCTGAATATTTCATCTCTTTTTTTAACTTGTTTTCCACATTGACTAACATTTCTATTGTTTCCAGCTAAGGATCATTTCGAGAAGTTGCTATGGCTATTCTTGTACACATCTAGAGGTAGACATATGCATTCACTTTGGGCTAGTATATGTGTAGGAATGCAATCACTCGCTTGCAGGGTGTAGCTTTATTAGATGTTGCCAAATGGTTTACCAAGGTGATTATCAGCTCTTGTCAGCAAAGTACCACATTTTTACTGACATTTGTCATTATTGACTTCTGTTACAGCGTTCTGTTGGAGGTGGTAGCATCAGTGGTGGTTTTAAATTTAATTTCCCTCATGAGTAATAGTGTTGAATATGTTTTTATGTGCTTATTGGTGATCCTCTTTAGAGAAGACTAATTCATGCCCCCCCCATTAAATTTTTTGATTCATGGGCTGGAGAGATGGCTCAGGAGTTAAGCCTCTTCCTCAAAAGCAAAAGGACCTGAGTTTGGATCCTGGATCCCGTGTGAAAATGCCAGATAGAGATGGTGGTGGCCTACATTTCTGTCTCTGGAAAGCAGAGTCTGGGAAGTCCCAGAGCGAAGCAAAAAGGAAGTAGAAACCATCCAGGATGACTCTTAAAATTGGTCTCCATGGACACACACAATGCCTTCTGATACACACACGCACACTTTTTTTATAACATTTTTATTATTATTTCCGCTCTCCCCTCCTCCTCCCCCCGAACCCCCTGGTCCCCCTCCCTCCCTTCCCATCTCCCAGTACCTCCCCCCCCAATTCCCAGAGAGTCCTTTATTGCGTATGCCTAACTCTCCTCTTGGTCCTCCTTTCTGATGACGTAAAAGGACCCAGTGGCATTTCCCTGAACCCTTTCTCGTGTTCCCCTTAAGCATAGGAACACTACTGTGGCCATCAATCCCTTGCCTCCAAGGATCTTGGTGCTTTTAGCCGATGTTAGACTTTGTGAGGTCAATAATGTGACGGACATGGCGCAGGGCATGCAAAGTCCTATTATGATTGCTTCAGCCCTATCTAGTGTGGAGACTCTTCAAATCATTGCTCCCCCCATCCTTTTGCTCTTACAATCTTACCGCCCCCTCTTCCGCAGATGTCCCTGAGCTTCAGGATGGGGGGAGATTAGGCTGGCTTAGTTCTATGTGGATGATATAGAGTCTCTGAAGTTCTGGATTGCACACACACTTTTTTTATTCATTTTTTCTATTGATTTATAGTATTTTGTTTTTTATGTATTATGTATTTAAGTTTCAGTATTCTCAATTGTGTTCCTTTGGAATATACAACTGCAAATGTTTTCTCTGAAGTTGTGATTTTTTACTCTTTTATTTATACATACATAATATATGTGTGTGTATGTATGTATGTATGTATGTATGCATGCATGTATGTATGTATGTATGTATGTATTTATCTATCTATCTATCTAGGGTGTGTGTATGCACACAGGTACACATGCACAGATCAAGGAGCTAAAGGAGGATGCTGGGCATCTTGCTTTATCACTCTTCACCTCACTTCTTTGAGACAGAATCTCTCGCTGCTAGGCTGGTGGCCAGTCAACACCAGTGAGCCTCCTGTCTCTGTCTCCCACAATGCTAGGGTTCCAGGAATGGCCACTTCTAAACCCAGTTTTTCATGTTCTTAGAAGTTTCTCTTGTTTTGAATCCCTAGAAGTTTGGGTCTTGAAAGAACCAAACATGATTAATGGGTTCTTTCAATGAACATAATTATTTATTTTAATATTTAATTGTTAGTATTTTCCTACATGGTCAGCACTTTTATTTTTGTTTTGCTTAAGAAGTATTTGTCCATGCCAAGGTCACAAAAGTTATTCTATATTTTCTTGTGGAACTTTTTCAGTGCCTTAGTTCATTAGGTCTATGATGTATTTTTGAATTGCTTTTTGTGGTTAAGATCTTCTTATTCTTCTACTTTTACAGGTCAAAGTTTATTTTCTTCTCTCTAACATTGTTTTTAATATTGAAAACTAAGAGGAGCTAATATTTCTCTTATATGAATTATACATTAAGATGATAAAATAATTTAGAGATTTTCATTTTTATAAAAGTGTTCTAGCCAATAAAGGAGGGAATTTTACTTTTTGTTTTTTAAAATTTATTATTTATTGATTTGTCTGTGTGTATCAGAAGGCACTGTGTGTTCCTGTGGAGGACCCAGGGTGACTTTGGGAAACATCCTGGATTGCTTCTGTTTCCTCTTTGCTTTGCTCTGGGATTCCCCATTTCCTCCTTCCAGAACTAGAAGTGCAGGCCACTGCCATTTCTGCCTGGAGTTTTTATGTGGGATCTGGGATCCAAACTCAGGTCCGAAGGGAATTTTATAACCAGTGCATCATCACTTTGTGAACTCTAATGCGGAAGAAGACAAGCCAGTGTGATGCATCTACTAATGAGAAGGCACTGTGCCTCCTAGGAAGAATTCTTGCTTAGAAACAGAACCACCATCTGGTCAGACCTGTGAATCTAATGACCAGCTTAGAAAACATAGGGGATCCAGAAACATGATGAACAACTCTATAAGTAAAATCCACACTGTGAGAAATTCTCAGGACAAGCAATTTTGCTCCTTCAATAGATAGTTTACAGAGGGATATACAGATGAAAAATACCTAAAAAGTGTCATCAATTGAATCAGAGAAATATTGTTGAATATTTGGCTGGATATTTAATGGTGCTAAGAGATTAATAGTTGGGTAGGTGGATGGCTTAGCAGGAAAGTGCTGGCCACACAAGCACAAGTACCCAGAGTTTGGATTCCCAGATTCTATGAAAAAATGCTGGTGGCTGTGGAAGCGTGCCTGTAGTGCCAGTCTCAGAAAACAGAGACTTAGAATCTCCAAAGCAAACTGACAACCCAAACTAGCCCTGTGGTGAGCTCTGGATTTAATTAAGAACCCAGCCTTAATTAAAAAAATAAGGCAGGGGCTCGGAGACATAGATCAGGGATTAAGACTCTGCCTCGAAAGCAGAAGGTCTTGAGTTCAGATCCTAGGTCCCGAGTGAAAAAGCCAGGCTGAGATGGTGGTGGCCTGAGTGTTCAGCTCTGATGGGCAGAGCCTGGGAAATCCCAGAGCAAAGCAAAAAGGATGTAGATGCAATCCAGGATGATTCCCAATGTCACCCCTGGTCCTCCACAGTGACACATAGTGAGCTCTGATCCACACACACACATGTGAGAGAGAAAGAGAGAGAGAGAGAGAAAGGTAAAAGTGATCAAGGGTGATTCAATATCAATCTCAGACCTCTCTATGCACACATACATACAGGCTCAAGCAACCCTACACTCATGTGGGACGCCACCCATGCAAATACACACTCATATGCCTGTGACCCTTCAACATATACACATGATAAATGGTGTTGCAGTTACTCTGTATTGAGCTACTCTGCATGTTGCTGATAAATTCATAACCAGATGGCTTAAGGGAACAAGTCCTGTTACAGTTCTTAATCTAGCTTGGCAGAAGAGTCCACACCAACTTCAGGAGTAGAGAGGACTGACCACACCATATCCTCATATCCACAGTAGTGCTGAGAGAGGGACAATCTTTACTTGTCAGACCAGCACATCTGGCTAAATATGCCAAAAGATCCAAATTCCTTAACCAGTTCCCTCTATCTTATTCACCTGCCCCAAAACAAGCCCTTCTCACCATGGGCTGGGGCATCCCCATCAACTAGGCAATCTTCTGCAGGTTTGTTCAGGGCTCAACTCAACTACCACTGCTTCCCATCTGTGCCCAGAGCTCAAGCCTTCAATAGCTACCTCTATCTAGCTATGACACATGGAAGCAGTTATTGTTATTTAGACATGGTACTGGTATTGTGACCATGTTGAACAAAAATTCTTTATGTTATAGAGAAATATATTTACTAATAAACTATGTCCATGCCTTGCTTCAGAATAATACAAAGAAGGGAATGTGAGATAGTGATTAAACAAAATTGGTCATGAGCTTATTGTCATTTCATTTGGATAGCAGACCAAAGTAAACTCATTTTTTATTACCCATTTGAAATATTTCATAAGAAGTTACATTGGAGAGTGGGGAGATGGCTCAGCAGTTAAACCCTTTGCCTCTTAAGCACAAAGACCTCAGTTCAGATCCTCAAATCCCATATGAAATATTCAGGGAAATTCTGCAAAAGGCCTGCAATTCTGGTCCTGGAAAGCAGAGCCTGGGGAACCTCAGAGCAAAGCAATAAGGAGGTAGAGCAATCCAGAATGATTCCCAATACCTGTGGGCCTCCACAGGTATACCACTCAAGTGCTCTCTTGTCCACATAAGCCCCCACACATCATACAAATATACACTCCAAAAAAGTTTCATTGAATTTTAACTATTTAAAATTTAAATTCATTATTTCAGTCAGTGTGTGTGTGTGTGTGTGTGTGTGTGTGTACTCAAGTTTAACTGATCTAGCTTCCTGCCAATTCTTCTGTCTCTGCCTTCTAGCTCACTGTTAGAAGTGCTGGAATTACAGCTGTATCACTCCACATCTGGCTTTTTAATGTGTGCTCTGGGCATCAAACTTAGATTGCCAGGATGATTGGGTACGTACTTTTACCCACTGAGCCAGTTCCCTGGACCAAGACTTTAAATCATTCTTTTTCATACTAATTTTAGAATGGTTATCAAATTAATGGCATTTGATGTTGTTGAGGTTTTGAGACAGGATCTCGCTGTGCCTCTTGCCCGGGCCAGTCTGGAACTTGTGACTCTTGTGCATTAGGCTTCAGAGCACTGGGACCACAGGTGTGCAGCCAGCTTTGCACCGCATTGTAGCTCTGTTTACACTGAATCTAGAAAGCAGCATAGGAAGAGCTGACATCATTACAAAATGCTTTTTTTTTTTTTTTTTGTTCAGACAGGGTCTCCTTTAGCTCAGACTGATTTCAAACTCACAATGTAGTTAAGGCTGTCTTTGAACTTCTGATCCTTCTGTTTTCACTTCCTGAGTTTTTGTGATTACAGGTTATTGCAGTTCGCCTACATGGTTGCTGATAAATGACCATCAAATGGCTTTAAGGGAACAAGGGGTTTATTGTCTCTTACAATTATCTGGTTACAGTTCTCAATCCAGCTGGATAGGAGAACATGCATTAACACCAGAGCCGAGGGAACTGGCCATACCATCTCTACGTAATGGCTGAGTGAGGGACGATCCTTGCTTGCCAGACCAGCATGTCTGGCCCAGTGTACAAAAGGATGCCAACTCTCTCCACCAGCTGTTCGTGATTTATTCTAGGGCCTAATCCCACCTTACCATAGGCTGGGCCTTCCCCATCAGCTAGACACTCTCCTGCGGGTTTGCTCTGGGCTTAACCCAACTACTAATTCTCCACAAATGTGCCCAGAGCTCAAACCTGCAACTGTCAAGTTGACACACCTGTGCCTAACTATGACACAAGTAGGCATCAATATGTCTGGTTTTATATGGTGTTAGGAATCAAATTGAGGACCTCATATATTTAGGCAAGCACAAAGTGACCCACATCTCCAACTCTTTACCTATAATTTTATATCTCTTGTCATATTTCCAGTGTCAGGATCAAGTAAGGTACCCCTAGCCTGCCATATGATGAGATTTTTTTTTTTGAGATGGCCTTGAAATCTCTTCCTGGAGCACAGAGATTATAGGCAACATGTGTGCCAACATTCCCCACCTTGCTTGATTGACATTCTAATATCTCTTTGTCTTCATACATAGATGTCTCTACCTGAAATTGTCTGCCAATCTTTCGGGCTCTACTCAAATGCTTCCTGTGTATTTCCTTGACTGTCTCTATCTAGACAGGGCTGGGTATGGCTTCTAGACTTTTAAAGTATTCTTCATGCATCTCTATTAGGCATGGAATTCCTAACATGGTAGCCATAGTTTATAGGGTACAGAGCTCCTTGGTCAAAATTATTAAAAGTATCAAGATGTCGTAGTTACTCTGCATGCTGCTGACAAATTCATGGCAAAACAGCTCATGGGAACAAGGGATTTTATTCTGGCTTATGATTGTCCAGTTACATTTCTTAGTCCAGCTTGGCAGTAGAGCTCATTCCCACACCATAGGCTGAGGCAATGGCCATGCTATATCCACATGACTACTGAAAGAAGGGTGAACCTCACTTCCCAGACAACATGTCCATCCAAGTACATCAAAGAATGCCAATTTTCCGGATCAACTTTCTCCATCTTATCCACCTGTCTACAGAAAAGTTCCACCCACCGTGGTCTGAATCTTCCCTCATCCATTGGACAAACTTCTGCAGGCGTGTTCAGGGCTTAACTTAATTACTGATTCTTTACGAATATGTGCACAACTTAAGCCTTCAATTGCCAAGCTGACATCTGTAGCTAACCACCACCAGAGACAATGACCACAGAGCACTAGTGCAAGGGTGAAGTCCTAGGTGTGGGAAATCTGTAGACCTCACAGGTCACATTCCCATGAAGCTAACTCTGAGAGTTATTGTTGGCTTAAATCTCCATCGTCTCTATTATGATCGAATGGGCTTTTCTCTCTTTTGAAGACAAACCTGTGTGATTAATCATTAAGTCCCATGAGGCTAGGAAGGTGTCAGGTATAGTCAGTGACTATTGAGTGAAAAATTGAAAATTATAGTAGGATCTTTATTTTAAAACACAGCTCTTTGATAACAGCTTTAACGGACAAGCAGAGAAAACAAAACCCATACACTCAATATTCCCAGCCATTGTAAGATGACTTCCAGTTCCCAACAACTTGCTAAAGAGACATTAGACCTTGACAGAGCACATCAGTGCCTGGTAGCATCCTACATGATGGCTCTTCTTATGCTCTATGGAAAACGAGACATTTCTTTTAGTGCTGAAAAGTGTTCCCGAACCAACTTCCTATCTTATTTTCTCTGACATCTGCTTTTGGCTGAATGAACGCTGGGCTGGGAATTGCCTGCAACCTTAGTACATGATTGAAGGGACAATGAAGAGGTCTCGTATGCGGAAGGATAGTTGGCTAATCTCCTAATCTCCCACTAGACTTTTCAGTTTCCCTTGGGAGGACTCTCTAGGCCCCTTTACGTCATTCAGGTGATGTGGCATCTCTAAAATTCTCTTGGGGGTGGGTGCGAGCTCGGTTTGGCTGGGGGTGGGGGTGGGGGGTGGTCTGCGGCTTCTACTTTCTGTGCCTGTTTGTTCCTTTATTCGGGAAGGACGATCAGTGACCCCAAAGGAGTACAGAGAAAAAGGAGTCGGTTGTTTGGAGGCGTCGAATCAGAACAGCTCCAGTGTCTGTTGTCAGAGGGATGGACAGTCAGCCAAACCTCTCAAGCCCGCACTCACTGCCTCAAGTTTTCAAGACCGGATGAGGTGGAAGAGGGAAGAGGGCTTCGAGACGCACATCACCCTCCACCCCAACTTTCAGAGCCCTAGACAGCGTGCCCTCACAGCCACCCAGAAAGTCAGATTCCAGAACCTGTCCCTCCCCCGCATCCCCAGCCCCTCCCCCTGCGGCTTCCCCCACGCGGTCCCCTCCCCCCCTATTACAACATCGCTTTGGGCGCCAGGACCGATTCCGAGCCAGGGACTGCTGCAGTCAGCTCTCTGCCTCTCTCGCTCCTGCAGCCAGTGTTCTGGCTCTGCGGCTTCGCGCTGGGCTTCGGACAGTCCCCTTTCCCTCCTGCACCCGGCCCCCGCCATGGCACAGCCCTTGGCTCGGTGCCTAGAGGTGGGCGGGCACAGTGGGCACGGTGACTGTCCCCCACACACCCGCAAAGACAGCAGATCTACCGAGGTTCTCTGTCCACACGGGGGATTACCTCGGCTGGCGGACCGTGGGTGAGGGACGCCTGTCTGTGACTCCGAGGCCGGGCACAGCGCCCCACCCCGGCTGGGGTGGGGCAGAAGGTGTGGGGGGGAACTCCTAACACCTGGGTCAAGAGCTAAAGTCGGGGAGCAGACCCGGAAAACCCTAGGGACAAGTCTTCCTAAGGGCACATGCCTGAGCGGAGGAGGGCGTGTGTACCATCCAGGGCGTGACTGTGCCTCGGTCTGCGAGGCCGCTCGTCTTCCCCAGTCCCCGTGCCTCGGTCCTCTGTGCGCGGCCGTGGCACCGCATGTGCGGGTCCCTGGGTCCTGGGTGGACCCTGGCCAGGGAGATCTCCCTCGCATCCCCAAGCCGGGCCTCTCCGGCGCTGCCGCTCAGCGAGGCGGGAGCTCCTCGGGGACCCCCGGCGGCCGCCCGCCGGCTGCGACCTCGGTCCTCCCGGGTCCGCTGCGGGGGCGGGGAGAGCGGTCCCCCTCCCTGTCACGGGCTCGCGGCCCGGCCGCCTTGCGCGGGGGCGGGGGCGGGGGCGGAGCGCGCGGGCGGGATCCCCCCCGCCTCCCCTTCCTGGTCCCCGGGAAATCCAGCCTCCGTGGCTTGGCCGCCTCCCGCTCCCGCGCCCGCTGCCGCTCGGCGCTCGCTCGGGGCTCCGCAGCCGGCGCGGCCCCTCCGCTGGGGGCTCCGCAGTGCCGGGTCCCGGAGCCTTGCACGCTCGCGCGCCGCTGCAGCGCCCCCGGCCCGGGCCGCCGGCACCATGTAACCCGGCCGGAGCCCGAGCCGGGCCAGGTAAGCCGCCGGGAGGGGTGGGGACGGAGCCTCGCTCGCCGCGCCCTCCGCAGCGCCCCCCAGGCTCGGCCGGGCTGCAGCCCCGGCGCCGCCCACGCCCCGGGCTCCGGCGGCCTCGGCTCGGCCCCGCGAAGGGGGAGGGGCTGGGCCTCACGGGCCGTCCCCACCCTCGCCCTGGCCTGGGGGTCCGCGCACCTCGGAGACCCGCGGACCTGATGTCCGGGTCAGGGCCGCAGGAGGCTGGTCAATCCCCCATCCAGCTTGGCCGGCTGGACGCTTGGGTCTGGGAGAGAGTAGCCGGCTCTCTTGGAGGGGGGTGGGGGTTGAGTCGTGGTGTTGGGGAGATCCGGGGAGAAGTTTCCTCTGCAGGTGTGTGAGAGTGTGTGTTGCTGTGTGTCTGTGACGAGCGTGTCACCGTGTGGGTCCGTGTGTGTGCGCGCGTGCAGTGGGTGCATGCAGTGTGTGCAGGATGTTACTGTACACGAATCTGTAGATTCGTGTGTGAATGAGTGTGTGGTGTCACTGGATGGCTGTGCATGTGTGCGAGAGTGTATATGAATGGACCTGAGTGTGCTCCTGTGACTGTCCCTGTGAATGGGTCCGAGTGTGTGTGTGTGTGTGTGTGTGTGAGAGAGAGAGAGAAAGAGAGAGAGAGAGAGAGAGAATGTATCTGAGCAGGATTCACCCACACCTAGACTTTGCCCCACCCCCCTTCCTGGTGGGACATATGAATAGGGAGATCATACTTTTCAGACAGAGGTCACATCACCTCTCCCCTAGGACTTCTTGTCCTGGACTCAGACAAGAGCACTCTGTACCTTCACCTACCTCCCAGGGCACTCTCTGTGATGTCACTGGCCGTGTCCTTCCTGAATGCAGGGTCCCTGCTGGTGGTAAATCTGGACTGAGACCAGGACAAGACTGTGTACCTGTGTGTGTGCTGCTGCTGCCTGGTGGGGCCTGGGAGCTTGTGTTACAGAAATGTTTCACTGCAGGCCCTTTAGAGCCAGGCACTGAGGTGGCCTGGAGAAACATCTACCTTGTCAGTCATTGGAGCAGGTGGCTCTTTTCCCAGAGTTCCAAGCCCTACATCTCTAAGTTCTAGGTCATTGGTTTGGCTCCAGGTGGGTCTGTACAAAGCTCCCTGAAGTGATAATAATGCACCAGTGTTCCTGTATTGGTCAGGGAGTTTCAAAATGCGCCTTCTCTCAACTCTTCTTGTTTCTCCAACAGCCTTGGGAGCAGTCAGGGTGGTTTTCAGGTTAAAGCATATGAAATTGACAGTATTCAACTGTTCTTTTTTTCTGTCCTACAAAAACAGACATTTCACATGGTTCAATCCAGTGTAATGCCAATTTACAGATGAGGATGTTGCCAGATACAGTGCTGTAAAATAATCTTCCACCCAGGTCTTTTGGTGACCCAAGGAACCTGGCTACCCCCTAGTGTTTTCTCTCTCTCTCCCTCTCTTTCTCTTTCTTTCTCGGTCACTGCCCTCTACTTCTGTCCACTATTTCCTGAGTGCTGGGGCTACTTCTGTTCCCAGTTGCTAATGCCTAAAAGAGAGAGATGGGGAGAGGAGAAAAGGGAAGAGAGAGAGAGAGAGAGAGAGAGAGAGAGAGAGAGAGAGAGAGAGCGCTTCGTGAGTTGGCAGTGAATCAGGGTCTAAAAAGGGAGCTGGGAGGGCCAGGGTGGCAGGTGTTTCTAAAAGGAACATGAACATAGGATGAACAGCATCAGATACAGCCCCCGCACTCCCCCCACTGCCCCACTGATCTGGCAGGCAGTGCCCACTGCATTCTGTGCCAGGGGGCTCACATCCAGGGAATGAGCTTGTATGAAACTATAGAATGATAGCCAGAGGAGGAGCCTTACAGTTGACTTGGTCCAATCTCTTAATTGCAAGCCGGGGATTCTGAACCCCAGAGAAAGGAGGGGACCTGTTCAAGGTCACACAGTGAACTTGTGGATTCCTAGGCTAGTCTTCTCCCAGGAACTTTTTTTTTTTTTTCAACCCTTCATGTTCTATTCATGAACTCCCCACCCCCATCAGAGCTAGATGTAGGAGATTTGGGGAAAAGAAATGAACTCAATGAATCTATCCAAGGCTATAAATCCTTCAGTCTGGGACGCCTTTCTGAAAAGAGGAAGCTACAGATATTCCTGGGATAGAAATGCCTGGCAAACCCACCCCAGAGGTAGGCCACAGCCTTGTTTTAGCTCCAGCTGGTGAGGGGCTGGTGCCCTCTTAGGCCCCACTGAAGACTTTATTCTTTCAGTGCCTGTGTCCAGCAGCTGCCTGGCATTTAGCATCTCTTCCAGCTGATGTTGGAGCTTGTGCTGGCTGAGCTCATTTTCCTTCATCCAACCAGTGAGAGAGGCTTTCCCCCTCTAGCTAGACTGACAGCTTCTTACTTGGTTAGGGTTCTGATGGGTTGAGAAACTTCTGGGTCTTATCTGCTCTGGGAAGGGTGTGTAGCTGTCTGAACCCTTTCCAAGATGAGATCTTCCAGGAGTTTAGGGTAAATGGAAAACTGGATTTTCTGTTTTGCAGGCGAGGGGACTGCAGCTGAATGGGGGAGGGCTCCTCTCTGGCTGGTCTTCTGGTTGCTGGGGTGAAGAGAGGAAGGGGACAACAATAAGAGAAGCTTTTGTGGAGACAGAGGTCCAAAGACTTTTCCAGCATCTTCCTATCTGCATGGCCAGGAAACCTTCCCAGATTCTGCTTGAATCCCACTCGGGGGGAGTCAAAGCTTTGTCTCCCAGTGGGGGGTTGGAAGAACAGCTGTGTACCCTCCATTCTGCGAGCATTATGTCTCAATTCCCTCTTTGTCCACCCCCCCCTTCAGTCTGAAGGCTGCTGGCTCAGCGGGCCTCCTGCCGTCTGGGGAGTCTGAGTTTGAGCCGGGGTGAGGCGGTGGCACCATCGTTATGGTAACGAGCTGCCAGCTCATCCTTGCTAATAACTTGTCAGCCCCTTGGGCTCAGTGCAGCATCCCTTCCCACGAGTTCTTCTTCCCATGTTACAGACAGAAAAAGTGAGGCTGGGAGGGAGGGACCTGGGGAGAAAGGGAGTCTACAGAGGTTGGGTGACATCTTCCCTAGCCGGGGGTAGGAGGAGTCAGAGGAGGTTTCTTGGGGGCTGGTTTACACATCTGGTCACACAGATTCGTGTTTGCTCGCTTAGACGGTTAACATGTGGTTATACTTAGAACATGTTTGTATCAACTTGTACATGCTAGCTGGCATGTTTGAGTGTTTGTACACAGCAGCTCAGAGGCAAGCATGCTTCCAAGTATCAGAACATGCTTGCCTATGAATACTGCCTCTGCCATCTGCACAGAAGGCACCCAAGAAATCTGGGTTTGTGGGGGTGTCCAGGTATGTGGGTGGGGATCTGATCTTTTTCTGATGCAGCTTCAAAGTGTCTTGTTAACAAAGGGACAGAATGGTCCCAGAGTTTCTTCTTCCCTCTACCCAAGAGCTCAGGATAGGAACAGGCTGTGGATGGTGTTAAGGGGTCTGAACCCTTAGCTCTCCGAGGCTTCCACCTCTCTACTCTTTGAGTTCAGGTAGCCCCTTCCCCCTCACTCTCTTGCTCTTTCTCATCCTCTCCTCTTCCCGTGTGTAAATATTAAAGAGCTGAAGCTGCAGGGTTGATGTAGACATGGGGAGAGAATGAAATTAAAAAGGATTCCCTCGCCCCCATCCTGACACCCCCGCCCTGCAATACCCCCCTCCTCCTTCTTCCCTTCTCCCCTTCCCTCACTCAAAGCTTCCACATGTCCCTCCTCCCCCCAGTCCAGATGGGAGCTGGCTCCTTCAGAAAGGGGGCTCAGAACAGGGTGTGGGGAGCTACCTCTCTCTGTCTGCCCCCAGCACATCTGCCTACAGGGCTGAGAGCCCCCACGTGAGTATTTCTTTTATTGCTGGGGTGGCGGTTAAGATGACAAGTGTTTTTTAGAACCAGCTGTGTGAGTGGCGTCGATAGAGGCTCGGGACTGAAAGGAGGTGGGTGGGGTCCTGTCTCTAGGGGAAGCTCCGGGTCTGGATCGCTTTTCTCTTGGTATGTACAGAAGGTAGGGGGCGTCAGGTGCTCCCGTGGAATGGGAGTAAGGGTGGGAGAGGTAAGGGGAGAGGGGTCTGTTCTAGAAAGGCTGTCTCTTCCGGGAAGCTTGCTTCTTACCTTCAGGGCTTGTGGCTTCCCGGCCTGAGTGTTGCTAGGAGCTGTCCCGAGTGCTGAACGGGACTCGGCGGGGATTTGCTCCCTCGGAGCTGTCCCAAGTGCTGAACTAGGTTCAACCCGTTGTTGGAAAGGCTGGGCAGTGTTGAGAGTTCATTAGAAAATTTCTCCCAGGTGACCCACTTTCCAAAGGCAGAGACCTTAGGCAAAAAATATAAATTCTAAGGGGTCCTTCCCATGAATTTAGGTCTCACAGTCACTAGTGGTATTTGGAAAAGGGACCCCCTCATTTGAGTTAACCTTTTTCCCAAAAACCATTCTACTGTCAATGTAGGAGTAGGGGGGGGCAACCGGATTGTGTTTGTGAGCGCTCTTCTCTTGGGGTTAGTTTAAGGCAATCAGTTTAGAGGACCCGTCACCAGCCTTTCTCCTCCTGGGTCCCAGAAGTTCAGGTTCAAGGTATTCCTGGGTTTAAAGAGTTTTTAGCCTGTGTGGATAAAGTTCAGGACTTCAGGATAATTTGATTGATTGCCTGGTGCCCCCTGCTTAGATTGTACTTTAGATTTCAGAACAGGGTACTGCAATATTCTACAAGCCTGCCTTGTGGTCTGCCCACCCCCCAGCCCTAGCTCAGAGCAGCATTTGGGAGAGACTTTTGTTGGGGAGGAAGATTTCTAAGCAAAGGATTCAAGGAGTGGGTGGGGTTGTTCAGTGCCATGGAGAAGAGAGGGAGGAGGCTACTGGAGACAGGGCAGTGGGAAAAGAGGAAGATCTGGGGGAGTAAAATAGATTCACGTAGCAGGATGAGGTCTGGGTTTCATTCCGCTCCTCCAGATAGCTTCTTCCCCATTGACCTGCGGCCAGGGTCATGCCAGTTATCTAGGTTCTTTTACTTTGCTTTCGTAACTGTGAACAGAATAGAGCAAGGAGTTACTTCTCCAGGCCCCTTCCCTCATCATCTCAGGGGGATGAGAGCCAAATGTCAGGACATGCAGATGAGACTGTGGGGGAGCCGCAGGCAGGAGGGGTTGATGGCAGCTCACCTCCCATTCCCAGGGGTACAATCAAATATTCAAATGGGATTCTTCTTAAGGGGAGGGGCAGGGAAGGATTCCAGATGGCTGGGCAGACACTGGGTGTGGCAGGAAGTCCAAAGACATCGGAGAGGCGCCTATCTAGAGGTCTGGGACTGAACCCACTCTTCCCTCCCCAGATGAGATCTCTGGTTTGCAGGGAGCCCTTCACCCATCATGTTTTTGATGTAACTCATCAGATGATTCCTCCTTCTCGAGCTGTTTAAGCAGAGATGAGTTTTCGTATGCTTGTGGGTGCTGGGAGGTGGTGGGTGTGGGTGTGGGTGCCTGTTTGGGGAGGGGAGGTGTTTGTGCTCCACTCAGATTTCTTGGTTACATAACAGCTTTGATAAGACTTTACTTTGGAGCTGCTTCTACTTGCCTGAAGCAGTCACCCCACCACCCCCTCATGAAGTGCTAGGTGTCCCCCCCTCCCTTCTTCCTGGCCCTTTGGAGAGTCCTGCTATTCATGATCCACTGTTCGAGGTGCCGCTTCCCTGCCAGGAGCTATCTGCAGCTTGCCTCCCTGTTCCCTGACTGGCTCCTGTTTTTAAATACTTTTCTCTTTTTAAATCATTCCAAACCCATTCACCCTCCTTTACATCGTAGAGCCTCCTGGTCAACCTTTCCCTTGCCAGGGTCATTGGCATACCTTGGGAAACTGGACATCATAAAGCTACCCTCTAAGGAAGAAGAAGGGCATTCCAGGAGGCTTCAGTACTTGAGTCAGTTTCCTTATTGCTCTTCCTTTGGAGTTTGGGAGTGATGGAACATGTCTAGTACTGAGAGGGAGCACTACTCCATTCAGTTCCCATTTTAGAATTAAGGGGTTGTGTGTAGGGGTGGCTGCTTTTGGACAGGAAGAGAGATATACCGACTTCACTGACTTCACTGTTATCCCTACCCAAGGTGTCTGAGCATGTGATAAGGGGATCTCAGAGTTCTTTAATAGGATGAACTTTTGGTTTTGCAGCCAGGGAATGAGCTGGCTATCCTATGAACGGGTCTTATTCCTGTGTATGTGGGTATGTACATACATGACTGTACATATGACTCTGTGTACGTTCATTTATTAGGTGACTGTAAAGGCAGTTAAAACTGTGTGTGTGTGTGTGTGTGTGTGTGTGTGTGTGTGCGCGCGCGTGCATATTCTGTGCTCACCCAGTGATGTATATGGGTGAACATCAGCATGCATGTAGGCATACATGTGAGGCTGTGTATATGCTGTACTTGACAGTTAAGTTGGAGCATATGAATATGTGTACATAATTGATTCATGCAAAGAAAGAGGAAGTGTGAGGAAGAGAGAGATTGATTTTGACTGAACATTGGCTTTATCCAAAGGTTGTTTTCCTACTGGAGTAAAACTTGATCCACTCTGATGCCCGCGGCTGTTCTCCAGAAAGTATGCCTCTCAAGTTCTTCTGTCCTGAGAAACCATCTCCATTCATATCAAGAGAGCTTGTAGAGGAGAAACTGGTTTAGGCCCTGAGACAGCTGTGTAAGGGATCCAGGCCCAAGGCTGCCTGAATGCTGTGTTGTTCTTGGTGTGTGCCAGGAAAGAGTATGGGAGGAGAAATGTTATAGACACTATAGATTTCATGAATTAAGAACATGTTTTGCTTCATAAGAGTCAGCGGCTGAGGGGCTGGAGAGATGGCTCAGGGGTTGTGATTCTGTCTCACAAGCAGAAGGTTCTGAGTTCGGATCCCAGGTCCCACGTTAAAAAAAAAAAAAAAAGAGTCAGCGGCTGAGAGATGGCTTAGCCTAAAGCCTTTGCCTTGCAGCAAAAGGGCCTAGTTTCATGTGTCCAGAGCCCCCATAAAAATATGGGGTGGAAATGGCAGTGGTCTGAAATTCTGGCCCTGGGAGGTGGAGCCTGGAAGCCCTAGAGCAAAGCAACGGGGAGGTAGAGCAATCCAGGATGACTTTGAGTGTCAACCGTGAGCCTCTACAGGCCCACACACTCAAGTGCCCTCTTCAACACATACACAAATTAAACATACACACATTAAACATATACACATTAAACACACATTAAACATACACACATTAAAGAAAAGAAGAGAGGAGGGCAGGGGACATTAAGGAGGCCCAAGTGTGTACATAAGCCTCACATATGAGGCATATGGCAATGCATATATATGTAGTCAAACCTAATAGGGGTGTATAAGATGATATGCACATACATGTTAACACACATATCCATATGAGCATAGTATACAAACATATCTGGGTGTATGCCAACACTGGTATGATTATAACTCTGAATCCTACATCTGCAGCTTGCTCACCAAGTTTTGTCTTGCTGTGAGATAGATTCTCACTCTGTCTGGAAGCTGGTTTGGAACTCATTATGTAGCCACACTGATCTCAAGCTCATGGCAATCCTCCTGCCTCTGCCTCCTGAGTGTTGAGATTGCAGGCATGCAGTATCACACCAGACTCACACAGGTTGACATTAACTAACCCGCAGTCCCTTCCTTATCACGTACTCTCACTAAAAGTAGGCCATTCATTCAACCAATGTTTATTTTTTATATTATTATTTTATCTTCCTAGTTTTATAAGCATATTGAGTACTTATTTCTACTTTCCTCTATTCCCCCCCATTCTTCCCAAATGTTTATTTTTTTACTCGTAAAGTGGTGTGTATTCAGAATGGTCCTTGGCCTCAGGTAACTTAAGGATCTCAAGAGAGTAAAAGGCCCAGAACAAAGTAAGAGAGCTAAGCAAGATAGATACATGAGCAGTCATGGACATTGGGACCCAGAAGGGTTACATCAGCTCTGTAGTGGGGCTGAGAAGCTGGGAGTGCTTTGAGTAAATGTTTGCCAGGTGAGTGACACTCTTGCTAGGCCACCCCCAACTGATCCTTGCTGGAGTGAGATGAGATCGTCCTGCCTTTTTTTTTTTTTTTTTTCCTCTCTTTTTTGACAAGTTCATATAGTTCAAGTTAGTCTCAAACTCGCTATGTAGCTGAGAGTGACCTTGAACTCCTAATCTTCTTGCCTCTACCTCCCGAGTGCTGGGGTGACGGGTGTAGCATCACAGCTGGTTTTATGTGGTGCTAAGCATGGAACCCAGCACCGTGTACTGCCAGCTGAGCTGCCGGCCCAGCCCTGCTCACGGCTTTTCAGTGACCCTCTCTATCTCACTCGGAGTGACCTCCAGATGCCTTGCAGGGCCTCGGTGACATGAGCGTCCGGTGTACAGCAGTCACCCATCTCCTCCCTGGACCCTCATGGGCCTCCTTTCTGTCTCATAAACCCTCTGAGCACAGCCCCACTTAAGTCTTCTGTGTTTGTCTTTTCCCTCAGTCTGAAATGTTCTTTTAGACATTCAAGCAACTCACTCCCTCACTTCTTTCAAGATTTGGCTCAAAAGTCATTTTTCTTGCTGAAGCCTCCCCAGCAGTGTAACTTAAATAGCCTCTTGCCACTGTGTCCCTCACCCCAGCGTGTGTGCACGTGCGCATGTGCGTGCGTGTATGTGTGTATGTATGTGTGTGTGTATTTGTGTGTGTGTGTATGTATGTGTGTGTATGTATGTATTTGTGTGTATGTGTGCGTGTGTATGTGTATATATGTGTGTGTATGTGTGTGTTTTACTTGCTGCCACCATTGCCTCACACGTTGGTTTCTCATCCCACTTTGTCCACTGGACTATAAACCTCACGGGAATGGAAGTCTAGTGTGTTCTTAGGTCCTCAGGAGTCCTGGCTCAGAGCAGGGCATTGAATTCACTTGTAATAGACTGTAGATGGCTCACACTGGGTGCCGATGAGAGAGAACTATATGAACATGAGCAGGGAGACCAGTTAGGAAGCTGCTGTGATATCTTTGATGAGGTTAGGGTGAGTGGGGCCTAATGTAGAACATCAGCCATGAAGGTGGAGAAAAGGAGGTACAGTATATACCTGCAAGCACATGTGTGTTTTAAAGTCAAACCAGCTGCCTTAGTTAGGGGAGGGCTAAGGAGGAAAGTAAAAACCTGTGTTGGTGTGCATGCTATATGTATGACACACTCGATGCCCCCCCAGCTGGATTTCCTCTAGCTAACCCTGACTGCCATTCTCCCTTTTTAGATTTCTGTCACCAGCCAATCTACCACACCTATCCACCTCTGCCACCCCTGTTGGGAAAGGGCTGCTAAGCAGGGTCTCCAGCGTTCTTTGCGCCCTAGGGGCAAGGGGGCAGCAAGCAGGGAGGTTCCTGAACAATGGAGAGTTACCTTAGCGAGTCTTAAGAGAGCCACAGAGAAAACCAGGAGGGCTGTTGGGAGAGCTCAGGGCTCAGACATCCTGAAGCCGGAAGTAGTGTCTGTCTTTCCTGGGCCCTCCAGCCCGTTTGCTGGTGGGACTGGCGCCTCAGCCAAGGATGGGCTTGGGAGTTGTTGGTCCCTGAGATTGATGTGAAGTCAGACCTACTTTCTGCTGGTGGTGGCTGGGGTGTTCAGCGGTTAGGGGAGGAAATTCTCTCTTTGTGTCTTGAACGATTGTTTTCCTCCCAAGGGAGCACAGGGAATTGAGCTTATATTGTACAATGAAGAATGAAGGTTAGACATCAGGCAGGACCAATCAGCTTCGAGCAAGAAGGGACTAAAGAACAGTTCGGGATCAAAACAGTCGGGAAGAAGAAATGGGAGTGGTGGGGGTGCCCCACGCCACGCCACTTCCTGACCTCTGTGCTTTGCTAAAGATCCTTTTAGAGTTTTTGCCCCAGGCTTTTGCATCTGGGCGAAGTCAGTACTAGAGCCTCCCTCCCTCACCCCCTCCCCCCCATTTCAGGATGGAGGGGTCCCCGCACAGCTCTCCTCTCTGGTTTGGCTAGGGGCCTTGGCGCTGTAGCCGCTCCCCTCCCACCTGGGCTGTGAGCATGGGGGTTGGGCCCAAGCAGCCGCCAGAGCCGCCCACCTGCCCGCGGTGTCATGGCAACGACTCTGCCCACGTGGACGAAGAGGAAAGGGAGGAGAAGAGAGGAGGAGAGAGGCATCACGACCAACTTGAGGGTGGGAGGGGGCTTCTCAGGGTCCCTTGGGCTAGAGTCTCCACTTCTCCAGCTCGGACCCCAGCCCTGGCGTCTTCCCCCATCCGCGTCCTTCCAGGGTGGGGAGTGGCTGCCTCGCCCACCTGCCTAGGAGCGCGCTTGCCCTTGAGTGTCCGGATAGTGATGACCTTGGCCTCTCGCACTGTGGTGCCTTGGCTGGGGTTCTGGGGGACATGGGGTTTTAACACGTGCGAGTCTCTCCACCTCTCCCCATCCAGGAAGTCGGGAATGGTGCCTGGGGCTGAGGGGATGAGAGCCCGACCTACTTCTCCATTTTCTCACTATTTTTCAAAAGGAAAATGACCCACTTTTCAGCCAATCGGACTGAGGCAAGTTCCCAGGCTGATTCTTCAAGCCCCCCTGCCCAAGCCTCAGCCTTTTAGCCACGTGCTGGACCCACTTCCTGGTTGGGGGGGGGAGTGCACTTGTGTGGTCCATCCCTGAGGGCTGCATCAGACTTAGAGAGGATTCTTCTCTGATTGGATCGGGGTGGGTCAACACCTGTCTGGAATGAGTCAGCCCATTTGGACAGATGCCCTTGACTGACTGAGTCTATGACCTGTGGGTCCTGTCTGCCAGCCCCTGACACTCCCAGATTGGTTGCACACCCCATTTCTTGGAGTGGCAGGAAGGACTCTGGGGATTACTGGAGGATTTCACACACACCCCCAGCCGGGTTTACCGGATACTTGTGGGCAGGCTTCTCCAGCGCTTCATCTCCATGTGGAAAGGGAGACTTATCTGTCTGTCTGCTTGTGTGCCCACCCGAGTTCCTCCCAGAGACCCCCTCAAGGGTGGGGGGGATTCTGCCTGGATCTTTCTTTTCAAGCCCCTCCCCCTCTCTAGGATATTGGCCTGGGCCTCAGAGCCCCCTCCCTCCCTCAGCTATATTGGCCTGGGCTGGCTTGGGGGGGTGATTAGGGATTTAATTATTTAGTTTCTCCAGCTCAGTAGATTAATTCCATCCATCACAGGCAGGCCGAGCCTTCGCTCCCTCTTTGGGCTGCCTGGCCAGCCCCAGAGGAAGAGAGCATCATTGCTCACCTGGGCCTACTATCAGATGTGGGAACAATGGATTAAGTTCTTGTTGGGGGAGGACTTGGTGTGTGACACTGAGCAGATGTGGGCGCCTAAGACCTGGGAAATGAACACATGGAGCTGTCATGTGGAGATAAGCATGTGCACGTATGCATCTGGCCTGCATCCATGCAGCTCCGATGCACCCACACGCCAGTGCCTTTTGGATGTGAAGCTTTGTGGGATCATGTTTCTCTGTACATTATATCATGATGACTACATACAAGAGGGACACTGCTGTGTAAGAGGTGGGGATGATAGTATATGTCTTCACGAATGAACATGAGTCAGACTGGGTTGTTTAGGGGACCTTGGGCGGCCACTTGTGAAGGAGCATTGGCAGGGGTGAGGCTTCTTGGGGCTGGGTGCTGTGCCCCAGGAGACCTAAGAAGGGTCTACTTGCTGGCTCCATCATTCCAGGCGGTTCAGAGATACATGTTTTCTGAAACACGGGCTCTGCTCTCCTAGTTGAATATGTCAGCTCTGTATTCCACCAGCTGCATTACCTGGACCAACTTCATTTGCATTCTGACCTCAGTTTCCTCCTCTGTAAGGTGGAAAAAATGATGGTATCTACCGTGCAGGACAGTTGTGAGGAACTGCATAAGAAGGTGCGCTTAGGGGGCTGGAGAGATGGCTCAGGGGTTGTGACTCTGTCTCACAAGCAGAAGGTTCTGAGTTCGGATCCCAGGTCCCACGTTAAAAAAAAAAAAAAAAAAAAGAAGGTGCGCTTAAAGCATTTAATACAAAATTAAAACAAACAGTAACCAGAAAGCATTTAGCACAGCGTCTTGTGAGGCTGAACTTAGCGGGGTGTGGTAGTATACTTTGTAATCCCAGCACTTGGGAGGCTGAGGCAAGAGGGTGGTGAATTCATGAATCTGAGATCAACCTGAGCAATGTGTGTGTGTGTGTGTGTGTGTGTGTGACTTTTTCTCAAAAAAAAAAAAAAAAAAACAAAGGCAAAAAGAAAAAGAAGTATGGTATGGTAGTACATATTTGTAATCACAGTACTGAAACATAAAGTCAGAAAGTTGGGCAGATTGCTACTGGGAATTTGAGGCTAATCTTGTCTAGAGAAGGAGTTTCAAGCCATCCAGGGCAATATGTCTCAAAAGAAAAAAAATAAGGAAGTGGATTGGGATGGGCATGTAGCTCAGTTGGTAGAGTGCTTGCCTAACATGCACAAAGCCCTAGGTTTGATTCCTAGCATTGCATGGCATCAATCATGGTGGCACACACTTGTGATCTTAGCATTTTGGAGGTGAAGGCAGGAGGATCAGAAATACAGGCGACTTCAAGGTCGGCCTGGCTTGTATGATACTCAGAAAACCCCAGGTTTCCTGTTCCAACTTCTACTTGCGGGACTCCCTGGGGAAGGACACTCTGGGTTTGCAGCAGAACCCTGTCTCCCCAGACCAGCACTACCTGCTTTGGGATTCTGACCCAGAAACAGGGAGTCATTTATCCCTCTTCTCTTTGCGCATCAGCTGTGGGGTGGTATTTCTTGATGGTGCAGTCACTGATGCTGAACTCATTGAGCATCTACTGTATGCATTGCTTGTCCACACTGAGACGCATCACGTGAATCCTGGCCTCCAAGGAGCTTGCAGCTTGCAAAATCCATGCTTATTCTACTGTGATGAATAAGAGCTATGGGGATGGAGAGATAGCACCTGCTGTATCCTGACCTTCATGGGGAGGCCACTCAGAGGGAAGCTTCTTGAAAAAGAGTGTGAAGGATTAGGGATGTTGGTAATTTGCCTGGCCTGTACAAATCCTAGAGTCGCTCCCCTACATCATAAAGTGGGCGTGGCAGTGCGTGCCTGCTATCCCAGCACTTGGGAGGCAGAGGCAGGAGGAGGATGGGGAATTAGATTGATGTCATCGTCAGCTACATAATGAGTTAGAGGCTGGCCTGAGACCATGCCACACTCTCCTGTTGTGCCCAGCTCCTCCATGAGAGACTCAGAGAAGCACAGGGCTTTAGACACACTTGCACCTAGGGCAGAGAAAGCAGAAAGTTTCAGGCATAACTGAGGGTCAGAGGATGCCTTCCTGGGATATGGGGGTCAGCCAATACAAAAGGGCCTTCAGGGGATCTAGTCCTATGCTTGCTTGCCCTTGTGGGAAAGGCACAGAAGGAGAGGTGGGGTCCTTGTGCTGGACGTCCTTGTCATGGTTACACAGAGAGCTTGCAGGACAGGGTGCTAACCCTGGAGGCAGTCCTAAGCTGTGGACTCCATTGGGGGTACCGGTTGACCAGGCTACAGGTAGAAACAGCCGTGGTCTGACTTGATTCAGCAGCTCTTGTCCACTGGATTTCTGTCCTAACCTTGAGCTCCTATGTGTTCTCCGGTAGCCCTGGCAGGCTGAGGTTTGGCAGCACCCTGGAGGCCAGGGTGAGAAGGTGCCCGGATGCTCATGTCAGAAGGGGTCATCATGCAGCTGGATGTGCCAGCGCCATGGATCCATCCATCAGTTGCTCATTGCACTATCTAAGGAAGTAAAAGCCATTATCCACGTTTGCAGGTGAAGAAATTGAAACTCGAGTAGAGCCAATAACTCAGTGGAGGAGGATGAGTTGTCTTTCCAGTTCCCAGCTTTGAGGTTGCTGGGGTTTTTGTCTTCAAGTTCCCTGGTGTGGGAAGAGAGACCGCCGTCTCTGGCTACAGAAGTTTGGGCAGTGTGTGTCTCATGGGTCTCTGATTCCCCCCACGTGCCACCATCTTTGGTCTCTAGGAATGCTCTGCTGTCAAACAGATTCCTAGATGCATGAAATACTGACGCTTGCTCAGGACCCATGTCTGGTCCGAGCCTGTCGGGACTGGCTGCAGCCTCTGCCCAGGCCTCTCAGAGGCCTTGGGACTAGTTCTTGTGCTTTTAAGTGGTTTCTCCCTTCAACACTATGCTAGACATATTAGCTGCAGTCATTTTAATCCTTGTGACATCACAAACATGAACGGGACTGTTCCTGCCCCCATTTGAAAATGGGGAAACTGAACTAGAAAAGTAGGAAGGTAATTCCTTAAAGCCCCCAGTTTAGAAACTAGTGAACCTCAACTGTGGATCCAAACAGTTTAACTCAAGGTGCGGAACGGTCTTTCAGCAATCACCTTTGGACAGAGTCTTGGGGTAGTTCTGCCCTGAGAGTCAGCAGGGCGTGACTTCTCAAATAGGACTCTTGGAGACCTCCAGGATGGGTGCGGAGTAGATGTGACTGAGAATAGATGTGGCTGACAGAGATGGAAGAGATGGCTAAGAATGGACTAGAAGTAGCTGGGCCACAAGGCAAGAGGTTGATCAGCATGTTTGGGTCTTAAAAGGCTTTGGAAGTCCTGAAGAAAGAAGGAGCCAAATCTTGCTTTTGGGGCCTGTCATCTGTATATTGTCCAGCTTTAGTAAGAGCCCCAGGACCAGCAAATTTGAGCAAAGAGCAAAGGCTGACAATATACTCTGAGCCCTGAACCTCCTCACAAGCTGTCTTTCTCTTCACTGTTGGGAGGGTCTCTCTTTCCCTTCCCACTTCTTCCCAGTGCAGAAGGGTACATCTGGGGTAAGACAGGGGCAAACAAGATATGCGGTGTTTGGGGCTGTGTTTAGAAATAGGATTTCAGATACAAATCCTCCTGAGCTCTCCACAGCCTTTGGAAGGGAAGGCGTGAGAGTTCTCTGTGTGGACTTCTGTGTGGAGGAGAACAGATGAGGGCAACAGGGAACGATTCATTCATACTCAAGAGTGAGCATCGGGGGTTCTTCTAGACCACGATACTGCAGCACATAAGACAGGTTTAGTCTCTGCCATTCCAGAGCGTCTGTTCTACCATGGGAAGACATACTGTAACGGCGTAATAGAGGAAGAAAGTAATTTCAGAGAGCAGTTAGTGTGTTGGGAGCAATGAAACAGGGTGATGCTGAGTGAACCAAGGGTTAGGGAAGGACAAGGTTTGACTGCAGGTAGAGTGAGTGGTCAGGGAAGGGCTGTCTGAGCGGCGCCCCAAAAGATGAGACGGAGGAAGCCATGGGAATATCTGGGGCAGAGTGTTCCAGCAGGGAGAACATTGAGTGCAAGCCCCCTGAGGTGGGGCTTTCAAAGAGATTATAGGTAGTGTGTGTTATTCACAGGCCGAGCGAGCACTGTCCAGTGGGTCAAGAGATGCATTTAGACTCAGATCTGCCCGAGTGTCTTGAGTGTTTTAGAGCAGTAAACCCATTTTCCTGTAGTCAACTTGCCCTGAGCTCCCAGGAAGAGTCGAGAGAAAGTAATGATGCCAAAGCCTCCCGCCTGCCATTCCCATCCCTTCTCTGCTTTCTGAGGCAGGAAAGGTAGAAGGATTTTCCTTGAAGTCCTAAGGGCTGGAATCTGGGTTGGGTAGTGGGGTCGAGGGTGAGGGACCAGAGTGCCTGCTTAGCTGTAGGAATGCTACTCAAAGTATCTGAATACAATCAGAGTCAAATTGGTCTAGGGAGGCTGTGGAAAAAGCAAATACAAGAAGAGGTGAGGGGCTGGGGAATAATCTGTAGGTAAAGATGCATGTCATTATGAATATGAACAGAAGGCTAGAGGACTATGTTAAGACTCCCGTTGATTCTCTTATTCCCAGTGGATATGCAGCCCCAAAGCATCTGAGCTATGGTCAGGTCCAGGGCTGAACAGGGAACTAGAGACACAATCCTAGTCATACTTATTTGATTGACATAGGGAAAGGGCATGCATGGTTAATGTCATAGTTAGGCACAGGTGTCACCTTGACAGTTGAGGGTTTGAGCTCCGGGCACATTTGTAGAGAATTAATGGTTGAGTCAAGCCCAGAGCAAACCTGCAATAGATTGTCTAGTTGATGGGGAAGGCTCAGCCCATAGTGGGTGGGACTAGGCACTGGAATAAAATACAGAGAGCTGATTGAGAGAGTCAGCATCCTCGTGTACACTTGGCCAGACATGCTGGTCTGGCAAGTAAGGGATCATCCCTCTCTCACCCGTTATGTAGAGTGGCATGGCCAGTTCCCTCGTCCCTGATGTTGGTGTGAGCTCTCCTGTCAAGCTGGCCTGAGAACTGTAACTGGACAATCCTAAGAGAAACAAACCCCTTGTTCCTTTAAGCTATTTGATGGTGATTTATCAGCAACCATGCAGGCAAACTGCTACAGTTAGGTAAAAACGTGAAGTTGGAGGGTCCCAAGGGCGCATGTGGCTCCCCCACAGGCACAGGGAAGCTAAGATTCCCAGCAGCACATCAAACCCATGTCTCTCTTGCAGGAATTTTGGCTATGTGGAAAAGACCACAAGGGCTCCATGGGAGGGGATTTCATAGGGCCGATCCCCAGTGAGAGAGCAGTGACACCCCTTTTCTGCCATCTAGACCATCATGTCCATGTGTAAATTCTCTCAGAAGCTTCCAGAAGAAGAAACAGTGAATCAGCTAATGTTTGAAATCTCCATCTTGCCCAAAGCATCCCTTTGTGTCAGCCCCTGAGATACTGGCCAGACAAACCTGAATCCCCAGGTCTCCAGGTGTGAGCCATCGTAAGAACCACCTGTCTTTTTCACCAGCAGAATACCTGTGCCCTGCTACGGTTGTTTCAGAGAGATTAAGTGACCTGCTCAAGGTCATGTAGTAAGCCAGTGGAGCAAGGAAGAAAAAAAAAATTAACATGGAGTTTTTGCTACCTTTGAGTGTTTGCTGTGTACCTACCTCACTTGATTAGCCTGTGGTGCTTGCATAAGGTTATCCCCATTTTACAGATGAGAAACATGGGCTCAGAGAGGTGAATCGCCAGCCCCTGCTCACGCAGTTAATAGGTGAGTGGAAAGGGATTTGAACCAAGATGGCTGATGGCAGAGCCACACCCATAACCGCTTTGATCCCAAGAGTTTGTGAGTCACCTAGGTCTCAAGAAAGGAAAACCCTACTGATTTGGCTGGGCAGGGCCCTGGGGGAGAAGAGGAGAAACCACTCTGCTCCTTCCTCTGCAATCCTTTTCCTTCCCCCATTTTCCATTCTTTTTCTGGAAGGTAATTGCTTGGGGCAGTGACAACCTCCTGGCGAATTACACAGCTGGTTTCCCAGTGAGATTTGTAACAACAACCCCGCCAGCCCGGCAGCCCCCAGCAAGTTCCGGTTTAAGAAACTAATTGCTGGATTGTGTAGTTGGTGCTAAATTGGGTAATTTCTTGGTGACGGCATCTGTGCCACTTCTTCATTCCCAGATAGATTCAAGCTACCTCACAGAGGAATCTGACACACACACACACACACACACACACACACACACCCCACATCCTCCCAGGCTCCTTTGCTTTCCACTTCGCGGTCAGCCATAGGTCATTGCTGAAGGGGCTGCCTCCCCTGCCCAGGTTCACCATCTGGACAGCTCTCTGCCTCCTGGGATAGCAGAGAGGCGTCTCGATGCAGTGAGACGAGGAAAGTGGAGTTGCAAAGCCAGAGATGTGTGTCTGTTGGTAGAGTACTTGCTTAGCATGTATGAATCCCTGGATTCAGTCCCTAGCACTGCATGAAACCCGGAATGGTAGTGCATACCCCCAATCCCAGCACTTGGGAGGTAGAGGCAGGAAGATTGAGAGAGAGAGAAAGAGAGAGAGAGAGAGAGAGAGAGAGAGAGGAGAATATGCATGCCATGGTGTAAGGATAGAGAGGTCAGAGGACAACTTTTGGAAGTCAGTTCTCTCCTTCTACCATGTGGGTTTCCAGGGATCAAACTCAGATCACCAGGTTCACAAGCAAGCGCCTCATCTGCTGAGCTATCTTTCAGGCCCAAGAATTAGGATTTCAAGGACATCCTTAGGTATATGAGTTCAAGGCCAACCTGACACTACTTAAGACTCAGTCTCAAAAAAAAAAAAAAAAAAAAAAAGAGTTTGGGGGGATGACCCCAGCACCTGGTCATCTTTCATTCTATGTCTGTCTGACCTTGGACTTGGTGTAAACTCATGTTCACCACAGAGAGGAAAAACTTACACAAGGCTCTGGTTACCTGTGGAGCGGGTGGCATGTGCGTAGCCTTTTTCTTTGATTACTTATTATGTGCTACTTCCAAGTGGCATTCCGTAGGCTGGGACTCTCTGAGCTAACAGTACCAGCAGGGGAGAAAGTGAGACTCTGGAGTTGGGCAGCAAGGGTTTTGAGTCCTAGTTTAGCCATTAGCGTGCAGTGTGATCTTGAGCCAGGCCCAACCTCAGTTTCTCTTTCTTGAAGTGAGAGGGGCTGAGGAAATGTTCCACACCTTGGAATGGCTCGGGGAATCACATACATTGTTGTAGGTGAAAGGATCTTTTTCTCACATTCACTCAACAAGCACCACATTCTAAGCATGGGGAGGGAGAGGGGCAAGGAGGACTGGGAGGCATTGCAGTGGATCAGTCGATCAGAATTCCTGCGTGGAACTCACATCCATTCTAGTGGGAGAAACAGACTGTGGCAGGATCACGCACATTTAAAATGGCAACTGTAGACGAGCAAGGGACACGGTGCCTTGTGAGCAGACAGCGGGGGCATCTGACCTAGTCAGGGAGGCCAGAGAACGCTTCCCAGAGGAAGCAACAACTGGGCTGAGATCTGAAAGGCACGCAGGAGTCAGTGAGGCAGAGGTGGGCGGGAAAAACTTTCTGGACCAGGAGTAGGCCCCGTGATGTGAAGAATCATGGAACTGGAAAAAAAAAAAAAAAAAAGACCAGCTTGGCGGAAGCAGAGAACGTGGGGGGAGCCTGTGGGGAGAGGATGTTGGACAAGCAGGAAGGGCAGATGCTGCAAGCCTGGCTGGCCAGGCTAAGATGTTTCAATCCGGGGATATCAGCAAGCCAGTGAGGCGAGGTGATTTGTTCAACGCTGCATCTACGAATGATCATTTGGGTTGGAGTAGGGTAAGGAGTGAAGTAGGGAGACCGGGTAGGAGACTTCTTGCAGATGTCCCGGCAGAAGGTGATGTTCAGAGGTGTGGTTGGATTCGTTAGCACCGCTTTCTGCTGCAAATGCAAAAAATCTGGCCAACGGTGGTTTAAAATAGTTTGTTCCTTATCATCTGTGGGCCTGGAGAAAGGCAACTGCTTGTGTTGGTTCCGGAGCTCGGTGGTGCCAGGACTGACATCTCTGCGATTCTACAGACTTTTGTCTTACAGTGAGCTGGCGATCTTAGCGCTGGCCATCACGTTTCCATTCCGGTCTGAGTGGGAGGAGGGGGAAGATGGCACTAGCAAGACCTGTCCCTTTTGTCACCTCATCATATTTTTTTGTGTATAAACCATTAACCAAAGTGGAATCATGTGGCTTCGTAACAAGGGAGGCCTGGAGAGGGAACAGGGATGGAGCTCAGTCTCAGTTAGTTAGACAACAATGATTGGTGGATATGGAAATCTTGGGCACATCTATTTTTAGGAAGCCAAGTCCACGGGATGCTGCGATAGATTGGATGATCATCCTCTTCTTTGCTTGCTTTTCCTTCCCATTGAATATGTCTAGTGACGGGTGCAATCGGAAGCATAATATATAGCGGGAAGCTGGTCATTAATTAAATCTTTTCTGTAAAACTGGGCATGGTGGTGTGCGCCTGTAAGTACAGCACTGGGGAGGCGAAGGCAAGAGGACCAGAAATTCAAGGTCACCCTTGGCTGCATAGTTTGGAGCCAGTCGGAGACACGTGAGACGTTGTATCACACAAACAAAAAACTTTCCTTTAAGGAAGCCACAGATGGGATGTCCCTTTCCTTCAGTAATTTGGAATTAAGGATACTATTTATTATTTGTATGTTGAGGGCTCTAGAAATCCAAAATAAAGGCTTCTGGTGGGTATGTGGATGCGACTGTACTCTCAAAAGGCTGAGACAGGAGCTTTGCCATGAGTCTGGAGCCAGCTTGGGCTACATAGGAAGACCCCCTCTCTCTAAAAACATCTCAAATAAATACATATATAAACAAATAAATGTGTTACACAAGAGATCATACTCTATACTATTTTAGAGTGTTAGAGTGTTTTGGTCTGGAGAGAAGGGGTTAAGACTTTGCTTCTCAAGCATAAGGTCCTGAGTTCAGACCCCAGGTCCTATGTAAAAACACCTGGTGGATACAGTGGAAGCCTGCACATTCAGTCCTGGTGGGCGGAGCCTGGGAAATCCCAGAGCGAAGCAAAAGAGGTAGAAGCAATCCAGGGATGATTCCCAAAGTCATGCTTGGTCCTTCATAGGGACACACGGTACCCTCTGACTGACAGACAGACAGACAGACAGACAGACAGACAGACAGACAATGAAATGAAATAAATAAACGTAAAAAAGACTTAATAAAGTGTTTTATGTACAATTGCTCATTGAATGGTCATTAGGCTTGGAAGAGTTAGGTCACTTCTGGTCTTGGGGCTGTGCTTTTACCCTTAGTCTGTGCTTCCCTAAAGGATATGAGTAAGGCCCCCCCAGATACACTTAGTGTGGATTACAGGGTCTCACCTCTGAGATTAGAGCTTAGAGAACATGGGCTGTTGATGAAACTGAAATTTGGTGAGAGCTTGATGACCAGCCAGGCTTGGTGCTGCGTGCCCACAATCTATGTACTTGAGAAGTTGGTGCTGCATGCTTGTAATCCATGCACATTGGAGGTAAAAGCTGGAGGATCAGGCATTTGAGGTCATCCTTAACTATGTAGACAGTTTTAGGTCAGTTTGGGCTACGCAAGACCTTGTCTACATGTGTCTCCACGTGATCGGTGATCTCGATGTTAGTGCAGTAGTTTGTAAGCAGTAACTGTGGGATGCTGGAGGCAGGGAGCACCCCAAAGCATCCACCATTGGGAAAGTCAGTGTGAAGTTATAGGGTGAGAGGACTACAATGTAAATGAGATGGTGTGGGGTTTGACCAAATGGCCTTTGTGCTATTAGTCTTGGATATGTGTTCTGCCTATGGTGAGATGAACACATTCTGGATAAAAGACTAGACTATCACAGCTTCTATCCTAGATGGGGAGGTATTTGCACATGCTTTTCTTGAAGAGCTTGAGAGGTAGCCATCTTGGTTTGAACTCACTCCTTATTGTCCCAGAAAATGACTGGAGGAGAAGATCTGTCACAGAGCTAGACACTTGATGTCAGTGAGGTCACTTCAAGTGGCCCTCTGGTTCTGTCCCTGGGACTGGTGGCCTGGAAAGTGGACATGTCTCACCTACTCTCCTATGGAAGATTTCTAGGAATCTCCATATCTTCTTCATTGTCGCCCATCCCTCAGGGTCAGGAAGTTCTTCCTGATGTCTGACTTGTCTCAGTCACTATTATTAATCATGCTTGCAAAGCTAGCTGCTCTTCCCGACATCCCTGTGTCTAATAATGGCATCATTAGTCTTCCAGTCACGGCTGCTGCAAACTTCAGAGTTGTCTTCCTTTCTGACTCTCTCCCTCCCAGTATTTGCCAAACCCAAACTGACTTTGAGAACTTTCCAGCCCTCAGCCCCTCATAATTCCTTATTTTCACATCTTGTCTACCTTGTGCCTGCTGATTTCTCCATTGGGAATTATCACCCTCCTGACCTTTGTAGAATACAGCCATCTTGTGCTCCAATTCAAATACCCTCTTTTCTGGGAATTCTTCATAGGTTTTTCCCTACTGAATCTGGTCTTGCTGTTAACAGAGCTAGTCTGACACTTAGAAGCTCCTTCCAGCTTCATCATCTCATCTTCTACTTAAGTGAGCACTTACTTTGAGCTCTGGACAATGCTAGAGGCCCAAGGATAAATAGGACCTGTTGTTTTCTACCCTGCTAGAGAACTCATGGTAGTGGGAGAGATGGAAGCAGAGCAATGACTGCTTTCATAGCGGTATCTGGGATATTAAAAAGCCCAATGGAGAGGCATAACCCAGAATAAAGAGTACAGAAAGTCTCTGGGGGAAGGTGGGGCTTCATGTGAGTAAGTGTGCCAGGAGGAATGCTTGAGGGTGGATGAAAGAATACCTTCAGAGGAAATAGCTTGTGCAAAAATATAGGACCCTTCAAGGACAGGGGCCACACTTACACGACCTCTATATTCTTCTAGCTCAGTCTTGTGGTAGATGCTCAACAAATGGAATGCAGCCATATTTAAGGGCCATGAAAATGCTGTAGTTCAGCACCATGGACAGATCGCTCAGACACCTGCAGTTGGAGGTAGTCCAACCTATGAGCTCATTTGCATGTATTTGCATAATGAAGCCAACTTCATTTCCCTGGGGGTCTGAAGGCTTTGCATCATGGGGGATCCAATCAGTCCTGGTTTAGGGGGTTGGGAAAGGCAACTGTCAGGGACAGAGACCCATCCTGAGGACTCCAAGAAAAAAAAAGTCCTTCTTTGCTGACCCTCTTCTTTCTTTCTCGTTAGGAGCCAGTGATCCTGAGCCTGCTGAAGTTAGGATTCTGCCTGGTGGTGGGCATCCTGACGTCAAGGATGGGACACCCCAGATGGTGAGTGGAAGGCAATCTAGAGATGGGGATTAGAGGCAGGGTCTCCGATCTGAATACTTGGGTTTGGTTTGAATCTTGATTTTTGAGTGACTCACCCCCTTACTGGTTTTGTGATCTCACCATTATGAGCTCCGTTTTCTCATGGTAAGTGTAGATAATATCTACACTGTGGGATTTCAGTGGGCTTGGAGAACCTGAGGTGTGTATCAGTAACTGGGCATGGAAAGGGCTGGGGAAATAGTAGGAGATGAGGGGCAAGCGGGGCCTGGAAGGAGCCAGGAGCTGGGTGGGTCCTGGGAACGGTGCAGGGAGGAAAGGAGATTGAGTCTTAGAGATGCCGCTGTCTGGGATCTTTCAGACTGTCATCTCCTCCTAGGCAGCAGATGGTCCAGGAGCTGGTCTGGGATGAGGGAGGGCTCCGTCTGCCAGGTCCTCTGTCCCTGTCCCTCCTGCCGTCACCTCCTCCTGCCATAGCTCCTGTCCTGGCGGCTCCTGGAGCTCTGACTGGAGGCAGTTCTTGCTGAGAGCTGACCTCTCTTGTCCTGTAGCCTTGGCAGGCCTGGGATGGGGGCCAGGAACACCGATTCCAGAGTTGCTTCTCCATTGGCTCCCTGCCTCGCCAGCCCACTGTTCTTGGGAACAGGAGCCCTTGGGTTCCACTTTCAGTCTAGCAGTGAGATCTTGCATAGCATTACTTCTCCGGGCATTTCCTCCCTCCATGACGCCCTCCCGTGGAGAAGGGGTGGAGGAGGGGTGATAGGACAAGAGGGAGAAGTTCATTGGGGGAATATTTGGAACCCAGCGAAGTCAGGGGGCAGAGTCAACTCAGTTTTCCTTCCTCTCTTGGTCCTCAGAGAAAGGAAAGAAGCCTCCAGCCAGATGGAGAGAGCAAGATATGGAAGGAGGGGGAGGGAGTTTTCTGTGGAATGGTGTGGATGTGTAAATCGGATCCAGTGTTCTCTGCTGTCACCGTGCACGGTGCTGTGGCACTGAGGCCTGGCACCTGCAGCAGTGGCATGTGGGGTAGGCTTGGGGCAGACGGATGGTTCTGGATCAATTTGCTAACATGCAGTTTGTCAAAAGCTAGTTCACCTAATGACTGGTTTATTTGAATTTGTTGTGTGTCTGCTTGGGTTTCCTTTTGTTTTTGATAATCTAAGGATATTTAAAAACCCATTTGGCTGAAAGCATTTCCTCTCCTGAACAAGTATTTATCAAATTTGCAGCATCTGATGAATGATGGGATTATTTTGTGCCCTTATGTCTTTGTCTATTATGACTCTTTTAAGGACTCTGCCTGCGTGTAGAAAGATAGTGCAGTTAATTGCAGTTGGTGGCTATGCATTACCTACAGGGATTCCACAATGCCTAATGGAAGATGGTTTAGGGTGAAGTGGCCCGTTGTTCAGTCCAAATCCCTTTTCTCCCTCTTTTCCCAGGAGGTTCCTGGGGCCTGGCCCCCAACACTCTGAAGAGCCTTTGCTGAGGCCATGAGGGGTTACCATGGCGACCGCGGCAGCCATCCCCGCCCAGCCCGCTTTGCTGACCAACAGCATATGGACGTGGGCCCAGCTGCCAGGGCTCCATACCTGCTGGGCTCCAGGGAGGCCTTCTCCACCGAGCCCCGCTTCTGTGCCCCGAGAGCTGGCCTGGGACACCTTTCTCCAGAGGGGCCCCTGAGTCTGAGTGAGGGGCCGTCAGTAGGCCCTGAGGGAGGGCCAGGGGGGGCCGGGGCTGGGGGAGGCAGCAGCACCTTCCCCAGGATGTACCCCGGCCAGGGCCCCTTCGACACCTGTGAAGACTGTGTGGGCCACCCACAGGGCAAGGGTGCCACCCGCCTGCCTCCCACACTCCTGGATCAGTTTGAAAAGCAGTTGCCAGTTCAACAAGATGGTTTCCACACGCTCCCCTACCAGCGAGGTCCAGCAGGAGCTGGGTCTGGGCCAGGGCCAGGGTCTGGCGCTGCCCCGGAGGCCCGAAGCGAGAGCCCTAGCCGCATCCGACACCTGGTCCACTCTGTGCAGAAGCTCTTTGCCAAGTCCCACTCCCTGGAGGCGCCAGGGAAGCGGGACTACAATGGGCCTAAGGCCGAGGGAAGAGGAGGCTCTGCAGGAGACAGTTACCCTGGCCCGGGCTCTGGAGCCCCCCACACCTCCCACCACCACCATCACCACCACCATCACCACCACCACCAGTCCCGGCATGGCAAGAGGAGCAAGAGCAAGGACCGCAAGGGGGATGGGCGGCACCAAACCAAAGCCGCGGGCTGGTGGAGCTCCGATGACAATTTGGACAGCGATAGTGGCTTTCTGGTGGGTGGGAGGCCCCCTGGGGATCCCGGGGGTCCCTTCTGCCTGGACGCTCCAGATGGGTCCTATCGGGACTTGAGCTTCAAGGGGCGCTCGGGGGGCCCAGAAGGCCGCTGCCTTGCCTGCACTGGCATGTCCATGTCACTGGATGGACAGTCGGTCAAGCGAAGTGCCTGGCATACCATGATGGTGAACCAGGGCCGGGATGGATACCCAGGGGCCGGGCCAGGCAAGGGACTCCTGGGTCCTGAAACCAAGGCCAAAGCCAGGACTTATCACTACTTGCAGGTGAGGCTTCCTGGGTTGGGGAACGGGGTTCTGAGTCCTCCCCAGTCCAGTCACCTGGGGAAGCGTGGACATGGCTGGACAAGAGGGCTGGGAGGTGGGAGCCCCTTTGGGGGCTCACCTTCCCTGTTTGTGCAAGAAAGGCACCTTCTCTTCTGACAACACATGTCAGGGATGGTAGGACCTCTCCTTGCCCTTCTGGTTTGGACAAGATGGCTGACCTCTGTCCTCTGAGCATGGCGGCAGCGCGAGGTCAAGGGAAGGATGGTGCGGCGCTCACTGCTGCGCTGCCCACCCTTGAACTTGGAGCTCAGCAATTGGAAAGCAGACTTCCTGCCTTAAGACCCCCCCAACTTGTTCTGTTCAAATCTGGGTACCCCAGATGTTGGAATGTCAAGATCAGTGTGTGAAACATGTCTCTCTTGGGGTTTGTCATCGTGAGTTCCTTCTACCAGGACAATCCTGAAGCTATGGAGGAGCCCCGGGAATCATCCTAGAGGAGTTCCCGGGCTAGGGACACACTGAAGTCTGAATCCTGTTGACATTCCAAGCAGGGGGGGTTGTTCCTGAGAGTGCATGGTGCAGGTGATAACTGGGGTGCTACTCCGTCCCATCCTACCTGACTCCTCGTGGAGCCTTCATCCCAGCCACACACCCAGACCACTTTGCCTGTCATTTTAGGAAGGAAAGTCCACACGAGCTCTGAAGGTCTCCAGCAGATCTATAGGGTTATCACCAATACCCCTTCCCATTCTTCCTAGGTAGTAGCTAATCCACAGTCATTCGCTTGGTGAGCGTTTCCCGGGGACTGTGCCTATGGGTACCAAGACTCTGCAGAGAGCTCATGCTTTCTAGGAGATAGACCTGGAAGCAGAGGGGATGTAGCGTGACAGACTGTGATAATAGAAGAGAACGCTGGGCCTCCTGGGATCACAGAGGAGGCCCCTGCCCACCTGGGGGTAGTGACCAGGCATGGCTTGTGAAAGCGGCTGGGAGAGACGGCTCCTGAGCCGAGTCTCCGTGGAGGAGTTGGAGTTAGTCCAAAGGTGTTCCAGGAAGAGATTACAGCTTTGCTCAAAGGGACGGAGAGGCGAGCTTGCATGGGCCTTTTGGGTGACATTGGCCTTGCCGGTAAGTTGTACACATGTTAGTGCTCTCCTGGGGAATCTCACAAGCGTCCAAGGGAGCAAAGAGGGCCATACTGGAAACAGGAAGAGATTTCTGGAACTTGAGACTTGTAGGTTAGCTTTGGATCGCCCCCTCCCTGGGTGAGGAGTGTTCTGAGTGGAGCACTGAAAGGTCCAAGGAGCGGAGTATCCACCCATCCTCACCCCCCCCAACCAGACCTGACCACTGTTTCGCTCTTTCCTGCTGCTTCTCCAGGGCTGTCCTGACCTCCTTGGGGGCTTCCTTTTTAACATGCACCTCACAGTGTCCTGCAGAGGAGCACGGAATGCTGCAGTGGAGTGGGAGCCCTGCAGTGTGGCGGAGCGTGCCCTGGCCACCCCACCTGCTGGCCCCCTGCCATTCTTCTCTGGAAAGTGTGGGGGGATGGTCCTTAGTCTTTAGGGTTCCAGGCAACCTTGGCACTGAAGGGAGGGGTCTTAGCTCATTTGGGTGAGCTTGGGAGAGGGGAGGGTGCAGATACCTTTCTGACAACTTGATGCAAAAACCGGGGAGATTAACCCCAGATGAGTCGCCACTGGAGTTTTTTCTTTTGAGACAGGGTCTCATGCCACCCAGGCTGACCTTGGGCCCCACCGTGTTGGGGAGGCTGACTTTGAACTCCTGATCCTCCCTCACCCACTTCCCAAGAGCTGGGTCTGCAGCTGTACACCACCACAGCCAGCTCTCCACCCCTTTCTTGAGGCCCCATTCCTCACCAGCTCACCCTCAAGCCTTTCCTGGACACCCCCTCCCCACGGTGAGCCTCGTTCCTTTCTGGAGTCTCAGCTCCTTTTTAGTGGACCCGTCTTCTGATGGGGCCCTGGTCCCTTGCCGAGCCTGCCCCTTTCCTGAGGGTGCCTTCCTGAGCCTCAGTAGCTCACCCCTCTCTTAAACCACATGCCCTCTCTAAGCCTTGCTGCCTCGGAGTCCCTGTCTTCGGCTCTTCCCCACAACTCGTGTATTAAAGCCTGCCCTCTCTCCCATCTTTACTTATATGTCATTCTTCATAGCATGGGTGACTCCACCATCCCAGGCCGATCCCACCACCAGGAATCCACAGCCCCCACCTTCCATCTCTCACGGTTAAAAAAACATCTTTATTGCTTTTCCATCCTAAAAGCACGCTCATTCTCTTCCACTTCCTGTCTTCCTTTGGCACTTAAAATCCCTAGACCCTAGGTTTGTCTCCTCACTTCCCTTAGGTCCCCCCCCCACAGTCAGATTTCCACTCTTGTGTCCTTACAGTATCCCAGCAGCGGTCATCCGTTGTTTCTGGTCAGCTGTCCCCAGTGGTGCCTTTGATGCCTGCCATAATAGCCGCTACTTATTGAGCACTTTTTGTGTTTTGGGCACTCTGTTGGCTTTTCCTCTTCCGCACTGACCTTCTGTTGCAGGTGTAAGTACTAACTCACAGACAAGGAAACTGATGCTTAGAGGTCTGTCGATTTGGCTAATGCTCACCTGGCCAACGAGCGGCGGGGCCTGAAGCTGCACGGGCTCCCCTAGCTCCCGCGTCCCTGTTCCTGACCTCGAAGTGCACTGTGGCATTTGACATAATCGGCTCCTTTTCTTCTTGAAATGTCTGTTTCTGCGACATGGCATTCTCCTGACTCCCTCCCACCCCTCTGCCCACTCCTCCTGAAGTGACTTCACAGCTTCTTCTTCTTTCTTTGCAGTCCTTTAAAAAATGTCAGTGGGTCTTTCCTCAAGCCTCTCTTCCTTTTCTCCTTTGGGGTGTCTTCTCGCTCCCGGGGATCCAGTGACTCTCCTTGATTCCTAAATGTCTGTCTCCAGCCGATCTCCCTGCTAAAGCCCAGAACTAAACAGCCAGCCACCTTCTCGACTGTTCTAGGCCAAACTCCAGGTGCTTAACCCCAACCTGTCACCTGTCCTCAGACCTGTTTCCAGAGGGTTCTGTGGCTTAGGGAATGACAGCACCTCCTCCTCCCCCCAGGTCCTCAGCCATCAGTCCTGACTCTCCAACCTCCTCTTCCTTCCCCCACGCCTAATCAGGCTCACCGATGCTCCCTACACCTCTCATCTCCTCCTCCTCCCCTCATTGTCTTAATTTAGGCTTCATCATCCTTTGCCTTGATAACAGTCTCAACCTTTTAATTGGTCTCTCTCCTGCCACTTGAGCCCCTGCCCTGCTCCTGGTCCTCCATCAGCCAGCCTCAGCTGGACTGTGGAGAGTTCCTTCCCAACACTTGCTGCCTGACACCCTCTGTGGCTCTTGGAGGGCTCTGGGAGAGGCAGAGGCAGGAAAATGGAGAGGAAGAAGGGTGGGCGTAAAAGGTGACTGGTGTCAGGTGACACTGAATTGATGGGGATGTAATTGACAGATCACTTGGACCTCTGGCCTCTTGGCACTGGGGTGTCATATCTAGACTCTCTAGGTGGTCCTCAGTTAAGTCCCTGGAGGATGAAGCAGTATCTCCTATAAGGGAGGGGGAACAGCACCCCATCCCAGACCTTCCCTCCATGCATGCTCTTGAATTGTGGCCTGCTTCCCATGGGGGGGGTGCAGAACGCTTCCCACTGGCAGTGGGGGAGAGAATCCACACCTCTAAGCTAACTAGGGGCACCTCTGAAAGATAGAGGCCCTTGTCCTTGCAGGTGCCGCAAGATGACTGGGGGGGTTACCCCACGGGTGGCAAAGATGGGGAGATCCCCTGCCGCAGGATGCGGAGCGGCAGCTACATCAAAGCCATGGGGGACGAGGAGAGCGGAGACTCCGATGGTAGCCCCAAGACGTCTCCCAAAGCACTCGCCCGACGCTTTGCTTCACGCCGCTCCTCCAGCGTGGACACCGCCCGGATCAAGTGAGGACAACGAGGGTCGGGGTGGGCTGGAGAGCCGTGGCTGGGTTCCCGCAGGACCTGTGTGTAAAGCAGGTTCTGCTTGGTCAGTCTCGCTTAGAATTCAATGGGGGTGTCTCTACCCCATATAAAGGAGAGTAGTCCCTGGTCATAATCCCAGAGTGCTGCTTTTTGGGGAGCCCCCTTTTAATCTCCCAGGGATTTCTTCAGAGCAGTTTTGGGGTGTAGAATCTGGGCAGAGGCTTCAGTGTTGTCCTTAGTCCCTTCTGACTGTTGTTTGGCCTTTTCCAGCTGCTGTGTCCCACCCCGGATCCACCCCCGGAGCTCCATCCCTGGCTACAGCCGTTCCCTCACCACTGGACAGGTAGGGGGGCCGGGGTATCGCACACTTAAAAGGAAGGGAAAGGGGTTTCACTTCTGCACACAACTGAGGCTTGAGATCACATCCAGGGAACCCACCATACGTGTTAAAGTGACAAGCTTGCGAGCAAGGATAACATCACCCTTCCTGGTTCCCCAGCCCTCTCCAAGCTTGACTGTTCTCAGACCACCTCAAGTGAAAGGTACAGGCAGGGCAGAGGGTGAACTGAAGTCACCCAGACTTTCTGCTATCTGCCCTCAGAGACCACCAGCAAGAGATCTTACTTCTCATCTTTGAAATGAGAGCTGTAAACCAGGAGTGAGTGGTGTGCCTCATTCCGATAACTACAGCACTCTGCAATCCTGACACTTGGGAGGGGCATTAAGGCAGGAGGACCGTGAGTTCAAGGTCATAGTAATCTAAAAGGCAAAGGAACAAAAGACAGTGGTAGTGTTGGTTATCTCTCAGGGGATTCAGTGAAAAACTGCATTAGAATGCAAGGTACTGATCCAAAATTGGTATTTTATTTTTTAAAAATTTATTTATTTATTTATTTGTTTGTTTGTTTTTGTATGTGTGTAACAAAGGGCACTGTGTGTCCCTGTGGAGGACCAAGGGTGACTTCAGGAATCATCCTGGATTTGCTTCTACCTCCTCTTTGCTTCATTTCTTCACTCTGGGATTTCCCACATTCTGAAAGCCACTACTATTTGCGCCTGGTGTTTTTATGTGGGATCCAAACTCAGATCCTTCTACTTGTGAGACGAATCTTAACCCTTGAGCCATCTCCCCAGTTCCAAAATTGATATTTTATAAAAGCTGGAGTTGGTGGTATATTCTAGCCCAGCTGGTCAATGCTTGCATTAGTATGCCTGGAGCCCTGGGCTCAACCTCCAGGGCTGTATAGAACTGGTTGTGGTGGTGCATGCCTGTAATCTTAGCACTCAGGAGGGGGAGGCTCAAGGTCATCCTTAGCTAGCTAGGTGGTTCCAAGGCCAGCCTGGGCCACCCCGGGGAAAAGAAGGAATTCCATGCCCTTTAATTAAGCAGAGGGAGTAGTGGGTTAGTAATGCACTTCAGGAGATGGAATTAAGTACTGGCTCAACTACTTACCAGCTTATGACCAGGGACAAGTTCCTTGACTTTTTTTTTTTTTTTTTTTTTGAGTCCCTGCCTTCCCTATTTAAAAATAGGCACCACAATAACATTCTTGGCACATAGCCAGCACTCAATAAAGGTTAGCTATTTTTACTGTTTGCTGGGGGGGCGGGGGCAATGCAAAAAGCTATGCAGAAGGCTGCCCGCGTCGACTCCTGTTGTGCTCTGTGGCCACTTCTCAGGATTCCTTTGTTACATTCTGTAGATCATGAATCTGATTGGCACAGCCGTCTTTTTGCATTGGGTTCGCCCATTTTCCTAAGCTTAGTGGTTCTGACTGGTTCTCGCATCCTTAGACCTTTGACAGCATCAAACCCTTGAGGACTCTCCTTGCTGAACTGGAGCTATCAAGTGGACTTGAGGACCCCCCTCCCCTTGTCCCCTGCCATCCTGGGCTCCTCCTGGCTGCTTAGTCTCATCCATGTCTCAGGGTGTCACCACTGGAGTTTTCCAGAGCTTGCTCCCTATGTTGCTTACCCCACCCACTCCTTAGGTGATGTCATCTGGGCTTGTGGCTTTGAATATTACTGAGAGCCTGTTGTCTCTCTGAGCCCCAGGGCAGAGCGTCCCGGGCACAAGGCTTGTATGCGGCGCTGCACGTTGACACTTGCTTGGGTGTCCAGTGACCATGTCCAGCTGACACCCCTCCTTCCCAGGGCGCTGCTGCCCCTGCTGCCTTCTTTTTGAATCAGTAGCTTTATTTTCCTAGGACTTTTGGTCTAAAAGCCCAAAGTCAACCTCCCTCCCTGCCTCCCTGCCTCCTCCCTCCCTCCCTCCCTCCCTCCCTTCCTTTTTTAAATGTTGAGACTTGAACCCAGCACCTTACCTATGTGCACACACTCTACTACTGAGCTGTGTCCCAGCCTGTGAAGTGAGTCTGACGTCCTCTCCAATTCCCTTCCTTCTTCTTCCTCTCTCCTCCCCCTCCTTTTCCCTCTTCCTTCCTTCTCTCTCCGTATCTAGTCATTCAGCAGATACCGTTGGTTCCTACCTTCAAAGCGTGTCCATGATTGTCTGTCGTTCACCCCTTGTACTGCGTGTCACCATGGACTTAGGGTTACTGTGGTACTTTTTATTAGTTGGATGTATTTACCCTGACTCTGCTTTACTCTCTGATAGTACAGCCAGAATGAGCACTTAAAAACATAACTACATCTGTTTACATTTGTTTGTTTGTTTGTTTGGTGTGTGTGTGTGTGTGTGTGTGTGTGTGTGTGTGTGTGTGTATGTGTGTAGTAGTAGTAATAGAAAGCATTTGAATGTGTTTGTCTGTGGAGGCCCAAGGGTTATAGAAGGAACTATCCTGGATTGTTCTACTTCCTTATTGCTTTGCTTTGGAGTTACCCAGCCACTTCCTGAAATTACAGGCCACTTTCATACCTGTCTGACTTTTTAACATCTGGAGATCTGAACTCAGATTCTTTGGCTTGTGAGGCAAAGACTTTAATCTGTTTACATTTATGCTCGAAACGCTCACCTTGCCCAGAGGAACCACTGAGACATGGTCTGAGACTCTGAGGGTCTCTACGAGCGGAGCCGCCTCTCCCATCCTCCTCTGCCCTAGACCCTGGCTGCAGCTATGACTCCATGGGTGGCTTCAGTCTAGGGACCCTGCCTGGAGATCTCTTTCCCGAACCCTCCCAAGGACTTCTGAAATGAGTGCATTTCCTTGCTGCTTCTTTTTCTTTTTTTCAAGTCTTTTGCCAAAATGTGCTAAAAAATTCAATCCAAAACCCCCAAACATTCCTTGTTCCTCTCCTTCCTCCTCCTTTTTTCTCCTCCTCCCACTTTACATTATCTAACAGTGTATATACTTGGCGTGTTTCTCCTGGAGGTATGACTTAGTCCTTGCTTCACAGAAGAGAGCCGTCTGGAGCTCCGATCTCCTCTAAAGATGTCTTTTCTTATTCGTGCGTTCTCTGTTTAGTATTTGCCTAGAGCATCTTTTCCGTCTTTGGCTGCTAGAGCGTTTTGTCGCCTATGTTTCAGGTATGTCTTTTGTAAGTAGTTTGCAGCTAGGTTTGAACATGGATCCATCTGAGGACTGCCTGAGAGTTTTGCACATTTATATTTATTGTGATTGCTGATGTACATGGATCGATTTCTGTCATCTTATTTTGTGCCCAGAGGAACCACTGAGACATGTTCTGAGACTCTGAGGGTCTGTTATTCTGCTTACTGGATGATTGAATGATGACTTTTTTCCTCCTGTCTATGAGGTGTGTGCATATGTGTATGAGTGTTTTGCACGTGTTAGACCTGTGTGTGCTGGTGTGCGCAGGTACGGAGGTTCAGGGGTGATAGTGGGAATCATTGGCAGTTGATCCTCTACCTTATCATTTTGAGGCTGGGTCTCTAAGTAAACCTGGTGCTCATGGATGGGGCTAGTCTAGATAGAGAACTTGCTCTGGGGATTCCTGGACTCTGTCTTCCAGGGTTGGAATTACAGGCCACCACACAGGCCTGACGTTCTACCTGCCCAGGATCTGAGAATCTGAACTCTGGTCCTTATGCTTTTAGGTAAATGCTTCACCTCTGAAACATTTCTCAAGAAACCCCTGCTCCCTATTGTTTTGTTGAGACAAGGTGTATGTAGCCTAGGCTGGCCTGTAACTTGCTGTGAAGTCTGTGACAGTCCTCCTGCCTCAGCCTCCCGAGGGCTGGGATTGTATGTGTGTGTGTGTGTGTGTCCCTGTACCCGACAGGGTGATGTTCTGTTGTTCCTTTGCTGCCTCTTTTGGATTGATAGAGTTTTCTTTATTCTTCTTCCTGCCAAATCCTACACTGGCTTGACAGTTACATGTTCTATTTTTTATTCTTTATGGTTACCCTTGTAATTTTAATGTGCATACTTGACTCGGTTGGAAGCTGACAACGTTTCCCTACTCTCGCTCTGAATAATGCAAAGTCCTGAGGGTACTTTAATTTTGATGACCTCTTCCCTTCTTTTAATTGAAGCAATAGAAGTTTATTTGGGGGCAGGAGGGATGGTTTTAGCTCAGTAATAAGAATGTGCACAAGGCCTTAGATTTTATCCTCTATGCTCGCAACCAAAAAAAGGTTACTTCCTTGCAAGTTTAGATGTTAGGAATGTAGTAGTTATGCACCTATCTGGAGAGATGGCTCAGGAGTGAAAAATCTATGCCTCACAAGCAAAAGGATCTAAGTTCGGATCTACCAGATCCCATGTAAAAAATGCAAAGCAGAAATGAAAATGTCTGCACTTCCGACCCCGGAAGGTGGAGCCTGGGAAACCCCAGAGTGAAGCAAAGAGGAGGTGGAACAATCCAGAAGTCACCCTCGGGCCTGCATGAGCATATATAGTGCCCCCTCTCTCTCACACACACACATACACACACAAAGAGATGTCAGTTGTAGTACTTTCTCACACTCTGTGACTTATGATTTGTGTTTTCTCTTTGTTGTTTGAAGAATGAAACATTTAATTTTTTTTTCCAACATGAGGACCCTAGGGCCTCACGCATGCCAGGCAAGCGCTGTACCATTGAGCTGTATCCGCAGCACTATTACTGTTTGAAGGCAAAATCTCATTAAGTTGCCCAGGCAGGTTTTGCATTTATTCTGTAGCCCAAGCAAGCTTCGAACCTGCCATCTTCTTGCCTCAGTCCCTCCAGTCGCTGGGCCGACAGGCCTAGGTTACCATGCTTGGTTACAACATACTAAATTTGAAGAGGTGCATTTCATTAGATTTTTCTCTTTTTCAGAAAACTTGATTTTGATGTGAATTTTAAGAAATTTTGGTCTAATTCAAGGTCACAAAAATTAATTTTGTTTATTGAGATATATTGTTCATCTGAGGGTTTTTTTTTTTTTTTTTTTTTTTTTTTTTTTTTTGGTGTGTTTGTTGTGGGAACTGTGAGAATTGAATTTTTTTCTGTTTTTGGTATTTTGAAACAGGGTGTCACATAGCCCTGGCTGGTCTCAATTTCCTGTGTAGTCAAGGATAGCCTTGAACTCCTGATCTTCCTGCCTTTCCCTCCCGTGTCCTGGGATTACAGATGTGGGCCACCATGCTGGGCCTGTGAGATTTGAGTCAGGGGCTCAGCTTCATCTTTTTGTGTTTGGATATCCAGTTTTCCCAGCCTCATTTGTTGAGAAGGATTTTCTTATAATTTCTTATCCCCTTTTTCAAAATCAATTTACTACAAATGCATAAATTTATTAATAAACCTGCAAATGTATTCCATTGGTATGTGCGAGTCTATTTTTGTATTATTACCACATGCTTTGATTAATGTAACTTTCTGGTGAGAATTAATTTTGGCACATTTGGTATGTTTTATTACTCTTTAAAAAAATTCATGTGTGAGAGACAAGGAGAGAGGAAGGTCTGGGTGGCCGGGCACATACGTACCATGGCCTACAGGTGGAATTCAGAGGATGGCTTTCAGAAGTCACTTCATTCCTTCCACCATTTGGGCTTCCAGGGATCAAACTCAAGTCACCAGGTTTGTGAACAGCCATCTTACCTGTTAACCTGTCTCTCTTACCCACTCTTTTATTGCTTTTTTAAAGGGTTGTCTTTTGGTGGATGGAGATATAGCTTAGTTGGTTGAGTGTTTGCCTAATATGCACAAGGCCTTGGGTTTGACCATATAAAAGTGGCTGAGGAGGTGCACACTTGCAATTTCAGCATTGGGGGAGGTGGAGGCAAGTAGAGATACCGGCAATCAAAAGTTTAATCATCTCCAATTCCATAGCAAGTTTGAGACTAGCCTGGGGTACAGGAAGACCCTGTCTCCAAGAAAAAAAAGATGATTGTTTTTGGTTTTCTTTGCATGTGTGTGTTTGAGTTTGAAGAAGCTTGTTGGAAAACATATATGCTTTAAATGGAAGTTGAAGGCATGGCATAGAACCTGTAGCTGAATATATTGAGACTATATTAATGCATATGAAGTAGGATGTAGGAATTGTTTCCATTCATGTATTTCACTGATTTGTTTCAGCACTTAAAAAAGTTAATTTTTTTACTACAAATTGATAAATCATAGTTGCATACATTTATAGGGTACAGTTCACATTTGGATGTATGAATAGCATGGAATAATTAAATCAAGTATTACATATGGGACTGGGGATGTGGCTCAGTTAGCAGAATGCTTGCCTGGCATGCACAGAATCCTGGATTCAATCCCTGGTTCTGCATTAAAAATGGGCATGGTGACACATGCCTGTCATCCTAGCACTTAGAAGATAGAGATAGGAGGATCAGGAGTTCAAAGATATCTTCAGCTACATGGTGAGTTCAAATCCAGCCTGGGAGGACATGAGACCGTGTCTCAAAAATTATTGACAATTAGCATTATACACTACTTCAAATGCTTAAGCGCATTAGACTAGTAATTTTTAATTTTGAGAACTGTTCTCTTCTTTTATGTGTTTGCTGGCCAGTATTTTAGTTCCACCTTTTAAAAAAATTATTTGAGGGCAGGTAAGATGACTCAGTAGGTAAAAAGGCTTGCTGTGCAAATCTGACGACCTGAGATCCATCCCCAGAACCCATGTAAAAGTGGGAGGAGAGGAGAGACTAGACTCCAAAAAATTACCCTCTTACTTCTACATGTGTGCCATGTATGTGTGCGCCCCCACACACACAACAATAATAATCAATAAAAGTTAAACATTTGAAAAAGTAATCTCTCTTCTTTCTCTCCCTCTCTCTCCCTCTCCCTCTCCTTCTTCTCTCTCTCTCTCTCAGTGATGCATGCCTATAATTCTGGCACTACAGGAGTTCAAGGCCAGCCTGGGCTACATGAAGCCTAGCCTGGGCCATGTGAGACCCTCTCTCAACCCCACTCTAATCTCCATCTCTTCATTGGGCATTCTATTCATGAAACCATTGTTGTCTTTGCTTTCTTCTAAGTCTTTAAACATGGTCTCCTTCAGCTCTTTGGACATGATTATAATAGCTACTGTAGTCTTTACTTGATAAACCCAACACTTTGAGAACATTTATACTTCTTCATTTGCATGATGAAAATACTGCACATTTTAGGCAATTCAGTGCAGCAACTCTGGATTCTTATTTTATTCTCATTGCTTTGTTTGCGTGTTAATCCCTGTGCTAAATCTGTGAAATCTGTCTTCCTATAACCTGTGATGTCTCTATTCATTTTTTCCCTTTTCCATCCTTGTTTCCCAAGGGTGTCCCCGTGTCTGCATAGTTTCCAGCCAAACATTGATCAAAAGGTGTACTTAAAACCCCCTGAGCCAGTGCCCTTTCAAGGTAGTACCCTGCCTCTTTGGTACCAGATTATCTCATATTTCCATTGCTGTGACAAATACATGATCCAAACAGGGCGATTGTCTTCATGCTCCAGGTTACAGCTGATCGTGGCAGGAGGGTTTTACCAGCATCGGGCACGGAGGGAACTGGTCCCACCATACTGATAGCAAGAACAGAGGGCAAGGAACCTCTGTTCGTGTCAGCTTGCTGCCAGCTTGCCAAAATGCCAAGCAGCTCTTTCCAGCTTACCCACTGTCCCCTATGGCTTGGGCCTTTCCACATCAGTCATGCCCCTAGGACCGGCTCCTACAGGTTTGCACGGAATTCTGCTATAACTAGATAATTCTGCATAGATGTGCACAGGCGCCCAGCTCAAGTGTTGAGCTGATAATTGAGACTGTCTGGCTCAGCCAATGTAAAGCTTTCTCTCTTTCTCTGCTTGTGGCTCTCTATGTGGTCCAGGAAGGTAAAAAGTCAAGTTGTTTTCAAGTCTTCCCTGATTTTTCATTCATTACCGGGTTCCCCAGTTCATTCTTTGCCTCATAGCCTAGTGGTGGTTCTGTGTGTGTGTGTGTGTGTGTGTGTGTGTGTGTGTGTGTGTGTTCCTTTGTGCACATGAATGTCTGTCTGTGCATATGTGTATGTATGTGCATGTGTAGGTGTGCATGCCCATGTGGAGCGTGCAGAGGTCAGAGGCTGATATCCAATGCTGTTCCATGATTGCTTTTCCACCTTATTTTTTGAGACAAAGTCTTGGTTACTACACCTGGAATTTACCATGTTGGTGAGACTGGCTAGTTAGCAAACCCCTGGGATCCTGTTGCCTGCTGGTGTTACAGGCACGTCCCTCACCCCCCCTTCCACCCAGGCTGCTTTTATGTGAGTTTTAGGGATTGAACTCAGATCCTCATGCTTGGGCAGCAGGCACTTTTTTTTTTAATTATTATTATTTATTATTATTATTACTTATTCAACTGTGTACATGTGCTCTCGCACGCGTGTGTGTCTGTGTGTGTGTGTGTGTCTGTGTATGTGTAGAACCACGGACGAATTCGCGAACCACCATGGACGCCTCCACCTCCTTCTGCCCCGGGATTCACAGGCTCCGCCCTACCAGGACCAGAAGCGCAGGCCGCCCCCGCTTCTGCCTGGCGTCTATACGTGGGATCTGGGATCCGAACTCGGGACCTTGCCTGCAAAGCGGAGGCTTAACCCCTGAGCCACCTCTCCAGCCCCGGCAGCAGGCACTTTACTGGCTGAACCATCTCCCCAGCCCTCTTGTTCTTGACGCTGTAACTCACAGTGCTCTAAATTCAGGGGGACCCCTGGCAGAGGCCGAGAAGCAGCTGTTTTATACTCTGCGGGGTCCTGTGTGCACCAGATACAAGGGGAGCTGAGATGAAGCAACCGCAGAATTGTGCTGTTCTTATCCAAAGCTTGGTCATTTTCTCGATGGATATCTCTCTTTTTGATCAGTTGGTCAGCTTCTGACAGTTCTGTCTAGCTTGGTAGTAGTCTTGGGAGATAGGATTTGTGGTTTTCCTCACTCTGTCTTGTCTGATGTCTTGAGGAAGTCTGGAAAGTTCCCATTCAGTGTCAATATCTATTTAAATATTGCTCCTCCCACAGTTTCCCTGGTCTGTCCAATTGGAGCGCCTGTTATATGTATGTGGGACATTCTTATTCTGCCCTCCATGTATTTTTTTACATTTATTTATTCGTTTGTGTGTGTGTGTGTGTGTGTGTGTGTGTGTGTGTGTGTGTGTGTACACTGATGCTCATGCAGAGGACAGTCTGTGGAATTCTGGTCTCTCCTTCCACTGTGTGGGTTTTGGGGTTGGAACTCAGGTCTTCAGACTTGGTGGCAAGCTGCTTTGCCCACTGAGCCATCTGGAAGGCCCCCTTTCCTGAATCTTAACCTCTTATTCACACTTTCCTTCTCTTGCCTTCCATACTGCCTTCTTGGTACCATTACAGGTTTATTTTTCAGTTCATTTTCTTCTTCTATCATTTCTCAGGTATGATTAATTCATAAATTGTTTTTTATTTCATTGATTTTTTTTCATTTCTAGACATTTGTTTGTTCCTTTTCAAATATTTCATGTTTTTCCCCCCAAAGTTTTTGTTTTTGCCTCATATTTTTAATTTGTTTTTTTCCCCCCATTCTTTTGAGAAAGGGTCTCACGTAGCCTAGGCCAGTCTGGAACTTGCTTTGTTGTTGTGGAGGGTGATCCCGAGTGTCTGACCCTCTTGCCTCCACTTTTCAATTGCAGGTGTTATGGACCTATCACCATCTTGCTTGGATAATTTTTTAAAATAATTTTTAAATTTTATTTTGTGCGTGCGCAAGTGCGCGTGCACGTGTGTGTGTGTGTGTGTGTGTGTGTGTGTGTGTGTGTGTGTGTGTGTGTATCAGGGGTTACTGTGTGTCTCTGTGGAGGACCAAAGGTAACTTCAGGAATCATCCTGGATTGCTTCTACCTCCTTTTTGCTTTGCTCTGGGATTTCCCAGGCTCCACCCAGCGGGTCCAGAAGTGGAGACCATTTTCCACCTGGCATTTTTACGTGGGACCTGGGATCTAAACTCAGGACCTTCTGCTTGGGGGGGCAGAGTCTTAATCCCCAAGCCATCTCTCCAACCCTGTTTGGCTAATTTTATCTTTTAAGTTTTAAAACTTTTAAATGAAGTTCACAGTAGTGCACTGTAGTCTGAGACACCTGAAAGAATGGGGCAGGAGGATTGTTTGCCCCTTAGAGTTTGAGGTTAGCCTGTGCAAAACAGGGAGACCTGTCTCAAACAAGCAAGCACACGGCTTAGCCAGGGTGTGGGTGGCATATATCTTTAATCTTGCCATCTGGAAGGCAGAGAGAGGCAGGAGAATCAAGAATTCAAGTCCAACCTAGGCAAAATAGTGAGTTCAAAGCAAGACTGGGCTACACGAAGACCCTGTCTCAAAAAGACCAAAACTCCAGGCTACAGATACCAGGCTGGAGAGATGGCTCAGTGGTTAAGTCTCTGCCTTGCAAGCAGAAAATCCTGAGTTTAGATCCAGGATCCCACATAAAAACAGAAATGACAGTGGCCTGTACTTCTGGCCTTGGAAGGTAGAGCCTGAGAAACTGCAAAGCAAAACAAAGAGGAGATAGCACAGCCCAGGATTTCTCAAAGTCACCCTTGGGCCTCCACAGTCATAAATAGACACACACACACACACACACACACACACACACACACACACACAGAGTTTAAAAAAAATTAAACTCAAACAACAAAAGCTCAAAACTCACAAACAAGCAAGCAAACAAACAAGCAATAAACCAACAAACACAGAAACTACCTTGTTTAAGGAAGGTGTTTGTTCTAGCTAGGAATAGAGAAAGCCTGAATCCTCAATGGCTGAGCACAGCAACAGTGTAGTTCTTAGTGACAGTTTATATTGGTTGCCTGTTATTAGTCCACCACAAATCTTCCAAATGTAGAGGCTCCAGACAACAGATACTTACTATCTGCTGGCTGCTGTGGCTACATTGAGTACCCCTGGGGCCGCAGTTGAGGTGATGGGAAGGCTGCCATCATCTCAGGACTGGGCTGGTGGAAGATCCGCTCCCACGATTACCGGCATGGCTGTTGGCGAACCTCAGTGCCTCGGTGACTATTGGCTAGAGATACCGGTTTTACCTTGGACACTGTATTCATTGGAAGTGGGCCCAGGCTGGGGTCTGTAGTTCAGTGGTTAGTCTTGCATGCTTCCCTAGGTTCAATCCCCAGGGTTGTGGGAAACACAAATGAAAAGAAAAACCCCATACTTTAGGGCGCTGACTGTTGGAATCTATAAAATGGAAGGAAAGGAGCTTTGCTCTGACCTCCAGGCACACAAAGTACTTCACACACACACACACACACACACACACACACACACACACGAAATAAATAAAAGTTAAAAAAGAAAAAAGGAAGTATTCCAGTAAGCGTAGTCCACAGTCAAGAGGAAGGATGCACCTATTGGGCGGACACCATTAGGGGAGGTAAGAGGTCTTTCATGTGGACGATGTTAGCTCATCTTCCAGGGGACTTCCTCTAGGAAGTGAGGACATAGTCCCCCCAGGAAGCACTGTGCAGTTGCTTCTGTTAGAATATGCCTGGTCTGGGATCGCGTCATGTTAATTTTTAATCTGGGCCACCGAGACCTGGCAGACACACAGTTCCGGTGTCTGTGGGAGGCCTGGTGGGTGGATAGGGATTCTTGGGGACTTTGCCTCCTTTCCCCTCCCTGATGTCTCCAGTGCAGTCTGGCTTCTTTGTCATTGGCCTGTTGTGGTGATTGATTGATATATATATAAATATATATATTTATTTATATATATATTTTTTCTAGTTTACATCCTCGCCGCAGGTTTATGAAGGCTTTCATCTCCCCTTCTCATTTGGTCCTCGCACGGGCCCCTCGTCTCACTTCCACACCAGAGTGGGTGTTTAAGCCCAAGCCTTTCGGTTGCTGAGCCCAGCACCGCCTGTCTCCACCTCCCGCCTCCACGGGGCTGTTTGTGGCACTGGCTCGCGAAGCTCATATTCTGATTTTCCAGACTCCTCTTTGCTTTCATCCCCCGGGGACTGATCTTGCTTTCTCGTGAGCTCAGCTATGCATATAAAATGACGTTGGTTATGTTTCATCCAGCGTCGTGGAGTGGTTTGAGACGGGAGGCATTTCCAAAGGTTAGCTAAATCAAATAACATCCTTAAAGTGCGCAGGATACCGCCTGGCCTCCAGCTGGACTAACCGGCTCTCTCAAGAACCATTTCCAATTAAATCCAGAAGAAGCATATTCTCTTCGGTGTTCCACAGGCTTGGAAATGACTGCGGAGTCTGGTTTGGAGATAGACCAAAGATATCTTTTCCCAAGAAGATTCCTTTTTTTTTTTTTTTTTTTTTAACGCTCCTACAGGAGGGAGTGTTCACAGTAAAATATTACCATTTGATCATCAATAAATGGTGGGGAATCAAATCCTGGAGAGTGTTCGTCTGAGAATCGATTTATGTTTCCTTGATTACCTTAGGTCCTGGTTCCTTGTTGTGACCTCAGAATCACCTTGTGGCCAGCGTGTAGTTGGGAAGCGGGAGTTGCTCCCCCCCCCCTCCATTCCTGCTGTCTGCCTTGAAGAGAGTTGGTGGGGAGCCTGGCCTACCAGTGGGATTTCAAGAGTGTTACAACCCTTGGGGTGGAGAGGCCTCTTATTCTGAGTGGTATTGTTACTGCGATCAAGAGCCTCTCGCTGCTCACGGTAGCAGCCGGTGTTTACTGAGCATCTACTGTGGGCCTCGTGCTTTATACACACAGGAGGGCTGAGGTAATGCAGGGAGAGAGATCGTTTCCATCCTTGAGGTCCAGACTACTTGAGTCTAGAATGTTCTTATCTAAGGTGAGATCAGCTCCCCTGTGCTTCAGGAGGGACTGCCAGGGCTGGAGAGCTTCCAGTTGGGGAGCGCTTTAAACTCAGCCCAGCAGAGAAAAAAAAAAAAAAAAAAAAGAAACAATTTAGCTCCTGAGTTTTAGGAAGTACCCTGGCGAATGCTGTCCAAGACACTTCAGAAAGGAGGACCAAGGCAGATTACTGGAGTCACGTGACAGTCGCGGCTGAGAACCTCTTGCGGATCTAGGATCATTTTTGCCATGATTCATGATGCCTGCACCATTGTAATGTAGTTTGCTTTAGAAAAGGCCACAGAAAGAAGCCCAAACAGCCATGCCATGGTGCATCCACCGAGTCTCTGTCCTCAGCAGGTTTGGCTCCAAGCAGCCAAAGGCAGGTTCACAAGCTCCCCATGAGACCGTGGTGTCCAGCCAGCCTTTGAGGGAGCCAGGAAACGTGGTGATTCACATCAGTTTTACCATCTTCCAGACTAGCATCCTCAGACAGTCTTGATGCTGCCTCTAAGTCTTTGCCTGTTGGTGGGGTAGGCTGCAGATTCCTGCTGCCGTTGAAGCAGTGTCTCCTGAAGTCGAATGACACCATGGAGGACAAGTTGGGAAACGCTAAGCTGTGTGTGAATTCACCCCAGGACCAAGCCGCTCCGTTGAGCCTGTGTGGACCGAGCATCACTAGGATGCATGATTCTCTCCAGGAAGCTGTCCCGTCATAGGATGGACTGACTGGTGCATTTCCCCTGGGGTGTTCTTAGAACCTGTCTCATGATTCCACCTCCGGCTTCTACATAGTCATCCTCAGGGGAATTGCTCTTGGATTTAGTGACAGAAATATTGTGACTCCCACGGGCATATTTGAATCCTCTTAATAGCCCTCAGACAGCACCATTATCACTCCCATTTGACAGGCGGGCAAACTGAGGCCCATATTTTCACTTCCCAGGCCACACTGCTAGAAAGTAGAAGAACCTGAACTTGAATCCAGGCATGTATCCATGGGTCTACAGGCTGTATCCCTCCAGGCTGGGGCTGGGTGGAAGTTCAAGGTCAAGTCCACTCCCATTTAGAGTCATATTGAACTTTGTACCTGTGTGTAGAATTTATCTCCTTTGTAAAAGTATTTATTTAAGGAATAGGAAGAGAAGGAAAGGAGGGAGAAAGTAAGAAAGGAAGGGAGGGAGGAAAGAAAGGAAGGAGGGAAGGAGGGAGGGAGAGAGAGAGAGAGAATGAGTATATATATAGCATGGATGCATGCATGGTGGAGTTCAGAGGACAACTTTGAAGTCAGTTCTTGGGGCTGGAGAGATGGCTCAGGGGTTAAGCTTCTGCCTTGCAAGCAGAGTGTCCTGAGTTTGGATCCTAGATCCCACGTACAAACTGGGCGGAAGCGGGGGTGGAGTGGGGTGGGGTGGGGGAAATGTTGGGGGGGGTCGTGCTTCTGGTCCTGGTGGGTGGAGCTTGTGAATGGGGGCAGAGCAAAAAGGAGGTAGAAGCAGTCCGCGATGATTCCCGAATTCACCCTTGGTTCTACACACACACACACACACACACACACACACACACACACACAATTGAATAAATTTTAAAAAATATTAAAAAAAAAACATTGGAAAGTCAGTTCTTTCCCTCCACCATGTCATCTTCCAGGGATTGAACTCAGGTCATCAAGTTTGACAGCAGACACCTTACTTGCTGGCCCTCTTTAAACTGGTGCTGCATCCTCTGTGATACATTTGGTCTCAACGTGGTAATGTGTAGCGTGATTCTGTGAACAAAGTTTGCATTCTGATTTGTCTCTTTTTTTTTAACTTTTAAAGTTGTTATTGTGAGTGCACATCCCATGGTGCTTGTGTTGAGGTAAGAGGAGCTGGTTCTCTCCTCACACATGACTGATGCAGCACCTCTCTTGTTGCTACAGCTCTGTTGCTTCAGTCTAGCTGTCCATCAACTTTCAGGGGTCTCCTGTCTCCACCTCCCATCTCACCACAGGAATGCTGGGATTGTAGTGGCAAACCAGTCTATCTGTCTTTTGTGGGATCTGGGTATTGAACTCAGGTCATCAGACTTAGCAGCAAGTGCTTTTCCTCCAGTGAGTTTTCTCCTCAGCCCTATTCTAACTTTTTTTTAAAAAATGTATTCTGTGTCACAATATATGAAACACAAAACTAAGACCCCCCCATCCAGCAATGGCTGAGGTTTTCCCAGTGGACCAGGATAGAGCAGTGACCAGTGAGTCAACTCAGAGCCCAAGTTTGTGGGCCGCGTGAAGAGAGGCTTGGCACACTCTCGGAGCTGAATAATGTTGCCCCATCGCCCATCAGCTTCACTCCTTCCTTTTGGCATAGTTCTCAGCATAGGCTGCTTTTAATTACTTCTGTAGCCGGTCATGATGCAAACGCCAGCAATCTCAACATTTGGGGGGCCGAGGCGGGAGGATTGAGTGTTGTGTGTTCTCAGGCCAGTCGGGCCACGGTCCATGAGCTCAGAATAAACAAAAAAGCAAAACCCAACCGTAGTAAAAGGCACTGACTTCTGCAGTCTCCACCCAGATAGGGATCAGAGGTCACATCCCTGGCCCCTCTGTCTGGATCTTGAGCAGAGAGGAAAAAATGAGGTATCCTGGAGGCCAGGCGGAGGAGGGTGTGGGTTGGAGATAAGAAGATGTGGGTGCTCAAGTGGAGGGGAGCGGCGCCGAAGCAGGGGTCCCACAGACCTAGATACCTCCCTAAGCAAGGCGCCAAGGCGACCCTTGCCCATCTCAGTAACTGTGCACTCGGCGCCCTCCCCAGCTCAGCGAGGACTTTAACCAGCAGCTGGAGGCCGTGTGCGGGTCCGTGTTTGGGGAGCTTGAGTCCCAGGCGGTGGACGCCCTGGATTTGCCCGGCTGTTTCCGCATGCGGAGCCACAGCTACCTCCGGGCCATCCAGGCCGGCTGCTCTCAAGACGACGACTGCCTACCCCTCCTCGCTGCCCCTGCTTCTGTCTCAGGGAGGCCCGGCTCCTGTGAGTACGCCCCCTCCGCGCGGGCTGGGGCTCTGCACAGCGCCTTGGGTCTGTGCGGTGTGACTTCGGACAGATCGCTTCGCTCTCTGGGCGGGGAGAGATGGAGAGCGGTTCTCAGCTCTTGCGGGGGTGGAGTGGTGTGTGCGGTGGGGTGATGCGGGGCTGAGTTTCTTCCCGTTCGCAGCCTTCAACTTCAGAAAGGCCCCGCCCCCCATCCCACCGGGAAGCCAGGCCCCGCCCCGCATCTCCATCACCGCCCAGAGCAGCACCGATTCCGCCCACGAGAGCTTCACAGCGGCCGAGGGTCCGGCCCGGCGCTGCAGCTCCGCGGACGGGCTGGACGGCCCCACCATGGGCGCGCGCACCCTCGAGTTGGCACCGGTGCCACCCCGGGCCAGCACCAAGCCCCCCACACTCATCATCAAGACCATCCCTGGCCGGGAAGAGCTGCGAAGCCTGGCACGGCAGCGGAAGTGGAGGCCATCGGTTGGGGTGCAGGTACGGTGTATAGTAGGAGACGCCACCCCAAGTTCAACCTTGTCTGCGTCGAAGGGATTGAAGGGGCCTTCCTAATACACATAACTTTTTCTTCACTTTCCCTGAGTTACCAGTAGACCCCGTGCCTGGTCAACTCACTGATGGACAGGGCTACCCTAACCAGTCCTAGCACCCCTCCCACTCTCCCCCTTCCCGATGACATCCCCCCTCCTGGCAAGTTCAGAGCAGTGGTCAGTGGTCACTACCTTCGTGCTTCTACTGCCTCCTTTTGTTCCAGAAGATTAATTTTGCAGGGTTTGTCAGCTGGCTTGGGCCATAGCTGCTGCTGGCCAGTCTCCATTGGAAGGGTTTGTGTCCCTCAGCTAGCTAGCTCCAGCCACTGACTCTCCACCCTGCCACCAGGTGGAGACAATCTCAGACTCGGACACTGAGAACAGGAGCCGCAGAGAGTTCCACTCCATTGGCGTCCAGGTGGAAGAGGACAAGAGGTAGGTCACAACCTGGGGGGCTTTCCTCTAGGGAAAAGGAGCCAAAGCTCCTAATGCGTCATGTCCTTGCTGTTCGGTTCTTCTGCACATGTTCTTGTTATGTGCTGGTGCACCCGTGTGCGTGTATGCGCATGAGCCAGAGGTCAACCTTAGCTGCCACTCCTCAGGAGCCATCTGCCTTGTCTATGGGACAGAGTCTGTCACCAGTCTGGTTGGTGTTCACCAGTTAGAGTAGGTTGTCTGGCTAGTGAGCCCCAGGGATCCACTCGTCTCTGGATCCCAAGCACTAGGATTACAAGTGCTTTCCACATCACGCCCAACTTCTTAGGTGGGTTCTGGGTATGAAACACAGCAAGCAGTTTTGCCCACTGAGCTGTCTCCTGGATCTGAGGCCACGTGTTTTTATTAGGGAGGAATCTGAGTAGATGCAGGTGTCTACAGTGATGTTGCCAGGGTAGTAGTCATCAAACCTACAGTGAGTTCTTGAACTCCTGTCTGTCTCTGGTGCTCAGAGGCAGCAGGAGAGACAGTGGTTGGGGGAAGGAGCCCTAAGGAAAAATAATAAGTAGGTGCGGAGCGGGCCTCAACAATTGTCCTTTACACGGGAGAAAGGGATTCTGCCAGTCCCTGGTTACATCCTGCGGTGTACAAGTATGTGAGCGCAAAAAAGAAACAAACAAACAGGAAGATTGCCTCTCATGGGTCCCTGGCAGATATAACACTCCTCCTCACTTGGCTCACACAGACATTTAACCAGTAGGGGGTACCTATTATATGCCTGAATCGCTGGTGAATCGGAGCTAGTAGAATTACCAGCAGCCACTACTGTGGCATTAGGTGGCCTCGGAAACATTGCTTCCTTAATTTCTAACTGAAGAATTAGCATTGTGAGCTCTGGGGGGAATACCGGAGAGAGTCCTCTTCGCTGTTGGGTGTCTGTGGGGAGACACTTGCTCTAATGAGCAGGTAGCAGTGCCTCCGTGTCCCATCTGCCCTCTGATTGAAGCGAAAGCCCATCAGCGGGCCTGCGAGCCTTCCTGACTCGACAGTCAGGATTTCATGGTGTAATCCGAGGGCGTCAAGGCCAAAGCCACTGCAGGAGTCAAACTAGTTACCCCAAGCTGTTCCCAGGGCCCACTGGGTCTTCTGACTTACCCAGCGTCCCCACACAATTCCTGGGAACCCCTGGAGCTGCCTCATTTGTGTGCCTGGTGAGGTTTTCTTAGGGTTCCTGGGAAGTCACATTTCCATCCACTCCTACTCCAGCTCCATGAAGTGTCACATGTTCCTGAGGGCGCGTGGGTGCAAGGGTGGCACAAAGCTGCCCCCCCAAAGCGCCTTCATCCAAGCTCTTAGTATGCTCTTAGCATTCGTTCTTTATGACAGTCTCAAAGAGCAAATCCATGGCTTGAGTTCTTGAGATTGAATACGTCATGGACGGATGCAGCTGTGTGCTCCAAATCCTTCCTGTGCTTCTGGTGCTAACTGAGAACCCCAAACCAAGTCCATGTGTCCCCACTCGTTCTTTGGTAAGGTTTTTTTTTTTTTTTGACTCCTTATGTAGATAGATCCCCAGAGGGAAAGGGCTCCATTCCTTTTAACAAACCCGAATCTTGGGAATAGCGCGGCATGCCGCTTAGCTGAGCAAGCCTTGCCATCTGTTCATTGTTTCATTCATTCGACGGATACTTACTAAGCCTTTGTCATATGACAACTCCCATGCCCATGGTTAAATGCTCAGGGAACATCAAAGACATGACTTTTGCCCCACAGAAATTGCAGTCCAGGGGGCAATCGAGGCAATGCATAAATACTCCATCAATAAAAATCAGGCTACATCTTAGTACAGCATGCAATAAGGTATGTCATGGTGAAAACATGAAAGGAAAGGAAGTATTGTGTTTCGATTTTGTTCAATTTGCTTCATATTTCAATTAAGCAGATGACATTTAAGTGGAGATTTGAGAATGCCAGAGTGAGAATTGGGGACAAGCGTTCTAGAGAAAAAGAAGGACAGGTGTGAAGATGCTGGGGCAGCTGGGGTTGATTGACATGCATCATGCAGCCAGTGGGTGTGCTTGATGTAGAATGGGATGGGTCAGTGGCGAGGGGGTGAGTTGGAGAATTCTAGGGGCTGAATTGTGCTGAGCAGCATGCTAATTACAAGTAATGAGTACTATTCAAAGGTTAAGGAAGAGTGTGGCATGCTTTAATTCGTGTTTACACAAGAACACTGACCAGTGTGTGTGTGTGTGTGTGTGTGTGTGTGTGCGCGCGTGTATGTGTGTGTGATTGAGACAGTTTCTCATGTCTAGCCCAGGCTGGCCTTGAACTTGCTATATGTCTAAGGATGACCTTGAACTCTTTGTTTTCTCCTTGTTGCATTATTTCCTTGAGAGAGAGCTGGCATGCATGTGCTTGCCAGGGTGCATGAGTGGAGGTCAGACAACAAGTTTCAGAAGTTAGTTCTTCTACCATCTGGGCTTCCGGGGGATTGAACTCAGGTCACCAGGTTTGCAAACAGCCTTACCTGCTGAACTTTCTCACCAGCTCAACCTTGAACTCTTGATCCTCCTGCCTCCACTTTCCACGTGCTGGAATTTCAGGCACGTACCACAGTGCTCAGTGGTGAATGGAGGAGAATGGATGTGAGGGAGGTGGGAGAGGAAATGTGGCCAATAAGGACAGTTTTCATGATGCAGGAGAAGGATAATAGTTCTGGTTTACTGGGATCTGTTTTTTTCTATTGTACTTATTTATTTATTTTTTAGTCTAGTTTTCATTCTATTCTTATTTTTTTCTTGCATGTGTTTGGGTCCATGTTAGAATCTGTGTATATCAGAAGGCACTGTATGTGCCTGTAGGGGTCTGAGGATGACTTCCGGAATCACCCTAACTCCAAATTGCTTTGGGCTAGAGTTTCCCAGGCTCCACCTTCCAGGACCTATATAGGGCACCACCATTTCTGCCTAGCATTTTTACATGGGATCCAAGATCTGAACTCAGAACCTTCTGCCTTGGAGGCAGAGGCTTCTCTCCAGTCCTGTATTGTATTTGTAATTGAACAACACCAGGAAGCAGGAGCTGTTAAATTTTACATATGGATTTTGTAATCAGCAACCTTGCCAGTCCTTTGTCTCAGGTTATCTGGATAGGTTTTCGGTCTAGTTAATTACTGTCTGAAAAATGAGGATTTTTCAAAAATCTGTATTTTAAATTTCATTTTTCTTGTCATAATGCATTGGACAGGACTTCTGGCTCACTGTTGAGTAGTAGTGTATGTGGATTGATACTGGTTTGCTTAGTAGATAAGTTTCCTTTTTATTCTTCGACACTTCATGCATGAATGTAATGAATTTATGTCGTTTTCACCTTTATTATCTAACCTCCCTTGTTTTTCCAATGTAAAATTCCTCCCAACCAGGCTCCCTCCTAATTTCATGTCTGAGTTTTATCTGGGTTGCTTGTACTGGCATGTGTCTAAGCATGTGCTAGAGCACAGATGATGTATAAGTGGAGTATACTGTGGAGGAAAGTAGCTCTTCTTCCCTCGTCAACATTAATCCTCAGTGATGTCTCAAGGAGGTTTTCCCCCTTCCATGGTGAAATGTACAGGCCAAATCTTGGGCAGATTTTGTGCGTGTCTTGTGGAACACAGCTGCAGTGTTCATGGTGCATTAGCCCTGTCATGTCCAGAGGACACTGTTTAGTCCACTCCTCCCCACCCTCAGACTCGTGCATCCTTACCTCCCCCTCGTCCATGATGTCCCCTAAGTCTTGAGGTAGGAGGTGATTTAGAGGTCCAGTTTAGGACTGAGCAGTCCACAGTCACTCGTTCTCTTTACTTTGGCCAGTTATGATTCTTTGTATTACTCAGTTTCCACCGTGAAAGGAAGCTTTTGTTGGAGGGATGAGAGCTGTTGTGTGGATATGCGTCTTAAGATGTGGGCTGAGGAGACGGCCCAGTGATTAAAGCGCTTGCTGTCTAGCAAAACAACCTGAGTTTGGATCTTGAGACCCTATGTAAAAATACCAGGTGGGTGTGAGAGGACACCTGTTATTCCAGCCCCAGGAAGCAGAGCCTTGGAATCCCTAGAGCAAACTGGCTAGCCAGACTGGCTCTATAGGTGCGCCCTGGGTTTAATTGGAGACCTAGCCTCAAAAGAATAAGGCGGAAGAATAATCGAGAATGATTCCTGATACCAACTTTAGGCCTCCACGTGCACATGCATGCATGTATACACCTACACATATTCCACACAACACATGAAAATGGGAAAAAAAAGACGTTAGCTGTAAATTTTGATGGATACCAAGTTTTGTTACTTGGTATCCAAGAAGTCTCTTCTATTCCTAGCTGGAAAAGATTTTTTGCTTGTTTGTTTCATTTTGTTTTGTTTTACATTTATTCCTTTGCTTTGTTAGGCAGGGGGCATGTGCTTGTTTAGCATGGTGTTCATATGCAGGACAGAGAAGGAACTTGGGGGAGTCGGTTCTCCTATCAAATGGTCTCAGGGGATTAAACTCAGGTCACCAGCCTTGGCGGCAAGCATCTTCACCTGCTGAAACATCTTGTTGACTCGTAGTCTTTATTTTTATTTCCCTTTTTGTTTTGGTTCTGGGATTTGAACTTAAGGACTCGTATATGCTAAGCAAGAGCTATGCCACTGAGTTAAAGCCCTACCCTATTTTTTTTTTAACTTTAAGATTTTTTATTAGCATATATGAATTATATATAATAGTTTCATTATGACGTATTTGTGTGTGTGTATATATATATATATATATAAATGTATTTTGATCATATTCATCTCTTTCCCATTACCTTTCTTGGACTTCCTCCCACTCCTAATGGGATCTCTCATCTTCTCCTACTACTTCTTTATCTTTTTTTGTAAACCAATAAGTATAATTTGGGTTATTTACAGGAGCATGGGTGAAGGGTTATTTACAGGATTCCTAGTGATGACACACCACTGACTGAAGAAAATCTCTCTCCCTCCCAGCAGTCATTAAGCACCTACAGATGGGGGAAGAGCTTCATGAGCTCCTCCCTCCATCTTTATTTCTTTTTTAATGGAAAGTGCAAGTGGAATTTTATTGAATTCTGAAAGTCTGAGATGACCCTGCCTTTTCTTCTATGTAGGTCGTGACACATGGCACAAATACCTTTTCCATGTTGGTCTGCTCTTTCAATCCTGGGATAACCTCTGCCTGATCCTATTAGATGTGTAGGTTAAATGAAATCAAGGCTTCAACTGTATTGTTCCTCCAACACTAGCCCAGATGTAGGAGGTGTAGTGTCAGGGCACTAGGCTCCTTTCCATTTGCTGTTTTCCTGCCATTTGTGTATCGCTTCATGTCTAAGAAACCAAAGTTCAAGGCACATTATCCGTGTCTGCAATTCCGAGAAGTGGGAAGGAAGAACGTTATCTTCTTCCTTTAAAGACCTCCTGAAAGTTACACATAACACTTTTCGCCTACATTACATTGGCTGGAATCAAGTCATATGGGGGCCTTGAGCTGCAAGAGAGGCTGTGCAGTATAGTCTTGGCTGGGGAACATTGTGAAAGGTCAGTAGTCCACAGATAGCAATCGGGGTTCTTATGGTTAAAGATGAGGATGAGAATGGATATATGGAGATCCATCAGGTTTTTTTTTAATTGCAGTCTCACTGTATTATTTTATATACAGTGTTACATAGTTGTTATCTTAAGATTTATATGTATATTCCAAGATTGGTCCATAATTTAAAATTTTTCTTTTTGTGTGTGTGTGCGTGTGTGTCTTTATGTATCAGAGGGCACTGCACGTGCCTGTGGAGGTCCAAGGGTGACTTCAGGAATCACCCTGGATTGTGCTATCTCCTCTTTGCTTTGCTCTAGAGCTTCCCAGGCTCCGCCTTCCAGAACCAGAAGTTCAGGCCGCCGCCATTTCTATCTGATGTTTTTACATGGGATCTGGGATCTGAACTTAGGACTTTCTGTTTTCAAGGCAGAAGTTTAACCCCTGAGTCATCTCTCCATCCGCATATTTTTTTATCTTTGAGACAGGGTGTTATGTTGCCTTGAACTCACTGTGTGGCCAAGCCTGTCCTGAACCTCCTGTCTTATTCCCCCAAGGGCTAGATTAGGTTTGTGCTGCCATACCCCCACTCTTAATTTTGTTTGAATAGTTGTTACACAGTTTAGATATTAAGCTTATGCTAGACTTCTAAAATGAGTATGGTAGCTTTCTCTTGTGTTTGTTCTTGAAGTGATTTGAGCAGAGCAGGAACGATTTATTCCCTAAGGGTTTGAAAGGTTGCCCATGAAACTATCCAGGCCTGACACTTTTGGGGGAAGTTTTTAAGACCAAAGCTTCTATGTCTTCAGTGGTTATTGATCTGTTTTATTTTTTTCTTAGGCCAGTTTTAGTGATTTAAATTTTCCTAAACTATTTTTATATCAATTGACAGTTTGCAAAATTTCAGTTACTAAAATATTCTTTCTTATGGTATTATAATGTCACAGATGTTTATTCTATCTCTAGGTTGTTTCTCTTTTCATTTTAATACTATGGATTTATGCCTGCCTGACCTCTCTTTCTTGATCAATCTTATATATTTAACATTTAAATAAGTTTTTAAAGTATTTTATAAGTTTATAAAAATTAGCCTTTAGGTTTTTTTAAAAAAAGTGTTTTTGAGAGAGAGAGAGAGAGAAAGAAGGAATGCAGGAATGCATGCATATCATAGGTAGAAGTAGTACGACAATTTTCAGAAGTCAGTTCTGTCTATCTACCATGTGGACTTCCAGGTATTGAATCTCAGGTCACTAAGTTTGCAAGCAGGCACCTACCTGCTGAGCTATCTCACCAGCCCAGTTTTTAGTTTTGGTGAGCAATATTTCCTACTTTCTAGTATTTGCCCGCCCTTCTTCCTTCTCTCTCTCCCTCTGCCTCTCCCTCCCTCCCTCCCTGCCTTCCTCCCTTTTCTCTCTTTTTGAGGGTCTCATGTTGCACAGAATGACCTTGAGCTTGCTATGTAGCTGAGAATGAGATTGAACCCTTCTTCCTCCACCTTCTAAGTACCATTAAGCCTGATTTCTTTTTTTTTAATTTTATTTTTTTCTAGTTTCCTATATGTTCTCTTAAACTGTAAATCCCCATCTAACTATACTGCTGTAGTTTGCGTCTTAATAATTTTGAGATTTATTCATTGTTCAATCCCTAACAGTTTATAATTCCCACCATAATTTCCTCTTTAAACTGTGAATTACTTAGAGGGGGATCATCAGGGCTTGCTGGCCGACAGTAGTTCCAGGGTTACTGAGAGACACTGTCTCAAAGAAAGAAGCAGAGAGTGTTAGAGCAGGACTTGACATCCTTCTTTGGCCTTAGTATACACATACATGCACATACATGCGTGCATACACATATACAAGTACACACAGTCATACACACATAATCATACACACACACACACAAGCTGCTTTTCATATTTACTAATGATTTTTGCGCTGAAGCTTTTTTTTTTTTTTGCCCTAGTTTTAATTGATGTGGTTGTTTTCTTTTGGTCAATTCTCCCATATGATTTTTTTTTCATCTTTTTATTTTTGATTTTCCTAGATTCTTACAAATGTTGCTGACAAGAAATGTGTATTGGGTAGCAGGCAGGCATCTTTCATCCATTTATAGCTTTTGATTGCTGACTCATTTGGAATTATTTCTTTCATCTCATAAACTTTTGTATTGCTTTCCCTCTGACTTTCCTGGTTTTTATTAACATGATCAATTTATTCTCTCCTACTCTGGCACCAGTTTAGAAGTTACATTGCTGATGGTGACTTTATAAATTTGACAGATACTCTTATGTCCCGGCCCACGAACCAGCATGAACCCGAATCTACAAACGTGGAAATCTGAAGTGGGAGCAGTAGGAATTAAAAGTTTCAGGTTTGGGTCAAAGGGGGTCTTGGATGTGACTGTGGGGGTTGCCAGGCCCAGAAGCCTACAGTCTGGATGATACATTAGCAACTGAACAGGCCATTGAGTGACTCCTCCCTTGGGTGGTTGAGTTTGCCTCTTGTCTGCAAAACAATGATAGGCTGAATTCCCTCTTTGGAAGTTGAGAAAACTCCCAGGTCATTTGGAAGGCTTTTGTTTCTCTAAGAAACTGGCTGGGCTGTTCCTCCCCCAACAGTTCTTTCCAGCTTACCTGAGAGATATTAATGCATGCGCCAAGTAGCTCTGTTTAGGGCATACATTGTCCATTCTCTTCTAGCAACAAGGTGACATGCCTGTTTACTCTACCTGGAGACATCATGTCTGGTCCCACAGCAGCTAGATGTCACTCCTGACAAGTCTTTGTTAACTAGAATACATATGTTTTACATAATCCTGTAAAGAATTTGGTTCTGCTCCTCTTTGATGTTTTCCTGAATTTGGCCCTGTTTCTTGATTATAAAACCCCTGTAATGTTACAATAAAGTTGGCTTTATTATTTATTATTATTTATTATTTATTTATAGCGGACATCTAAGACCCCCTCTGACTCAAAGCCTGAAACATTTAATTCCTACCGTTCCCACTTCAGATTTCCACGTTTGTAGATTCAGGTTCGTGCTGGTTCGTGGGCCCGGACAAATGGCACCCAACGTGGGGCTGAAGTACGGGGGAACTAACCCAGTATTTAAGGTAAGGAACTTCGGGGAACTTAGCTGGCATATGTAAGAGAATTGTTTAGACCGAAGCATCAATCAGAGGTTAAAGAAAGTTAAGTAAAATGGGACAGGCTTATATAAAGGAAAGAAATAGTTTTGTTGATGTCTTGGAACAAATGCTAAAAGCAGAAAAGATAAAGATAGACAAAAAACAATTATTAAGGGTTTTTAATCTTGTTACAGAATTATAGGCCTCTTTTACTGAAGGAAGGAGTCACTCAATGGCCTGTTCAGTTGCTAATGTATCATCCAGACTGTAGGCTTCTGGGCCTAGCAACCCCTACACTCTCAGTTTTATATCTTTTTTTTTAAAGTATTTTTATTTATTTATTTTATGTGTGTGTGTATCAGAGGTCACTGTGTGTCCCTGTGGAGGATTAAGTCATCCTGGATTGCTTCTACCTCCTTCTTGCTTCACTCTGGGATTTCCCAGGCTCTGCCCACCATGGCTAGAAGTGCAGGCTACTTCTGTTTCTGCCTGGTGTTTTACGAGGGTCTTGGGATCTGAACTCAGGACTTTCTGCTTTCGAGACAGAGTCTTAACCCCTGAGCCATCTCTCCAGCCCAGTTTCATGTTTTTCTAATAACATTAAAAATTATTATTTCTGTGCAGCCCATTTTGTTTTTGTTTAAAAATATTTAATGGGGGCTGGAGAGGTGGCTCAGGGGTTAAGCCTCTGCCTTGCAGGCAGAAGGTCCTGAGTTTGTATCCTAGACCCCATGTATAGACTCCAGGCGGAAGCGGGGGCGGCCTGCGTTTCTGGCCCTGGTAGGGCGGAGCCTGTGAATGCCGGGCAGGGTAAACAAGGAGAAGGTGGAGGCGTCCATGGTGGTTCCCGAGTTCGTCCGTGGTTCTACCCACACATACATACATATACACTCACAATTGAATAAATAATAAATAAATAAAATATTAAAATATTTAATGAATTTGTTTATTGGAGAGAGAGAGAGAGGGAGAAAAAAAGAGATGGAGGGATGGCATATGCATGCCTTGGTCCATGGGCGGAGGTCAGAGGACAGCTTTCGAAGTCAATTCTCTCCTTCCACCATGTGGGCTTCTGGAGATCAAATTCACCTCACCAGACTTGTGAGCAGATGCATCTTACCTGCTGAGCTATTTTGCCAGCCCCCTTCCTCTTATAGGAGGCTGTTCCTTTACTTTTCTATGAACTTTGCTTGTTTGCCCTTTAAAAAAAATCAGTATTCCTCTGCTCTTGTTCCCTCCCTCCTTTCCCTCCCTCTCCTCCCCCTACAGGCACAAACAACACTTGCTTGCTTCTATTTGGGTTTCTTCGACCTGGTCTCAGTCTGTAACCCCAAACTGATAGCGATCCTCCTGCTTCAGCACCCAGTTTGCTGGGATTGCAGGCGTGCCAGCGTAAACTTCCTCCACTCCCTCCTCCCCCCTCCATGTTATATTTTCATAGTACCGCAATTACACCTCTTTGAAAGGCTCTGCTAAATCAGCGATTATGTCTTTTGTGGTTTAATAGTGTGGATTTACAAACATGTCTGAACAGCTTCTGTGCTCCCTGTTGGTTGCTGCCCACTCCTTCCTCAGGGGCTCCATTTCCTCCATGCCGGGGTACTACCCATGCTGGAGACCCATTTGGAAATTAATATCTCAGCGTGATGCTTCCTTATCTCCCTGGTAGAACACATTGGAGCCCCCAACCCCCACACAAAGCAGCCTTCCCTTTCCGATGTCCCAGAATCCTCTTCCAAGGCTATAGTTGTGAATCCCTGGCGGGAGGTTTGTGGTTTGTTTGTTTTTTAGTCCACCAAGCGAAGCAGACCTTCTTGGCTGCCCTTTCCACACAGATCTCCTTCCAGCCACCCTTCTACAAACACACAGTTTTTTTTTGGGAGGGGGGCCTCTCCTCTTTCCTTGCCTTGATATTTTCTTCCAGCCTTGGCATATGTCTGCCCTGGTCCTGCTGCGGCTCATTTGGCTTAGAAGCCCTCTCAGATTCTGAATCTCTTTCTCTGTTTCAGGGGTCTCTTTTCCGTTTCCAAGCCTGGCACAGGAGCAGAAACACTTCTCGATTTTGTATTTTCTTCAGCCCCTTCCTCTTGTTTGGGGGAGCTTCCTAAGTTAGTTCATCCCCGGATGGATCAGTCATCTCCATGAGGCTGACCAGCTATCAGTATAGGATAAGGGGGAGCCTTTTGGATCCGGGGCCAGGCAGGGCAGACAGGCAGGGAATGTGGTCTTGGTGGGGCCGGCAGAGGAAGGGAGATTCAACGAAGAACTGAATCCCTGGGACAGGCGATCGATCATCCAGGGAATTCAGAGCGAGTGGTGGGTGGGGCCAGAGGGCAGATCTGGCCCATCTCTTTGGCAGCCTCCCTCGTGCGTCCACCGAAGCCGTCTTCAGTTGTACACTTGCACGGCCCTTCTGTTCCTGGCACTTTAAGGCTGATTCACCACGCACCATGCTCCAGCTGGTGCACAGAAGCGAGCCATGGAGTCCAGCAGCCTTGCTCGGCAGACTTCCGGTTCTGCCCCCACTCACCCACACGCATTTTCCTGGACTCTGTCATTTCTTGTGTCTTGTGGGTCTGTGCTTTGGTTTTTAAAACTGCTAAATGAGAACAATCTCTCTTTCCGGCCTTTTGGCGCGCTTCCCGCTAGCCTCTTGGATGGAGTTTGGGATGTATTGCTTCTTCTTTCTGGTGTTATCTGTAGATGCCTCTAGTTGCCCATCGTCCTTGATGAGTTGGCTTGGAAATGCAGGAGGTTGTGAGATGGTTCTCTTCATCTTCTCTGACTCTCGCCCCCCCCACGAATCTTCACTTACCCACAGAGTTATTGGATGCCTGTTACCTGTCAAATGCCATGTCAGGTACTAGAGCTGCCAAGATGAGCTGAGTTAGATGCAGCTCCTGTTCTTTGAAGCTTAGCATCTTGGTCATTGACAACACTCATAGATTTTGTGGAATTAGATGTTTCAAAGAAGTTTGTGTGATGTGTGTGTGTGTGTGTGTGTGTGTGTGTGTGTGTGCGTGTGTGTGTTTACCAAGAGTGACTTCAGGAATCATCCTGGATTACTTCTACCTCCTCCTTGCTTCGCTCTGGGATTCCCCAGGCTACACTCATCAGAGTCGGAAGTACAGGCCATCACCGGTTCTGGCTGGTGTTTTTTTTTTTTTTTTTTTTTTTTAAACATGGGACCTGGGATCCAAACTCAGGACCTTCTGCTTGGGAAGCAGAGTCTTAACCCCTGAGCCATCTTTCTAGCTCCTGCTCTAGGGTTTTCTAGACTCTGCCTTCTAGAAGTGCAGGCCACCACCATTTCTGGATCTAGGATCCAAATTCAGGTCCTTTTGCTTATGAAACAGAGACTTAATTCCTGAGCTATCTCTCCAGCCTTGAGGGTACTTTTTGGGAGTCAGTTCTCTCCTTCCCCCATGTAGGTTTTTGGGATCAAACTCAGATTATCAGGCTTTCAGGGCAAGCATCTTTACCCACTGAAACATCTTGCTGCCCTAGAATTAGGTCTTCTTACTCATCAGTCTTCCCAGACTCCATACCTTCTGGATCATGTTCAAAGAATATAGCAGATATCCTTGCTGAATTGTGGAAGACTGAAGTTCTTAGGGACTATTGAGGCTATAGAAAAAAGTAATTTTTCCTATTTAAATTGATAAGGTTTCTTGTAATTCAGGCTGGTTTCAAAATTGAGAGCTAGCTGAGGTTGACCTTGAACTACTGACCCTCCTGACTGTAACTCTCAAGTGCTGAGATTACAGGTAGACACCATCCCGTCCTGCCCAAAACTTTATTTTAAGGCAAAAATAAAAGCAAACCTATCAAACAAAATAAAAAAGTCACCAAATAATGTGATGCAAATTATCAATTTAGCAAATTATCAATTATCAATAAACATAATTTATGAGGTATTGTTTAAGATTACCCTCTGAGAAGGTCTAGGAGGATAATGTTGATTACCTTAATTGATGAGGGAAGACCCAACTCTTTTTTTACTTTTAATTTAATTTTATTTTTTAACTTATGTTTTATTTAATCTGCATTTTTTATTCTTTTCCCTTAGTCCCCATTCCCATTCCCCCTCCTTTTCCCTTCATGTCTCCTGTCACACTCCCTCCTATTTTCAAGTTTTTTCACTTGTGTGGCCCACTGTGCTTCATCTAGTTTGTCTTTGATGTCATGTGCCTGACGTGATTCATGCTACAGCAGTGTCATTGATCAGTGGGTGTACCACTGAGGATAGCATGCAGTTCTTGTCATATCTAGGAGACAGTGTCTGGGCCACCCTTGTCCCACTTCAAGTTCTTATAGTCCTACCATCCCCTCTTCCACGATTTTCCCTGAGCCTTGGGGTGGGAGTGGATGTGACTTAGATGTCCTGATTAGGGCCAAGAAATCCACAGTCATTCTGCAATTTGATCAGCTGTGTTTTTCTGTGGTAAACACCTTCTGTTGCAGAAGAAGGCTTCAAGGTTGAGTGCTGGATGATTCTCCAATCTGTGGGGATAATAACAGGTGTTTAAAAGGTGCAGCGACTTCATAGCTAAACTTCCCCTGGGACCTATGTCCTCCCCTTCCATAGGTTCTTACTCTAGTTTCAGGAATGTGGTGTCTTTTGACAGGCAGGCCATAAATCTGATTAGAAAGCTTTTGGTTGCCTCCTTGATATTCACGCCACTCTTATAAGGATGGTCGCCAGTTGCCATGGTGATTGTTACTGCAACTTGCAGATTTTACAGATGGATGAGACTTTTGATTGCTTTCTCCCCCAGGAGCTTCCATAGTATTCCCTGGTACTCTGTAAGACATCCAGCAAGGAGGAAGCTTCCAGACCAGTTCCAGCTGGTGATTTTAGTCCACGTCCTGTGATCCACATTTGTTGTATCTTCAGTAATAGACGGAGAAGGGGAGATCCATCTTAATTGTAGCAGGACCATTCCCTGGGCAGGAGTGAGAACGGGGAGATCCTGTATAAAATGGAGAGGGCAAGCGAATGCTAGCATGTATTCATCTCCCTCTGTTTTGTGATTATAGACGCCATGCTGATGAGCTGCTTCAGACTTTTGCTTTCTTGATTTCCCTGTCCTGATGTTGACCCGTGAGCCTTTGCATTGCTTTTCTCAGATCATGTTATCATAACAACAGAAAAGAAACTACGACACCCAGGCATGTTTGATTATCATTAATCAGTATATGTTGGATATACTTAAAATGAAAAGTCTTGGTCTAAAGCTTAAATACAGCTACATTTTATCTGACAACCCTACTTAGATGCACTTGCGTCCACTCAGGTCACTTGGAAAACTGTAGGAAGGCCAGCACACCCTTTCCACCATGGCCACTTATGTCCCTAGGACCTCGGGAAGAGCATTATGCTAAAAGAACAAGTCTCTTGAGGCCTGAGAAGGAGTCTTCCATCCTCCTGAAGCCGTATCTAACAACAGCCCCGTGGACGCCATGTGCACTATGTGTGCTGTGGGCGCTGTGGGCACTGACAGCCACTGACATTACTCCATTTTTGGCCTTTGGCACCAGGGCAGCTCTTTCATTGCTGCTGGCTTTTTCCTTTTTTTTTTTTTTTAAAGATGTGACTTCAGGTTGGGCATTTTTTAGATGGATATATAGATAAATAGATAAGTAGATAGATAGAGATATAGATATTTAAGAGAGAGGGAGAAGGCAGTGGAGAGAGGCAAGACATGCACATGCTTGCTATGTCACATGGGTGGAGGCCACAGGACATTTTTTAGAAGTTAGTTCTCTCCTTCTACCATGTGGACTCCTAGGGATCAAACTCAGGTTGCCAGGTTTGCAAACAAGAGCCTTTATTGCCTGCACCATCTCATTCGCCTTGCTGTTTTTTCCCCCTTTTATTTATTTTATTTTTAAAACATTTTTATTCATTTAATCTCATACATGTAGACAGTGCATTTTGATCTTAGCTACCCTTTCTCTCTCCCTGAACATTCCCCCTAGCATGTCCACCTCCTGCCTTTGTGTCTCCTTTTCTTAAATTGGACTAAAATATAAAATAATATGTGAGCAATAAAAGAAAATATATTTAAAAAATATATTTATTTAGGATGTAGATAATTGTTGTGATTGTGCTTCCTGTTCTGCATGATTAAAAACCCATGGAAAAGCTGAAGAAAAACAGTTTTGTCCATTTATGAGACTAAGTTCATGAGTGAGTACACAGAGCCCAGGCCCACAGGAGGCTGCCCACCCTGTGAGCACCCAGAGCCCTGACCCAGGGAGGCCAATTACATTGTGAGCACATGGAGACCTGGCCCAGTGAGACTATGCATTGTTGTAAGCACACAGATATGGAAGTCAGGGTTTTGACAGACACTGTGTTATTTTAGCTACTAATCATTCAACTGTTCACAGGTCAGAATACTGAATGTAGAAATAGTCTCATTTCCCATCTCTCACCAGCTGACACGCATGTGACATAGCAGCCATGTGTGCAGTGCCTCTAGGAACATATGCTGTTGTGTTTTTTTTAAGTAAATTTTTATATTTGAGAAAAAGGGGCAAGGAGAGAGAACACTTGTGACATGATGCACAAGTGGAGGTCAAAAGGGGTTAGAAGTTGGTTTTCTTCTTTTTCTATCATGTTTGCTTCTAGGGATTGAACTCATGTTTCCAGGTTTACACGCAGGCACCTTCTCTGCTGAATTATCTTACCAGTCATGTCCTGCTGTTTTGAAGCAATGTCTTGCTGTGTAAGCCAGAATGGCCTTGAATTTGTGGGAATTATCCTGACAATGCCTACCAAGTTCTGGGATTACAAACATGCACTGCCAAACTAGCTTTTTTTTTTTTTTTCATTGAAATTAATTGTTTTTAAGTAAGTGTATGAAATATTTTTTTTTCTGCTTTTCCACTGCCCTAGGCTGCATCCTGTCAGTGACCCTTATTCTTTATGGACTGACAAGAGAGCTTTTTAAGTTGACCTTCGTGACCTCTGTACTGGTTACTCTTCTCTGTTGCTATGAGACAACACTTAAATTCAAACAACTTAAGGGGGAAAGGGAGATTTATTCAGCTATGGTTCCAGGGGGGAGATACAATCCATTATAGTGGGAAAGACATGGCTGGCTGGCAGAAGCTGGAAAAGGCTTAAGATGACACTGTAGACATCATGGAGGGCTAAATGCTGCTGCTGTCAACTGCAAGAGCAGACTTCAAGGTCCACCCCTTGTGACTATCTTCCTCCAGCAAGGCTTCACTTCCTAAAGGTGCCATGACTTTCCCAAACAACTAAAAATTCAAACACATGAACTTGTGGGGGACAACTAACATTTCAAAATATGACATTCCAACCTTGGCCCCCACAGGCTGATGGCCACTTATGATGCAAATTGTATTCAGTCCAGTTCCATCAGTAGTCCAAACATAGTCCAAAAGTCCAAGGAACAAAGCCTCCTATAAAATCAAAGAACAGGTTACATACTTCCAACATACGATGGCACAGAAGAAACATTTCCATTCCAAAAGGGAGGAATGGAGGCATATTTAGGAAAGATTGATCTGTAATAAGACCGAAGCCCAGCAGGAGAAACTCCAGATCATGTAACTCCATGTCCCACAGGTGAACTTCTTGTTGAAATCATCTTAGTTCAAAAGGGTTTCAGTTCTACCTCTTCAGTACAGCTGCCTGCTGAACTCATCGTTCTGTTGGGTTGGCTCCTCCCAGGATATACAGCTGTCCTTAGCAGATGTCCCATGTTGGTTCTGGCATCTCTAATATCTTCACTTCTCAATGGCAAAACAGGATTTAACTCCACAGCACAAACTGCCTGTCTTGGACCTCTCTGCAGGTTTCCTGCCACACATTGTCTTGTTTCTGCCATTTTCTGAAACCTTGAAGGAGGGACTCTATAACTTCCTCCCTCTTGTATCTTTAATTAATTTAAAATCAGAACCACATGAAACAACTTTCTCAAGTTCTGCCCTAGCCTCCAGATGGAGATTGACCCTTTGGAATCATAGCTGATTCAATTTCCGTGTGCTGATGCTGGGCAGAATCTCTCCTGAGCCTTTGCTTTAGAGGAGCAGGCAATTCCCTTGGAAGTCTGACATTCAGCTCTTCCCTTCCAAAAGAATTTGCATTCTTATGGGCGGGAGCCTTCCCTGAGGATTTTGTCCTCAGGATGCATCTTTTTCTATTATCCAAATCAACAGCAGGCTTTGATTCACTAATGGAGCTCATCTCTTTAACAATAGTTGCCATTTTGCTGCATACAAACTCTGCTGCATACAAACTCTTCAAGTTTGCCACTACATCTTTCATTAAACCTCACAGTTTTTACTTCTTTCTGTCTGATTCTTTGCTCTTTGATCTCATAACTCTGAATAAGAACACTAAAAAGTAACCATGCCACATTGTCAAGACTGCATTGCCTTGAAACTTCTCCCACAAAACACTCAAATTTAACTTCAGGTAAGCTTATAGGATGAGGGAAAATCTTAATCAGACTTTCTGCTAACATATCACTCCATTTTTTCCCCTGTCCAGTTCCCTCTGAACCATCATAAGCTGAACTTCATTGTCCACATCTCTAACAGCATTGCTGTCTTTCAAGCTCTCACTAGAATGGCTCTTTTGGTACTGTCACCAAGACACAAAGGCTTTCCCAACACGAAGTCCCATAGTTCGCCATTTTTCTCCCAACAAACAGTTCCAAAGGCACCCAAACCACATAACATAGCAATGGCTATACTTCTCTACTTGGTATTAACTTCTCTCAGTTTCACACTTCACTTTTTAGTACTGGATTCTTGGTCTAACATAGCAACACTCCACTTCTCTGATACCAACCTCTTCCTTCAAAACACTTCACGTTTTGATACCAGATGCTCCTAATCTCACAGCAATGCCTCACTTCCCGGTACCAATTTCTGTATTGGTTACTCTTTCTCTGTTGCTGTGAGACAACACCCAGAGTCAAGCAACTTAATGGGAGAAAGGGAGATTTATTCAGTTTAAAGTTCCAGAGGAGAGATACAGTCTTTCTTGGTGGAAAAGGTATGGCCAAATTGGAGGTGGCTTAGGTCATTGCAGACATCATGGTGACCAAGAGCTGCAAAACCGCAAGCTCAAAAGCAGACTCACTCATTTAAGCAGGATGGATCTACCAGACCTCAAGGCCTATCCTCTGTAACTGCCTTCCTCTAGTAAAGTTCCACCTCCTAAAGTGCCATGACTTCCCAAACAACTAAAGATTCAAACACATGAGCCTGTGGGGGACATCTTAGATTTCAAATCATGACAACCTCTAAACCTGCCACCCCAAATCCACCACTGCCTCACTTGCTACAGCCTCCAAGGTCGAGTGTTTGGCTTGGAATCCCATCTTGACATCTTAGCTTTCTTCCTCAGAAGTAGCTTCTGTAGAAATTTGCACACAAGCTAGGTCAGGCTGACACATTCCCCCACTTCCCTTCCTGTTCCTCTCTCCCATTCCACATCTGCCTGCTGCCAAACACTCCTGGAAAAACCCTTGACAGTTTCTGGGTGATCTAGTGATCCCCCAGAGAGTCTTGGAAGGAACAGCTCCTGGGAGTAGTTATGATAATCACCTTCAGAGTCACCAGGAATGCTGTCGCTGTCACTGGGAAGAACCAGAGAGAAGGAGATATCCACAGCCTAGTCAAAAGTCTGGGAAGAAGACTGGAGAGATGGCCCAGGAGTTAAGACTCTGTCTTGCAAGCAGAAATTCCTGAGTTTGGATCCCACATAAAAATGCCAGGTGGAAATGGTGGCAGTCTGAACTTCTGGCCCTGGTGGGCAAAGACTGAACATCCCAGGGTGAAGCAAAAAGGAGGTAGAGGCAATCCAGGATGATTCCTGAAGTAACCCTTGGTCCTCTCCAGGGTCATACAGTACCCTCTGATACACACACACACACACACACACACACACACACACACACACTCAAATGCATAAATAAATAAAGTTTAAAAATATTTTTTAAAAAGTCTGAGAAGAAAGTACTGTTATATACCAATACTAGGAGCTGAGGGAACTGGCCACACTATATCCATGGGATCATGAGAGAGGGACAATCCTCACTTGTCAGACCAGCATGTGTGGTCAAGTATATGAAGAATGCCAGCTTACTTAAACCAGCTCTGCCCATAGTATCCACTTGCCTAGGGAATTAGTCCCACCCACCATGGGCTGGGCTCTCTTTATCAATTAGACAATCTCTTGAAGGCTTGCGTAGGGCTTCACTCAACTACTAATTCTTTACCAGTATGCCCAGAACCAAAGCCTTCAGTTGCCAAGTTGACACCAGAACCTATCTGCTACAATAACCTTCCCTTTGATAACATTGTCATTATTATTATGGGGTGCAGGGTTGAGCTCATGGCCTTGTACATGCTATGCAAATGTTCTGCCGCTCATGATATCTCCAATCCTTTGCAGAGCTTGTGACCGACCCCTCATTCTGCTCACATCCTATGGGCTAGAGCTTCGCCATGAGACTATACCTAGCTATAAGGGAAGTTGGGAAATGAATCTTTATCCCAAATGGCCACCTGTGAAGCTTGAAATCATGGGATTCTGTCATCGAGGAAGCCAGAGAGAATGGAGGTTGGGGATAATGAATGCTCTGCACTGTCTTTCCAGCCAACCAACCAATCAACCACCCAGCCAACATTTATGTTTGAGGAACTGCCCTATTTAGCGAGACAGACAGATATGCAAATAGCGCACTACAATGGCACGAGTACAAAAGAGGTTTTGTTCTGAGTGCTGTGGGAGAACAGATGGAAGTGATCACCAGCAATCAGAATAATTAATGACTACATCGCTGAGCTAGGCTCCCAGCACTGTGCCGGGGCTATTGTGTCAGTCCAGCTCTGTCTTCGGAATGAGAGTTGCAAACTTTCCTACTTCTCCACAAAGGCAGACCAGGTGCCGGCCCAAGTTCTTTGCATACATTATCTCCCAATGCTCCGGAGCTGGCGCTATAATCATCCTCACTTCAAGACAAGGGAATCAAGCCCATGCCGTCCAGCTGGCTCTGGGACCAGGCAAGCTGTCTCTAGAGAACCCCGATTTAACCCTTCTACTCTGCTGACTCCGCAGAAGAGGCTCGTTCTTCCTCTTCCAACCCCCAACAAATCTCCAGTGGGTAACTTCCTCCTGCCTCCTCCCACCCGGGCCACTTCGCTGTGATGACTTGAGGCCATCCGCTGGGACCTGGCTCCACGTCCATACCGGCTCCCAGCTTGCTTTGCGTCTTCCCTTCCCTCAGTCTAGGGAGGCTGTGGAGTGCAGCACCTATGCGCAGATCGAGTTGCTGCCCTTCTGAGGAAGTCCCTTCACCTGCCTAATTATTGCTTGTCTCACCTGTGAGTCGGTCTGGATTATGTCATGCCTCATGTAAGGTGCTCAGCTTAGCACAGATTAAGCATTGAGAGAATGTTTGGTGTTTTTCACCCCCGTTGGGCTGTTGCCTCTCTCTTCTCTATCTGACATTGATTTCTCTTTACAGGTGGTATTTGTTTCCTATTTCTGCCATGACAAATGGGCAGGTTTAGTGATATAAACCAAACCTGTTTATACCTTACACTTCTGGGGCTCAGATGTGGGTACTGTTGGTACTGGGTTTCTTTTTTCTTTTCTTTTGATTTATTTTTCGAGACAGGATCTCATGATACCAGGCTGGCCTCAGGACTCAGTCAATATATGGCCAAGGATGACCCTGAACTTCTGACCCCCCTTGCCTCCACTTTCTTTTCCCCCATTTGTATGAAGGTGTGTATGTCTATTTGTTTGCATGTGATTGGACACACATATATGGAGGTGGGAATGTATGTGAGTGGATGTGAATGTGAAGGCTAGAGGGTGATATCAAGAATCATCTTTGATCCTTCTTCTCACTTACTCTTTTTTATTCTGTATTCATGAGCAAACGCACACACGCATGTGTGTGTGTGTGTGTGTGTGTTTACAAGAGGGCACTTGAGTGTGTGTTTCTGTGGAGGTTCAAGAGTCACATTGGAATCATCTTGGATTGCTTTACCTTCTTTCTTACTGCTTTCTCTGGGATTTCCCAGGCTCCACCTTCCAGGGCCAGAATTATAGGCTGCCACCATTTCTATCTGGCATTTTTATATATGATTCAGAGATCTAAACTCGGGTCCTTTTGTTTGCAAGGCAAGGACTTTAACCACGGAACCATCTCCTAGCCATCCACCAACACTTTTGAGGCTGGGTCTCTTATTAAACCCAGAACTCACTAATTGGGCTAGTCTGGCTAGTCAACTTACTCTGGGGATTCTTAGAGGATTCTTAGACTCTGAATTCCAGAGCTAGAATTATAGGTCATCCACCATACCCACTTTGCACTTCATGTGATATCTGCTGATCCAAACTTTGGTCCCTTTGCTTGTGTGGCAAGTGCCTTAACCACTGAGCATTGTCCCTAACCCTGTGGCCTAGGTGCTGGGAATCAAATCTAGGGCTTCATGCATGCTACATACATACATACATACATACATATATGATAGATTAGATAATAGATAGATGATAGATAGATAGATAGAGACAGACAGATAGATGATAAAAGGAGCAGCAAAGCCTAATGAGCACTTGCATTCATCATCTATCATCTATCTACCTATCTATCATCTATGTATATATGTATGTATCTATCATCTATCATCTATCTATATATCATCCTGTCTTTGTGTACATGCATGCGTGCTGCGTGTGTGTGTGTGTATGTGTGTGTGTGTGTGCGTGTGATGTGCTTGTATGGGTTCTTGTGTGAGTACAGGAGTGCTCATGCCCTAGCATATGCATGGACGTCAGACGACAGTCAGACTCAGGTGCTGGTCTTTACCTCTTAGACACAGGATCTCTTCTTGTTTGTCACAGCATACACCAGGCTCTCCTGCCTGTGAACTTTCAGGAATTCTGTCTCCCTGCGACGAGCAATTGGAATTACAGATGCTTGCTGTTCCTACTGAGGATTCAAACTCAAGCCCTTTGTGCAGCAAGCACTTTTATGCACTGATTCATCTCCCCTGCCCTTGCATTTCAGTCTCATTACACATTGCTGCCACAAAGTACCTGACCCAAACAACTTGACCCAACTAGAGAAGACGGCATTTATTCCAGGTTGCAGCCCCTCATAGTAGGGGAACCAAGAAAACTGGTCACATCACACCCATAGTCAAGAGCGGACAACAACAGATGAATTAATGAAGGCTTGTTTGTTTGTGTCCTGCATGTTGATACCGTCTCAGGCTACCTGTCTAGGGAGCAGCCCAGCCTACAATGGGTTGGGTCTTCCTATATCAATTATACAATCAAGACAGTCTCCTACAGGTGGGTCTAATAGCTACCTTATTCTAGAGAATACCTCTTAGGTGATCCTGTCTTCTAGGTGTCGGGTTGAAAAATTAACCACCATACTTTCGTTTCTTCTTTTATCCAGACTGGGCATCCAGCCTACATTAGGGTGGATCTTCCCTTCTCAGTTTGTGGTCTCTGGAACCATCCTCAAAAATACATTCAGAGTTGTTTCCTAGGAGATTCTAAAATCTAGTCAAGATCCAGCAAGATAAAGACTTTCCATGTAAGCCCAACCATCTCGAGTTTGGCTCTGGACCCCATAACAAGGTAGAAAGAGAGAACCAACACTCCTCATAATACACATAAGCACACACAACAATAGAAATGACTAAAATAATATTTAAGGGGGCTTACTACTCAGACCTGGTGACCTGAATTCAGTCCATGGAATCAAAGCCCACATGGTGGAAGGAGAGTTCTGATTTCCAAAAGTTGTCCTCTGACAGCTATCCATGCACCAGGGCATGCATGCGTGTTCTCTCTCTCCCTCTCTGACAAATAAATGAAATATTAAACAAATGAATACATATGATCCAGTCCAGCTGTCAGTGAAGATGAAACATCGCATCTCTTTGAGTCAGGAAGTTATCTAGTCTCAAGCCCCTCACCTTGGTCACATCCACAAAGTCCCTTTTGCCCTGGAAGGCAGCACGTTCCTTGGTCCCAGTGACTAGGAAGGGAAGCTGCGTGGGTGCTCGTACCCTGTCTGCCCCTGAGGAATGATCATCAAGAACCGACTAAACACTTCTCCTTTGACAGGCTTTCCGTGGTCTCCTGCTTGCTTCTCAGATGTGCTCTTTGACAGAGTTGTTTTGACTAGTTTTTCCCACCTCCTGACAGCCTGCAGGAGACTGCATCTGGCTGCATCACATCAAACTGCTCTTCTACCCTCGCTCTGGTCAGCGGAAGCAAGCAGATACATAGGCTTTTTTTTTTTTTGAGAGAGAGGTTTTCACATAGACCAGGCCAGTGTTGAACTTGCTACACAACCGAAGATGATCCTTCTGCCCCACCTCCCAAGTGCTGGGATTACAGGTGCGACCACCATACCTGGCTCACAGCTTTCATTTTGAACCACTTGCTTATCTGTGTTGGCTGCTTCTTTCTTCTGAGACCTTTCTCTCTGTCTGTCGTTACCTCCTCCTGGGTTTCTTCCCTGCACCCCATGGCTCTGTCCTCTCTTTCTGTGGCTCACAGTTCCAGAGGGTGAAATGTCCTAGTTCCTTGGGGCTTTTTTTTTTAATTTTTTTTTTTTTGGAAAAATTTTATTCATTTTTTTTGACAAGTTTCATTCCCCCGAGGAGGTGCACCGTTCCTGGAAGTACTGCAATACCAGGTTGATGTGTTGAGTGGACGGAGCAAGCTCCTATTCCATCTCCTAATTCCAAAAATCCATTTTTTTTAATATTTAAAATTTTTTTTATTATTATCATTATGTATTCAATTATGCGTCTATGTGTGTGTGCGTGTGTGGTGTGTGTGTGCATGTGTGTGTGTGCAGAACCACGGGTGAATTCGGGAACCACCATGGACGCTTCCATCTCCTGTTTACTCTGTCCCGGAATTCACAGGCTCCGCCCTACCAGGACCAGAAGCGCAGGCCGCCCCCGCTTCAGCCTGGCGTCTATAGGTGGGGTCTAGGATCTGAACTCAGGACCTTCCATCTGCAAGACAGAGGCTTAACCCCTGAGCCACCTCTCCCTCTCCAGCCCCCAAGGCTTCTAATCTTTGATCCAGGGCTATTGGGGGGATGAATGTGTCCCACTTTAATGACTAGTTCGAAATTCCATATTCTCAAAGTAACTGATTCCTGCCCTGTCCTTGTGTAAATCTTGGGCTCCCAGAGTAGACGATGAGAACTGCAGCTTGGGGAACCCCAACATCTCCTCAGCTCCCTTGCCTTCACTGGGGACACATGTGTCCGAGAAAGCTCACTGAGGTCACATGTGTCGAGAAAGCTCACTGATAGTAGGGACCTAGAACCAGGAAGCCTAGGGCACCTTTGTGCTGGTGTTCTAGACAACATGGCTGCTTCCACCAGGATGAGTAGAATCCTCTCAGGACTTCCTAGCAGTCAGGTGAAACTCAGCAGACTCAGTGGTTCCAAAGGACAGAGCAGATTCAGTGGGGTGACACGTATTTTCCTGTGGTTGTCACAAAATACCTGACAGAAGCAACCTAGGAGGAGAAAGATTTATTTTGGCTCACAGTTCCAGAGTGTACAATCCATCATGGCAGGGAAGGCATGGTGACTGGAAACAGTTGTCACGGTGGCACGAGCTAATGGCATGGCATGGCGGAAGCAGATAGCTCAGAAGTGGATTATATATAACCTTCAAGGCCCAGCCACAGTGACCAACTTCTGCTAGCCATGTCATGGATCTCCAGGGTTCCACACGCTCCGCCGCATTGCCAACAGCTGAGTGTCAGTTGTTCAAGACATGAACCTAGGAGGGTGTTTAAGACGCAACACCCTCCCAACAGGGAGCAGGCTGCGATGCCAGTCCTTCAGAAGTATGTTCATAGGGGCAAAGCTGTCTTGATCTCTGGGGTCTGCAGTTTGTGGGAGCTCTGAAGGGTCCACAGGCTGGCTGGAGCTCAAAGGCACAAAATATGTACACGGCGTTAAGGTGGGTCCTGAGAATACAGTTACACATGTGTGACAGAGAGAGCAATCAACCAAAAACAGGGGCTGCCTTTGAAAGCAGGAAGGAAGTCGAGGGGAGTTGTGGAACTGAGGAGCAATGTTGGGGGCAGCCAGGACATTTTTAGACAAAGATGGTCCTCAGCAGGGATAGGCAGGGAGTGAGGAGGAAGAGGCTGCCTCAGGCAGGCAGGACATTGGCAGCACATGTAATCTGTTTGGAGAACAAGGAGAGATAGGTCGGGGTCTAAGGGCCTCAGATAAACGCTGGCACAGAGCTTTTCCTTGCTGGCACTGCAGAGTTGTGGGAAGGATTTGGCTCAGCAGAGCTCAGCTTTAGGAGATGACTTCAGTCTTGGAATAATTGGAAGGGATCGTTGGGCTCTAGATTCTAAAATACATAAGGTATAATTTTAGACAGAGGAAATACCTTTATAATTATTAGCCTATTACTCTAATTTTATATGTATGTTCTTGTATATTGTGTGTGTATTTATGTGCATTTATATAATTTTAATTATTTTTATATATAATTATTATATCAAGCTATTTTACTTATACCCGCATACATATCAGCTGGCCTGGATGGGGGACTTCCCAAAGGTACACTGTGGCAAAGCCAGTGTTGGAACACAGATCTGTCTGCCTCCTGGTTCAGCGTTCTTCCTCTGCTCTATGCAGAGCAGGACAGGAAGGGAGGCCAGGCCAGCCGTCCAGGCAGATGGTGCCGAGGGCAGACACCAAGGTGAAGGTCATGCCAAAGGCGACACAGACATGTACTTTCCCCTTTTCCTTGCGTGGGGGTGGGGACATAGGGCTCGGTGGAGAATGCACACGAGTGCATCTTTCTTTCCTGGGTCCTGCAGCATCCTCTGGGTCTGGTTTCTATGGCAACAGGCTCCCAGCAGGCAGCCTGCCAGCTGGAGGGAAGCAAGCAGGCAGGCAAGGAGAGAAGGCCTGGGCAGCAGGAAGAAGGCTGGAGTTGCGGGGGCTGGGAACAGTCTCCTGGGAAGCGGATGGGCCCCTGGAATTGGCTATAAGACCCTCTTCTCTTCTGGCCATGTTGGGGTGGAGGCAGCACAGGACCCATGGACCTTTCTTTTGAGGTCCCTGAATCCCAGATGACTTCAGTTTTGTTCATCTTTGCTCCCCACAGCTCCTGACTCTCACTTCTTAAGAGTACTGTGTGGCCGCAGCCTTGTGGTTTGCAGGGGCTTACTGACTTCTTTTCAGAAAAGAGCCCCTACTCTGAACTCAAAAGGGAAAAAAAATGAACAAGGCCAATTGACTTTCTGTTTTGCATAGAATTTGCATATAATTAACTCAGAGACAAGAAATTTCCAGGCCCCATGTCACTCCTGCCAACAACTTAATTCAGCTCCACTGGCTCTGGCAGACTGTGTCTGGCCAGGCACCGGGCTGAGCTGTCAGGGTCCCTAGGGGAGAAGTCCTTCCTGTTGCAAGTCCTCTATCCTGAGCCGCTCCTAGGCATTTCTTCCCATGAGGTTCTAGCAGCCGGTGCCGCTCAGAGGGCAGCCCTGGAGCCAAATCCTGGCTCTGCCATTGTGTAGCCGGGTGACCCAAGACCTCTCTGGGTCTTATTTACTCATCTCTCTGCAGGGCTGAGTGAGGACACTGGGCAGCCAGTGTAAGCGAGCGCAGACAAACCTCTGTCAGAATCACGAAATGCAAACTGACTGGTATCTAGTGCGGAAATCTGAGCATTTTGGAGGTTGAGGCAGAAGTACCAATACCAGTTTGAACTCCGTCTGGGAATACATCATGAGTTCCATGCCAACCTGGGCGACAGATGAGACTTTTGTCTCAAAACAACAAATGAGAAATGCCCAAATGCACCACCACCTGGGATCCCTCTAGTCCACCCTATGATTTGGCTTCTGCAGGTGCCACTCTAGCACATTGGCGAGTGTCTGCTGTGCTTGGTAGATGCCTGCCTCTGCTCTACAGTGGAGTATGGGTCGTGTTGCAGTCTGCCTGCATGATAAATGACCATCAAACAGCTTAGGGGAACAAGGGGTTCATTTCCTTACGACAGTCTGGTTACAGTTCTCAGTCCAGCTTGGAGGGAGAGCATGCACCAACACCAGGGCCGAGGGAACTGGCCACTATCACCACATAACGGCCGAGAGATGGACGATCCTTACTTGTCAGACCAGCATGTCTGGCCAAGTAAACAGAAAGGATGGCAACTCTCTCAACCAGCCCTCTGTAATTTATTCCAGGGCCTAATCCCACCCACCATGAGCTGGGCCTTCCCCATCAGCTAGACAATCTCTTGCAGGTTTGCTCTGGGCTTAACTCAACCACTCATTCTCTACAAATGTGCCCAGAGCTCAAACCCTCAACTGTCAAGTTGACACCCGTGCCTAACTATGACAGGTCGTTACATATTTTGACCATCACTGGTTAGAAACGGTGCAATGGGTAGGTGTAGCAGGTACCTACCAGCTGCAAGGACGGATTGGTTCCAAGTGTGTGGACAACGGCCATTGCTTTGCAAATCTCTTTCTTCATTCCCTTTCCTTTCTGCCCTCCATCCTTCCCCTTTTGCCTTCAGTCCTTTCCCCTTCTGTCCTGGGGTGCGGAGTTAAGGAATGCTGTGGCTGTGGGCAGGAACAGAAAAAAACAGCATTCTTTCTTTCTCTCTCCCTCTCTCTCTCATATACATGGTGTGTGTGATCTCTTTCTCTAGTGTGCACACACATGTGCGTGTGTGTTTGCATAGGAGTGCACTTGAGTGTGTGTGCCTGTGTGCCCAAGGATGGAATCATCCTCAATCCCTCTTCCACCTTACTGTTGTGAGCTAGATCTTTTACCAAACCCAGGGCACACCATTAGGCTCTGCTTTTCTGGGCTGGAATTACAAGCCCATCCATCAGGGAATCCCAACATAGGTCCCTTTGTTTGGAAGTCCAAGACTTCAGCCTCCCCACATCTTTCTTCACCTAGGAGAGCGAGGTTCAAGAGGTCCAACAGCGTGACAGCCGGTGTTCAGGCCGACCTGGAGCTGGAGGGCCTGGCCGGCCTGGCCACGGTGGCCACAGAGGACAAGGCCCTGCAGTTTGGACGCTCCTTCCAGAGGCATGCCTCTGAGCCCCAACCCGGGCCCCGGGCCCCCACCTACTCAGTCTTCCGCACGGTCCACACGCAGGGCCAGTGGGCCTACCGCGAGGGCTACCCACTGCCGTATGAGCCGCCGGCCACCGACGGGTCTCCCGGCCCTGCCCCTGCCCCCGGCCCCGGGTCCGGCCGTCGCGACTCCTGGATGGAGCGCGGATCACGTAGCCTCCCCGACTCAGGCCGCACGTCCCCCTGCCCACGGGACGGCGAGTGGTTCATCAAGATGCTGCGGGCAGAGGTGGAGAAGCTGGAGCACTGGTGCCAGCAGATGGAGCGCGAGGCGGAGGACTATGAGCTGCCGGAGGAGAGTGAGTCCCCCGCTGTCCCAGCAGGGAGGCAGGGTGGCTGGCCTCCCCCCTGTGTGCACGGGCATTGTGGCGTGGGCTGCAACATACCAAGAGGTCCCTGTGGTCGGGCTGGGGCTTGTCTCCTCATGGGTCCTTCTGTCCTGGAACTTAAGGTTCCCACTGTCAGCGTGCCAGTTCACAGCTTGAGAGCCCAAGCTTCTGGCTCTGGGAATGATGACCAGGCAGAAAGCTTGTATCTTTTAGGAGCTGGTGGGCTACCAGTCCAAGTCAACAACTCCAGGATGACAAAGGGACTGGTTTGGACTGGTGTCGTGCATCCAGTCTGAATTAAGTGGGGAGACTGGTACCTTAAGGCATTTTAAAATGGAGCAGTTTGAGAAGGGTACCATCAGGGATGCTGGAATTCTTCAGGGAAAGATGTGGGGTTTTGACCTTGTCAAAGGAAGCAGCTCAAACCAGATCATTTCTGTGGCAGAGATGAAGGCTCAGCCCTGCAGACATAGCCCTGTCACAGAGGGCATGGCCCTTCCCCATGAGTCTAATCCGCGGGGAGCCACAGTCTTCTCACAGAGTCCCCAAGTTGATGGGATAGTGACTGACTGGGAAGGTCAGTTCATGCCCATGACATGACTTAGCAGTTTTTAATGAGCCGAGGAGACCTGCTCCTATGAGTGGGCATTGAGCTTGTGTTGTAGCCAAGGCTATAGGGGTAGGCTGGGCACATGGGTGGGAGGAAGGACACAAGGAGGTCCAGCACTCTGCAAATGCAGGCTGTGTGAAGGAAGGAGCATCAGCCCTGGATGACTCAGTGTTCTTGATGAGACTGGATCGGAACTATGATCCGGAGCTGGAGGATAAAATGGGGAAGGAGTTGGAAGAGGAGCTGGGTGCACAGTACAAGTAACTAAGGAGTTAGAGTCACTTTGAGCCGACTTCCTGGAGGCTGGGGAGGGAGAGGGACTGGTTCCCCTGCTTGAGCTTCCTTCTGTTCTCCAGTCCTGGAGAAGATCCGCAGTGCTGTGGGCAGTACGCAACTTCTCCTGTCCCAGAAGGTCCAGCAGTTCTTCCGTCTGTGTCAGCAAAGCATGGTGCGTACCTGTAAGGGTGGAGCCAGTGGGAGGTGTGGATCTGGCAGGTGGCTTGGCGTGACCGGAGATAGGACTAAGTCTGTGTGTCTGCATGGGGGGAGTATTGTGTCTCTGGAGGTTGGCCCAGGTGTTTGTGGCCAGAGAGAAGGTACCTGGAGCTCTGTTCCCCATCCCTCACTGATTGATTGTCTCAGGTTGAACTTCCAGACAGGGAGACTGAATAGAATTTTCCCTGTGTCTGCCTGGGCCCAGACTTCCCTGACCAACTTCTCCCTGTGTGTCCCATTGTGATAGGACCCTACTGCGTTCCCCGTGCCCACCTTCCAGGACCTGGCGGGTTTCTGGGACCTCTTGCAACTCTCCATCGAGGATGTGACCCTCAAGTTCCTGGAGCTACAGCAACTTAAGGCCAACAGCTGGAAACTCCTGGAGCCCAAGGTGTGCATGAGTCCCTCCAGGCCAAGAGGTCACACACTGGAAAGTGACCTTTTGTAGAAAGGCGTCTATGTGTGTGGGGAAGGGGAGATGGTTCAGCCTTAGAGGACATACACAGGACTGTCTTTCTGAGAAAGGTATGTATAGAAAGACACAGGAGGAAGAGCTCCACAGAGCAAGACTCGTGGTCACTGTTGTTTGCTTCTAGCTACTGTTCATCACCGCTTGAATTTCCAGAGCTGCTGCCTCAGCCGCCTCTGGCCAGCTGCAGTTTGAAGATTAGAACTAGGTTTTCTAGAAGGTGACTTTCTGCCCAGGCTTAGATGCAGATGGCAGAACCTTGAGCGTCCCCCAATCCTCAGCTTACTATAAAACAGCCTACGATGGGTGTCAGAGGGGAGATGGGGTCCCTTGGCCTGGGCTTTTGTTTGGCACCAGGGGTTCTGACCCACCCAGTCTGCATTCTGATGTGAGCCGCTGGCTCCGCCAGGGGGCGGCGCGAGTCCACCGTGTTTTAGAGGTGCGGCTTTGACCTTGCGGGAACACGCACACCTGCAGCCTCGGCTCCCATTCCAAGCGGTTCTGAACCACAGGGTTTCCACCCATCCGGGAGCTGGGGCGCGGGTCGGGATGCAGGGGGAGAGGGGTGTTCTCTGGCGCCCAGCTCAGCCGCCGTGGGCTCTCCCGACAGGAGGAGAAGAAGGTCCCTCCGCCGATACCAAAGAAGCCCTCGCGGGGCCGGGGCGTGCCGGTGAAGGAGCGCTCCCTGGACTCCGTGGACCGGCAGCGGCAGGAAGCGCGCAAGAGGCTCCTGGCGGCCAAACGCGCCGCCTCCTTCCGCCACAGTTCGGCCACCGAGAGCGCGGACAGCATCGAGATCTACATCCCCGAGGCCCAGACCAGGCTGTGACCCGCCCGCCCGGCCCGCCCAGCCCGGCCCGGGCCCACGGTTTTCTACCCGTACTGTACACCCAGCGTCGAGGTCACTGTGAACGCGGGCCGCCCCGTGCGCCCGCCCCGCCGGCACCGCACGCCCCGGCTCCTGCCCGTCACGCTCTCGTGGGTTTTTTACCTTCTTGATCCCACGCGATGGCGCCCGGGCTGGGCTGGGGGCCGTGCCTCTCTGCCCTGCGCCCCCACACTTGGAACTCCCATCTTCCTGGTCCGACGCTTCGACCCCACCTTCTTCCCATGGGCACCATCTCTGCCATTCTTTACCTCCCCCCTCCACCTCCCCACGGGCCAGGCCGGGCCGGGTCCCCCATATCTGGGCTCTGCGTCCCCCCACCCCACCCCGCGGGGCTGGGCTTCGTGGGGATCAAGCTTCGTGGCTTTTTATGAAGAATCCCGAACCCCGCCTCGGAGCCCGCTCCACCCTCCCAGGGCTCCACCCTCAGCCCTCAGCCCACCGGGCCCAGGGACCACAGTGGCTGGACCAACCCAGGACCAGGGCGCCTGGGCCTCTCCCCTTTCCCACGGCTGGGGAGGGGAGATCGGGGCTTCCCTTCACCACACCCGTGGCTGTTCCTACATCCCTTTGAGTATCCCAGGAAAAATAAAACCGCAGAACTGCACTGAGCCAGCTCTCTCTCCAGAAGAAGCCACCTCCGGCTGCTGCAGGGAGTGTTGGAGGGACGGAGTTTGGAGGGGTGCTGGAGGGAAGTTAAGCAGCAGCGACCTTGGTTTGGGAATGCGTGGATTGCCAGGAGCCCGTGGGAAAGTGCCATCTGGGGAGGGGGGGAAGAGGGGATCCAGCCCTCTGGTGGTCACAATTAGGACCTGGATCCTGGTGGTGTGCCAAGGGGGAGGGAGTCAACTCTCCTGTCCCCTATCTGTCAGTCCTTCCATCCCGGCCTCTCTGCTTCCAACCCTGGCGAGACTCCTCCAAGGAGGGAAGCATCGCTTCGGTGCCTGGCACACCGCGCAGGCGCAGTCAGCAGGGGGCCTGGTTATTATAGTTATTGACAAACATGCCTTCCATGGAGAACACGCTTTGCTCCTTCCAGCTCATCATTCTCAGTCGGCCGCAGACATGTCTTCGGATCAGTGCTGTGACTTCCTCTGACACCTGTTCTTAGAGAACTTTGCAGGAAGGAATGGAGACGTTTCCTGAGACTCTAACGCAAAGCTAGGAATGCTGGCTAGTGTAAACTGAATGTCCCGCGAGGGTCAGCCAGGGGATGGTGAATGTCCATGAGGAGGAGCTTGCATGGCCTGTCCCCAGTCACGAAGCAGCGTGGTGAACCTAGGTCTAACCATGAGCTTTTAACTCTGCAGGGCATTTAATAGTGGCCCCCTACCCTGTCCCCTTTCTAGTCCCATGGGGCTGATGTATGACCCTGAGGGCAGGAGGAGAAGGCTACTGTGGGGTTGGCTGCATTTATGGGTCACACCAGCCCGGTCCATTTTTATTCATTCATTCAACAATGTTTGTCACTCCTAGAGGTAACCCTGAGCAAGGTAGTTTCTGTTCCTTTTTGACTTCGTGTGTGTGTGTGTGTGTGTGTGTGTGTGTGTGTGTGTGTGTGTGTGTGTGTTTGTGTGCATATCTACAGATGACTGTGGAGGCCAGGGATCAATGCAAGGTGTCTTTGACTGCACTTGCCCTTGCTTCTTGAGACGGTCTCTTATTAAACCTGGAGCTTGCTCATTCTGCTGAGCTGGGAAGCTCCTGAGGGTCTGACCATCTCTGCCTCTACCCACCCTCGCTGAGATTATAGGTGTGAGTCACTATGCCCAAGTTTTTAACGCGGATGCTGGGGGTCCAAACTCAGATCCTCATGCTTGTGAGGCAAACGTTTTTCCCACTGAGACACTCCCCAGACCCTAATTTGTTTTAATGGAGATTATAAATTTAAGGGAAAACCCAACAAGCAAACAGGTAAAGTATGGAGGTGTCAAGGATTACTAGGAGGTAATCACAGAAGAATTTGCCAAAATTCAGCGAGTGTACAGAGTCCCCAGGATAAAAGGCACCGGGGAGGGTGAGGCTTATCGATTGATGTTGATTTCTGGGTCCTTTGAAGGAGGAGGTCCCGGGGTTCTGGGAGCCCTGGGGAGCTATAGAAAGGTTTTAGACCATAGAATGGTGCAGATATTTTTTTTCCAGGCTCCTTTGGGAGACTGTGTAGCAATTGTTGCTGATAAAAATGACAAAACAGCTTAAAAGAACAAGGGGTTTAATTTTGGCTTACAATAGTCTGGTTACGGTTCCTTGCCCAGCTTGGCAGGAGAGCCCACACCAACACCAAGGTCCACATAATGGCTGAGCTGAGAGAGGGACAATTCTCACCTGCCAGACAGACTAACATGTCCGGCCAGATACACAGGAGAATGTCAACTTCCTCAACTAGTTCTCTGTATTTTATTTACCAGTCCAGGGCCTAGCCCCACCCACCATGGACGGACCTTCCCCCATCAACTACACAATCTCCTGCAGGTTCACTCTGAACTTAACTTAGCTACTAATTCTTTACAAATGTGCCCAGAGCTCGAACCCTCAACCATCAAATTGAAACCTGTATCTAACTATGACAGACTGCTTTTGGAAAAAAAAAAAGATTGTGTACATATATGTCACCCTTATGACATAGAGAGGGCTCCTGGGTGAAGGGGGTTCCCCAAAACAAATAATTTTAGAGATGAACCCATATAGAATTAAGACCTAATCAGGGTGTAGTGAATAATCCCCATCCTTGAATGGTTTTTTTTTTTTTTTAACAAGGATTCCATATGATTCTGATGTCCGGCCAGACTTGGAAACATTTGCGCTGCAGGGCACAGGTCTCTACAAATGCTTGTCTGTTTCCTATGGACTTGCCAGGTGGAGCCTGGACTGCCATAACTTCTCTGAGATTGTTTTCTAGAGCGATCCTATGCAGCAGGCATTGTGAAAGCTTAGAGAGGCGGCTGGTCCTGAAGATGGGAAGTTGCTGAATCTAAGTTTGACCATCTGTATGGTACAGATTAAACCTATTAAAATAGGTTTCCTGGCATCACCAAAGAGATGAGACTGGGCCTCCTAGCATCTGCAGCTGTGGTCATCCTGCAGTGAGCAGAATGCCTAAAATGTCCCCAAGGAGTGCCGATGTGGGGCACTCTTTTGTGACCTACTGGCTTGGGTAGTTGTTTGAAGCCTCACAAATATGGGAAGGTCTGTTGCAGTCCAAGGTTGCAACCTCGAATCCAGGGCTCCCCTCAACAAGGTGGGCAAGGCTTCGGTGAATGGAGACAGACACACAGCTCTCTGGGCTGAGTAAATCTGAACTCTTTATCCAAATTTTTAGCAGCGTTTATATACTTTAGAAAATCGAGAGTAAAGGAGCTGGAGAGGTGGCTCAGGGGTTAAGCCTCTGCCTTGCAGGCGGAAGGTCCTGAGTTCGGATCCCAGATCCCACGTATAGATGTCGGGCGGAAGCGGGGGCAGCCTGTACTTATGGTCTTGGTAGGGTGGAGCCTGTGATTCCCCGGGCAGAATAAACGAGGAAGTGGAGGTGGAGGCAGTCCATGGTAGTTCCCGAATTCGCCCGTGGTTCTACACACACACACACACACACACACACATACATACACGCACAATTGAATAAATAAAAATAAATAAAATCGAGAGTAAAAGCCAGGGGATGTGTCACCACTTCCATAGGGAAAACATCAAAGAAAACCAGGACCAAATTCTTCACAGGATTATGTAAAACATTCATTCCTTTATTCTGCCATGCTGGGACCTTGTCCACCAATATGGTCAGATAAGGATATGGCAAAGGTCTTTGCATCAAGTCTCAGTCTGCTGGTAACCAGGCACATAAGTGGGAATTGTGGTCTATTCCCCCTTAGGAGCCAAGGACATAATAAATATATTTTAAAAAATGGATTGCTCCATAGTTGTGGGGGCTGTGAGATAACAATTTCAAGAGCCCTAAAAAGCCAGATGTGGAGGTACATGCTTGTAATCCCAGCACCTCTGAAGGAGGGAGCAAGAGGATCTAGAGTTCAAGGTGATGCTTAGCTATATACAAGCTTGAAGGCAGCCAAAGTCACAGGAAACTCTGTCTCTGGGGGTTGGGGGTATAGCTCAGTTGGTAGGAGTGCATGCTTAGCTTGCACAGAACCCTGGGTTTGATCCCCAGCGTTGCGTAACAGCAAGTGGTGATGTACCCAGGCCGATAATCCCAGCTCTTAGGAATTGAAGGCAGGAGGTTCAGAAGTTCAAGATCATCCTTGGATACCTAAGACAAAACAAAAGCTCCAGAAGTAAACACCTAAAAGCAGAACACAGTAGTGTGTCGGTAGCTGATGTGTCCCAGCTACTTGGGAGCCTGGGCAGGAGGGTTATTTGAACCTAGTTTAATGGCAGCCTCGCCAATATATCAAGATCTCATCTGTAAATAAATACCCAAGTGTGGCAAGGCCATCCGCAATCCCAGCACTTTGAAGGCTGAGGCAAGAGGGTTTCTGGGAGTTTTAAGCCAGCCTGAGACTCGCTACATAAGCAAGAACCTGTTTTGAAAAAAATGACATGACCACCAGGCAGTGAAAACACAAACAGAAAGATGCCCCCTCTTGCCTGTGACTCCAGCACTTGGCAGGAGAATCAAGAATTCAAGACTCTATCTTAAACAAAACAAAGAAAGCCTGCAGAGGGCCTTCTTGTGGAATCATCCACTGTGGAAAACCAAGAGGGCCAGAGAGGAGCAGGGCGAGATCAACTCACCCTTTTACAACCACCTGAGAGATTTGGGGCCCTCTTAAATAGCATATTCCACCTCTGCAGTTACCAATAGCAAATATGCTTTTAAAATATTTTATTTTTGTTTAGGAGAGAGAGAGAGAGACTGAGAGAGAGAGAGAGAACTTTTGGAAGTCAGTTGTCTCCTTTTACCATATGGGCTTCCAGGCTTTTGAGCAGGTGCCTTACCCCATGGCAGAACAAACATTCAACCGGGGCACAGGGACTCTGGGAAAGCGACGTGAGCCGTCTTGCAGGGTGAACTGGCGTTCTGAGTGGGAGAAAGAGAAGGATCACCACCTGGTCACTGGCTTCAACAAGGGGTCCGGTGAGGGCAGAGGTATGGAACGGCATGTATATCGGGGTGACGGGAAGAGCAAAGGCTGGAGGAAGGTGACAGGCTGGGACAGGGTTGTAGACGGCACTGAGGAGACTTGGCCAGAAAGCACCTGTGGAGCAGGGACTAAACTGTGGCTTCACAATTATATTGACGTTTTTCGAAGGACCCTTTGGCCAAAGGAATGGGAATCGACTGGAGGGGCATGCGATGCCAGGGGGACCTTCGAAGAAGCTGCTAAAGTGGCACAGGTGAGAGAGAAGGATGTTGACTTTGAAAAGTTAAGATGCATAGGTGCTGAAAGCTAGACTTTGAAGGTATTACTTAATTTTGGGTTTGAATATAAGTAATGTCCCAAAGGGAGAGAAAACATTGCAGAAAGAAGAATGAATCTGGGGAATCTGAGCATATCAATCACCGTTTGTCTAGCACTGGCATATGACATTGAGCACTGCGCCCTGCACGTCACGGACAGAGGGATGACGCAATATAGGAACCCAGGTGATCTCTCTCTCTTTCTTAAAATCTATTTTTGGCTTATGAAAATGAAGTTTTTTTTTTTTCTCAGAGTTCTGGTATTCTTTTTTTTTTTTTTTTTAATGAAGAATATGAAGGTCTTTTCTGAGATTAGCAGCCAGCAGAGGCAGGATCCGAACCTATGGCTATCTGGTTTTCAAAGGTCTGGGATTGCTAGATAGTCCAGGCTGACCTTATCTTCCTGCCTCAGCCTCCTGAGTGCTGGGATTACAGATTAAATGTGGGGTTTTGTGCTCACTCAGTTCTGCCCGAGGGAGCTGCTATCACTACTTAAAACACAGTCGAAGGGCCTTTCCTCTGAGGAGCCTTCCTCGATTCTTCTGGGTGGGCTGATGATGGGCTGTTGCTAGTTTATTTCTTACGCTTCTGATGGTTTCTCGACCCTCCGCTTCTCCTTCAGTCTGAGAACTCTTGAGGCCATTCACATACGGGTGTCTAACTGTGGACTAGTTAGCCTAATGCCAGGCGATTCTGAGCCCTTTTTCTCTCTGCAGATTCACTGTATGCAAATAAGTTCTGTTAGTCACCAGTCTCCTAAACACTTCTGACAGTCTTTCTCTCCACCATCACTGCTGAGCTTAGCTTTGGGCTCTTTGTAAGAAAAGAAGAGTCTGTATATTGCCAATGCAGTCTAGGAAGTTCCCTATGAAGGTGCCCATGAATTTGAAAACATGAGCCAGAGCTGTACTTATTAAGGAGAGGTGGGGGAGGGGCCACAGACCTGAGTTACCACAAAACAAAAACAGACAAATAAAACCCCCAAATTATTAAACAGCTGTCAGCTCAAAAGGGATAAGAGAGAATTTATTCTGGAGCCAAATAGGAGTGCTTAATGATCGAGGGACAGAGATTTAGATTTTTCCAAAATTCCCATGTTCCAATATGGTAAGAATTTCATGACGCTTTTGTTGCAGGGTCACTCTGGGTCTATATGTGTCCCCGAGTCTTGTGTTCAGGAGTTGAAGACTGAAACCACAACACATGTAGAGGATTAAAGTAGAGCTTATTAGAGGAGAGAAAGAATGGAACTCACAAACTCCAGCCATGGAGTACCATGAAGGGCAAGGGAGCCCTGGAAAACTCATGGACTCCAGGCGCGGAATCCATGAGGAGCGAGGAGCTGGAACAGAACTCATGGCCTCCAAACGTGAGGTCAGGTATATTTATATACTTAAGCAAGGGGGGGGAAGGAGAAGAGAATGGCTTTCCTCATTGGTTAGCTCCAGTTTCTATAAACCTGACGGAAGCTTTCGGTCCTCTACATCTCATTGTTCTGTTCATATTGGGGCCCAATCAGGTTGCTCTTTTGCCCACCACTGGTAGGGTTTAGCTATGATAGAGAACTATCATGAACAGAGGGTTGGGGAAAGTTGTTGAAGGGTGTGTTCCTTCAGGGTAATCCTAGCAGTGGGGGATGACCTTCCAAGACTTTACAGACCATCCCAACATAGCTCTTTCTAAAGCTACCTAACTTTTATGGTAACAGAACAAAGAAATTCACAAATGAAGACACTTTTCAAATGTATTGGCGGAAATGTCAAAAAGGCAAGTTACAGCAAAGCAGAGAAATCTCTGCTATAGGTATCGGATACTATCTGATGATATGCTTAGCTTTTGACTTGGTGGGTCTGTTCTTACACTTTGAAGCATTTACCTAATAGTCACAAAGATGTCAAGGCCACATACAAGAGTGGATAGTAAGGGTCAAAGACAGTTCAAGATAATTTGTCTCTGGACCTGCAGCATTCCAACCTCTTCATATCATTGAGGATCTAATCAGTCAGCCATATACAGCTTCTTTCTTTTTTTCTTGTGTGTGGGTGTGTGTGTGTGTGTGTGTGTGGTGGGTGTGTGTGTGTATCAGAAGATACTGTGTGTCCCTATAGAGGCCCAAGGGTGACTTCAGGAGTCTTCCTCAATTGTTTCTACCTCCTTTTTGCTTCACTCTGAGATTTCCCAGGTTGCGCTCACCAGAGCCGGAAGTTGGAGACCACTGCCACTTCTGCCATTTATTTTTGTGTGGGATCAGGGATCTGAACTCAGGACTTTCTGCTTTTGAGGCAGTGTCAATCCCTGAGCTATCTTTCCAGCCCTACAGTTCTTTCTGAGAACTTTTGTTTTTTACCCCTGTTTAATTTTTCACACTTGCTTTGTTGGTATGTGAGATAAGGAAAGTGGTCAGGTTGAGACCGATGGAATGAGATGGGAAGAAGCTTGGAAGTTGAACTCCCCCTGCCCCCATGTGATAAACATTATTTTTTCAGGGAGGGTGAACACAGAGGAGTGAGTGCATTCTAGTGACAGGGATATAAAGAGGCTTTACTATATTTCAATGATTCGTACATTCACAATAGCTACAAGCAATCTTCCCGTTTGTTGTGTGCCTGGCACAGTACTGTACATTTCCAAGTTCATCTGATCCTCATAACACTCCTTTGAGAATGGATGTAGTTTATGCCGAGAAAAAGGAGGCTCAGACAGATTAACAATGTTCTCCAGCTCACAGCAGCTGGAAAGTTGACATGGATCCCAAAGAGATTTTGTTCTACTCTGCTGAAGGGAGCTTTTTGAAGTCAGAGTCTTGGTCTCATGTTTCTGTATGCCAGAGCTAGGTTTTAGAAGACCTACAATAAAGGGTCAGCGAAATAGCTCAATGCACCTGCTTGCAAATCTAGTGATCTAAGTTCCATGCCTGGAAGCCCATATGGTGGAAGGAGAAAACCTCTTCTGAAAGTCGTCCCTGATGTCCGTCCGTGCACCATGAGATACACACCTCTCTGCTTCTTTTTCTTCCTCCTTGTCAAATAAATAAGTATCTTTTTGAAAAGGAGAGGCGCTGTCTACGAATGACGACCTTTTACTTTCTCCACCCACGTGGAGACAGCACTGGGAAACCTCCAGGCCGCCAGGGGGCGCTGTTGACCCCCTCCATCCAGCCAGGCGAGTCGAGGGCGCCTAGCTTGCTCCTGTCTCGCAGCCGGAGCTCCGCCAATCCCTGCGCTCCGAGCTGCCGCCAGTGGGCGAGGTCACGGGGCCACGCCCCGCGGGCCGCTGGGAGCCGCGACGTCCGTGTGCTCCCGGCTGTCGGGCTGAGAGGTGGGCCTCAGGTGAGCCTCCCGGGGGCGGCTGCCGGGGGGCCAGAGCCCTGGGCACGGCGATGGGTGGTCGCCAGCTTCCTCCCAGCCCCGACAGGCTCTCGGTGGTCGAGTGTGGGTCGTGATCGGGAGTTCTCGGGCATCCGTGCGGCCGGTCGCGGTGGGATGGGACGCGGGAGCCGGAGTTGGGGGGACTCTGACCTCGCTGCGCTCCCGTCCTCCCCCCCCCCCCCCCGCTGGATTGAGTAACCGTCAATTCTGATTCCTGCATCTTCTTCCCCTCGGGCTTCTGATTGGCTGTTCGTGGATCCGGGAGAGCAACTTCGAATCTCATTGCACCTCCCGGGCCCGGATACAAGACGGGTTTCCTGGCGACCCTGGTGACTGTGCAGACGAATAGGCATCACAGAATATTTGCGAGACACTTGTACCGCTTTCCCTTGGCTATCCCGGGGGGTGGCTTCGTGGGGTCCCTAAACTAGCTGCAATCAGCACCTGCTGCTTCTGGAGGGTGGGTGGAAGGCGGCTGTGGTTTTAACCCTAGGGAGTTGCTGGAGTGGCCTGTTTTTGTCCATTCCACAAACAGCTTTTGAACTTTATGTCCCAGAGAGGGTAGAGGGAGACAACATAGGACATCCTTTATCCTAGGCATACTGATGCTTTTATAAGAGCTTTGAAAGATGTGGACAAATAGGGAAAGGTCACACGGTGCTTGCCCCAGAGGCAGAACGAGTTGACTTATTTAGAAATTGACTAGACTATGAGGAGGATGGCAGAGAGACTTGCTCTTTATGTGAGTTGTGAACTCATGCTTGATGTACTTCAAGAGAAATTAGAAATCTGAATGGAGAGTTGCTATTGAGGAGCAGTATATATGAAGAAATAACTTGCACCGAATGTGGCGGTGCACACTTACAAAATTTCAGCAATTTGGGGCTGGAGAGATGGCTCAGGGGTTAAGACTCTGGTTCGCAAGAAGAAAGTCCTGAGTTCAGATCCCAGGTCCCACGTTAAAAAAAAAGTTTGGTAGCCTGCACTTCCCGCCCTTGTGGGTGAAGCCTAGGACGTCCCAGAGCGAAGCAAGGAGGTAGAAGTAATCCAGGATGGTTCCCAAAGTCACCCTTGGTCCTCCACAGGGACACATAGTGCCCTCAGATATATATATATACACACACACACATATAAAATAAAATATTTAAAAAATATTTCCCAGTGTTGTGAGAGGATCAGGAGATCAAAATCATCTTCAGCTACATAATGAGTACATGAGAACTGTCTTGAAAACAAAGAAACAACTTGCTTAAAAGTCAGGAAATACATGGAGAAGTGTTTGGTTTGGAGTTCTTCAGGGGTTCCTCTTTTGACAGAGCAATCTTATGATTTCACAAATCTCTTGGTATAATCTTATTGGAGTTTGCAAGAAGAAAAGCCCTTCAAGGTTAATGCAATCAGACTGAGGCCATGTATATACGACAGTGTTAATTCTGCTGGAAAAAACACAGACTTTGAAGTTGGAGAGGTCTGGTTTCAAAACCAGTCTCTTCTTGTGATTGTAGCACGCTGACATAGTATTTCTGAGACAATGTGACCTCAGACATAAATCTAGGAAAGAATTTCTGCATTATAGAGATACTATGCGAGGCCAATAGTGACCTGGATATACATTCTTTCGGCATAGGGTCCTGTGTCAAGAGAAAGGACTGGATGGGAAATTTGAAGCCATTTCGGTGTTGTAGTTCAGTTCCTCCTCCTCCAATGATGGTCCAGTTATTCTTAGGTCCACAGAACACTTGGACCTCCAAGGAGACTTGGCAGGTCACTGCTTCAATCCCATTTGCCAGGAAAAAATAGGATAAAATAATATTGTATCGTCTGTGAGGTTTGTATTGTTCACTGTAGTCCTCAGATGGCAGTGCTGGAGAAATACCCACAGGAACACAAGCTAATATTTCAGTTGAGACTTTGGAGCAAGTGACTTAATGTGAGCATTAAAGGAGTTATTGTTTGTAAAGTGCTTAGCCTAAGGCCTAACTTGTAATAAGTGTTCAGTAAATGGTAGCTACGTTATTATATTTGTTGTGAGTGATCCTTGATAATTATAGTAGAATAAGTGCTAATTTAATAATGATAATCATTTGCAACTAAATGGCCAACATGTTAGTGTTTTTCTATTACTTTAGTATTGTCCCATTTAATTTCAAAATGCCCTGGGGTAATCTCATGATTTGGGGTTTTTTTATGATGTTTTCCATAGATTCCCCCCCCCTTTTTTTTGTATTGAGGTTCCAGGCCATCTAGAGTTTTGTTATAGTTTGGTATTTCAGGAGCCTATTGTGCAGATGTGAGGCTGTGGGTTTGGTCAAAGATAATGTATTTTGAAAGTGGTTCAGTCAGTAGATTTGTTAAGTATAGGGTAATATCATTGCTAGAAAAGCGAAGTCAAGATTAGGCTTATAGCCCTTCATCTAGCTTTAGTCCACAATAGTTCGACAGTAGAATCTTTAAATAAGCTGCTATTTTACCTGAGGAGAACTCACTGTGCAAAAGCCAGAATGCATGGTGGGTCTGTGTGTGTCTGTGGAGACAAAAAGCAGAGAAAGACTCCTTCTCCCCTCTTGAAAGGTTGGCAAATAAAAGGGAGGACCCAAGGTCAGCCACAGACTCCGAGCTTCCTTAGGTTGGCTCAGAGTCACTTGTGGGAGCATTGGAACTGTCATGAGGTGAAGGGTACTCATTTTCCCGCTTCCTTTCTTTTCTAGCATATTTGAGGGACCCAGCATTGCCCAAAACATACAGCCCTCTTGCTGTTCTGCGTGGGGTAGCTGCTCAGTTAATTGTGCCAGGTTTCCTGGTAAGTAGAGTGCCCTGTAGCCAGCCATATTGGCTGGGGGTAGGGATTCCGCTTTTTCCCCTAATGCTCCTTGTGCCCTTCTGCAGATGTCATGTGGCCTGTGCTCTGGACCATGGTGCGGAACTATGCTCCCTATGTCACCTTTCCTGTGGCCTTCGTGGTCGGAGCTGTGGGCTACCACCTGGAGTGGTTCATCAGGGGAAAAGACCCTCAGCCTGTGGAGGAGGAGAAAAGCATCTCCGAGCGCCGGGAGGATCGAAAGCTGGATGAACTGCTAGGCAAGGACCACACCCAGGTGGTGAGCCTTAAGGACAAGCTGGAATTTGCGCCTAAAGCAGTCCTGAACAGAAACCGCCCAGAGAAGAACTGATGGTGGACCCAGGGCTCCCCGATCACAGGGCTGAGATTAATCCTGTTGACCCAACCCCAGAACATCATCCAAGTTGCTTTGCTGCTTACTCGGGTCCCTCCTGCAACCCACAGCCACACAAGTCCTGGCTGCTTCCATGTGGCAGGAAGATGCAGCAGCAGTGGCTGAGGGCCAGCCCGGAGGAAGGCTGAGTGTGTTGAATGGACTCTGTAGCCACACAGACTTACGTGGGCGCACCGCTCGAGGAGCATTGTGAAATGAGCATTGGTTCTCAGGGGTCTGTGGAGGTTGCTTGGCCTCAAGTGGGAATGACTGGGATTTGAGTGTTGCCTTCAGGAGGGGCACCTACATGTCTACTTCTAGTTTGTGCTGGGAGGAAACCTCCCAACTCCCTTGGCTGTTTTGTCCTTGTCTTCATGTTCATCCTCCCTGTTACCAGCTCAGGAATGTCCTTCCAGAAAAGGAAGCTATTCACCTCGGGGCAAGAGGGCATTGGCCTGGTGAGCTTGTGTGGAAACAATCACTGTCTTCCACCTCTCCTCACTGTGTAGTGAAAAATCTCCATTAAAATGGCCTCTAAGAACCTTACCAGTAGACTCCTAGCTTCCTGATGGCATCTGGGGTCTCCTTAGGAATTAGTGCAGGCATTTTTGGGGAGGACAGTAGTGTTTGAAGACTTCTGGAAACCTGGAAGTTATATTTTGCTGAACATGAGGGCCACGGTCCTAAGGGTCTTTACCATGACATAGCACACACATGCATGAATGTACATGCAAGTCTCTCCCCCCAACACACAGAGTATTTGCCCAGGAAAGGGAAGGGAAGAGGTCACCAACCCATACCCCTAGTGTTCTGATATGACTGTTAGTGTTTCGTTGTCCTTTCACTGTACTTCTGTGCAGTTTTTAGAGTTACACATAGTTCTTTTCTGTCTTAGGGTCATTGTCATGTTTTGTTTATGGGGTTACTCTTGATGAAACCCAGAGCCTCATGCTTGTTAAAGAAACACACGGTGTTCCCAGTCTGCTTTTTTCAAATTTTGGCAAATGTGACGACTTCTCCTTAAAGTTACCTGGGCTGACCATGAACTCCTGGTCTTTCTGCCTCTTGAGTAGATTATAGGTAGTGTTGCCATATTAGGCTTCTGTGTGTTTTTAATTTATATTCTCTTAGGGATTTATACTCGAATGCCACGAATTCATGTCATTTCACCCTTTATTGCCCATCCCAATCCCCCACTTTTTCTCACTGCAAACTTTCTTCTCCACCGGTCCTCTTCCTCCTCCGCACGTGTTCTCTGTGTGTGACCTACTAAGTCCTGTCTGGGTTGTGTTAATGACATGTGTCTGAATGCCTGCTGGAGCAAGGATGATATATGAGTGGACATATCATTGATGGGAAAGTAGCTCCTCTTTCCCTATCCAACACTGACCCTCACTAGTCTCTGAAGGAGATGTTTGCCTCTTGAGTTTTGTGGCAAAATGTTAATAGGCCAAGTCTTGTGGAAGTAGACACCTCTGTAGCCCTATCATATCTGGAAAATGCCTTCTGGCCATGACCCTCCCCACCTTCAGGCTCTTACATTCTCCCCACTCCCTCTTCTTCCATGCTCCTTGAGCCCTGGGTGACTTGGATGTCTTGTTTAGGGCTTAGACGTCTACAGTCACTTATTCTCAGCATTTGGTCAGATGTGAGTCTGTAACAAATACCTTTCATTGTAAAAGGAAGTTTCTAGGTCAACTGCTAAGAGCTCTTCTATGGGATTATAATGATAAATGTTTAGAAGGGAGTTTAATATTAAGTTTTTATAGTGAAACCTCAGTAGATTGTTCTTCCCTAGTTCCCGTGGTCTTCCCTTCCACAAATCCTTGGCCTGGTTTACAGTCCCAGGAACGCGTTCCCTGCTGAAGAGTGGGCCTTAAATGCAGAGAGCAGCTGCTCATCTCTGCAGCATTCCTCTCACAGTTGCACTGATGGTCAGTTCTTGCCAGGGAGGGAGCTTACAGCTTTCTTAGTGGGGGGACTGTTGATGGCTCTTCTCCTCCAGTGGCTCGCGTAGCATGTTGTGGTAGTTTGAAAGCTGACCAGCAAGGAAGAAGCTTCCAGATCAGTTTCAGCTCCCCCCCTCCCTAATGCTTGTGATTGACGTGTATAGTGACTAACGCAGTAGGATATTCTTGTCAATTTCTGGTGGGCAACCAAGACAGTAGCAAAAGCCTATGGTGTTTTTGGAGGCCTGTATCATATATCTGGTAATGGGAACGTTATTTGTCTAGGGCTTCTGGTAGTCGCATCTCAAGTTAGTTTTCATTGTATCTTTGTCTCTGTTTCTCTGAGTAGGGTATGTCCATTAGTTTCCTTTTAAAAAAAAATCCTTGTGTTGGCAAAAGTTTATTTAAAGTTCTCTTATTTGTGAACATTTGAATTCTGAGTGTAAATACTACAATGACCATTATATATGAGGTCTTCCCTGCATTTTGGAATCTGGTAGAAACTGCAAATGATATTTGGATGAAGTGGGTCTCCTTGTGTAACACAAATTCAAATCCCTAGAGGACTGTAGGTTGTAATTGAGATGTTGCCTGTGGATTGTAAAGGCCCTGAGAGCAGGGAGCTGAGAGAGGCAGGAGAACCCTCTGCTCCTCGAAGCAGACTATGTTTATCCTAAGTGAGCCAAGGGAGGTGTGACTCATGACATCGGAGGGACTGAATTTGGCTCTAGAAGGAATGCTGTCCCCTGAGGCCTGATGGGTGACCATAGGTGGTCAAAGGTAGGAGTCTTGAGCCCTTAGAGAGGCTGGCTGTGGAATGAGAGGATGACAGAGGTGGTGGGCCTGGAGGAAGGAGGCCCCCCCTTTCCGTGCCTAGGAGGCCGAGGAGCTCAACTACTGTTGCTTGATGATGGAGAGTGTCGGGAGCATCATCTACTGTCCACGTGAGGATGAAAGACTTCTGGTTTTGAAGGCGTTGGCCGAGCTGAGTGGCAGGTGTCTGATAGATTGGTGCGCTCCCTTAGGCAGTCCTGAGCATCCAGGACCTGGATGTCTCCCTCCTGCTAATCTGGCCAACAACATTCCTAGAGGGAGCAGGCAAGTGACCACTGAGCCACTAGTTTCTAGTTTCCAGCCAGGCCAGCCTAGAGGGGGCAGTGGCGGTTCAGTTTTCCATTCCTGCTGCTCACCCAGTGCTACCAGATTTTCCATATTTTTCTCTCTAAAAGATGCTAGAAATTCAATGGTGTTTGTCTTACTATTTCTGGTTGTAGAACCTTCTGTTTCCTAAATGTCGACAAGCCATTAAAGGAAATGCAAGGCTGGAGCTGGAGCTCAGCTGGTAAAGTGCTTGCTGACACGAAGCCCTGGGTTTGATCCCTAGCACCACACAAACTGGGTGTGGCAGTGCATGTCTATAACCCTGGCATTTGGGAGGAGGGAACGGAGGATCAGAAGTCTATCAAGACTCTTCTGCTACAAAGTGACTTTGAAGCTAATCTGACTCCATGAGACCCTATCCAAGACTGTTCACATACCCATAGGGTTATTCTGGCCCAGTGACTTCTTGAAATGCCCCACTCAGGGTGGGGTGTGTAATTCAGTGAGTTCAAACCCTAGTCCCACAGAGAAAAATGTTCCTTCTAATAATACCTGAGAGCTCTACATTTTTTTAAATTAGATCTTGGAATTGGATTTCCAGCAGAACACTTAAAGCCAGGCGTGGTGGGGTAATGCCTGTCTTCACAGTACTGGGAAGCTGAGGCAGGAGGATTGCAAGTCTGAGCCATATTACTAATTTGAGGCAAACCTAACGAGACCCCCATCTCAAAAAACATAATTGAAGCAAAGCAGCCCCCCGAAAACTCCACTGCTGGGTCTCCTGAATATCTAATGTCAGCCCAAGCAAAACATCTGAGGTTGGAAGGTCACAGAAACAATACCAAGAAGGTTTTCCCACAGACATTTTTAGACTTTCAGATATTTTAGAATAACCCTGTCTGCACGGGTTCACCTCCTATCCGTGCCTGGCTGACGAAGACCCATCTTTGGAAATCTGAATTGCTCCCTTTTACAGTGTCACTTTGATTGTGCCCCCTTTAAAATAACTTTATTTCCTAGGGCACGTTCTTGCTGAATTTCTGCCCCCAGCGCGTCTATTAATATTCTCATCTGGACCTTTCTTTCCCACGGGCTGGCTGCGGCCCTCGGCTGCTGTAGCGGCTGTAGGAGATGGCCGAGCTCTTGCCTCTGTGCAGGTGACGTTAAGTAGGGGGCCTTATGGTGCGGTGACCAGAGAGGTGCTGGTTGCTGGGCTGAGCAGGCGAGAACTGACTTTCTTCCACACTGGCCACTTCACCTTGGAGCATGTGACTCTCTTTGATTCATCAAAACACATTACCGAGTGGATATGTTCTGGGGTCTTGCCTCCCATTCCAATCTCCAGCCCCGTGATATGGTGGCTTTGGAGCAGGGTTATCCTGTCCGGTGCTTTTCCACTCCCTCCAGACCCTTTCCTGTGCCTGTTGCTGTGTTAGCACAAGTCGGCTGGGCAGCTGCCAAGACCAGCCTGCCGTGGGGCCCTTTGACTTCTGTCAGCTCCCCGGGGCTCCAGCTGGTGGGGACCATGAGTGGAGTGAGACAGCGAGGACGTACTCCCTGGGGAGTCCGGGGTGGGAACCAAGCAGCAAGAACAGAAATGCTCTTCCGGCCTCATTTGTCCTCTTCCACTCTGGGGTGGTGCCTTGGTACATAATGTTCAGCCCGGCCGAGTGCCAGAGGGAAAATCAAGTGCCACTTGGAGGGTATGCCCTCTGTCAGAGCAACTAATGGAATGACCTCAGTCCGGTCTCCGCCTTTCTGAGCCTCAGGGTCCTTGTCTGTAAAATGGGTACGGGTTTTTGCTGGGTTGTTGTGAAGATAAGGAATCTTTTGCATCCATGGCAAGCAAGATATGGAAAAAAGCACTTGCTGCTTTAGTTTTCCTGCAGGAAGAGCCTACATTTCCTGGAATAGTTGCATGTGATCCTGGTGCGGAGAGAGCGGCCTTGCTGAGTAACAACGGTGCCCTGTAGGTCTGGTACCGTGGGCTTCTCAGGAAGAGTTGACGGACTCCAAGCTGCCCAGGAGGGTCAGACCTGGAGCCTAAGAAGTCAGGAGGTGGAGGATGTGCAAGAGAATGGGTGGAGAGACAAGAGCCTTGGATTCGGCTTAGATTTACCTTCACCTTTTCTGGCCTTGGCTTCCCCACCTGCAAATGGGGGTGCTGCAACATGACCCCTGCTTGTGGAGTAGAAAGGGTAAGCAGCAGTCCTGGGTGCTCTGAAAACATGCAAGCACTCGATGTAACGACCCAGGAAAGCCTCCCTTTTATCAAAGTGGGACAGCAGCCAGTCAGAACAATGAGACATAAATAAATGGTCTTTGAGTCCTTTGCTATACACAGCCTCTTTTAAAAGTGTTTGCTAAATAGAAGTCTTTGGGGGAGTGAGCTGCAGAGTAAATTAGTAATTGGTGGATCGCTTTTCATCCTGTTCCAGCGGCGCCTCTCATCTGCTGAGAAGCTGTTGATTCTTTTTGAATTAAATCTGTTAACATTGTTTGTGAAACCCTTTTTACATGATTCAAAGATAAGCCATGGCTTTAAAGAAATGTCAAATGAGCCTCCAAATGACTGGAATTTCAGCAAATCTATAGCCTCTTTCCAAAGAGCAGCCTTTACTGTCTAGAAAAATCCGAAGGAGTTTGTGGCTTCTACCCGTCTCACCACCCCTGTGCTTAAGTCCAGTTCCAGTGCCAGTGACTTTCTAGTTGTTTCTGAACCTGTACTGTCAGCTGCAGCTAGGGTAGTTAGCAAAACCAAGCTTGGCACTCTGGGATGTGACATCATCGGCAACACATGACCCTTGTGTGAACAAAGCTCCCACCTAATAAAATCCCCCAAGTGCTGTCCTTTCCCTTACTCCTTACTGCTTGTTCATTATTCCATCACCTCAGGGCCGAAGCTGTATAGCTGTAAGCTTTGCGATGGCAAATCTGCTGTCTTCATTTTGGTTCTGGTTTCATTCTAGCTCTTGGCTGTGTTTGACACTGGCTTGGTGACCATCTCCCTTGTCATCACTACCTCAGTGTCCTCCAGCTCTTCTCTGTACTACTCCCTCCTGTTCTAGCTGGGGGGGGGGCTGACTCGGGTGTGTTGGAAAAGCCAAACGGTGGTATTCTTTCAGGATAATTGCTGAAGTAAACTGATGCCCATTCGCTGACTGGGAAGTGTTACTAACAGGCATACCAGCTCATCGAGGTGCAGGGATGAGGGGGTCCACAAAACAAGCTTGGTTACAGAAGGGAGAATGAGACACAGGAAACTAAGGCCTAGCACTTGGGATGCTGACGCAGGAACATTGTTACGAGTTTGAGGCCAACCTGATCTACCTAGTGAGTTTAACCCACCCTAGAGTGTGAGGTCCTGTCTCAAAGAAAACAAGGAGAGGTGGTTTGCCCAACTTCATTCTTCTGTTGAGCAGTTATAATCTCTCTGTGACCATAGTCTCTATACTATCAATATCGATGACTCTGGATGTGAATCTCTAGTTCATCTCTGCATAGACTTACCCTGAAGTATAGTTAAAAAGTGTTGACTTAGGTGGAAACCTAACTCTGAAATCCAGTTGCATGATTAGAGAAGCTGTTTAAACTCTCTAAGCATCATCTGTAAAATGGGACTAATTCTGCCTACCTTGAGTCACGAAGCTGAGATAATATTTATAAACACCCTGTGAGGCAATGTTTATAAATACAGGTGTTTATCGAGTCGATCTTTTTTTAAACATTTTTTATTCAATTGTGCATGTGTGCACGTGTGCGTGCATGTGTGTGTATGTGTGTGTGTGTGTGTGTGTGTGTGTGTGTGTGTGTGTGTGTAGAACCAGGGGTGAATTTGGGAACCACCATGGACTGCCTCCACCTCCTCTGTTTACTCTGCCCTGGGATTCACAGGCTCCGCCCTACCAGGACCAGAAACGCAGGCCGCCCCCGCTTCTGCCCAGCCTCTACACATGGAGTCTAGGATCTGAACTCAGGACCTTCTGCCTGCAAGGCAGAGGCTTAACCCCTGAGCCACCTCTCCAGCCCCTTGAGTCGATCTTTTGTGCTTTCGTTTTACTGGGAATTGAACCTATGGACATGTGCTCTGCCACTGAGCCAGAACCCTCAGCACTCTCAGTGCTTATTTTGCAGCACAGTCTCGCTAGCGTTGTCTTCACTTTGTAGCCCAGATAGACCTTGAGCTTATGGTTCTCTGCCTCAATCCCTAGGAGGTTGGCATGACACGCCCCTTCCTCTCGGCTTGTTGCTCATCACTCTCAGATGGGAACCTGGTTCTTGCCATTCCCCGAGTGGATTATGCTTCTCTGAACGTCAGCGCCTCCACTTGTACTGTGTGTCTGCCTTCTTGGCCACCTGCCGAACTTCTAGTTATACTATAAGATTTAGCCAGCGGGTCACCACTCCCTCTGCGCATCTCTGTCTTCCACAGTAGCAGCATTTGTTAGCAGGCACTGTGATTGGTGTGCAGCTGTGTGCCCTTCAACTGAGTTCCTTGAGGGCAGGGGTCAAGTCTTACCCTTTGCAGAGTCTTCATACAGTATTGTCAATAAACACTGAAAGAATTAAGAGGCCCTTCAGTGCGCTTTTGTGAGGGAATGGGCAAGGTCCCGTGAAGGACAGGGAGCGAGGCCAGTAGGTTCATGCTCTGAGGTAGCCAGTAGCGAGACCTTAAGGGCAGCAGTGTCTTGCTGTAGCCTTGCCCTACCAAGAGAAACCACTGTTGTAATTTTCCGAGGGAAATGGGGCTTGGGCAGAGGGCTATGTTTCCCCTCTGGAGAGGACCTGGACCAGCCCAGCTCAGCCTGTGATGAATTTGACCCTGATGACTTTATAGTGGGGAACAATGTCCTCAGGAAAGCATTCAGGAAGCCCTTCGTGTAGTAGTGATCAAAGCCCATAGCAGCTCAGCAGGGTGGATAGGGAAACTCCAAGGAATCCCGCAAGGCCCTGGGTCGGAGCCCAGGGAACTGCTTAATGCACTTACCAGGCGTAGTCTCCGCAGGCCAGGCAGACCCTGGAGTCCTCGGGCATGAGGAAATCCTGCGGAGGGGTGGATGCCTGCCGGAAGAGCCTTGGGAGCTGGCCTGGAGCTTCTTGAATTTTTCTTCATCTTCCCCTCCAGTTGAGGACCTAAGAGATGGGGCGGACTGGTAGAGAGACCAAAAAACTTGCAGAGAGAAGCTAAAGTTACGCCGGGTATGGTGGTGCATGCCTGTAATCCCAGCACTGGGGAATGGAGGCCCGAGGATCAGAAGTTCAAGGCCAGCCTCAGCTACAGAGTGAATCTGCGCTCATGCCGAGCAACATGGAGCCTTGCCTCTGGTTGAAAAATAAGGTTGACGTAGACGCTGGGTTGTAGCTCAGTAGCAGAACATGCTCCCATATGAGGCTCTGGGCTAGATCCTTGGCAGAGAAAGATAGAAAGAATATACATTTCTGCCTTTCTGCCGTGGTGCCAATTCAGTAGCTAAGGGGCATTGACACTGGGAAGCATCCCATGAGGCCTGGTTTCAATCCCCAGGACAAAGAAGAAAACAATCCCAACAGAAACTCCAACTAAACCAAAACCCAAGCTGACAGAATATTTCTCGTGGTCCTATGAACCTCTTTCCACTGATCCCCGTCCCTGAGGAGTCAAGTAGAGGTGAGAAGAACACCGGCTATCTTTAAACTAACAGGATCTGAAGCCTGGGGCGGGAAATGGCCCATCCAGATAACATGGGATTCTTGGCAGAGCCGGTCCTGTGCCCGCCTCCTCCCCCTTGCCAGCTTGCCTCTTGTCATCACCCCAAGCAAGTTCAGCTTCTGGCCTGCAGAGTGGTTGACGTGATGATGAGGGGACGCTGAGTGCCTGCTGGCCCCGGGGCCCTGTGCAGCCCCCCTGGGCGGGCAGCTCTCTAGCTCCCCCCTGCCTCAGCCCTGGACTGCCTGTCCGGCCCCTTCTGCTTTTGTTTCCCAGGATGCAGACCAAAGATCAACTCTTCTTCGGGTACCGGCCCTTTGATGCTCTCCACGCTGCTTCCCCACGTGTGGGAGGGTAGGAGGTCACAGGCTTTCCCACAGATGGAGTTCTGTGTGTTTATCGTTGCTCAATTGATGACAGGGGGATTGCTCAGCTGTTCTTGTCCCTAAAGCCCTGTCCTTGGCTGCCTCTCACCTCGCTGACGTGTACTCGGACCTCTGTGGGCTCAAGTCCCAGCCCTTCCCCTAAGGTCTCCAAGAAACTCCGTTCTGGAGTTGGACTGCATTGTTCAAAACCCAGAGCTGCCTCTTGGAGCTGTATGTCCTGCAGCAAGCTGCTTCATGCCTCAGTATCCAAACCTATGCATTAAATGCAGCCAATATATAACGCAGCTTACAGGGTCATCACGAGGGCTGAAACGCATACGGCTAATGGGAAAAATCAACTTTAGGGATTGGCAGGATTTTTTCTGTTCCATGCATACTTCAAGACCCTTGTCTATCTCTGAGTTCTAAGAGGGAAGGGCCTGGCTGTGGTGGGGTACGAGGGTCTACCCTATGTAGCAGGAGAGGCCTTGAGAATGGTCTCAGCCTGAAGCCTATTGGCCATTTGCTGCCTCTCTGCCCATTTTGCTGCGTGTCCCTCCGTGCCCGCAAGGGTGGGTAACAGGCCCTCAGAGGGCGTCCCCAGCTCTGGCTGCATCTCCAGCAGCCGCATGGTCTGCCTTGCTCGACTCACCTCTTGGCTCACAGGCAGTGGAAAGGTTTCTGAGGCCATAGCAGCTGAGTAGCTGGTGGGATAGGGTGCGGGTGGGCTCTGCTGGGTCACTGTAGCTCTTGGAGCTGTTTCCAGTGTGAGGTTGGGCAGGGAGTGTATGAGGAAGAGGTTCAGGTCCCTTTTGCTTGGTTGCCAGAGATGCCAGGGAGGTATCTTAGTTTGTTCAGACTATCATAACAAAATACTTCTGATCAAGTAGCTTAAATAGTAGAACTTTATTTTATTATAATTTTAGGGCCTGGAAGTCAGAGAGAGAGAGAGAGAGAGAGAGAGAGAGAGAGAGAGAGAGAGAGAGATTGAGGAAGAGGCCCCTAATGATGCATGGATGGAGGTCAGAGGACAACTTTCAGAAGTCAGTTTTCTTCTTTCACCATGTGGATTTCTGGAGCTCAAACTCGGGGCATCTTACTATCCAAGCTGTATCTCTGGTCTCTCTACCCCCTTTTTTGAGACAGGATCTTGCTTCGTAGCTCAGGTTGACCTCAAGCTCACGTTCCCCGCCTCAAACTCCTGAGTACTGAGATTATAGACATGAACCACTAGCCCTGGCTCAGATTTCTTCCGCCAGACCTGGTGGCATAAACCTACATTCTTCTAACCCCGGGAATTGGGAGATGGAGATGGGAGAATTGGGAGTCAAGGTCATGTTCAGTGACATAGAAGTGTCAGAGAAGCCCGGGCAATATAAAACTCTGTTTCAATGAAAGAAGGAAAGGAGAGGGGAGGGAAGAAGAGGAAGAAGGGAAAGAGAAGGGAGAGGAGAGGGAAGGGGAGGGAGAGGAGAAAGGAAAGGGAGAAGAGAGGGGAGGGGAGGGGAGGGAGAGGGGAAAGGAAAGGGAGAAGAAAGGGGAGGGGAGGAGAAGGAAAAGGGAGGGAAGGAAAGAGGAAAGGAAGGGGAGGGGAAGGGGAAAGGAAAGGGGAGGGGAAAAGGGAAGAGAAGGGGAAGGAAAGGGAAGGGGAAAAAGGAAGGAAGGAAGGGAGTTAGGTCTAGTGGCACAGACCCCAGAATCCTAATCCTAGGGAGTCTGAAGCAGATGATCTTGAGTTCAGGCCCAATGAGGCAATTTAGTGCTTCAAAAATATGAAAAAAAATAGAGGTGAGAGGGAGAAGGATATAGCTCAGTCAGTGGAGTGCTTCCCTAGCACGCACGAAGCCCTCTGTTCGACTCCCAGTACCACATAAACCAGGTGTGGTGGTACATGTCTCTAATCCTGGCATGGCGTTAGGGAAGCGGAGACAGGAGAATCAGGAGTTCAAGGTCACCGCCAATCTGAGTACATGAGAAGTGTCTCAAAATAGAATGATAAAATAAAATATAAATAAATTTTGGGGGAAAGTAGACTGGTTAAGTAGTCGAGCACACTGGAGCTCAGTTCCACAAAACAACAAAATGTATCAGATTGTCGGGGCCTACCCTGATGCCACAGAGCAACTAAATCACTGATTTGAAGACCCGTCTTTTACAGTCACATTGTAATGCTCCAACACAGCATTTTCAGAGGGGCTAATTCTACCCTTGGCAGGAGGCAGAGGAAAGGCAGCCACCACGGTCTTGGGCTCAGGGGAGCTGGCTTGCGGAGGCCAGGTCTCCTCCTGGCTGCCTGCTGGTTCTACTTGCGGCTCCTGCCCCCAGGGGGCCTTAGGGTGGGAACTACATGCGGAGGCCGGAAGGCTCTATGAGCTGATTATCCCTGTGGTCTCTGGGGTGAAGGAACAGTCAACTGGCCCCAGGCACAGTCCTATCCTCCCCGGGCCTTATCAGCCGGCCGCCCTTCCGCTTCTACCCTATGGACCCGGGCTTTCCCAGTGCTGATCACTGATTTTGTAGGGGTAACTCTTGCAACTAACTCTCCATGTCCCCTACCAGGTAGGGAGGATATAATAGAAACAGCCAGAGAATCCAAACATTGTTTTTATTATTTTTGCCAGAAGGTTTACCTGTCTGGGTTGGTTCAGGCTGATAAGGTTAGTGAAGACCTTTTCCCCCACACGTGTTCTGATAAGAGTTCAGAGTGGGGAAGTGAGTCAGAAGCATGCTGGGGGCCAGAACCACAGACCAGTGAGAGCACCTTCTCTTCTGCAGCCCACCTTCCTGCTAACCTTTCACCCAGCCCCACTGGACGGGGCTAGAGGTCATTTCAGAAACCTGTGTTGAGGCAGGGCCCTCCCCAAACCCTTCATGTCTCCTTCCGGGTTAGGTAATTTAGATCAGCTACCTACTGCCTTCTGCCCGGCCCATCCCACGAACCCCAGGGTCCTAGAGATTCCCTGCTTCTTGAAAAATGGCCAGAGGATGGCCACCCTTCTGCGCTGGACCTTGTCCACCTTGAGAAATTGAGGCAGACACATTCCAGAAAAGCACAAGAGGAAAACTCACATGGATGCTTCGTATCTGGGTCCTCTTGAGAACCTGCTCAGTAGATGTGGTGTTCTGTAGCTTTCTAGACAAGGAAACAGAGACTCAGAGGCCAAGAAACTATCCAATGGTCCTTTAGTCCCCTCACCCCCAGCCCCAAGCAGGTCTGTCTGTCCCTCCCAATTGCCCTTGGACAGCAGAGGGCGAAGGGTCTGCCCCCTTCTCCTTTCTTCCATCTCTGGAGACCTTTGTTCTTTTATTCTTTGTACTCGGGCCTGGGGGTCCCAGCTGTCTGGAGAAATTGAATGAATGGTCACCTTCTGCCCCCTCCGTCCCCTTTCTCACACCAATCCTCCCAACTCCAGCAGCTACCATGGCCTGAGGCTGATTCCTGACCTGCTCTGTTGGAAGGGGAGAAAATAGCTCAGAGATGGGCACTGGCAGGAACCACCAGAAGCCCTTCTTCAGGCTGTTTCTGCAGCACCATGCTCAACACCTGGAACACGAGGCATGAAACCCAAGAGAGGGTATGAGAGGAGGGGGCAAATGGTAATCTTACAGCTCCCCTCTGTTTGGCTCCAGTCTAACACTGTAACCCCCGACAACCTGAAAGTCACTGTGTAATCCAGACTGGTCTGGAACCAGGTAGAACTACTGGCCTCAAACTCTTGGCAATTCTCCTGCCTCGACTTTCTGAGTTCTGGGATTACAGACATGAGTTACTGTCCCTGGTTGTGTCTTCATCTATACGAATGACCTCCATCAACTAACTGAGAGAAGAGAATCTTACTTAGCACAGTGCCTGGCTGTACAGAACATAATCAGCTCCCTTCTTGCTGTGACTGGCCTGCTCGTTGGTTTGTGGTCTTCAGCTTTTACCCACCTGGACTGCGAGGTCAGGTGCAACTGGAGTTGGGAGGTAAAAGAGGGCTCCCATCTCCCCCCAACACTCTTCCCCCCAGCCCCTCTGGCTTCACCTTGCTTCTTGCAACCTGGAAGGATCCAAAGCAATGGTGATTACCTACTGGGGGATGATAGAGTTGCATTGTGAAGCCCTTGTAAACCTAGGACGGTTATCATTCAGAGCAGAGTGACCCGCTCAGGCCAGGAAATGTGTTTCGGGGGCCACCGAGGCACTGGAAGAGACAGGAGCAAGCCTTTCCCAGAAACAGAAGCCTGAGATCCTGGAAAGAAGGGGTGTGGCGGGTGAGCCCCAGGAAGCTTGTGAAATCTTTAAAAATAGGTCGTTTTGTTCTGACTGGGCTTGGGTGGGGGCTGGCTGCGAGGTGAAGGGGCTGATTGGTTAGAGGCTCATAGGAACTCATCCTCCAATCAGGAGACAGGTGAGACTAGTGCATCCTCAGGGGATAGCTGCATACTGTAGGAGCCTGAGCCAGGGGCACGGGGGAACCCTGCCTCTGCCCCTGCCCCCTGCCTGCCTGGCTGTATTTTCGGAGACAGCGCGGGAAGTGGGCCTTCACAATGTCAGGATACAGGAAGCTATCGGACTATTGAAGGCCACTTCCTGTGAGCTGGCCATTCACATACATTTGTCACCAGCTATCAGGCCTTTGGGGCCCTGCCATTGTCTGTAGGTCCTAGCAAGAGCCGGGGGGCGCCAGTGGAGGCCCTTGGACACAGCATGTCTATTGTGCTTGGACTGGCAGTACCCGGCAGGGTGGGGAGGAAAGTGGTGGGTAAGAAAGGGGACGCCTGCCTGTCATTGTCACTGACTGCACAATGGGGCCAGGGGCCGGGGTCTGCTTCTGTTCGTGGGAGCCTGAACTCCGGGAAGAGGGGTTGTCTGCACACGAGCCTGGCTGAAGACTTGGTAACAGACAGCTGTCAGGGATGGCCAGGGCTTTATTAATACTGGATGGATTTCATTAGCATTGGTGCCAGGAGCCAGTGTGGCACAGAAGGAGCTTGGAGTCGGTAGGCATCCTCCACCACTGTTTGGGCACGTCACTTTACTGTCTGTGCTCTGAACTTAAATCCTCATCTGGTAAAATGAGAGGACTCATAGATTCTAGGGTGGTCATTACTTTAGGTAATCTTATTGAAGACTTTAACTTGGTTCCTGGCCCTTAGTAGATGGCTAAGAACCCTTAGTTCCTTCTCCACCCTCATCTTTCCTCTTAGCTCACTTCTGACTCCACCACTGTCTGGTCCTCCAGCGAGTGACCAAATCAGTGTGTGCAGACAGGCGTGCGAAGAGGTATTTTAATGTCAGCTCAAACAAAGCGTCTCTCTGTGTTCCTTTATGCCAAGAACATCAAGCCAGCCGTTAATTATCTGTACTAATGGACGGCACAGTTGCAGATAATTTTCCTTTGGCCATGTGCCTTTGGCCTTATGTATGAATCTGGGTGTGTCTGATTTTTAGAAGTTCACTTGGAGCCAAATAATGTGGTTGTGCCGGGGCAGACCCAGCTCAGCAGGGGGTGAGCCGGACAGCTGGGTGGCAGCTCTCTGCTTAGCTCCGGATCGGGTCAGGGAAGAGGCCACTTTCTGTCTCAGCTCCCGAGAGACAGAGGTTGTGCACTTGAGATCACATCTTTACTTTGGCACTAGCTAATGATGCTACTGGGAAAGTTATTTGACTTCTTTGGGTTTCTTTCTCCTTTTCCTTGCTTGTTAAGGTGAGCACCTTTATTTTCAACAGTCTCACATTATAAGCCTAGGCTAACCTAGAATTAGCCCAAGCTAATCCGAAATTCACGTGTAACTGACTGATCTGGAATCCAGGTTGACCTTGAACTTGGATCAGTCCTCCTGCCTCAGCATTCCCAGTGGTTGGGATTATAGGTATGAGTCTCCTCACCTGGTACCTTTAACTATTACTGGTATTTACTTCGCAGGGTTTCTGTGAGATTGAAAAAAGAGTCCACGTATGCCCATCACCATTTACATTTTCCTTTCCCCCACTTCTCCTGTGTCTCTGCCACTTCAGCCCTAATTTAACAGAGAGCCTTGTTGGTATTTCTGGCATATGGATGCAGTTCAGCATTTGGACTTCAGAGGATTTTGCTGACCAACTGCATGAAAGAGCCCAGGGCTGGGCTCGGTAGCATGGAAGCCACTAGCCACTGGTGACCATGAAAAAAATTGGTGGGTGACATGGCTCATGAGTAAAGGTGCTTGTAAGCCTGGTGACTTGAGTTTAATCCCTGGTTGTGATATGGTCTCTCTCTCTCTCCCTTTCCTCTTCTCTCCTGTCCTCTCTCTCAAATAAATACATTTTAAGTAAAATGAACCATATGACAACTGTAGCTCATCACAGCTGTTTTTAAGTGCTTGCCAGCCACGTGTCTAGTGACTGGGCAGGTCAGTGGAGTCCCAACATTCCGACAACATGGCATGTCCACTGGCTAGTGTTACGCTAGAGAGTGCCTGGTGCACAGCGCCTGATTTGCAGGAATAGTCGGTTAGCAAGGACAGAGTGGTGTGGAGGGCTGAGTCTGTCCAGCGTCCTGTGCATTTGCAGTGTCCCTGGGCTTGAACTCTTTCTCCCCTGCCACCAATCAATGGGGTTTATGGTCTCACTCAAAGGTTAGGACTTCAGAACTGGACTGAGAAAACCACTCAAGTAAGCTTGCATACCGAGCCCAGGTTACCCCTAGGGCTCAGTATTATTGGCCTTGGGTGTTGTGCCCTGCAAACAGGTGTGAATTGTGGCCGTTTAGACCTGGGGAAGTCAGAGTCACCATGAGACCCTTCGTCCCAAGGTCCAGTGTTTTATTCCCCCCTGCATACCAACTGCAGACATCCACGTGGCTTGTCCGTCACTCCTCTGTTGAGTGGCTCCAGCAGGTGACTCTGTCTCTTCCTTACTCAGCATGCTTGACTTCAGGTACTGACCTGAAGCTTGGATTCTCTCAGCCGGGCCCCTGGACTGTGGAATTAACCCAACTGCCCTTAGTCCTCCAGCCCCGTGACACTTTCCCAGCTTACCACTCACAAGCCCGGCTTTGCTTGCTGACCTCTGACATGGGGGTCTGCCTTGCGAGTGTCCCCTCTCTCTCCCACTGCAGAAGTGGGTGGGCCTCCGAACTGCTAAGCTGTGGCCCGGCTTCCTCCTCTCACCACACTTCTCTCGAAACTCCGATTCTGACTCTGATATGGAGTTGGCGTGAGGACTCACTGGGTCCTGCTTTTGGGCAGCCTGAGGCGCAGCTTCTTGGGACATCGACGGTGACCACCCAGCACTCCTGGCACTGAGGCCGTCACTGGTGCTGGACAGGTTCAGGAAGGCCTCGTGTGGGAGCTTGTTCACCTTGGGGTTCGCAGACGATCATAACAGGGTTCAAGGACCCTTGGCAGGTACCAAGGTTCAGAACTGGTTTGGGATGACACATGGTGCCATCTTGTCTCCAATCTTGGGTTTCTGGCCCAGAATATCTTCTGCTCGCAGACTTTTTCATAGTTGGGGTTCCTGAGGCAAGAAGAGAGACATGACTGGCAATGCTCAAAGCCATATTGGGGCTCCACTGGGAACCAACCATCCATCTCCCTTCATTCAGTTCAGTGTCTCCCAGTCTTTTCCATATGCTAAGTCCATAGCCATTCTGTTCCTTCTAGCACAGAGCAATCTGTTCTCTTGTTCCCATTTGACCTCTTCCGGTTCTGCGCCTGTCCACATAAAGTTGTGTCATAGAGTAGTCCTCGAGTGTCAGAAAGGTTTCCAGCGATACTAGCAGCTGTCCCTGCCACCCATTCCTGCCTCTGCCTCACTGGACCCAGTGAAGAGTGGGGGCATCCAGGGAGGAGTCTTGATTCTAGACACAAACAATGCTGCTGCCCATGCCATTGTTGGGAGAGGCCCAAGGGACACTGGCGGGTGGGCCCCCCAGGGGAGAGCACTTTTCCCTGGCACTGTGGCTCATTGTCCTCCATATTCGGGGTGGGGGGGAATGTGGAGGCTGGACCAGCCTTAGGCAAGTGACCAAAATCCAACTTACACTTGTTCAGGCAGAGAGGAAACTCCCATAGTTCACAGAGCACCTTCTTTGATGGACACAAAAGTCTTCTCTCTCTCTCTCTCTCTCTCTCTCTCTCTCTCTCCTCTCTTTCTCTCTTTCTCTTTCCCTCCCTCCTTCCCTCTCTTCCCTCTCTCCTTATCTCTCCTTTCTTTTCTCTCTCCTCTCTCCCTTCTTCTCTCCCTCTTTCCCTCTCTCCTTCTCTCTCCCTCTCTTCCTCCTTCTCTCTCCCTCCCTCCCTCTGTCCTTCTCTCTCTCTCTCTCTCTCTCCTTCTCTGAGGTTGTTCCAGTCTCATACTGCACACTGGCTTCTTCCACACACAGATAGATAATTCCCACATCTTAGATATTACAAGAGAGCACTGGCTTTGATTCATGGCTGCTTTCTCTTTTGGGGGGTGGGTGGAGGTAGATGGGTTAAGATTAGGGTCTCCTTTAGCCCAAACTGGCTTCTGACTAGCTATGTAGCCAACCTCGAACTGATCCTCCTGCTTCTGCCTCCTAAGTTCTGCAATTACAGACGTGTGCTACCATACTTGGCTGACCCATTTTTTTTAAGTGATATTGTTTTTAAATTATTTAATTGTGTGTGTGTGTGTGTGTGTGTGTGTGTGTGTGTGTGTGTGTGTGGTGTGTGTCTGTGTGTGTGTATTACAGGGCACTGTTGGTGCCTGTGGAGGACCAAGAGGGGTGATTTTGGGAATCATCCTGGATTGCTTCTATCTCTCTTTTGCTTTGTTCTCGGATTCCCCAGGCTTTGCTCACCATGCTGAAAATGCAGGCTGCAGCTGTTTCTGATTAGTGTTTTTATGTGGGACTTGGGATCCAAACTCAGTTCCTTTTGCTTGTGAGGCAGAGTCTTAACCCCTGAGCCACCTCTCCACTCCTGTCTGTGTGGTTTTTTTTATATGTGTGTAGAGGCCTGAGGTCAATATCAGGAATCATCCTCAATCGCTCTGCCACCTTGTTTTTTTGAACAAGGTGTTTAATCAATCTGGGATTTGCTGCTAGGGCTACTCAAGTTAACCAGTTGCTTCAGGGTTCCCAGTCTCTGCCTTCTGAGGCTAGAATTATAGTTGAACCACCATATCCATTTTATATCTTACATGGGATCTATGTATCCGAAGTCTGGTCTTTTTGCTTGTGTAAGCAAGTGCTTTAATTGCTGAGTCATCTATCATGGAAACATGATATCATGTTTCCATCAGTCCTTACTACAGGAAACTGCTTGGAGTTCTATGAAGAAAGAAAAGGAGGAGTCAAAAAAAGAAGAGGGGAAGAGGTGTGTGTGTGTGTGTGTGTGTGTGTGTGTGTGTGTGTGTGTGTCTACCCGCAAGAACATGACAGCCCAGCTTCCCTCCCACAGCAGGCCTGCCATTCAACCTCAGATACAGTGCTCTCCATAGCAGGTCCATCATACAGGGACATCTAAAGCATTTTCCTATGTTGGGATCCTAAAACACAAAAACCAGTAAGGGGCTTGTGAGAGAGCTTAGTGGGTCAGGCCCCTGCTTGCAAGTCAGGGCAACTTGAGTTCCAGCCCTGGAAGCCCACGTGGTGGAAGGAGAGAACTGGCTTCTGAAAGTTGTCCTCTGAGCTCTACCCATGTGCTGTGGCAGCACATGCACAGCTTTCTCTCCCTCAAAGACTGACCAAGGGGAGGGACAATGGCCGGGCTGCATCATGGAGAGATAACTCAGGATGTCCGAGGTCTTCCCGAGAGGAGACATCCTTCCAGTCAGTGCTCTAGGTTCTGGGAGTCAAGCCTGAGTGTCTTTGAGCTCCTCCTCCGCTTCCTGGGAAAGGCCCTTTGTGAAAGTTCTGACTGCTTGGGTCGTTGACCCAGGAGGGAACACACAGAAGTGGTGTCCGGGGGGGAGGGGGAACGACGACGACCAGGCAGGGTACAGAGTCAACTAGAAGTCGCTCCAGGAACACTGAAGCAGGCGGCTCTCAAGGGAGGTCTGTGGCCTCCCAGAAGGCTCGGGAAGACGTCCTTCACCCTGTTACCTAAGGCGGCGGGGAGGGGACCAGCAGTGACCTTCGGGATGTCCATCCAGCCTTCAGTTCCCACGAAGGGGCCACAGAACTCAGGATTAGCCACACACATGCACGAAGGTTCTGTTACCCACCCAGCACAAACAGAGGCACCCGCATTCCTGCATGTGGGCCCAGACATGCAGGTAGTACAAGAGAGAGAGTTCATTCAGGATCGCCCAACCCCTGCTCTGCCCTGGCTGCCCCCCCAGGCAGCCCCACCCCTGAGAAAGTACAGCTCAGGGGTCCCCAGGGCCGCACAGGAAATGCTTTGTGTGCTCTGGGTCAGCCGGCTATTTTCTATCCCAGGAATGGAGGGAGGCTGGGCTGGGAGCAGCCAGTCACGCTGCACTCAGCTGTTTGCTGTTTTTTTTTTTTTTTTTTAAATCTGTGGCAGCCTCTGCCGTGGGTATCTGGTGCTGCTTCGTTTGGGTATTTTGCTCAACACCTTTACCACTTTTGTTTTTGTGTGTGCTGGGTTTTACCTAACTTTAATACATATAATTAATCACATATAGAATAAATCTGAGGGTACAAATGTCTTTCAAATGGTACAGATTTCTTCATTACCAAGTATCTTAAATGTATAGAATCTTTTAAATGTGGTTATCTTTTTCTTGATGATTGTGAGCAGTCAGAATTTTTTTGAATTTCCAAGTGGAAAGCAGAGTCGCTTCATTAGCAGGTCACAGTGATTAGGGGACCCAGGTCGTTCTTGCTCCAGTGTGTCGCACATTAGTGTATTCAAGGGGATGGGGAACAAGACCTAACCACAGCTTGGTGTGGAATCCATGTTTCAAAACTCAGTGAGGTGCGTATGGTCTGTTGGTATCCAGCTACGCACTTGCTGTTAGCAGCTAGTTTTTTTTTTTTTTTTTCCACACAGATTCACAAACTGGAAACAGAGTTCTAGCCCTTCTTCTTTTCTGCGGTTAGAGTGGTACTGCATGCCTCTTCCTTTAACTCTGCCCCCAAGAGTGGCTTGAAGGATTTTGAGAATGACACCAGATAGATCCAGTATAGACACGAGATGCCGTTTCCCGTTTTGCTTAACTTCACGTCCAATGACGTATTAACCATTTTGGGAAGACGTTCTTTATCAGCTCCCGTGAAGAACACACATAGGTCACCAGCCCTCTCTGAGCCTCCACCCACTGGGCTGCGGTGTCCCCCTCGGCTGGGCGAACCTGCAGGCAGGAGCACACAGGCCTGCGGGGACTGGCTGCCATCGGCCATGGCTCCCACCCGGGTGGTCCCCCTTTGCCACCTTTTTACTTGACGATAGCCTGCATACCCTCCAGACCTCACCTCAGCAACCCTCTTTAGACAACTTCCTTGGACCTCTCTGTCTGCTTTGGCCTCTCTTCCCTTCTCCCCCCTGAGCACTGAACTGCCATGGGTGAGTTATAGTCTTGCCTCCATCCTGACTTAGTGATGTATTCACAGTCACTGGAGTTGCTGAGAGAGGGGCAAACCTCATTTGCCAGACTTCAAGTCTGTCCAGTACGCCAAAGTATTCCAGACGACTGAACTAGATCCTTCCATCTTATCTCCCTACCCAGGGAAGGGCTCGACCCACCATGGGCTGTGTCTTCCTGCAGGCCTGCTCAGGACTTACCTCAACTGCTAACTCTTCACAAGGATGGCCAGGGCTCAGTCTCCAACTCTCGAAGTGACACCTGTATATCTAACTAACACAGTCTGTCAGCATCTGGATATATAGGTTCCCATTGCTGTAATATGACCCAAACGACTTAGAGGAACAAAGGGTTTATCTGTGCTCACTGTTCTAGGCTATAGTTTATCACGACAGAAAAGCTATGTCAGCATCAGGAGCTCAGGGAACTGGCCCCACCCTATCACATCCACAGCAAAAGCAGATGGCAAGGACCAATGCTCACCTTCTAGCTTGCTGGTCTGAAAATACTAACCAGTTCTGTCTTTTCCACCTGCCCTGGGAATGATCTCACCCACTTTGGGCTGGGTCTTCCCACATCGGTCATTACCCTAACAGGCTTTACCCTAACTAGATAATTCCTCATAGGTGTGCCTAAAGCCCAGCTCTTGGTTGTCAAGTTGACACCTGACACTGACTGCCATGTAGTCATATGTCCTCATATACATCTACCCATGCAATGGGAGGCATGACTCTAGGGTTCAACTGTCTTCACTACGTTCCTGGTGGGGTGACCTTGGCAAGCTGTGTAAGCTCACTGTGTTTCAGTACAAGTACACGAATAGTGAGTACTTGCTTTGTTGGCTGTTGGAGGATGAGTATTTGAGGAGCTCGCCGTGAGGCGTGTGCTTTTTTTGTCTTTCTGAAATCATTAGTGCTTGGTTGCTCTGGGCATGGAATTTTCTTCAGGAGAAAGGATGTGGGGTAGAGAGCGGCCATGTCAACTCAGTGATTGAAAGGTGAAAAGAATTGCAGTTGAGTTAAGCCCTAAGCAAGCCTGGAGTACATTCTCTAATTGATGGGGGAGGGGGACCAGCCTGTGGTGGGTGGGACCAATCCTTGGGCAGATGGTTAAAATGGAGGGGGCTGGTTAAGTAAGTTGGCATTCTTTGGCATACTTGGACAGACATGCTATCTGTCAAGGGACGTTTGCCCCTCACTCCACAATCCTGTGGATATGTGGATGTGGTGTGGCCAGTTCCCCCGGTGCCTGGTGCTGGTGTGGGCTGTCTTGCCAAGGTGGATTAATAAGTGTGACCAGACAATGGTAAGCTAAGAATATAACCCCTTGTTCCCCCTGTAAGTCGTTTAGCCATGAGTTTGTTGGCAGCACGCAGAACATCTGCTACAGGATGAAAACATGAAATTTTGCTTTAAGGGTTGACAAAAAGCAAAACCTGAGGCTTCCTTTGATTTGAAGAGATGAAAGCTGGGCTTCACACTCATTTATTCCACTTGCATGTGCCACGTTCATGGGCTTGCACTTAAGTCATGATCTTCTGGATTACAGGTGCACAAGCAGCTAAAAGGCATTAAGGATGCTTATCAAGCAAAGAAACAAAACACAAACAAAATACAGTATCTGTTACGTATACTTTGGGGTTACGTTGCGCTATTTCTGTTCCTAGTAGGTTATAACCAAACTTAACCAAATCAGAAACACCCCTTCAGGGGAAGGCCCCTGGAGCTGCTGTGTCCTTCCTGAGTCTTTCAGGGTCTTAATCTAGAGAAAGTGTTTCTAATTCAATGTCCAATATGACAACTCTTTTTAAAAAATAATTTTACACTTTATTTATTTATTCATTTAGTGTGTATGTGCATGCATATCAGAGGGCCCTGTGTGTTCCTGTGGTGGCCCTAGGGTGACTTTGAGAATCATCTGGATTGTTTGAGCCTCCTTCTATATTTAATTATTTATGAGAAAAAGGGGGCTTGCATGGTGCATGGATTGAGATCAGAGGACAACTTTTGGAAGAAGATTCTCTCCTACCATGTGCGTTTCTAGTGACTGGAATCAGGTTGCCAGGTTTACAAGCATGTAATTTACCTACTGGATTTCCCAGGCTCTGCCCACCCAGGCAAAAAGTGCAGGCTGCCAACATGGGACCTGGGATCTGAACTCAGAACCTTCTGCTTGTGAGGCAGAGTCTTAATCTTTGAGCCATCTCTCCAGCCCCAATATGACAACTTTGTATTTGAAGGATGCCTTACATTTTACGAGATATATTCATTTCAAGTCGCTCAACTCTTTAGATTTATTCATTCATTCACTTATTGTTTTTTTATTATTATTATTTATTCAACTGTGCGCATGTGCGTGTGTATGTGCGCGCACGTGTGTGTGTCTGTGTGTGTGTGTGTCTGTGTTTGTGTAGAACCATGGACGAATTCGAGAACCACCATGGACGCCTCCACCTCCTCCTGCCCCAGGATTCACAGGCTCCGCCCTACCAGGACCAGAAGCGCAGGCCGCCCCCGCTTCCGCCTGGCATCTCAGGACCTGCAAGGTGGAGGCTTAACCCCTGAGCCACCTCTCCAGCCCCCACTTATTGTTTTTATTATTGAATCACAGTCTCTTGTATCCCAGGCTGGCTTCAAACTCATTAAGTAGCCAAGGATGATCTTGAACTTCTGATCCTCCTGCCTTCACCTCCTGAATGCTGGGATTACAGGCATGCAGGACCATGCCCAGTTTATGTGGGGCTGGAGATGGAACCCATGGCTTCATCATGCCAGACAAGCATTCTACCAGTTGAACCTTATCTCCACCCCTGATTTTTTTTTTCATTTCTTTTTCTTTTTTTCAGCTGAAGAAACCACACAGCTGAGTGTGTGTGAAGTCAGGCACGGGTGCTGGGTCTCTCTCCACAGCGGGGACCAGGAGCACCTGTGGCCTGCTGGGTGTCCTACCCCTTCCTTCTGACCCCCAGGGCAGCTGGGGAGCTGGTCTGGTTGCCTGGGGATATTGTGATATTGTCTCCTTGCCTAGTGGGGGCTTCCCCGAGGGTGGAAGTATGACCCGCAGACACAGCACACATTGTTCAGTGGCACCTGGAGGGTGAGGTCATGTGGCAGGCAGAATGGCACAATGCCAGGTGAGGCTCTGCCATCTTGCCCACTGCTGTTGGAAATGGCCTTCCCCTGAGTCCCGAGCTGACAGCCAGGAGATCGGGAACTGTGAGTCAGGAAAGCCCCTCTGTTTCCCTGCCTCATAATGCGGGGCACGACTTAGTCTGGTTTCCCTCAGCATGGTGTGCTGGCTATTAGTCCTTCAGAACCCTCTCTTCAAGAACGAGGTTGCCTGGTGACAAAAAATGAAGCTGTTACCCGCCCTGGTGGACCACAGTGCACATGCAAATTAAAGTCTCTGACGGGTCCTAAAATGAAGACATCCAGGGTCTTCAGTGTTTCTTGAATGGCCATTTGACCTTTTCAGTTCTCCTGACTGCCCAGGAAGCCACTGATAACACTTAGGGAAATATTTTAAAAACTTTATTCATTCATTCGTTCATTCATTCATTCAGTGTGTGTGTGTGTGTGTGTGTGTGTGTGTGTGTGTGTGTGTGTGTATCAGAGGGCACATATGACCTTATGGAGGTCCAAGGGTGATTTAAGAATCATCCTGGATTGCTTCTTCCTCCGTTTTGTTTTGCTCTGGGATTTTTTCAGGCTCCACCCACCAGGACTGGAAGTTCAGGCCATGGCTATTTCTGCCCACCGTTTTTATGTGGGGCCTGGGATCTGAACTCAGGACCTTCTGCTTGTGAGGCAGAGTCTTAATCCCTGAGCCATCTCTCCAGCCTGGAAATATTGATCTTTAAAGACCCTCTCTGTCTCTCCCTTTGAAATGTGAGCTGTGAGGATAAGAACTCTTGCTAACATTGGTCATGTGACACTGGTCCTATAACACTGTCTGCTCAGGACCCAGGCCCCTCCTGGCTTTCCTGGGGGAAAGCACAGCCTTGCTTTCACTACTGAAGAGGTTGACGGGGACAAGGTATTTCTCCTTCCTTATTAAAATATTTAATTATTTATGAGAAAAAGGGGGCTTGCATGGTGCATGGATTGAGATCAGAGGACAACTTTTGGAAGAAGATTCTCTCCTACCATGTGCGTTTCTAGTGACTGGAATCAGGTTGCCAGGTTTGCAAGCATGTAATTTACCTACTGAGCTGTCCTATTGTCCCATTTAAAAATATTTATTAGAGAGAGAGAGAGATCCTGCCTGAACATCTCAGAGGTGCAAAAGAGATAAGGATTGAATGAATCTGGGGATGAACTTTGGTTGGTAGAATGCGTCTAGCATTCATGAAGCCCTGCGTTCCATCCTTAATACAACGAAAACTGAGTATGGTGGTGCACTCCTGTAATCACAGCACTCAGCAGGTATGAGCAGGAGGATCAGAAGTTCAATGTCATCTTTGGCTATATAGAAAAGTTGAGGCCAACCCGAGCTAACCTTCCTCTGTGCACACAGACACGCGCCCGCACATATGTATATATGACCAGCTTCAATTTTGGTTGGAAGACTGTGTACACCTTCCTATTGTGTCAGCAGCCCAAATCTAGTCACTTCTGTTTCCACAGCTACCAAGTGTAGATCCTCTGTGGAATACATCGGGGGAATCCAGAGATGAGTCAGACCTTTGTCTCTGTGTACCCTTAGATCTCAAGTGGGAGACAGGCCTGGGCCAGCAGAGAAACCCAGGACAGTCCCATTAGAAGAAAATACTCTTGAACAAGGTCATCTGAGTTGAGACTTAAGAGATAGGTCCAACTGGAAGGGAGGACAACCCAGACCAAGAGCAGCCCCAGTCATGAGCAGTGGGAAAGCTGGGACAGCTGGCTTGGTGTGGGCGTAGCCCAGAGGCCGTGCTAAAGAGACTGGCTTTTCTTTCACTGGCTGTGTGGGAACCCCTGAGGCCCTGAGCAGGGGAGGGTCAGGATAAGAGCATGAAAGGCGATGCTTTGCTGCCCTGGAAGAAGTTGGACTTGTGGATCAACATCCAGATGTTGCTGTACAAGTCACGTGAACTTTCTGAGCCTTGATTTCCTTTTCTTTTTGTTTCATGACTTTGTGGCCATAGTAACACTTGACCCAAATGCCTTAGGGAAATAAGGGGATTTTATAGGCTGAGATTCATGGCAAGAGAGGTCATACCTGCATCAGGAGCCAAGGGAAATGGCCACATCACGTCCACAACAGGAGCAAGAACTGATGTTGAAACCTGCTGTCTCATTTGCCAGTCTGCCAGAATACTGACTAGTTTTCTCTGCCTTGTCCACTTGCCCAGGGAATGGTCTGACCTACCATGAGCAGATAGCAACGAAAGCCATCTAAGGCAGGCTTGATCAGAGACCCACCTAGGTCTAAGTAATTGCCCAAAGGTCCCTTCCCAAGTGTTAGTTTGATAGCTGAGATTAACTAGCCCATTCTTTATCTGTAAAAATGATCCAGACATACCAATGTTCATTGCAGCTCTATTCATAACAGCAAAGACATGAAACTAGCCATTCAGCTTTTGAATGGATAAGGAAAATGAATGAAGTCTACATATAAAATGGAATATTTCTCAACTGTAAAGAAAGATGAAATAATGAAAACCATAAAAATGGGTAGAGCTGGAAAAAATTATACTGAGGTAACTGATACTCAGAAAGACGACTATTGCTTGTTCTTTCTTATATTCAGATAAACCTGTGGATTTATGAAGCTTACGACCTCCGGCCCAGAAACTTCTCTTAGCAATAGATGAAGGTTGGTGGGGAAAAGATGAGTATAGAACATTCAGGTAAGGCACCCAACCCTCTCTCCTCAAGGTCACTAAATTTAAATAATAAAAAAAGGCAGGGGCTGGAAAGATGGCTCAGGGTTTAAGCTTTTACCTCACAAGTGAAAGGACCTGAGTTCAGATCCTGGATCCCACATAAAAATGCCAGGCAGAAATGGCGGCCACCCGTACTTCTAGTCTTGGAAGATAGAGCCTGGGAAATTCCAGAGCAAAGCAGTAAGGAGGTAGAGCAATCCAGGGTGATTCTCAAAGTCATCCTTGGATCTCCACAGGTACACACAGTACCTACATACCCACACACATAAATGCAAAAAAAAAAAAAAGGCACCAAAATAATACAGAAGGTATGAAGTGACTGGAAACTCTAAGATTTTTCAGGTTTCTTTGTGGCAATATCTAGAGATAATCATGAGTACCTGGGTCTGGAAAATCTTTTTAAGAAATTATATATATATATATTATTAATTCTATATATGCGTTACATGCATACTTATATGGCCTCTTATATGTAAGTGTAGGTTAAGATAGTAATACTTCTCAACTTTTTTAGAGGATTAAGGTGGAGTTTATTAGAGGAGAGAAAGAGCGGCACTCATGGACTCCAGGCATGGAATCCACGAGGGGCATGGAGCTGGAAAAGAATTCATGGACTCACGTGAGGAGTGCTATGAGAGCAAGGCGCCCAATACTTTACAACTTTTAAACTTGACAATCCACCGAAAAATCTCCCAGTTAATACATATAATGCTTCTTGATTATTTTTTTCATGGGCACATGATAGGATATGTATCAAAGTTATTTAACCTATATTGTGTAGAGGCAAATTTAAAATATATAGATGCTCCTATTGCAATACATGACCAATGGAGAAAGCATAAAATATTTTTCAGAAATGCGTATAGGGCTGGAATGTGACTCAATGGTAGACCAGGTCTTGGATTTGCTCTCTAGTAGATTTGTGCCCCTCTCAGTTCCTTGAAGCCTCGCTCTCTATGTAGAAATGGTTGCCAAATGGTGCAGATTTGATTTCCTCAGGGTCAGACACCACGTTCCAGCTGGTGCCACGTCTCTGGATCCCTGACACTTACGTCTCTGCTGACAGGCACACCTCCCTGTTCCTGTCCACACCAGCTGCAGAACTGTCACCTGTCTCCCATTCAGTCACCCGTGTCTTCTCTGCTCCAGGAACGGTGCTAAGGGTGAGGAAATAAAAATGCTCATCCTTGCCCTAAGAGAATTCAGTTAGTGAAGGGGCTTGGTCATTCTAGCATGGAGATCTGAGTCAGCTAACATATTTTGCTGAATGCCTTGTACATTTGGGTACTTTACCTCATAAGACAGCTCACATTTTTGCAACAAACTACCAAATGTTCTATCTTTCTGTCTTTCCATGGTGTGTGTGTCACACGTACATATAGAGGCCAAAGGAGGATGGTAAGTGCCCTGCTCTAAATTTCTCAGCTGTAGTCCCTTGAAACAAGGTCTCTAGTTGAAACTGGAGCTAAGTTGGCGGCCAGCAAATACTAGGGATCCTCCTGTTTGCCCTCTTCCCTTTTCCCCAAAGCACTAGTTTTAGGCATGTGTGTTCGAATAGTATTTTTTTTTTTTTTTAAAAAAAACCATTTGTGGGCATTGGTGTATATAGAAGAGGGCACTTGAGTGTGTGTGCCTATGGAGGTCCAAGGACAATATCGAGAATCATCCTGTACTGCCTTACCTCCTTATTGCTTTGCTTTGGGGTTTCCTAGGCTCTACCTCAGGGCTGCAGGTGTAGGCCACCACTATGTCCGCCTGGCATTTTTACATTGGATCTGGGATCTGAACTCAGGTCCTTTGCTGTTGAGACACAAGCTTTAACTCCTGAGCCATCTCTCCGGCCCCACACTGACTTCATGTGATTTGGGGATTTGAAGTCAGATCCTCAGGCTCGTGCAGTCAGCGCTCTTAACCAGTCATCTCTCCTGCCTGAACTGAGAGGTTCTTGTTCTGCGCAAATAGAAAAATCTCTTTTAATTTTGCATTTTCTGACTCAAAGGACCCCGTGCACATTTAGACAGACACTCAGATAGATGAAGGCAAGAGACTGGACAACTTCTGTAGATCGGTGGTTTGTTCCTGGGCTCGACAGAGACTCGAGCCCACAATGTAGATGCATGTTTTGAAATAGGCTGCTTTGGAACTAATAAGAATCTGTGAGCAGACCCCAGGTGGCCATGGGTAGAGAAGCTGGAGCACAATTCAACAGTTTCCTGGGGTGTGTGTCCATCAGCCTGTGTGTAATAACCACGAAACATCAATGGTATACAATAATAGAGATCTGTCATTCTGGAAGGAACTTGGAGTTGGCTGATTTTGGCTGACCTAGACCGTCTCTGCCAGAGTGATGGTGTGGCCACAAGTTTTCTATCTCTCAGCCTGACCTAGGCGTGTCCTGGCTGTGATGGGGTGCCTGAAGGCAGACACAGCGTGCAAGGTCTCAGGTGGTTTCAGCTCGGAACCCGTATACATAATCACTTCTGCTTTATTGTATGAGGGAAAGCAGACTGTAGGATGTGGGCCCATAGACACCAAGTTGGAAGAGACAAAGGCTCCAAAGTCACATGATGAAGATTATAGGTGTAGGGAAGGGTGTAGAATTAGCATAAAGCATGATGACTAGTGGCCAGACCAGTGTTTCTCAGTCTGAGCTCTATGCAAACTCCAGTTGCGTGTATGTCCTTCAAGCTTGGAATAGGGCTCAGTAGGTTGGAATTTTTTCCTCTAGACTAGAGTTAAAAACCTTTTAATTTAGAATGAACTAAATATGGTGGTTTGCCTATGCTCTTAGTAGAGTTTGGAGAATTGGTAGTTCAAAGCCAGCCTAGGTATGGAATGAGATCCTGTTTAAAAAAAAATGGTTACTTAGAATAAATATTGGCAAGCCCTACTGAGTGCTTGCTACACATCTTGCATATGTTCTTAAATAAAATATTCAAATGGGCCAATTTAATCAGTTCTTCTTTGAATATTTATTTGCTTCTGAAAATTAAAATAGCATGCAAGACTTCCTTTTCATTGAAAAAAATTTCGAGACCAGAAAATTTAATTATCTATCTTAATTATTGTACTCTACTAGAACTCCTCAATATTTTCCACATAGTCCTTTAAAACATTTTCTTTCATTTCAAAGACTTCAGAGGCACATGGGAATTCTTGAGACTTGTTGGTGCTTCGTTAGCTCAAATCATGATGTAGAAGTTGGGGCTGGCAAAATGGTTTAATATGTTAAGGTGCTAGCCACACAAACCTCATGACCTGAGTTTGATCCCTGGAACCCACATGAAGATGGATAGAGAAAAACCAACTCCACAGAGTTGTCCTCTGCCCTCCACATGTGTGCTTTGGTACAGAAGTGCCTGTACTCACACATCACATGTACATAGGATAATAATAGTAATCATCTTCAAAGTAAGAGCATAATAAAGTCATTTGCACACATTCAAACCATACAGATTCCTTATAAATTACTAGCAGCAAGGCAGGGAGAGAAGACAGAGATGTAGGAAGACAAGACAAAGACACATGAGAAGAGAAGTACGTCACAGAAGTCACACCATCAGCACACACAGGCTATTCCAAAGCGTCGCTGTGCCACCTCTCCTACTTGGAATAGCTTTCTTAGCCCCTTGCATGAAATTGCCAGGAAAAAAAAAAACAAACCAAAAACCAAAAACCAATGTTATCTGCCTAAAATCAAGTCTGCTACAAATAATCAACTTGTAGTCTAGCATTCTCCAAAAGCTCCCATTCATGACATACACAAAACCTGCTGGTCCATCTTAAGAGAACACTCGTTCTTTCATTCTTCTCTCTTTTAAGACCATTTAAGCCTACTATTTCTTTGCTCCCTGCCCACTGTCTTTTTGAGGCTGGGTCTCAAGGAGCCTAGGCTAGCTTCACACTCTTCGTGTAGCCAAGGAGGACCTTGAATGCTTGATCCTCCTGCTTCCACGTCTGAAGGGCTGGACTTGTGTTGTATGGTGCTTTCCTGGGAACAAAGAACAGCCATCTTTGCCTGAGACCATCAGGAGTGCCCCTGTTGTCTACTGATGTGCCTTCAGAGAGGAGGGGGCGGAGGGGGGAAGACAGTGGAGATAGGGGTGGAGAGGGGCATTGGATCCTCACCTGTGGCTCTGCCCTAGCCCTTGCCTTTGGGGCCTTGAGGTCTGGAAGAGGCCATAGGTACATATAGGATGAGGGAGGTTAAGAAGTGGTCTATCCAGGCATCCTTAGGGGCAACCATCAGCCATGCTGGGTCCTCCCTGATCCTGTAAGTAACCCTCACCCCTACTCCTATAAGCAAGCCCAATAAACTCACTGGTTCCTCAGGTTGGACCTCGGTATAATTGTTACTTGTGTTTTGTCGTGGGCCTCCTACCTGGGACAGAAAGACAGTTTTATGTGGTGTATCCCCAGGAAACCTATTCACACTACCACTTGCAGGTGTGTATCACATGCCCAAGAACCAGGATCTCTTAGTTGTTCTCTTTCAAGCTGGTATATCTACTGTTACAGAGATCTCAATTTTGCCAGCCATTTTGTCTGCATAGATAGCAATATCCAGGCTCTTTTCAGGTTATGGGGAAAGCCACTTCTGGTCTCCTGACATTTTTGTCCTGGGTCTAAGGTAGTCCTTCTGATAGGGGGAAGGGAACTTGTATTAGAGTTGCGAGTCAGGTTGTGAAGGTCCCTTGTCAACACTTCTAGATGTGAGTCCATAGGCTCACACTCAGGAGATTTTCTTTGTTGTGTATCTGACAGACCATGGGGCCAAGGTTTGGTGAAGCCTTTGTAGTGGGTCCATTAATCACCGGTGTGCTGAAGCCTCCAAGAGTTGTTCTAAAGTAGCCTGGAAAATATTAGGCAGTTCTGAAAGAGTCTAAAATCCCAAACTCAAATAAATGGTGGTGCTACAGTTGATTTCAGGTGTCAACTGACACTCGAAGAGACGGGCCTGTGGGTGCAGTCATGTGGGAGCATTTAGTCAAGGCTGACTTCTTCACAAGTCAGCAGGAGATTGTCTTACTTGGAAGATTGACATGGGAAGACCCAGCCCGTGGTGGTTAGGACCCTGGCTAGTGGGGGGAGAGAGAGAGAGCTTATTGCAGAAGTTGCCGGTGGACACGGCACACACACAAAGGGAAAGCTGTCTTCATTCCCACCTCAGCTCTGCGCATCCACTTCCTGTATTGCCATCCCCAGGGCCACTGATTGGTCCACAGGAGGAAAAAACGCTCAGATCCCTCGGAACCAGAGCGCAGAGAAAAGCAGCCAAGCACAGCAGAGCCTGGGATGGCAGAAGGTGGTGAGCAAAGGGCAACGTGCTCAGAGGCTGAGGTCGTGAGGCACAGCTCTGAACAGGGCTGCTGCCCCAGGTGGGTCTGGGCCTGTGTGGCTGATGGCCACTGGATGCCTACATGTTCCAGACCCTACGTCAGGTCCTGGGGGAACAGTGGGTTAAGATAGACCAAGCAGGTCGATGAGAGCTATCAGAGCAGGTAAGGCTGACTCTTAAGTGGTTCTCTGACCTCCACCTATGCACCGTGGCATGCATGTATGTACCTTCTCTCTCTCTCTCATAAATGTTAGGCTTCTGCCTGTTTGAAATTCCCTTTCCAGTGGAGGCAGGCGACACTATGCCTGTACGTGAGCCTATAGCATAGCTTCACATAGCCGTAAGCGCTAAAGGTCAAGTCCCCCGGCAGGGGATTTCCCAGCAGGTTCAAGATTGGATTGATGACAGAAAGCACAGGTGAGATGTCACCGTCCAGGACTCCCTAGGGGCCATGCTGACTGACCCACAGGGAGCGCTTGATTCACAGTTAGACCGGCAGGAGGCCAAGTGTCTTTGGACTGGTTTCTCAGGTCAGGGCCTTGGGGACAGGAAGCAGGTGGACAGCTGGATAATGACTGAGCAGAGGTAGTGTTGGGGACAGTAAGGGAAGATGAGCCAAGGGAGGTAGGTTCAGTTTGAGGGGAGGGGGTCCAGGCTAAATTCCCGTCCTATCATCTCAAATAGGACCTGGCACGAGATTGTGGTCTCGGAGACCTACCCATGAGCGCCACAGCACTTTGTGTCCTTTGTATTTTGAGACAGGGTCTCAGAAAGTTTCCCAGGCTGCCTGGAACTCACTCTATAACACAGACCGACGTGGAACTTTCAGTCCTCCTGCCTCAGTTTCCCAAATAACTGGGATTACAGGCCTGTATCACCAGGCTCAGCCGGAGGATCGATTCTTACATCAGCTCAGAAGTGTGGGTGCTTAGAAGGTAGGTGAAAAAGACAGATCGCGAGGCAGCACTAGGTGGGAAAGAGCACCAACAAATTCCTAAGCGTGCCACAATCGTGGATTGGTAGGGTGGTACAGAGCTGTACCGAAAGCTGTGGTGGGACAGCCCCCCTTGGGGGGCACATCTTATTGCCCATATTCCCTCCAGTGGTTGTGCAGGATGATAAAAAAAACAGAACGAGTTAGTCTTACTTTTTTCTTATTTTAATTTTTCCCTACAGTTACAAAGCATTGCACCCTTCATTGCCCACACCTGAGTTCAATTCCCCCGGAGTCCACATAGTAGAAGGAGAGAACTGAATCTTCAAAGTCCACCTTGGACTGTTCCATTTTCTAGCACATATGCAAATGGATGAACAAAGGCAGTTCAGAGACCTGGCCTAGCATCTGCTGGAAACATCCAGCGATGGTATGCAAATGCTCTCTCTCTCTCTCTCTCTCTCTCTCTCTCTTTCTCCCCTAAAGAATTGACATCAAAAGACAGTTTGCTTTGTAAAGTTGAGCAAGTCGCTTCCTGTTAGATCTGTCCTTTGTCCTTGTGGGGTCACGCCCCACGTGACCACAGCCCAGCACTTAGCACACTGGTGCACTGTGAGCCCTGAGCTGACCAACTTCCAGGACTCTGATTTGCTCCCACAGCTCCCATGCCCAGAAGGAGACGCGATGAAGAGGGAGTGGGGATTGGTTGGGTGTCTCCTGGTCTGTAATAAGACTGTCCTCCAGGAGCTGGGGTGTAGCTCAGTCAGTGGTGTTTTCCTAGCATGTACAAGGCCTTGGGTTCGATCCCCAGCACCCTGGAGATTGGGCATGGTGGCACATGCCTGCATTCTCAGCACTCAAGGGGTAGAGGCAGGAAGATCAGAAGTTCAGGGTCATCTTTGGCTACCAAGTTCAAGTTTAAGGCCAGTCTGGGATACATGAAACCCTGTCTCAAAGAAAAAAGAAAAGGGCTGAGAGGTGGCTCAGGGGTTAAGCCTCCGCCTTGCAGGCGGAAGGTCCTGAGTTTGGATCCCAGATCCCACGTATAGACGTATAGACGCCAGGCGGAAGCGGGGGCGGCCTGCGCTTCTGGTCCTGGTAGGGCGGAGCCTGTGAATCCCGGGGCAGAAGGAGGTGGAGGCGTCCATGGTGGTTCGCGAATTCGTCCGTGGTTCTACACACACACACACACACATGCGCGCGCACGCACATGCGCACAGACACATACAATACACACATGTGCACACACACATACACACGCAATTGAATAAATAATAAAAAAAATTAAAAAAAAAAGAAAAAAGAAAGGAAGAAACAAAGAGAAAGAAAAGAAAGAAAAAAGAAAGAAAGAAAAGAAGGAAGAAGAAAAAAAAGGAAGAAGAAAAAATAAAGGAAGAAAAGAAAGGAGGGAAAGGAAGGAGGGAAAGAAAGATTTTCCCAGAAGGAGGGAAAATAAAAAATAAACATTGCTCCAATTCATGCATGGGAATGGAAGTGTTTATATTAAAGGATATAGATGCTATTTGGACAGGGTCAGAATTGACATGTGACCTCTCGGTGGGGCTCAGCTCCACGCTCTGTGACCCTTGGAAGAGAGGTCATCCTCACCCTTAGAGTTGCAGAAGGAGGCACAAAGATTACATCTGCAAAATGGGGGTGACTGCCTTGTTCTGCCAGCAGTGGCAGGGGCTGTCAGAGTCTTCCCTGTATCTTCTTGGCACTGGCCATTCCTGCACATGCTGGTTCTGTCTGGCTGACTTTGGCTACAGCAGCACTCAGTCAGCGATGGCGGGGCTATGGATAAATACTCCATGTCCTTGCGATCTCTGGGGGCAGTTCTATTCTGCGCCGTCTCCAGAGGTCCCCAGGGGGTTTCCATCTCCAGCTGTCCATGGCAGCCCCTGTTCCCTAGGACATCTGGCATTGCCTCCCTCCCTCCCTCTCTTCCTTAGCTCTGTCCTTCCAGCTTTCTGGAATCATCCCTCAACTGATCCACTTTGCCTCCCAATTCTTTCTGCTTTGTTGTGAAACCAAAAACAGACATTGGCCTAGTTGGTCTATGGTAAGCTTACTGTCAGAGAGAGAGAGAGAGAGAAACAAAGAAAGGGAAGAAGAATAGGAAGAAGAGAGACAGAGACAGAGAGGTTGGTGGTGGGCACACACTGACTCTGACACAAATACAGTAGCCTGGGAAGTTCTTTGCGAGCTAAAAGACCCCCACAAGAATGGAGGGCTGTGGATGCTGAAAAGACCATGCACTTTGTAGGCAGGTGGCTGTGGACCGATATCTTAATCTCTGCGTGACAGGTTGCATAGCCTCTCTGAACCTCAGCTTCTCTCTATAAAAAAAGGCCACAGGCAGCAATCTTATTCGTCGTAGGTCCCTAGGAAAACCAAGAGTGGTGACGCTGACAAGATGGTGATGGGGTGGCGACCCAGAGACTGGCCATGGGTGGGTACCTGGCAGAACACCCCGGCTCCCACAGACCAGCCTCTGAGCAGGGTCTGTGATTATATCTGGCAGCCCCCAGTGTCTTCTCTTTTCAGTGCAGGAAGACTTGGGTCGGCGGGTTGGTCCCTGGAATGGCGAAGAGCTCTCTGTTCTCTTGCCCAGACTCACGGACCTGGCAGGCCGGCTGTTTGCCTGAGTGACCCCCAGGGTCAACCTGCCTCTGCCCCTGACAGCAGCCCCAGCTGGCAGCCTGGCAGCCTGGTCATCTGTGCTTATCAGCATCTGTATTTTCTCAGGATGGGTACAAGCCTCCTCCTCCCCTTCAGAAAACAAGAAAACATGTTTTGCCAGTGGCGGGGTGGAGTGGGGTGGCCTCCCTGGCTCCAGGCCACCCCCACCCCCCACCCCAGCGGGGCTGCCAGTGGGGCGGGCAGCCTGTTATTGTTGGAGTGTGGAGCTGGCTCACAGGCCGCCTGTTTCCTCCAGCTGTCCAAGCAGGGCAAGCAGGGGAGGAAACCCTTGGTCTCGGCCACAAGCCTCAGACAGACCCCCTGTCACAACAAGGGAACAATGGCTTGGATGGGCTGGGGAGTGGATGGAAGGGCTCTCAGCTCTTGGTTTCCACCATCCACTGAGACAGGTTGCTGGGGGGAGGGACTGATACCCCTACGCCTCCCCCAGCTTCCCAGTCTTGTTTTCCACTACATTGGGCACTTGGTCTCCTATCTAAGGGGCCAAGGAAAACAGAGGCCTCAGGAAGCATGTCTGGTCTGGGGCTCTGCTTGCAGGCAATGGAGCTGGGGGAGCAGATACGAGAGGGGGCCCGGCAGGCTTCATTCTGTGTGGAACTCAGGAGCTTAGGAGCTTAGAAGCTTAGATGTGGCCCATCCTGTAAGATATGCTAAAAACAACGTGTCAGATCAAACATCAGCAATTTGGTTTCTAGTGCTGCTACCTGGTGACTGTGAGTCTTGTCTTTCTCGTCTATAGACCGTGTACCTCATAGAATGGTTGTGAAAACTGGACTTCTGGCATCTCGACTCTGTCTTGGGGAGTATGCAACTCAATAAACCCGCTGGATTTTGATTAGGTTTAGTGCATGTTTGTGGTGGGCGGTGTTGCTTTCAATGCACACTTTGGGCGAGGTTGCTACAGCACCCCGATCATCTGACTATGACGTTCAGTGGTATTGTTGTTTTGTTTGGAGACAGGGTCTCATGGGGCTCAGACTGGCCTCCAACTTGCTAGGTGACCTTTAACTTTTGATCAAGACCCCGGTCTGTACAGACAAAGTGCTGGGATTATAGGCCTGGGCCACAAGGGAGCTGCGCCTATGGAAAACCACTGGTAGGCCTTTGCTCAAGATTGTAGCAGGAAGTAAACGAAGACACCTGGTGTCAACTCTAGGCCTTTGCATGTGCAAGCTCCCTCCCCCATGTACTCCCACATGGAGGTGAACACACATGTACACACATCTCACACATACACTCACATGCAAAAAATAAAATATTGCCTTTTGTTATCCTTGAGCATTTTATGACTCTCACTTATTTTTCGATCTTATATTCTTTCTGGCGTGGGTTATAATTTTTTCATGGGGTAAAGATTGTATATGTGTGTGTGTGTGTGCAAGAGAGCATTTGAGTGTGTGTGTCTATGGAGGCCCAAGGGTGACTTCGAAAATCATCCAGATTGCTCTTCCAACTTCTTGCTTGCCCTCTAGGGTTAGAATTGCTGGCCGCCACCATAGCTGCCTGGCATTTTTATGTGGGATCTGAAGATCCAAACAAAGGTCCTCTTGCTTTTGAAGCAAAGGCTTTAACCCTTGAGCCATCCTCTCAGCCCCATGGTAGAGAGAGATCTTAATATTTTATTAAATTGATTCTTAGTGGTTTTTTAAAATCGCTTTAATGGTATTGCAAATTGTATTTTAAAAGTTTTGATTGCAATTATTCTTTGTGGTATATAAAAACAGTTAATGTGTGGACATTTACCTTGTAAATTACAATCTTGCGCTGGAGCTAGTGGTAGCTGAATGGTAGCATTTGCCTAGCATGCAGGAAGCTCGGTACTGCAAACAGAACAAAATAACCTCATCATCCTTTGCTGGGCCAGTAAAGCGGGACTGTAATCCCAGGTTCTTGAGAAGCTGAGCAGGAGGATCACAAGTTCAAGGCCTGCCTGGGCAACTAAGCAGGGTGCTGTCTAAAACACACACACACACACACACACACACACACACACACACACACACACAGAGGTAAAGATGAAGCTCAGTGGTAGACAGTTTGCTTATGTGAGGCCCTGGATTCAGACTGTAGTACAAAAAACAAAAGTTTTGCTAAATCATTTATCATTGTTAGTTCTAGTATTGTGTGTGTGTGTGTGTGTGTGTGTGTGTGTGTGTGTGTGTGTACCAGATAACCTATGGTATTATCCTCAGATGGCTATTCTCCTCCTTTGAGACAAGGCTGCTAACTGGCCCAGAGTTCACCACTTGGGCCAGACTGGCTGGCTAGTGAGCCCCAGAGATCCTCCTGTCTCTGCCCCCCCAACTCTGGGAACATAGACCCCACTGCACCCAGCGTTTTGATGTAAGTGTCGGGGATGGAACTCAGGTCTTCATGCTTGCTTGCAAGGCAAGCACTTCACTGGCTGAACTGCCTCTCCAACCTTTATCTGTTATTTTTATCAGGCTAATGATTACTTCATATGCTGATTAGATATATGTGTGTTTTAATTATCTGGAAAGAATTTATACAGAATTAATATTTCTGTCTTACATGTTAGATAAAATTCACCAATGATGTCATCTGGTCCTGGAGTTTTCTTTGTGAGAAGTTTTCTTCCTTCTTATTTTCATGTGTATGAGTGTGTGGTGTACACACATCTTCCTACAAGTGTGTATGCATGCATGCGTGTGTGTGTGTGTGTGTGTGTGTGTGTGTGGGTGGGTGTGCATGTGCACTCGCATATATGAGTATACGTGCATGTGGAGGCCTGGGGCCATTGTCAGAAATTATCCTTGATAACTCTTCTATTTTATTCCTTACAAGGTCTCTCAATCAAACCCAGAGCTTGCCAATATGCTAGTCTCACTAGCAAACCTGCTTTGGGGTTCCAGTGTTTGCCTTCTGTATCCATAATTATAGGTGGGTTCCAGTCCTCTTCTTTGTGTGGCAAGCACTTTATCCACTAAGCCATCTCCCCAGCGCATAAGAAAGCCTTAAACTATAAACTCCATTTCCTTCATAGACACAGGGCAGGCAATTCAGTCATATTATTCTCTTCCTCTTTTCCTCCCTCCTTTCCTTCTTCCCTTCTTTCCTTTTCTTTACTTTTTCTTTCTCCTTTATTAAAAGAATTGTGTGTCTGTGTCTGTGTGTCTCTCTGTAGTAGAGAACACTTGAGTACGTGTGCTGTAAAGACCCAAGGGACTCATCCTGGATGGCTCTACTTCCTTCTTGCTTTGCTTTGGGTTTTCCCAGGCTCTGCCTTCCAGGGCTGGAACTGCGGGCCACTGCCATTTCCACCAGTGTTTTTATGTGGATCTGGGATCTGAACTCAGGTTCTTCTGCTTGAGAGGCAGAGTCTTAACCCTTGAGTCACACACACACACACACACACACACACACACACACACACACACACGCGTGCATACACACTTGTAGGAAGATGTGTGTACACTACACACTCATACACATGAAAATAAGAAGGAAGAAAACTTCTCACAAAGAAAACTCCAGGACCAGATGACATCATTGGTGAATTTTACCTAACATGTAAGACAGAAATATTAATTCTCTCCATTCCCAGCTTCCTTTACTTTTTTCAAGTGTCTGTGTACAGTGTGTTCACGTTAGGTGCATGTGTATGTTCGGGTGTATGTGCATGAATATACGTGAGCATATAGAGGCCTGAGGTTGATATCAGGACCCTTCTTGAGTTGCTGTCTACTTTATATATTGAGACAGAACCTCTCACTTGAACCCAGAGCACACTGACACAGATAGTCTAGCTAGTTAGCTTGCTCCAGGAATCACCTGACTCTATTTCCTGCACGCTGGCAAGCCCCCATGCCCACCACACTTTTTACACAGTTGCTATAACTCTGTTCTCAGGCCTACTAGGCAAGCGCTTTCCCTTCTGAGCTATCTGTGCAGCCCTTATTTTGTTGTGTGGCCTTAGCTTCCAGCGGTCCTACTGTGGGCCTCTTGAGTATGTGACGTCCAGGCCTGGCTCTACCAAGAAACTGCTCATTCTATAGAAATTGTTGAACTGAGGGGCATAACGTTATTAATAGTAATTTCTTGTCATTATTTTTAAATGTTCTATTAGCACATATTATTTATATGTTATCATAAATTTCATTGTGACATTTTCATACATGTGTGTAATGTATTTCAGTCATATTCACTTCCTGTCACATTCTCTCATCCTGTTAACCCTCTTCCTCTTTCCAACTGGCCCCCTTCTCTCTCTCTCTCTCTCTCTCTCTCTCTCTCTCTCTCTCTCTCTCTGTGTCTCTCTGTTTCTCTTTGGCAAACCAATGAGTTTCATTAGGGTCATTTACAATACATGATATTTGGGTGGTAGTTTGTTTGAAAAGATTTATGTACCTTACCAGTGACTACATTGCTGAGGGAAATGTCTCTACCTCCCCCTGAACCGTTAACTTCGTATATATTCTCAGGGGTTAGACCCATGAGCTACTCTGCCTCTCCTGACGTCCAAGCCCAGTCTTGTACTTACCAACTTTTCATTGTTTTCACAAAGACAAGGTCCTACTGTGTGGTTCAAACTAACCTGGAACTCACTATGTAGCCCAAGTTGGTCTCAAACTTGAAATCTCTACCTCTAAAGTGCTGGGGCCCTAGGTATGAATCACCATGTTTGGCTTTATCATTCTTTTAATATCTGTAGGATTTATATGCTCTTTCACACTTTGGTTATCTATGTGTGTGTGTGTGTGTTTCGCATACACTGTGTTGTATGCACAAGTATCTGCACTGGTGCGTGAGACGGTACACAAGCACAGAGGCCATAAGAGGGTGTTGGGTCTCCTCTTCTTTCACTCTGCCTATCTCTCTGAGGCAGGGTCTCTTCCTAATCCTTGGGCTCATGTCTCCACTAGGCTGAAAACTATCGAGCCTTTGTGATCCTCAGGAGTATAGGCATTTGTGGGTCAGCCAGCTTGTTCTGTGGCTGCCAGGATCTGACTTTCTGGTGGTCTTGATTGAAGAGCATGTGCAATTAAGTGGTGAACATCTGCCGAGAACACACAGACACACACACACAGACACACACAGACACACACACACGCACACACACACACACACACAGACACACACACACACACACACACACACACACACACACACACATGGAGGGGGGAGAGGGAAAGAAGGAGAAGAAAAGAGAGGAAGAGAGAGAGAACATGCGTACGTGGCATACACATGACCTTAAGAGTAGAGGTCAGAGGACAGCTTTCAGAAGTAAAGTTTCTCCTCTACCATGTGGGCATCTGGGGATCAAACTCAGGCCACCAGTTTTGTGAACAGGTGCCATATCGACTGAACTATCTCATCAGTTCCAGAAGTATATCCCTCCTGTACCAGGCAGTACTCTACCACTGACCCACACCCTTAGCCCTGCAAAACTGCTTTTAAAGCTCGTTTTTCCAGCAATCATCACATATTGGGTTTTCTTTGGGATGCTAAAAATTCATTTTGTGTGTGTGTGTGTATGTGTGTGTGTGTATGTGTGTGTGTGTGAGAGAGAGAGAGAGAGAGAGAGAGAGAGAGAGAGAGAACTGTGTGTCCCTGTGGAGGACCAAAGGTGACTTCAGGAGTCATCCTAGATTGCTTCTATCTCCTTTTTCTTCACTGTGTAATTTCCCAGGCTCTCCCCACCAGGACCAGAAGTACAGGCTGATGCTATTTCTGCCTGGAGTTTTTACATGGGACCTGGGATCTGAACGCAGGACTTTCTGCTTGTGAGGTAGAGTCTTAACCCCTGAGTCATCTCTCAGGCCTGATTTTTCTTTTTGTTAAGTGTTTGTCATTGTAAATTGTGACTTCTCTATTCTGGACTTTGTTGTATTCCTTTAAAAATTATTTTTTAAATTTTTTTGAATTTATTCAATTGTGCATGTATGTGTGTGTGTGTGTGTGTGTGTGTGTGTGTGTGTGTAGAACCACGGGCAAATTCGGGAACCACCATGGACGCCTCCACCTCCTCATTGTTTACTTGGCCCCGGGGATTTGCAAGCTCCGCCCTACCAGGACCAGAAATGCAGCCCCCCCCCCCCCCCGCTTCCGCCTGGCGTCTATACGTGGGATCTAGGATCCGAACTCAGGACCTTCTGCCTGCAAGGCAGAGGCTTAACCCCTGAGCCACCTCTCCAGCCCCTCCTTTAAAAATTATTGACCTGCAGTCTAGGACAGTAGAAGAGCAGTGAAGTGGACAACAATGGCCAGTTATAATACAGAATGCTGGTGACCCAGCAAGGCTCACCCAGATCCAGGCCACCTAATCTCTCCCCATCCTAAGGCTTAGGGAACTTTACAGAAGAGGGGGTGGTAAGATTGTAAGAGCCTGAAGATGGGAAGATTCACTGTAGGACAAGACACTCCATTCAAGGTAGGACTGCTGCATCCAGGAACTCGCTGTAGTGAAACTTGTTCTTACCAGACCTGCATAATGACTGACATACTACCATGCCCTCATAGACTATCAAGGAACTCGAGAGAGATAAGAACATACAGTGGAGGGCTGGAGAGGTGGCTCAGGGGTTAAGCCTCCACCTTGCAGGGGGAAGGTCCTGAGTTCGGATCCCAGATCCCACATATAGACACCAGGCGGAAGCTGGGGCAGCCTGCACTTCTAGTCCTGGTGGGGCGGAGCCTGTGAATCCCAGGGTAGAGTAAACAGGAGATGGAAGCGTCCATGGTGGTTCCCGAATTCGCCCGTGGTTGTACACACACACACACACACACACACACAGACACACACACACGCGCGCACATATAACACGCACATGCGCACAGTTGAATAAATAATAATAAGAAGAAGAACATACAGTGGAAACCTTGGAGACTAAAGCTGGATGAGTGAAGGAAAATGCCCCTATCAGTGGGGTGCCCCAAAGAGAGACAAGTTGGTATGCCACAAGAGGTCTAAACCCCCATAAGAGTAAGCAAGCCGTAGAGAACCCTGGAGTCCATAGACAGGCAGGAGGGCAGGAGGGAGTGGGATAGATTGATGAAGGGAGGGAAAGAAAATGGGGGGGAGGAGCCATGAACCATGTGATAAGTTACTTGGAGGCACTAAAACCTTTTATTTATTTTTTTGCATGTGTAGGGGTGTGTGTGTGTGTGTCTGTGTGTGCCTATGGAAGTCCAAGAGTAACTTTGGGAATTGTTTTGGATTGCTCTACTTCCTTCTTGCTTTGCTTTGGGGTTTCCCAGGCTCCACCTCTCAGGGCCAGAAATGCAGGCCACCACTATTTCTGCTTGGCATTTTTATGTGGGATCTGGGATCTGAATTCAGGTCCTTTTGCTTGGGAGGCAAAGACTTAACCCCTGAACCATCTCTCCAGTCCCTTTTGATGCTTCTGAGATAAGTCTCACGTTGCCCATGCTGGCCTCAAAGTTTAATGTGTACCTGAGGATGAGCTTAACTCCTGATTGTCCTGCCTCCATCTTTCAAGTGCTAAGATTACTGGTGTATGCCACCATGCTGGGAATGAACCTAAGGCCCAGGCAGGCTAGGCAAGCACTCTCCCAGCTGAGCTCCATCCTCGGTTAGAAGATCGAGCTTCGGTTTTGCTGGGGGCAGGTCCATAGGATCCTTGAGTGTGGAGCCAGCTCAGCTCACTGTGGCACGATGCTCTCGCAGGAATGTATTCATTCCCCACGTATTACGTGGATTCCCACTCCAGCAGGTGAGCACGGAGTCTTCCTCCTAAGTCTGGAACAATGCGCTCCAGCATTCCTTCAGCTTCAACTTCTTGAATGCGTCTTCTTTTTTACAGGTGGAGTTTTGTCTCCTATTTGTAATGATCGTTACTTAGCTAAGCACTGTGGGGCGTTCTTCTGATAGTCTCTATACTTGCTTGTGTATGTGCCTGTGCATGAGTCTGTGTGTGCCTGTGTGTGTGGTGTGTGTGCAGCCCTGTCTTCTATGGTGCCCTGTCCCTCAAAGTCTAGGTATTTTTGGCCAGCTAAATGCTGAATGGAGTTCTTTGAATTCATCAGCAAATCCGTTGGTGTCTGTTAGGGTTCCTCCTTCCAGCTGTGCAGCCTGAGGCCTGTTTCCAAACATTGTGAAGTGGATGATGGTAGAACCAACTTGAGGATAAGAGACCCTCATTGCCTCCCGTCCTGTCCAAAGTGGTCGTTTCCCATATCTTGCCTATTGCTGCAGGTATCTATGGTGAGACAGAGGTTTTGTGATTTGAAGCATAATTCACAACTCTCCATTAGTTTTTAATTACAGTTAACCCCTAAAATTTTCCATAGGTTTGATTTAGTTCTTTCTCTAAAAATGTATAATCTCTTTTTTTCTCCTTAATAATACTTTTCCTTCACTTTTGATCTTTTTTTGGTTGCTGTTGCTGTTTATCATCGCTGAGGACTGTGCCCAGGGCTTTGAACATGTAGGCAGGGACCGTACCACCCTGAACTATATCCCCAGCCCCAAATACAAAAGTTTTACCTGATTGATTTCTGCTGTAGTAGAGACTGAGCCCAGGCTCAATCATTTCAACACACTTATTTGAAGCCTGTGGCCATGTCGAGAACGTGACCTCTCCCCTATACATTCAGTGGCCATACAGTGGACTAAAAGAGAATCATTTAGTTTTGAGGACTGGCTGGGGCAGCTGTGAGGAGCCAGCCGAGAATTAGCAGGTCAAGGTCTAAAACTCTAGCGGGGGCCACGGCTCTGCAGTTCTGTGGTCAGTCCAGCAGCTCGAATTCCAGAGTGTTCTTCCAGGGCCCTGGCTGCAGCCACCCAGAGGAGGATCTTTGCATGCTTGCAGAGCACAGGGAACAGACGTCAGCCTCCTCAATGCTGGGCTTGCAGCCTAGAGGCTTATATCTTAATCTTGGAATGATTCCTGGTCATTTCCTCCCGTGTCCCAGCAATCAGGCATCAAAATTCAAGAGTACAAAAATACACTCTGTCAAGTGGGTGTGGTGGCTCAGGGCTGTAATAACGGTATTTAGGGATCGGAGGCCAGAGGATCAGGAGTTCAAGGTCATCCTTAGGAGTTCGAGGTTACCCTAGACTGCAGGAGAATCCGCCCCCAAAAAAGAGACAAAAAGAGTGTGGATTTTTGGGGGAATATGTTCTGTCTGTACTGCTTTTTTGTGTATTCTAATTAGCAGCATGTTGTTTTGCATATTTTAATTTGTGGCATCTTATTTTGAATATTCTAATTTATGATACAATTATTTGCATATTCCAATTCCTAGTACGTTGCATTTGCATATTTAATTTCTGGTACCTTGTTTTACATATTCTTCTAATTCATGGTACATTGTTTTCTTCTGCATTTGTTTTTTTGGATTGTGTGTTCAGATATGGTAGGACTTTTTTTTAAAAGTTTCATTTCATTTTAACTTTTTACTTCCTTGGGCTGGAAAGATGAATCAAGGGTTAAGACTGCCTCACAAACAGAAGGACATGAGTTCAGATCCCAGATCCCACCCAGAAAAATACTGTGTCAAAATGGCCGTGGCCTGTACTTCCGTCCCTTGAAGGCAGAGTCTGGGAAATTCCAGAGCAAAGCAAAAAGGAAGTAGAACAATCCAGGATGATTCCTGAAGTCACCCTTGGCCTGCATATGCACATATAGTCAACTACCCTCCGCCACACACAGATACACACAAAATCAGTTTTTTGGTTTTTTTTTTTAAATTCAATTGTGTGTGTGTGTGCATGTGTGTGTAGAACCACCGGCAAATTCCGGAACCACCATGGACCGCCTCCACCTCCTCCTTGTTTACTCTGCCCTGATATTCACAGGCTCCGCCCTACCAGGACCAGAAACATAGGCCGCCCCCGCTTCTGTTTGGCGTCTATACGTGGGGTCTAGGATCTGAACTCAGGACCTTCCGTCTGCAAAGCAGAGGCTTAACCCCTGAGCTACCTCTCCAGCCCCCCAAATCAGTTTTTTGCTTCCATCTCCCAAGAGCTGGGGTTACATCATGTGCCCCTGTGCCTAGCTTGAGCTGTTTTGTAAATATCTATTTATTTATTTATTTATTTTGTGTGTGTGTGTGTGTGTGTGTGTGTGTGTGTGTGTGTGTGAGAGAGAGAGAGAGAGAGAGAGAGAGAGAGAGAGAGAGATCGTATGCAGAGGCTGGAGGACAGCTTGTAGGAGTTGGTCCTTTCCTTCCACCATGTGGGTTCCAAGGATCAAATTCAGGCTGTGAGGCTTGGTGAGAAGAGCCTTCACCTCGAGCCATCTTGCTGGCATTTTTTTTTTTTTAAGAAAACAAAGATGGAACATTTATTTGTCACTCAAAAGAAATACTAAGATACAGGGGCTGGAGAGGTGGCTCAGGGGTTAAGCCTCCGCCTTGCAGGCGGAAGGTCCTGAGTTCGGATCCCAGATCCCACGTATAGACGCCAGGCAGAAGCAGGGGCGGCCTGCGCTTCTGGTCCTGGTAGGGCGGAGCCTGTGAATCCCGGGGCAGAAGGAGGTGGAGGCGTCCATGGTGGTTCACGAATTCGTCCGTGGTTCTACACACACACACACACACACACACAGACACGCGCGCACATACACACGCATATGCACACAGTTGAATAAATAATAATAATAAAAAAAAATTAAAAAAAAAAAAAAAAAGAAATACTAAGATACAGACAAGGTCCCCGAGCCCTGTTCTCCAAGGCAACATGAACAAATAGACTCCAGAGACCACTTGGACAACAGAGGACCCGTCAGTCCTGCTGTGTGTTCAGTCACCTCTCCTCTTGCCCTTGGGTGGACCTCAAGCAAAACACAAAACCAGGCTGATTCGCTGCCCCATCGAATCTTGACCACGGAGTTCATCCATGGGCCTCTTTGTTTCACACCCTTCAGATAACCTGTGTGACTGTCCGGTCCAGGCGATGCTTTTTATCTCCCACATTCGACAAATTTGTCATGAATGTCTTCTTTGGTGACTTCCCCGTGGACTCCAGTGGCAGAGCAAATCCGCCTTCAACGAAGAGTTGAGGTCCAGGTTCCTCGCCATCCTGCTCCACGCTGTCACGAGCTGTGAACCCCTCGGAGCCAAAGCCTGGGCCCTTCTGTCTCTTGGTTTTTTTCCTTTCATTTTGTGGACACTTTCACCCCTGTCCTCATCCATGGTGACGTCTGCCATCTTGCTTTCTCTGGAACACTCACTCATCTGTGCCACAGAGGAATCAGGCACCTTGGGCATTTTTTTTTTTTTTTTTTTGAAATCCCGTCTCATGTCTTTCAGGTTGGTCTCCAATTCCCTGTGGAGCTGAGGAAGACCTTGAACCTCTTCCACAGGAAGAGCTGAGAGAGGGACATACTTGTAGCTTGTCGGTCTGCCAGAGCCGACCAGCTCTCTCTCTTTCACACGCTCTCTCTCTCTCCCTCTTCCTGTCTTATTCACTTGCCCAGGGAATGGTCCTGCCCACTGTGGGTTGGGTCTTCCCACATGAGTTAATCTACAGGTGTGCTCAGAAACTTGCCTTAACTAAATAATTCTTCATAGGTGTCCCTGAGGGCTCAGTTCCCTTAACCTTACACTTCCTGTGGGCCTTAAGGTAACTCTTGGACTAGTGAGCAGGACCCTGAAACCTACAGCATCGGTCTGTTGACCTTTGGGCTTGCCATGCTGGGTCCCGGGACTCTGTGCTTTGAAGGCACGGAACACCTTGGTCTGAGGCTGCTCTTCCTGTGGCTAAGCCTGGTGTTTACACCCCGGATCCTGAAGCAGCGTCTGGACAGCTCATCTAGGGTGGCTTTAGGAACCCCATGCTTGGCTTCCTGTCTGTGCCCCCTCTCACCCCCCCCCCATATTCGCCCTCCTGCTCCAAACTTCCTGCTCTTAGTTTTAGGGATTCCTTGGGTCATGACCAAGCTGTATAGATAGAGGTTCCCCGAGATCAGCGAGCGGCAGCCCACTTGTGAAAGGCTCATGGGTTTCAGCTGGAAACCTCCAAGGTCCTGATTACAAAACATCTCCTCTGGGCATACGAGGAACAATCTTATTGAGGACTTTTAGCTGGAGTCTAAACAAAACAAGGATATATGGTGTGGTGCGATAAGGCTGCCTAGACACTTAGTTCCAACAGGCATTGGATTTGTGGTGGAGGCTCAGGTTACTCAGATAAATTCCTGATAAAGGCAATTCGAATGGACACATAATTGCTAAACAGTGCAAATGTTTCCGAACGGTATTTCACGGAGGCGCAGAGTCCAGTGGACCCCACAACGAGTCTGTCAAAACCATGGAGGAATCGCAGCATGAAGAGGGTTGCCGGGGCTGGAGATGTGGCTCAGTTGGTAGCGTGCTGGCTTAGCACTCACCAGGCGCTGGCTTTCCATTCCCAGCACTACAGAAACGGGATGTGAGTGGACCTGTGATGGAGGCGGGAAGATCAGGCATAGCTGCATAGTGAGATGAGGCCAGTCTGGAATATTCCTTTCCCCCCATACCTCCGTCTGTCAGTCTGTCTCTGTCTCTCTCTCTCTCTCTCTTCACATACACATACACACAAAAGACAGTTGCAGATCTGAGTATAGTATATACTTGCAAGGCGTCATCCCTTGTTCTGTGACTTCTAGCATTGTTGAAAAGTCTGATGTCATCTCCATTCTTTTTTAAAGTTTATTTTATTATGAGAGTCTCTGTGTGTGTGTGTGTGTGTGTGTGTGTGTGTGTGTGTGTGTGTGTGTGTGTGTGTATCAGAGGGTACCATGTGTGTCTGTGGAGGACCAAGGGTGACTTCGGGAATCACCCTGGATTGCTCCTACCTCCTTTTTGCTTCACTCGGGGATTTCCCAGGCTCTGCCTACTGGGACCAGAAGTGCAGGTCGCTTCAGCCTGGCAATTTTACGAGGGACCTGGCATCCAAACTCAAGACCTTTTGGTTGCAAGACAGAGGTTTAACCTCTGAGCATCTCTTCAGCCCCACTGTCTCCATTCTTAAAATTGCTTACAAAGGATGCTGGGTTTCTGGGAGGCGTGTCACTGTGAGAAACTGGGATTTGGAGATACAACAGAATCAGAAGCAAGGAAATTCCTTACATGAATAGACTTCCAAGGGGAGTGGGTTTTGGTTTAAGAAGAGGGGTCTCTGAGCTTGGGTGAGGGATGTCTTTGACTTTAGCAGATCAGTGAATGAAGGTCTCAGATAGGATATACAAGGTGGCAGTTTAGGAAACTGATCCCATCGTCCCACCCACCTTCAGTGTTTAACAGTTTAACAGTTGAGGGAAGATGCTGGACAGGCTGTGAGGTATAGCCGATCCTTTCCACAGGAGCAGCAGGCTGGAATGTATAGCTGCTCCTGTCTCTGTGTTCAAAAAGTTTCCATGGAATGTACCTGCGTTCATCCATTGGGCTGGGAAATCAGGACACTTCTCCACCAACACAGAACTGGATTTCCCCTGATTACTCACACTCTTTTTTTTTTTGTCCTCTGTTCCTGGAGTTGTGGGACATTCTGATCTGACTCCCTGCTCATCTTTCTCTTCATCTTACTGCTCTCGCCTCTTACCCTAGTTTCCTGGGAGATCTTGGTGTCTCCCAGGCCATCTGCCAAGGTTTCCAAGGCTTTGATCCTCTTTCACCCTCTGGTGTTGAGGTTCTGCTGTTTCTGCTCATTTGCTTCTCAGAGCCTTAGCTCTCTGTCAATACCATGTTTATCTCTGATTAAACAGTTTCAGTTGGTCTGGAGAGGTGGCTCAGGAGTTGAGTGTCTGTCTCACATGCAGAAGGTCCTGAGTTCAGATCCCAGATCCCACATAAACATGCCAGGCAGAAATGGCAGTGGCCTGTACTTCCTGTCCTTGATGGCAGAACCTGGAAAACTCTGGAACAAAAACAAAGAGGAGATAGAACAATCCAGAGTGATTCCTGAAGTCACCACGGGCCTCCACGGGCATACACAGAGCCCTTTGGTACACACACACACACACACACACACACACACACACACCCCACACAGAGTCAGTCAGTCAATCAATAACCTTAAAAAAGTGATGATATTTTTAAGTTTTTTTTTTAAAGATAGAATCTTGCTATGTAGCCTAGGCTAGCCTCAAACTCCTCCAGACACAACTTCCTAAATGCTGGGGTTAGATGTGTGGGCTATTATACTTAGCTTTAAAAACAAACAAACAAACAAAAACATTGATTTATTTATTGTGGGAGTAGATGTTATGCCATAGACCACATGTGAAAGTCAGAGGACAACTTGCAAAACTTATTTTTCTCCTTTTACCCTGTTGATTCTGGGGATGGAACGCCCATCATGAGACTTAGTGGCAATCGCCTTTATCTGATGAGTCGTCTCCAGGCCCAATATGCTTAGCTTCAAAAGATATTTTATCATCCATGCGAGATTTCTTTTTTCTCGGAAAGACTTCTGTAAGATAATTTTCTCACATCCCTAGGTTCATTAGCTTTGTGTTCATGATTAACACAGATTCACTAGTGCTGTGATATAGCTCAGTAGTAGAATGCTTGCTTAACATATACAAGGACCTGGTTTTGGTCCTGGAGAGGTGGCTCAGGGGTTAAGCCTCTGCCTTGCAGGTGGAAGGTCCTAAGTTTGGATCCTAGACCGGATGGAAGGGGGGGAGGGTGGCCTGTGTTTCTGGTCCTGGTAGGGCAGAGCCTATGAATCCCGGGGTAGAGTAAACGAGGAGGTTGAGGAGGTCCGTGGTGGATAATAAATAATTGAATAAATAATTGAATAAATAATAAAACAACAAGGACCTGGTTTTGATTCCCATCATGTATACAAACATATACACATGCATGCACATACACACACTCAAATCTGTCAGCCAGAAATGAATCTTGGTGTAAACTATGGTCCTGAAGTGATAATGTCCTGCCATGTAGTTCTTTAGTTTTATCAGATGTCAGTCCTCCCATCTATTGTGATCCTGTATGAGAGAGAGAGACAGAGAAAGAGAGAGAGAATGTTTTGAGGCAGTGGCAGGGGGTATAAGGGAAATCTCTATAGAATTTTTCTTACTTCTGCTGGGAACTGAAAACTAATTGCTCTAAAAAATAAAGTCTGAAAAAAATAATAAAAAAAATAAAGTCTGGGGCTGGAAAGATGGCTCAGGAGTTAAGACTCTGCTTCACAAGCAAAAGGTCCTGAGTTCAGATCCCAGTCCCACATAAAAATGCCAGGGTGGAAACAGCTGTAGCTTGCACTTCCAGCCCTGGTGGGCAGAGCCTGGGAAATCCCAGAGCAAAGCAAAAAGGAGGTAGAAGCAATCCAGGATGATTTCCGAAGTCACCTTTAGTTCTCCACAGGGACATATAGTGTCCTCTGATACATACACACACACACACACAAACAAAATAAATAAAATAACAAATTTTTTTAAAAGTCTATTAAATACTACGCATAAATATAAGCATCATATTGAAGGTTCTAACCAGTGCAGAAAGACAAATTAAAATTAAATGGAGGAGGATGCGATGTGACATTTCCAAAAGAATGATAAGAAACTTGTGCCTGATCTTCCCTGTCTGTCTCCCAGCTGTCTCCTCAGGGAGCTGGGGAGAGAGACCCCAGTGCCTTTGATTTCAGGGCCCTTCTTTTGGATGTGTGGGATTGTAGTAGGCAGGGTCTTTGCAACAACTGCCTGGAGAACATACACCTGGCTACATAAAGAAAAGGTGAGTCCGGAGGCGAAGGCGTGCTCCCAGGGTCTCGTAGGATGTGTTTTTAGGGTCACGGGAGACAGCCAGCAGATAAAGGCCCTTTCTGAGGACCTGGGATTGTTTCTGCCTCTGCATTTGTTTATTTCTAGCAAAGTCCATCAACTGCCCAGGCACAATGGCCCAGGCTCGGAATCCCAGCACTTGAGAGGCAGGAGGATTAGCTTGAGTTTGAGGCCAGCCTGGGCTACACAGTGAGTTCGAGACCAATCTAGTCTATAGTGTAGAACCCTTTCTCAACACATAAATAGGCAAACAACCCCCCAAACAACAAAGTGGAAGGTTGGTAAAGAAAAGATTTTCCCCCTCAATTGCAGAGGTTGAAAAGTCCAGAGGCAAGACACCAATGAATGAAGAGTCTAGCAAAGACACCTCTTGGGTGGCGCTTTCTGGGTGTCCTGTGGAAGGGATGGGGGAGGGGGTGGTCTCAGCCTCTTGTTTTCTTTTTTGAGATGGGATCTCTACATTCTACCCAAACTGACCAGTAAAGTTCCTTCCCCTTGTCCCAGACTCCCAAGTAAAGTGCCACAGGGCCCACTTCAGACCATGGGGAGGGGGAGAGGGCAGAAGGGGCATTCACACTACTGGTGAAGGCCCAACACTTGCATCATCATCATCATCATCAGTGTGGTAAGAGTTCAACATGTGAGGGTTCGTGTGTGTGTGTGTGTGTGTGTGTGTGTGTGTGTGTGTGTGTGCGCCTGCACATGCGTGGGTATCTTGTGTATACCATACATGTGGTATACCACCATGTATCTTGTGTCTGTGTACCAGAAGGCACTTGACTTGTGCCTGTGGATTCCCAAGGGTGATATCAGGAATCATCCTGAATTGCTCTACCTCCTTTTACTTTGCTCTGGGGTTTTCCAAGCTCCACATTCCAGGGCTGGAAGTTCAGGCTGCAGTCATATCCACTAGGCATTTTTATGTGGAATCTGGGCATCGAAACTCGGGTCTTTTTGCTTGCCAGGCAGTTTTTAACCCTTGAGCCTTCATCTCATGATTTTTTTTGGGGGGGGGGATATAAACATTTAGAACACAGTGCTCTCTTTATAAAGAACTCAAACAGATTGGCCAGGCAACATGTAAATGGATAGAAAGTGGATTAAAAAAATAGTTAAATCACTGAAAAAATACAAGCCTATGTTTAAATATCTGCCCTCGGGCTGGGGCTGTAGCTCAGGGACAGCACACTTGCTGAGCATGAGTGAGGGTCCGGGTTCAATCCTGGTATCCCAAGTGAAACAAAACAAAATGTCTGCCCTCACTAGGACTGGGGAGGTCCCTCAGTTGGTTGAGTGCTAGCCCAGCAGACAGGAGGCTCTGGTTCCATCCCCAGCACCTCGTGAATCCAGATGTGGTAGTGCATGCTGCCACCCTGGCCTTCAGGGGGTGGAGTCAGGAGGATTGATCAGGTTCAAGGTCGTTCTCGGTTACATAGTAAAGCATAAGCTATATGAACCGTCTGGAAACAATACTAAAAAGCCTGTCCTTATTAGTAATCGAGGCTTAGCTTTTGAAAGATGAAAGCATTTTTTGTGTATGTGTGTGTATGTGTTTAATAACTAAAAAAACAAAGGAATAAGAAATATAATAATGCTAGTATGCATTCTTTGAAATGAACACTGTCATACAATGGTTTTTGGCAGATCGCCTCAAGAACAACCTGGATGCCGGGCATAGGAGCACACTTGTAATCCCAGCACTCAGGAGGCAGAGGCAGAAAGAGCGGGAGTTCAAGGTCATCCTCTATTAGCTAGTGACTTGGAGGCCAGTCTGGGTTACATGAGATCCTGACTCCGAACAAACAAAAACACAGACAGGGAAAAAATGAAACCCACAAAAATTAAAAGTTAAACAACCAAGGACTACAACAGTATGACCTTGAAGAAGAAATACATGAAGAAGCCCCTTGACTTTAGGGCTCTGCCTGGGCTGTCCTCCATGCCTTCCTTGGGTGGTCCTGGGTCAGCCCTCCTCACCCTCAGGCAGTTTCCATGTCCCAGGCCAGCCGGATGATCTGGGGATCAGAAAGGGTGGTGCGAAGTCTTGCCATTCAACATGTAAACCCTCCACTTAATTTCCCTTTTCTTTTAAAATGAGAGAGAGAGAGAGAGAGCACATGCTATGGTTCATGGTGGTGGTCAGAGCCTCTTCTCTCCTTCACCATGTGGACTTCTAGTGATCAAACTCGGGTGCCTTAACCACTGAGCTATCAGGTCAGCCCATTTCCAGTTTTCTCTATGGACCTCTGACCATGTGTTTCCTCAACCTGAGGCTCCCTGCTTGATTCTAGGAAACTAAACAGGGGAAGCTAGTGGGATCTCTTGGTGGCTCCGCCCTTACAGCACTTTGGAGTTCACTGGTGTCTACGTGTGTTGGTTTTGCTTGGCTTTGCTGCGCTTCTGGATTATCCACAATGGTTCTCTTTCATCACTGGAAAGAAAGCCCCTAAATTTTTCTTTCCATTTAAAACTCCTGTAGCTTTTGACCCTTGAATTTCACTTCTTGGAATGTGTTTCTTTCACGAAAATTGGGCATTTGGAAAACCTTCATGTGCGGGCATCTCTATCATAGTATGATTTATCATCAACCATCTCTAGTTCTCTAGTGTAGTGTTAGGAGTGTGGTTAAGGAGCCAAGGACGAAGCCCTGTGATCCAACTTCTAAGAGCTTCCAAAGGGCTGGAGTGCTGAGTGTGGATCCCCGATCCCATATAAAAACATCAGGTGGAATGGTGGAGGCCTGCATTTCTGGCCCTGGTGGGCAGAACCTGGGAAATCCCAGAGTAAAGCATAAAGGAGGTAGAAGCAATCCAGAATGATTCCTGAAGTCACCCTTGAGCCTCCACAGGGACACAGCGTGCGCGCGCGCGCGCGCACACACACACACACACACACACACACACTAAATAAATAAAGTTAAAAAAAAGTTTCTGAAGGTGCTTACGGATGTGGGGAGAGGGCTTGTGAGTGTATGCAAAATGAAAACAGCAGCTTTATTTGAAATAAGCATGGACAGAATGGGCAGGGATGACCTAGAAAAATACACTCCAGGTAGCATGCCTAAATGATAGGTTTCATCGTGGTGTTTGAGAGAGGTGGAGAGAGAGGGAGGGGGGAGAGAAAGAGACAGACGGACAGACAGACAATGCCATCCTGCATGGTGGAAGTCAGAGGACAACTCTCCCTTCATCACGTGGCCTTCTGGAGATCAAACTCAGGTCACCAGTTTTGTGCCCTGAGCCGTCTCACCAGCCCCTCTTCATGGCATCTTCCTACACACGTCATTATACCTTGTTCTAACCCATCCCCCTTCCCAAGAACTCCCCCACACCCTCTGTCCCCAGTTCTCACTGATTCCCTGTCTCTCTCTCTCTCTCTCTCTCTCTCTCTCTCTCTCTCTCTCTTTCTCTCTCTCTCTCTCTCGCTCTCGCTCTCAACAGTCCCCCGGGAACACATGTTTTCTGAACACTAGCAGTTGTTACCAGAGTTCATTATCCACTGCGATCATGCATTACCTATAAATGACTATAAAACCCCCCTGCACAAAAGAAAAGAGTAGGAAAGTTAATGCACTCCCAGCTTGCATGTGTGGATGTGGAAGTCTGGAGCCAAGAGGTGATCATGTGCATCTTGGTCACCTGGAACATTCTGCTGAGCATGCCGGGGAAGGGGGCATATATTCCGACAAAGTGCTGGTTGGGCAGTGTGCATATGAGATACAGGTGTCCTCAACAACCGGCAACCGAGGGGCAAGGCTTTAGACACATCTGTGAAGAATAAGTAGTTAAGGCAAAGCCTGGAACAAACTTGTAGGAGGCTATCTAATTACTGTGGGAAAACCCAGCTCACAGTGGGTGGGGCCATTCCCTAGGCAGGCAGGTAAGACCGAGAGGGTTGAGTCAATATTTTGGCACACATGCTTTCTGGTAAATGAGAAAGTATGTCCCTTTCTCAACTTTTTCGGTGGATATGGTATGGCCAGTTCCCTTAGCTCCTGAGGTTGGCGTGAACTCTCCTGCCGTGCTGATGAAGCGTAACTGAGAATTATAAGCAAGAAGACATCCCTTGTTCCCCTAAGATGCTTGGTACTGTATGCATTCAGGAATGGGAAAACGAAACTATACAGCCAGAGATTTCTAGAAATCAGGGTCTGCTGGACGCATGGGAGGAGCATAATCTCTAGTCCTTGTGCGGCTGCAGTGCCTCATGGGAAAACAGAAGACCCGAGTGCTACTAGGTCAAACCTGTCAGGAGTTTGGAAGTGGGAAAAGATGTCCAGCAGTTCTGGGATGGATGCTACCAGGCTGAGGTTGGTGTGGAGAGGGAACAAAGGATGCCCACCCAGAGAAGGCACTGGAAGCCAGTAGTGGTTCAGACTTTTATGTCCAGATTCTTGTGTTCTGGAGTCAAAGAGTGAGACCAGAACATACATAGAGGATCAAGGCAGAGTGTCTTAAAGGAGAGAAAGAAGGGGGCTGAGAGGAACTCACGGACTCTAGTCCATGAGGGGCGTAGGGAGCCAAAGATGGCCGGCAGGGTCAGGGGTATTTGTAAACTTGGGCAAGCCTGGGAAAAGAGGTTTTTCCCCACACTGGTGAGTTTTAGTTTCTGTACACCTGATGGGGGCTTTTGCTACCTTACATCTAATTGGTCGGTTATGAGGCCCAGCTGGGCAGGCCAGACCTGGGGGTTGAGCTGAAGAGTTCAGTTCATTTGCATTTGGAGCCCTCCTCTCCACCTGTACTTGCTTATATCCATCTCTCTTCATATAAACAAAGGGTTGGGGGAAGTTGGGAACCTTATCTCAGTGGGGGTTGGCGCCAGCCCTCTTTCTCCTTCGAAACTGCCTAAAAGAAGCCAGCTAAATAAAAGTCTTATTCTATGATACCTAACAAAATTTCCCTCTCTCTCACTAGTAGGACCTGGAGGTCAGAGCCAGGCCTAGGGGTACAACATTTGGAATCCCAGCACTCCAGGAGGCTGAGGCAGGATGAGAATCTGAGACTAATTCAGGTTACACAGCGACGCCAGTCTAGCCCGAGCTACATATGGAGTTCTTGTCTCAAACAAACAAGTAAAAAAGAAAAACAAAAAAATAAGAAACAAGACCAAAGACAAACAAAAGAACACGATGTCAGGGCCCCGGCAGCTGGTGAGCTCGCACGTTGGATTGGAAGTTTCGAGAGCACCCAGCACATCTCTGCTTACAAACACCCCATAATGCCTACATGCTCCCCTGCATTGCAGATTATTTGACCCCCGGCTTACTCTGGAAGGCAGTGTGAATTCAGGTATCTATCTGGATGTGGTCTTCATGTAAGATAACCTTGTTTGGACTCACGGGAAACAGCACGTGAAACCAGGAACTTCAGACCCAGGAGGGTGACATGTGACCCAGGGCGAAGTTCATCTCTGACCCAACCCAGTCATTTCACAGTGGGGACACTGAGGCCTTGAGAACAGAAGGCATAGTCAAGTGAGTGTGAGAGGGAGGCAGGAGTCGAGCCCCCTACCTCCAGGTGAGGTTTGGGGGACACTCAGTGATTGGGGAGGTGGTGGTGAAGGAGGAAGCAGAGATGTAAAACTGCTGGGTTCTGCCCAGGCCACATGCCTGGAAGCTGTCTGACTCTCATGCATTCTTCCCATTCTCCTTGGCCTCTTGGACCAGCAGAAGTTGGTGTGAATCCATGTTATACTCTCCTCAAAGCTATGGGGGTGGAGAGGTGGCTCAGGGGTTAAGCCTCTGCCTTGCAGGCGGAAGGTTCTGAGTTCAGATCCTAGACCCCACGTATAAACACCAGGCAGAAGTGGGGGCGGCCTGCGTTTCTGGTCCTGGTAGGGCGGAGCCTGTGAATCCCGGGGCAGAGTAAACAAGGAAGAAGTGGAGGCGGTCCACCGAATTCGTCCGTGGTTCTACACACACACACACACACACACACACACACACACACACACACTTGGATAAATAAAATTTTTAAAAAAGCTACATTAAGTTGGGGAGATGGTTTGGGGGTCAAAGCCTTTGCCTTGTAAGTAAAAGGGCTTGAGTTTGGATCCTCAGATCCCGTGTTAAAATGCCTGGTGGAAATGGTGGTAGTTTGCACTTCTGAGCCTGGGAAACTCCAGAGCAAAGCAATAAGGAGGTAGAGCAATCCAGGATGATTCTCAAAGTCACTCTTGGGCCTCTACAGGCACATACACTCTTGTACACACACATACAGTACACATGCAGTACACACACACACACACAAAGATACATTAAGTCTTAACACCCAGCTCCTCCAAATCTAGACTTCTCTGGAAATGGGGTCTTTCCCAGAAATAATCAAGTGAAACTGAAGTCATTGGATCAAAACCAATAAAAAAGGGGGGGGGGATTTGGACACAGAGACATGGGGAGACATGCACATGAGGGTGCGGCAGAGATGGGGGCAATTCTAGAAATCCAGAAAGGTAACAGACGGTCATGAAACTTCCAGAAACCATAATGGGGGCACAGATTCTCAGCCACCGCCCTCAGGATGAAAAACCTTGGATGCTTTGTGTGTGGACTTCAGCCTCCAGAACTGCTGAGGGATTTCTGTGGTACAAACGAAAGCAGGTGGGATGGAGCCCTGCCACAGCTCATTGCAAGTCTCCTGTACACCGCTCTCCCGCAACCATAGCTCCATGGCATTGCGCCAGTCAGTCTTGGACTTAACCCTCAGCCCACGGGTGCTTGGGTTCATGTAACCACTAGTTTAGGTTCCAACCCCCAACTTGCTGAAGGTTCATGTTCTGCATCCCAGTCTGCCCCTAGCCTGACTCTGAGTACCCGCTTGAGAACGAGTGAGCTCCAAGGGTGGAGAAGTTCACCCTTCACCTCAACCTCCTTTTCTTACCTCTCCAAGCCAGGCCTGGAAGGAGATACCAGATGCATAAACTCCAGAGTGCCCTGTGAGACAGCTTATAGTCTCTGGCCTGTCAGCCTGCCGGGTCCTTCCAGCACACCAGAGAACTTCCAGCTGCTCGGTCTAGCTGCCTCTCACTTCACAGGCAGAAATGGGACTCTGAGCGAACATGAGTCTCTGTGACAACATTCAGAGAGACTCACCCTGATGGACACGTCCAGAACTGAGATTCACCATGATTGACAGGTCCAGAACTGTGGTCTAGACTCTGGAGAAGTCAGGGAAGTCTTCCTAGAGGAGGATGTTCACTGCAGCCTCCCTGGAAAGTGGAAACTGAATTTTCCTGCTGGACTCCTGATGAGCCAGTCTCACATTTTCTCTTATTTCATGTCTTGTGGGAGGCAGACGATGGTATTTATGTTTTAGAGATGAGACAACTGAGTCCTGAGGGGGTCCTGCCAGTGGGCAGACGAGGAAGGATGCAACTTACCCTCTCTTCTGAGATCCCCAAGATGAGGTGGGATGGTGCATGGGTAAAGCTTATGGCGATAGGTACACTTGGGGGACAGTCAGGAATCATAGCGCAGGGGCAGCGTGGCTGGGGTACCATGGGCATGGGGCAGATTGGGAAAAACCATGGTTGCTCTGACCACCAAATAATAGAAAAGGGCTGACTTTAAAGACTGTTTACTTATTTGAGTGTGTGTGTGTGGGGTAAGGTTAGCGATGCACACATATATGTCATGTGCACAGATAGAGATCAGAACAACTTTTGGAAATCAGTTCTCTCCTCCCACCATGTGGACTCTGGGGACCTCACTCAGGTTGCCAGGTCTGTGAGCGGGCACTTTCTACCTTGCCAGGCCCTGATCATGCTGATTAATAGGACACAGGCCACCAGATGGCAAAGAGGCTGGTGCCCAGGGCATTTCAAAAGCACAATTGATGGGGACTCAAGGTGTGCAGAGGCAAGATGCTAAGGTTTAGGGTGTCGACTGGGATGGTGGCTGCAGAGATCAAAGACAGATGACCTGGGACTGGAAAAATAAATCCTAGACAAGATTAACTGTCCTGTCCCCTAAGTCTCCCCCCCTCCCATATCCACCCAAGGCCTTTCACGATAGCAGCATCAGTACACTTCTAGCTTGTGAGAGAATCCTGTTTATTTTAGAAGCATAAACAGCGGAACTAGGTAAGAGTGATGAAAGCAAGACACCGCAGTTCCCCAACCCCGACCCCAGGCAAGATCCAGAGCAGGCTGTGTGTATGGGTGCGATCAAGGCTGAGCCAGCAGCCTGCATCAGCCTTTCCCTGGAAGGGGAGGGATCGGGACAACCGAGGCAGAGGTGGCTCTTCTGTAAGGGTGGAAGAGTTGGTCCTGTTGATTCTGGGTCCCTGCGGATCAAGTGAACACCCTTGGCTTCTCAGAGCGCACCCCGGCTGTCTCTATCTGCGCCTGGGCAAAGTCACATCCTGGAAAGAAGCTGCGGTGTATACTCCGATCACCACAAACACCAAGGGTATTCCAGAAACATCTATTTGGCCCTCTGGACCAGTGCACATGTTCCTTCTTGGACCCAGTGTCTGTGTAGTGTCTTCGAGAAGGGTTCATCTGCAAGACCATCCAAGGCAGACAGACTTCTCGGGGGACCCTCCCCCCCTTGTTGAGGGTTACATCAACAGATTCCCTATACATACTGCTTCTTGGAAGCTGAACTTTCCGGGCGACTGGGGAGCTTCCGACCACCCTGCTGGGCTGGGTCCACAAATGGGGGGGGCCTGGAAGAGGACAGCCTCTCCTCTGTGGTCAAGTTGGCCCAGTTTTGCTCAGTGGACGAGAGCCCGTTGTAAGTGGGGCACGGTGGAGACGAGGGCCCCTCGCCCACGGGGAGGTAGAAGAAGACTTGTTCAGAGTAGGGGTCTGAGGAGCCGTCCTGGACAGGGGGCGTGGGGCGGCCCCTCCGCGCCTTCATCCCCTGGCTAACGCACCGGCACAGCAGGTATATCAGCTCCAGCAGGTTGAGCACCAGTGAGATGACGCCCACCACCAGCATGAAGATGATGAAGATGGTCTTCTCAGTGGGGCGAGAGACAAAGCAGTCCACGAGGTAGGGGCAGGGCTCACGCTGGCACACAAACAGGGGCTCCATGGTCCAGCCATAGAGACGCCACTGCCCATAGAGGAAGCCGGCCTCCAGGATACTCTTGCACAGCACGCTGGCCACGTAGGTGCCCATCAGCGCCCCACGGATCCTCAGACGGCCGTCCTCCGCCACGGAGATCTTGGCCATCTGACGCTCTATGGCCAGCAACGCCTGCTCCACCTGAGGGTCCTTGGCCCGCAGCGCCCGCAGCTCCCCCTCCTTCTGCCGCAGCCGCTCCTCTCGCCTGGACAGGTAGATGACGTGGCCCAGGTAGATGAGGGTGGGCGTGCTGACGAAGAGGAACTGCAGTACCCAGTAGCGGATGTGGGAGATGGGGAAGGCCTGGTCATAGCAGACGTTGGTACAGCCTGGCTGGGCCGTGTTACACTCGAAATCGGACTGCTCGTCACCCCACACAGACTCGCCGGCCAGGCCCAGGATGAGGATGCGGAAGATGAAGAGCACGGTCAGCCAGATCTTGCCCACCACGGTCGAGTGCTCCTGGACCTGGTCCAGCAGCTTCTCCAGGAAGCCCCAGTCACCCATAGCTCCAGGGCCTCCGCTGGAGGAAGACAGGGGACCAGAGAGAAGTCAGCAGGGCAGGACGGCGCCTGGCTGGGCTGCCCCTAACACCAAGCCCCGCCGGAGGTCTGCCAGGTGTGAGGGTCCTGTCTCGTCACACACATGTGAACCTGCTTTCACCACTCATTGCCCCCAGGATGACCCTGGGGCTGTGGAGGTCTGGGCTGAGATTCCTATGGGAGCTGAGAACCTGAGGAACTTACTCAAGGTCACACAGCTGTGCTCTGCCCTTCCCTCTTCCTGCAGGAGACCGGCTGACCCCAGACAGAGGGAGTGGTGGGAGAAGTACCACCTAAGGTTCTCAGGGATTCTTGCCCCAGCCCACTGTGGCCTGCCTTGTTGCAATTCTTGCACTTGCCTGAAGGGGAAGCCTAAAGCACTGTGGGTCTCTTAGCTCTGTACCTGTCGAAATAAGGACCACCTGCAACTTAAGCCGCCGCCCCTGGTCCTGCACCTCCCTAGCACTTCCCTATCCCCCAAAGCTGCTGCTCTTACTCTACCCGCTCAGGGAACTGTGAGGTTGGAGAGCACCAAGTTTCTAGAACATTTACAGGGAAGGATGGTATGCTGGCTGAGGGGTGTGTGTGTGTGTGTGTGTGTGTGTAGAAGCCTTTTCCCAGGAGCAAAACGGAAGTTGGAACCAGACCTGCATTCAAATCCTCACTCACCGGGCACCCGGGTAAGTAATAACCAATAGCTAGCTTTCCTTAGGGATTCAATGAAAACCGCTTGAAGCCTGGCTTCAGGCGTCCTAGGTGGGCACAGTCAGATCTGGTGTCTCGCAGACAGCAAGCAGCCCTCTGCCCCCAGGGGTGATGGGACCCGCATCCCAGGTCCCCAGACTCACCGCCTGTCTGCTGCCCGGGCCCAGGTAGAGGGAAGGACGATGGCCGAAGCGCCGCCCTGCGGGAGCCCTGCGGCTCGGCTCCAGGGCAGGATCCCTTAAATAGGCGGCGGGAGGAGGGCGGGGTGGGGGCAGGAAACGCCACGCGGAGGGCTTGGGCTACGGAGATGGGGGGCGTGGACACAGAGGGGCTGCGTCCTGGAGCCTGTTCCCCCGTTGCGGGGTGGTAGTGGTGGGAGGATCCAAAGCCCCCTTTCCTTCCAGGGCTCCAGAATCCCGAACTGTACTGCGCTCTCAAGGCCAAGGAACTGAAGTGTTCCAAGCCTAGGCGCTTTCTAGGCAGGGGGATGTGAAAAGAAAACAAGGGTTACAGCTTTTCTCCACCCCCCTCATCCCTTCATCTCCACCCCTCCCGCTTAGTAGGTTAGGCGCCTGTTCACAAACTTGGAGACGGGAGTTCAATCCCGGGAAACTCAAGTAGTGGAAGGAGAGGATGAGGACTCCTTTGAATACTGGGGTGACACTGCATACTTCCTAGAATCTGGTGGAGTTGGGGGTCTCCACTTGCGGTTCCTGAGCAGGCTATGCCATCAGAGACCACTCAGGCTCTTTGAGGCCAGTGGTGTAGGGGAACTCCCTGCTTTTAGCTGGACTTGTTCTAGCGGGGAGGGGGCTTCCAAGGGCATCAGGAGGCAGGCAGAGACCCTGACAGTCATCAGGAAGACCCAGCCCACAGCCCAGCCTGGAGTCCTCCCCAGTGGTTGGGCCACCCTGGGATGACAGTAGAGTTATAAATGTGGGGATCCTTTTGCTCTGCAGGGGATCCCCAGTTCTGGCTAGGAGCCAAAACAGAACACCCCTGACCAAACTAGCAGAAGTGGGGAGCAAAGGTCTAGCCCAGGAGAACAGGAACGTGACTTCTGACAGATCACTGAAGGTGAGATTTCTGCTCCTCTAGGCAAATCTCCAAAACCCAAGAGTGTCTGTTCTCTCAGTACAGAACAACCCATCTTGAGGGGTGGACTGGAAATCTAGGAGGGCACTTAGTGTGATATTGATACAGAAGGGAATCCAGTGAGCGAGGCCGAGAGAAGAATTCTAGGCCAGCGGAGGCTACACAGTGAAACCTTGTCTCGAAAATAAAACCAAGCACTCAGTGCTTTATACAATCCGAGGATGCGGCAGGAAGATGGAAGGCTCAAGGCTATAGGGCTTGAGATGTAGCTCAGTCATAGAATAGCTGCATACTGTGCATTAAGTATTAGATTCAGTCCCAGCATCGTGTAAACCTGGTAAGATTACTGGACTGTAATCCTAGCACTCAGGAGGTGGGGAAATCAGTCTTCTCTCCACAGTGTCTTCAAGGCCTGAGTATGACATTCTAGGGAGCTTTCCCCTCGGGGTGACAAGTGTGTGAGGATTATCTTGGTTGTTCCTAGCTCCTTTTTCCTTCACAGAGGCTAAGCTCAGAGTCCCTGGGGAAGGGATTGGAGCAGGTTGAGGAGCAGCCTCGACATCCCTCCCAGCTGCTCCCCTCCAGGACAGGATGGGAGGGAGGCCTTGAGAGAGTTGAGCCCAGACAGCAGCAGAGCAAAGCTGCCCAGAGCAGAGATTTCCAGGGGCTGGGTCCCCATGCCCTAAAAAAGTCAGGAGTAAGTGGATGCAATACCTTTTAGAATCCCAAGAGGGGCCTTGTTTGTCCTGGCAGAGAGAAAGAGAGAGAGAGAGAGAGAGAGAGAGAGAGAGAGAGAGAGAGAGAGAGAGAGAGAGATCTGCAGAAGATAGAAGGCGCATCCTGAATCCCCAGGGAGCCATACTGCAGTGCTGTGGTCTGAGGCCAGCCACCTGCTCCCCAAAAGTCCTTGACTCCCCGAGGATCTTAGGAGTCCAGGGACTAGATTCAGTTCCGGAAGCAGGGACCTTCTGCCCTCAGCCCCTGTCCTGAGATCTCCTAGAACAACGCAGATCCATTTGTGTCACTTTTGTGGTTGGAGGGGTTGGTTGCTTTTGTTTTATTTCGTTTGCAACACTGGGGATTGAATCCTTGGGCAAATACTACTGAACTGTACCCAGCCTGCTTCCTCCCCTCTCTCACCCCATTTTCTTAACTTTGAAAAAGGATTTCACTAATTTTCCCAAACTGGCCTTGAACTTTCTCTTTTCTTTTTCATTTTATTTATGTATTTACTAGGTATGGAGCAGAAGTAGATGCCGTGAGGAGGTAGGTGGGCAACTTTCCTTCTATGATGTGGTTTCTGGGGTCAAGCTCTAGTCACCAGGCTGCTCATGTGGCAAGTGCCTTTACCCCCTGAGATGTCTGGCCTGCTGTTTGTTTAGAGACAGGGTCTCATGCATCCTGGTGGACCCTAAATGGTGTGTGGCCTCTAGCTCCCCTGCCACACCCAGCCTTCATCCACACTTTCTTAAAAATCTGGTTCTAAGGTCACTCTCAGCCCCTCCTGTCTTCAAGGCATAGCCTGAGTTCCTCACCCCCAGATCTTGGCACTCTTGTGGCCTTATCACCCCCGCCCCATCCCTCTGAATTCTACCTCAACCTCCCAAGAGCTGACATGACAGGTGTGTGCCACCATTCTGGGCTTCTGTTTCTTCTCATAAGGATCCTAATCCCACTGTATAGAGTTAATCTAAACATCTCCCAAAGGGTCCCATCATTTAATACCGTTGTGTTGAGGCAGGATTCCAATATATGAATTAGGGGTGTTCCAGTAAGAATGGAAACAAAAAGATCTGGCTTTCACTTGCTTCATAGGACGCTGTGAGTATGTATAGTCGACTGGACCAGGAGACCACATGAATCTCCACCTGTCAGGTACAACTGCTGAAGGAGGTTTGCTGTCATCCTTATCTAGCTAGGAAAGAGGTGTGTGCACTTTGAGACGGCCAATGGGACGTGAGCGCCACCTAGTGGTTATTGGATGACATGGGACTTGATAGTGAACTGCAGCCCAATGCTGGGGCTGCATGGGTGGCTCGGATGAGTTGGCATATCCTTCTGTCTGTAGTCTTGGCCTGCACCCTGGAGAAATGTGACCTGGACTGGGAGCTCATCGCCACGCTGAGAAGCCTGGTGGTGTTTTCCGGTTGTTGTGACTTGTGAGCCTTCCCTTGGCCAGCTATCAGGCATCATCCAGGAAGATGGTGGATTAGCTGGGGATCCAGCTCGGTGGGACGTCCTGGATTCAGTCTCCAGGACTGCATAAAACTCGAAGGAAGGTGGAGGTAGGATAAGCAGGAGTTCAAGGTCGTGACCTTAGTTTCACAGCTAGTGCAAGGTCAACCAGGGCCGTGGGAGACCCTGTCTGGGAGTGGGGTGTTACTGGAAATGTGGCAGCAATCAAGCTGAGATCACTCCTCCTGGGAGCTCTGTAACTACACCTGTGATTCGGCCCAATCAGCAAGCCCAGACTCTCCCAGTTTCCCATCTGCCATGGTATGTGACTCCTCCAGCACCTGCTGGTGTTTTTACTTGCACAGTCTCTCTTGATCTTTACAGCAGTCCCCCCAGGATGATCTGATCTGGCACTGTGCTGGGCACAGTTCCTCTGTCCCTCAACTGCTTTCCACCCTGCACTACCCCGCTCTGTGCCCTGGGAGCTCCACCTGCACACGCAACCGCAGCAGCCGCCTTTGCACCCTGCCTTCTGGTTGGGTCTGTGGGAACCAGTGGTGGGTAAGTCAGAGGTGGGAGAGTGCAGCGGGGGGATTATGCATCCTGTAACCACTGCCATTGTCGCCTTGGTGCCAGCCCCCAGGTGACTGCACTGTCATTAGTTACTTTTCTTCTTATGGTGACAAAATGCCTGATAAGGAAGAATTTACTTTGATTCTCCATCTGTGGTACAGTCCATCATGGTAGAGAAGGCGTGATGGTGGGAACATCGATCGGCTGATCACATTATGTCTATATGCTGGTGCTCAGCTGGTTTTCTCCTTATTATTCAGTCTGGGATCCCAGCAGTGGAGTAGTTAGGGTGGGTCTCCCCATCTCCATGAACTCAATCTAGAAACTCCCTCACACATGCGCCCAGAGGCTTGTCTCTTAGGGGATTCTAGATCCTGTCAAGTGGACAAGCTATTAATTATCCAGATACTACAGTAGTCCTCATGGTTTCCTCAGTCACACCCACACTTGTGTGTGTGTGTGTGTGTGTGTGTCTATAGAGGCCCAACACATTGGGAACCATCTTGGAGTGCCCTACTTCCTAATTGCTGTGCTCTGGAGTTTCCCAGGCACCTCTTTCCAGGGCTGGATTGCAGGCTGCCTCCTCCATATTATGTCTGCATTTATCCTTGGGATCAGCAGATCCAAACTCAAGTCCTTTTGCTTTTGAGGCAAAGGTATTAACTTAACTCCTGAGTCATCTCCCCAGCCTCATACCCGCAACTCTTGACTACGGTCTCCGTAAGAACCTCCTCTCCTTCCACCCACCTTCTGGCAGCCTCTTGCTACACAACCTAGACTGGCCTTGAGCCCCTCAGCCTTTCAAACATCGGGATTACAGGCGGGTGTGGCCACACCCAGCTGTCCTTACTTGCTGTGAATGTGCCGTGAGTTTTCTAAGACTCTGAGCGAAACAGTTCTCGTTGTCCTGACAATAAGACTGAGGTCCCCCAAACTTGCTGAAAGTGTAGAGTGGCGAAGCTGGTGCTTGTAAAATAATCCAGTAGTGATTTAAGTCAGCAGGTGTGGGGAACGGTCAGCCCAGCTTTGCCTTATTAAGCTTGACTGGCTCATCCATTACTTAATGGTCATAATGGAAGCAAAAGTGAACCACAACCTGTTGTGTCTACTCTGCGCCAGGTCTCCTTGTTTGTACTGGCTTTTAGCTCATTGGTTCCTGGCCTGGACTTCCATAATCCCTAAATGTTCCTCTGGGTTAGTCTCTCTCTCTAGATACAGAGGTGTTAACTTGACTGTTGAAGGCTGAGCTCTGGGGCACATCTGTGAGGAGTTGCCCTAGAGCAAGTCTGTGGAAGATTGTCTAGTTGATGTGGGAAGGAAGGCCCAGGCCGTAATGGATGAGACTAGTCCCTGGGTAGATGGATAAGGTGGAGCAAGCTGTTTCAGGACTTTGGGATACTTGGATAGACTTGCAGTCTGGCAAGCGAGGTTTACCCCGCTCTTAGCAATCCCTGTGGATATGGCGTGGCTAGTTCCCTGTGCTCCTGGGGTGAGATGAACCTTTCTGCCAAGCTGGATTGTGAACTGTAACAGAGAACCCTGAGCAAATATAAAACTCCTCGATCCCCTAAGCTTCTTGGCTGTCAATATCGGGGATGTGCAAGCAAACTGCCAGCAGCCCCTTCTAAGGCCTGGTGCGAAGACACTGGAAAAACGGATGGAGCCGAACAGGTTGTTGTCATTAGCAGAGTGGGTTACGTGGCCTACTAGGGATGTACAGAAGCGAGACTTTGACTGGCGGTGATTGCGTGGATGCAGGGTGGGGGATTCGGAGTGTGGGATAACAGAGGAGGGGGTGTGATTTATACTGTGTGAGACTGCTTGTGTCCAACTTGTGAAGGCCCGAGGTGCTTGTTCAGGGGGCACAGTGCCCCCTGGTGGCTACCACTAGCATATTAACACCAGCATCTGCCGGTGGACTCAAACCCCACCCAACCTTCGCCCTCCAGCCTCATGACCCTTGACAGGACAGTCTTTTCTGCCCTCAGGGAGCTGTGAGTGGTTGTTGCCAGAACCGGAGACAGAGCCAGTCTGTATAAAACACAACTTTATTGCCTTGGGTGTGTTATGGGTGACACATGCCCCCAAGGTCTTAGCAACAGGGCGCAGCAGGCTGAGTTCAGAGTACCATTCATTGCCTGAAGACTGGGGATGGGAGGGGGGAGGATCTGGGATGGGAGGGGGAGGGGCTGTAGGTGCCCTTTCCACTTCCCCCTCTTGCTCTCAGACCTCCAGAAGGTTCCCCCTGGTGAACTTGGACAGCTTGTCCTAAAGGCCAGCACCTGTGTTCTCCTGGCCCTAGTTCCTCTGTCGTTGCTGTCTTTGCCGGGGAGCCCCTGTCTCATCTTTCTTCCTGGGGTTTCCTAAGGGGCACCTGACTTGGTCATCCCCTGGGGTTAAGTGGAAGTCCTGCTGGTCAGCCCAGTGTTAAGTAGACCTTGCACGCAGATCGTTAATTTTCTAATAGAAATGTCCATTTTCTCTGAGGGTGGCCACTGGGCTGAGCGTACCACCTACACGGGGTAGATAGCGCGGCGCCTAGAGTCCACGGACGGAATGTCTGTCCCAAGTGGAATTGGCTAGCTTCGTAGATTGAAAGTGGGAACGCACAGTCATGGGACCCCTCCACCTGCAGCACCATCTCGCACCGCCCCTCCCCTGGCCCCAGGTCAGCTGGGGGTCATGGTGGGCGCGGAAGCCCTCAGCTTGCTGTCGTCCAGGCTGGGAGGCAGGTCCCCGCTCTCCAGCAGCTTGTGGGGACAGTGATAGGTGGAGGCGGGGCCAGAGGAGTTCAGGGAGCTGTGGAGCTTTGAGGGCCTGACCTTGTTCACGCCCTGCATGACCCTGTGAAAGATGAGGTAGCAGATCTCACAGATGGTGAGCACGATGCAGACGGCAGACGCGCCCACCATGAAGTAGGTGAAGACTTTCTTCTCGGTGGGCCGGGCGATGTAGCAGTCCACGGTGTTGGGGCAGGGCACCACGTTGGCGCACTGCACCAGGCGCGGCATGGTGAAGCCGTGCCAGAGTTTGTGCAGCAGGTACAGGAAGACCAGCTCGATGGCCAGCTTGAAGATGAGGCTCAACAGGTAGGTCCACCAGAGGCCGCCGTGCTTCTTGCCCGGGTTCTCGTACAGACTGGCGCAGCGGTCCCCGTACTTCAGGCGGTGCTTCCGCTCGCGCTCCTCGCGGTAGGCCACGTGCAGGATGACCATGAGCGAGGGACACGTGACAAAGATGAGCTGCAGGGCCCAGAGGCGGATGTTGGAGATGGGAAAGAAGTTGTCGTAGCACACGTTGGTGCAGCCCGGCTGCCTGGTGTTGCAGTCGAAATCCTTCTGCTCGTCACCCCACACGCGCTCGGCGGCCACCACGTACACCAGCACGCGGAACACAAACACCACCGACAGCCAGATGCGCCCGAAGGCCGTGGAGTACTTGTTCACGCCGCTCAGGAGACTTTGGAGGGTCTTCCAGTCCATGGTCCCTGCTGGAGGTATGCGGGCCTGTGCCCACCTGGGGGGGGCGGGGAATTGGAGGAAACGCATCGAGTTAAGGGATCAGGTGCCGGGCAGTTATGGAATGTTTCAAAAAAAGAGTTTCACTGTGGAACTCAGACGGGGCTTGAACTTCAGCGCCTCCTGCCTCAGCCTGCTGAGTGCTGGGATTACTGGTGCCCCCCTCCCCACCGCCACCCCATCGACTGACTTCTTACTGACTTGTTTGCTTATACTCTAGGCTGTGGGGACTATGACCCTTCCCAAGATGTAGACGGGAGATTGCGGTTCAGCAGGGTGAAGTAACCTATCCAAAGTCACAGAGCTAGTGTGTGTTGTGGACCATGTAGTGAGCCCTCCCCAGGAGTCCCACAGGAAGCTAGCACCACTGCATGTGCGGGTTCTTATTTACCCCTCAGAATGACCCCCTGCAGCGCACCCCATTTATGGTTCAAGAAGCTGATAATCAAATGACACAGACTGCAAGGCACTCAGTGCATGATAAGTGTCCCGTGAGTGCCGGTGACTCAGCACTGTGGGTACAGGCAGGCTAGGAACTCCCTGCTGGAGACGAGTCCCATGCCCTAACCTCTCATCCCCATTTCTGTTGGACACTGGCCCCGGGGCCATGCTCCTTCCTTCCTTCCCTTCCCCCTCTCTCCTTTCTTCCTTTTCCTTTTTTTTAACTTTTTGCATGTGTGTGTGTGTGTGTGTAGAGGGCACTTGAGCATGTGTGTCCATGGAGGCCCAAAGGTGACATCAGGAATCATCTTGGATTGTTCTACCTCCTTTTGCTTTGCTCTGGAGTTTCCCAGGGTCTGTATTCCAGGGCTGGGTTTGAAGGTCCCCACCACTTCCACCTGGCGTTTTTATGTAGATCTAGGGATCCGAACTCAGATCCTTTTGTTTGTGAGGCAAAGGCTCTAACCCCTGAGCCTTCTCCGCAGCCTGTCCTTTTTTTTTTTTTTTTTTGAATGGGACTTCAAAGGTGGTCCAGGCTGACCTCAAACTCTGTATAGCCTAGGATAAAGGATTTAAGGGTTTTTTTTTTATAATACTTATCTAAAAATGTTTATTTATATTTATTTGAGAGAGAGAGAGAGAGAGAGAGAGAGAGAGAGAGAGAGAGAAAGTGTGTGTGCTCCATGGTGAGCATATGGAAGTCAGAGACAACTTTCAGAATGATTCTCCTTCTACCATGTAGGCTCCAGGGATTGAATTCAGGTCCCCCGATTTACCTTCAGGTGCCTTTACCCTTTAAATAATCTTGCAGAACCTCACTTTGAACTTTTGATCCTCCTGCTTCCCCTCCTCCAGGGCTGCTGGTTTTGCAGGCGCGTGCCCACCACCATCGCACCTGGGAGCTGGGAATTGAACCCAGGGCTTTGTGCATGCTAGGCGAACACTCTTACCAACAGAGCGTTGATAAGACCCCTGTGCCCTTGAGGTCATGAGTCCACGCCACAGAGAAGAAACTGAAGCTGGGAAAAAGGAAAAAGCCTACAGAAGATCTCCCAGCCAGCGGTGGTGATGGGGGGCGAGGCTGACTCAGGTGGGGGGTGCACTGTGATTTGGGCTTGGGTTCCTGTGAAATCCCAGATCCAGAGACTATATAGAGACAGCTGCCTCTTTCTCAGCAGGACCTGGGGGAAAAATCCAGGCCTTCCAGCCATGGTTCTGTGAGGTGGTGGTGCTGGTGGTGGGGCCGGGGTAAGAGGTCCGTCCTCATGTTTCCCTCCTGGTTTCTGGTGACTCAGAGGGTGTGAACAGCTGGGTCTGCTGAGCCTCCTGGGATTGGCATGCTAACAGGGGTGTGAGAACAGCTACTCTCCCGTCCTGCAGCCCATGAAATCACAGTCATGCCAGCCCTTGCTTAGAGCCCTCTGGCAACTATCACTGTTTCACCCCCCACCCCTTCTTCAATCAGTCACATCAAGGCCCCCCATTCCCAGAGCCTGGAGTGCTCTTCCTCCCAAAGCTCACAGGTCTCGATCTTTCACTCTGCCTTTGCCTTTAGGGTGTCCTCCAATTACTTCCTGCCTGAACTTGCCCAGCCCGTGTCCCTGCTCCGGCGTCCTTTGTTTTCTTAGCGCGCTTAAACCACCTTTTGGCATTAAAATCATTTATGTGTTTCTTATCTGGCTCTCCAGCTACAACAGCAACTCCCTCTTGTCTGTGGTTTCAAGCTTCATACCAACTGCTCTGCATACAGTCGGCGCTCAATCGGTGCTGAATGGGGAAAAGAGCTTGCCGAGAAAGTGTGGGAAGACTGGGCAGCACCGGAAGAGCACCCAGACTGTGGCATGGAGCACCCCGCCCGCAGGTTCACAAGTTCTCAGCCTATCGTTCTGGAATCTCAGACAGGATGGGGTGCCAGGGAAGATCTGGAGGCTGGACACCCTCCCCTGTGCCTCTCGGGCTCCTTCTAAACCCCCGGTGTTTTGGGGAAGGCTATTAATTAGCACTCGGATTCAGACCTTGGCCCTGCTATTTGCCAGCTGGGGGAAAAGAATTGTGTGACGTCTCGGACCCTGTTCCTTATCGCTACTTTCTTGGAGGGCTATAGTTCCATTCTGGAGCCCGTTCCTTCCCCAACCTGCCACTGTCCTGGGAAAGCTCCAGGACACCCAGATGGGGGTGCCGGGAACAGGAAGGGTCCATTCACCCCTTCTAAGGCTGCCCAGCCCCTCACAGCAGCCGCCTCCTTCTACCTCCTTCCACCTCCGCCAGAGACACGCCCCAGAGACAGACTCACCTGGGAAGAATTTTCCGCCTGGCCCGTCCAGGGACTGGTGGAGCAGGTTCTGGACCCCTGCTGTCCCCCAACTCCAGTTCCTAGTGCTACCATTCCCCCCACCTCCCCTGCCCCTTCCCAAGTCCAGCGTCCAGGACCAAGCAGGCTTTATCCGGGTGGTAGCTACCTAAAGGTAGAGCTTTCTTTTAGGACTCCCCACCCCCGTTTTTCTCCATTCTAGACAGCTCCGAGGAGTCCTTCCCGGGAACTTTCTGGAGGAATTTGGAACCCACACTCATCCAGAGTCGGAGGGGAGAGAAGGCAGAGGTGTGTTAATGTTTTGGGGATCCCTCCACTGTCCTTGTGTTGCAGCATTCCACCCCCAGGGCTGGGCTGCGTGGGCAAGCTCCAGCCCAGCCCTCCACAGGGGGTAGCGCGCAGGGAAGGGGGTGTCCCGGGGATCACCCAGGCCGGGGTACTTACCGTCAGCAGTGCTGTCACTGTGGGGGGACCCTCAAGTCCCCAAGACCTGTAGAAGAGGCGAGAAGATCGGAGTTGAGCCGAGCTCTGTGGCTTCCCAGAGGCACATGGCCAGCACACCTGGGGGCGGTGAGTGGGAGGGGCGTATGGGGGAGGAGCTGCGAACCACCGCCCCTGGGGTCTGGGTTCTAAACTCCTTCTGCTGCGTGCCCCCGAGCGGCCGGCCAGCCGGCAGCTGGTGCTTGCTCATGTAGGGAATGGGAGCTTTGGCGGCCACGGACAGGGCAGTCTCAAAGGCTGCAAGTGGTATTAGGATGTGAAACACCACAAACTGTTAAGTGCTGGGGCAGGAGGGGCTGCAATAAATGGCTGTCCCGTGCTGGTTACCATGGAAACTGGGCCCTGGGCCCTACTCAGCTGGGGATCAAGGTCTCCACCCTGCATTAGGACACTCTGGGGGCCTCTCCTGTCCCTGGGGGAGGAGGAGTAGTCTATGGCAGGTGAATCTTGCGGAGCCTGGCAGGTCTGCTCCCAGCTGGAAGGGGCACGACCTGAAAAGATTTGCTCTGGTAAGAGCAGGAAGGAGTAAAGTTTCCTAGTTTCCTGGAGTGACTTCAGGGGATCCAATCTGTATGTGGAGTGGGGTGGGAGGCAGAACTTGTGTCCTACTGTATCCCGTCCCTCAGTCCAGGTCGGGGGGCCTGGGGCAGAGATGCACCTGGGCTGGTTACTGCTCTGTGTGTGTGGGGACTGTGTCTGAGAACCCTCTGGCATTCCAGCAAATGGGGGGGGGGAGGGAGCCCAGGGTTCCCCACTTCCCCGGCTTAGTCACAGCCTGGCCCCAGACCTCACTGTGTGAGTAGAGATGACTGTTGTCAGACCTGGGCGGCTCCGCCCTATTCCTGTGGGTTTATGCTGTAGCCCCAACTAGACTAGCAGTGCCCCCCCTTCCCATTTCTTTAATCTCAGAAAATACACCCACAGCTAGGAGACTGAGTTATAGTCCTGGTCGGGCTCATCTCAGTAGAGAGCTACCCAGAGGGAGTTTTGTGAACCTGGGCTAGGATGATGGTGATGAGGGTGGGGGATGTCAACATGTGTACCCCGTTGGTTTCAGTGCATTCTCACAGTATCCAGAAGGAGGCGCCTCTCACATTCCTGCATTCACAAGGGAGAAAGTAGGTTCAGAGAGGTTAGGTGAATTGCTCTGGGCCACACGGGTGAGTAACAGAATCCCCCCTCCCCCGGTGTGTGTGTGCGTGCACACGCACACCATGTTGGTTTGGGGTAAGGCAAAGCATTAGGGTAGAGGTCACTCCAGGGCCCTTGAAATCCCGGGTAGCTCGCTGGGGCTATCTGGGTGGTTCTGTAAGTCCACGTAAGCACGATGGTCCTGATCCTCACGCGCTTCTCTGCTATGCTTCAGGGCAAAACTCTTGACGTTTCCTTACTTCCAACTCACTCCTCAACCATTAGAACAAGTGCCTGCCCTGCCATTAAAGGCAGCTGGTTTGTGGATCCATGAAGCGCCACCTCTGTCGCCACGGTTGACCTGGCAGAGCTGGCCACACCTTATCTTCAGAGCTTCCTTGCCACCCTCCTGGTCTCTATAGTGGGTACCCCAGGCTGGACCCAGTGTCTCCCCTCTCAGGTGAGTTCACCCAAATCCTGGGGGCCTTCACTGGCAGCCACCCACTGACTGGCACACAGAGCTGTGCTCACCCCAAACTGCCCACCAGGCACCCCAGTTCCCATTTTTTCCTGCTAGAATCATCTATGCACATTTACCTATGTAGGCTTGGGGGCCAATGCCTTTTCCTGATGAACCATCTCACCCCTGCATCCTCTTTTAGGAGAAGAACAGTATCCGTAATGTGATGCATTTAGTCCGCCCCACAGTGATGAAAATGATTGAGACTGCTTCTAGTCTTCCATTCAGGACGGGATATTTAGCTTGGTTGTGAGAATACTTGCCAGTCCTTTCCTCCTACCCTCCTTCCCACCCACCCTTCATTTTAGCGAATATTTTTGGACAAGCATTATTTAACCCATTCTGTCTCTTTCTCTCTCTCTTTTTCATTCTTTCTCTTTCTCTGTAGGGATGCATAGGTATGTGTAGATGTGCATGTGACACAACATTCATATGGAAGTCAACAGAATCTTAATGACAGTTCTTGCCTTCCACCCTGCTACGCATGCCAGGCGAACTGTCCTTTCGGGGTCTCTCTCCTGTCTCTGCCTCCCATTCCCAGCAGGAGCCCTGGGATCAGTTGTGTGTTACTGTATGTGGTTTTACCCAGATTCTGGGGATCTGAACTAAGATCCTCATGCTTGCGCTGTAAGCACTCTACCCAAATGAGCCCCAGCTATAACCCATTTTAAAACTCTGTCTGGAGCTGAGAAGATGGCTCGGGGCTTAAAAACTGTGCCTTGCAAGCAAGAGGACCTGAGTTTGGATCTTCAGATCACGTGTGTATTAGTCAGGTTTCTCTAGAGCCACAGAATCAACAGAATGAATGTATAAAAAGGGGGACTGGAGAGATGGCTCAGGGGTTAAACTTCTGCCTTGCAAGCAGAAGGTCCTGAGTTTGGATCCCAGGTCCCATATTTAAAAAAAAAAAAAATAAAGAATATATAAAAAGGAAATTTATTGAATTGGCTTATGAGATATGGTTGAAGTAGTTTAGCAATAGCTGTCAATAGCGGCTCTGTCCCGTAGACCGGTCAGTGGCGGCTGAAGGCTGAAGGATTCCTGGAAATTCTTTCTTTAGTCACGATGAAGGTTTTGTAGAGTTGGAGGACTGGAGAAGCTGGGTGGCAGGAAGGAAGAGAGGTTTTTTAGCACAGTTCCAGAGAATCTCTTTTTTTCTGGTTCCTTTTATCTGGTCCGCTACTGGGAGGTTCCAATCAGATCTAGGGCTGATGTTTGTATTGCAAATGTATTGATCTGGATAATCTTTTCAGGTGGTCTGATAGCTGATCTCAGTTAATGCAGGGGTGTGGTCAAGTTGACAACCGGGATTAACTATCACAACCTGTAAACAAGGAAATGGCTTGCAGTTCTGACCCTGCAGGACAGAGCCCAAGAGATCCCAGAGCAAAGCAATAAGGTAGAAAAGCAATCCTGGATACTTCCAGATGTTACCCTTGGGCTTCCACAAGCACATATACTCAAGTGCTAAAAAAAAAAAAGTAACCCCTGACCCCAAATGTTCTCAGAAGTGAATTTTTGGGTTAACATAGGGTGTGGTGTTCTTTAATTTTGATTGATGTTGCCTCCCTCTCCACCCCCCTGAGTATATCAGTTGGCATTATCATGACACAGGAATATTCTTTCCTCCCCATGTCCTTGCTGTTACAGAACACTACAGACTTTATGATCATTGCTGGTGTAACAAGTGTAAAAATATAATAAAATTGTATTTTTATTTTGTATTTCTCCAGCAAAAGTCAACACTGGTGAATATATTGAAGAACTATTTTGTTGTATTTTTTTTTTCTGCCTTTTGTTTTTTGTCCATTTCCTACAGGTGGTTATCCTTTCATTATTTATTTCAGGTCACCTCAGATTCTAAAGCAGGTACTTACCTGTTGAGCTATTTTTCCAGCTCTAGATGTTGTTGTTGTTTTCCCCCTCAAGTAGAATTTGACATTTTTTATGTCAGATCTATTTCATCTTATTTTTTATGGCTTCTGGGTTTGGTCATAATTAGAAACGCTTTTGTCACTGGGAGACCCACAGAGAAAGGCCTCCCATGGTTTCCTCTAGTCTGCGTTCTCCTGATAGGAATCAGGTCATGTGCTCCCCTCCGGGAGCCCTGTTATTACCTTGGCCTAATATCCACTCTCCGGAGCGTAGCCTTCAGGGTACTGCTTTGCCTTTCCCACACTGGCCTGTCTCATGAGGAGCCCAGAGTGGGACCTAGGGGAATAAGCCACTGTCACCCCATCTCCTGCTTCACTTTTGTTTTCCTGGCTTTGTACCTGACAGGGTCTCTTTTACTTGGGGGAGGGGGACTGTCACCTTTTTTTTTTTTTTTTTAAAGAGGTTCCTAGCTCATCCACCTCCGCAGCAGCCCCCCTCTTCATCGCAGGCTCTGAGGTTATCCAGGGGAACAGGGAGGTCCCAGGCCATGGTCTGTCTCTGCCCCCCAGGCCCCAGGCTGTGGCGGACTCTGTCTCGCTGTTTGCACATGGGCCTTGAGTGCACACTGCTTGCGGGCGTTGGGGTAGTTGTGGAGGTGTGTGGGGCTTGTGTGTGCGGTGGGAGCGTGGAGGGGTGGCTGCGGGTACAGCAGGGTTATTCTACTTTGGTGACCAGATCGTGATATTCTGACGTGGCTCACATAACCCCTTCCTCCTGTCACAGATCGGTGCCCTTCACAACTGGCCTTTGCTTTTTCTGGAGTGAGTCAGGAGAATTACCCATCCCCAAGGAGAAGCTCTGAAGCTTATTGCCCAGCCTTAAATTTAAGCTCCATGAGAAGGGGACTGTGTGGGCGGCCATGTAGGCCATCCTCCTGCCTCAGGGCAAGGCTGAGTCGCATCAGGGCTTGGCAGCTGCCACCCCCATATCCCTCAGGCCTTCCACCTGCCATCTGGGGGTGTCGGGCCCACAGTCACTGCTCTTCAGATTCCGGCCCAGGCTGGTCCCGTCCCTGGCGGCCCCCCTGTCTGGAGTTGTACCCAGGCCTCGGGCAGGGGCTTCTCTGGAAGTGCGCAATAGTCCCTCCCAGGCTAGGCTGCCCTGGTGTTTGTGTGTCTGCACGGAGATCGGAAGACTGGTCTTGTTTCTTAAATAGAGAGGTGCGGCTGGAAAGCAGGTCCTTCCAAGGCTGGGAGCTTCTAGCTCTGACATGCCCAAGAAGAGGCGCCACCCCGGGACCCAGCTGAGTGCTGTGTTTCTTCCAAAGCACTTGGGGTTGCTTGGAAGTTCTGCCCACGTGCTTTGTCCTAAAGTGGAGTGAACACCTTCTTTGGCTGGTTTGCTGTGGGGATCAGGCATGCTTCACTGAGCCCCAGGATCCGATCTGTCTCCCCCTCTTTCTTCATCAAACTCTGACTTTAAAAAATCCTATTTATTTATTTATTCATTCGTTTATTTTATTTATCAAGCTGCTGTTGTATTTTCCATCCTCCTTTCCTTTTTTTGCTGCCGGAGTGCTGGGATTGCGAGAATCTACCACTTTCAAATGTCAACCTTTATTCGGTACAAAATTAGTTAATTAGTTGAAGGCAATCTTTGATTCTTCATTAGGTCTTCCCCATCACAGTAAGTGTGCTGGTATCTCTAGCTCAGCTGGTAAAGGCACTTGCTGCCAAGTCCGATGACCTGAGTTCAGTCCCTGGAAATCACATGGCAGGAGAGAACTGATTCCTAGAAGCTGTCTTCTGACCTCCACATGTGGGCTCTGACGTATACACACACACACACACACACACACACACACACACAAGATAAAGCAGATATGCTGATTGACCACCTATTGTTCTAATATTAGGAGGTGGAAGCAGATCTGGAGTTGGAACTCAGCCTTCCTGTTAAGGTAAAAAACAAACAAACAAACAAACAAACACAGACATCTATACTAGATTGACAACTCCTGAATACTTGTCTCCAGCTCAGAATCATTTCCCTGAACTGCGTTCAGTATCCAGTTGTTAGCCAGTTGTGTCCTGTGGATGCTTAGTAAGAATCACAAACTCACTAGATCCCAGTGTAAGCTCATTACTTATTTTTTTTTAATTTTCTTTTTTTTTTAAATTTTTTTATTATTATTATTATTTATTCAACTGTGAGCATATGCGTGTGTATGTGCTCGCGTGCGTGTGTGTCTGTGTGTGTGTGTCTGTGTATGTGTAGAACCACGGACGAATTCGCGAATCACCATGGACGCCTCCACCTCCTTCTGCCCCGGGATTCACAGGCTCCGCCCTACCAGGACCAGAAGCGCAGGCTGCCCCCGCTTCCGCCTGGCGTCTATACGTGGGATCTGGGATCCGAACTCAGGACCTTCCGCCTGCAAGGCGGAGGCTTAACCCCTGAGCCACCTCTCCAGCCCGCTCATTACTTATTAAGGTTGTCACAGTCAAAAGCAAAGCTAAGCAAAAAAGCCAAACATGTTGGCCAAACTCAAGACTCCTGGTTAAATGTGAATTTTGGCTTGTGTGTGGGACACTTATGTTAAAAATGGCATTAGCTTGCAAGTTCACGAGCCAACACATTTTCGGTATTCCTTTCCAACTTTCTTTTCCCTTGCAGGGGATGCCATTTTTATTCCTCTACTTGTTTGGACCCCAAACCTTTAGAGTCCAGGTTGACATTCCTTTCTCGTATTGCACGTATTCAATGTTGGCATCGTTTTGGAGTCACTTTTCAAATACTTCCAGAATCAAGCATTTCTTGGCAGCTCCATAAATCTGGTCCCTGGGAGCAGGAAGCTGTGAGCCACTTCTTACCTGGATTTACCACTCTAGTCTCAAAAGTGGTGTCCCCACTTCGATCCTGCTGCATCCCTCATTGCTGGCCTGGTCTGTGCTTCCTTCTGCTCAAACTCCCCTGCTGACTTCAGGCTGATTCAGACTGTCAGTCCAGGGCACAAGAGAAGACCCCGCATGGTCCTCTGTGCCCAGCTCTCTGACTTGGCGGCGCTCCCACCTCTCCGGGGCTCCCAGGCTGTCTGACGCCCATGCACCTAGGATGTTGCCCGAGGACCTGTGTGGTGGCTGATCCTTCTCTTTGGCTGACTTCCCTGCTTTCCCTACCTCATGTAGATTCCCTCCAGCGTGCAATGGATATTTCATCAGCTCCCTTCTAGCTTAGCGTCTTCCTAGCCTCTAGAAGTTTCCCTGACTACCGCTTCCCCCCTCCCCCGTGAAGTTTTTCCTTACAAACCCCCTGGGTGCTCAAGGGCCAGGTGGGCTGTGTGATTGGCTGGGGTCCATCTGTCCCCACCCAGCCTCTGTGTTGTGGGCTGTGGCTCTGGACTGGCCTGGGAGGGTGACTAGGGGAAGCCAGCTTGGGGCGAGGTGCGTGGATATGTCCTGGAATTATCCTGTGTCTAAGGTGAGAGCCTTAGAAATGCAGGGTCCGGGACTGCAGGGACATGGCCCCTAGTTCAGTGTCTTTACACATTGGGGAGCTCTTGACTCAAGCACTGGAGTACCCAGCTTGCTATTAGCCGACCTGGAAGCTCCAGAAAAGGGACATTTTGGAGTCACCAGGTCCAGACTTTCTAAAGGATGCAGTGGCTGAAAATGAGACTCTGGAGGGAGTTGGTATTTTTTTTTATACCGATCTGTTCAGTGGGTCTTGAATTCAAGACCCTCCTGCTGCCTCAGGCTTCTCAAGTGTTGATTGTACTCCAGGTGCCAACATACCTAGCCTAGTGCATTTGCTTTGACCAGGACTTCGGGACATTCTGAGGTGGCCTTGAAAAGACCGTCTTTTAAAAAAGGTTAAATAATTTTGATGCATATTCTAACATGCATTTTGAAAATTTAAAAAAAAGTAGTAAAGCAATATTATATGTATACGCTGGAGAGATACTCAGCCCATGTCATCAAAATTTAATAAGTTGCAATGAATTACTATTTTAACTTTACAGTGGTATATAAAAGAACTATATATAATGAGTATATGTACATATAAAATACCTTTTAAAGATATTTCATATGGTATTACTCATGAGTTCCTCAGGTTTAGCCCGCGTGTCCACCTATGTGCATGCATGCACACGTATGCACACCCCATACATAAATGTATGAAAAAGCTATTTTTATAATCTGACAGTTTCATACACTGATACAATGAATTTACATCATTTTTATCCTCTCCTCTGTTTCCCACTACAAATCTCCTTCTTCCCAACCAGTCTCTCTCTTCATTTCCTTTTGTGTGTGTGTCTCACTGAGTTTCACCTGGGCTGCCTGTCTTGGTGTCACCACTGAAGAGACCCTTTCGTACAGGGATGCACAGTAGGGCAGCTTCACCCCCAACCCGGAGCCTCAGGCTTTGCATTCAGCCTTATCCATATGGCCTGGGACAGCTGCCTCTCAGATGCCTGCAGGTCACACATGCAGAAGCAGCTGCGTAGATATTAAAACTGGGTTACAAGTGACCAGGGGCTGGGTTGAGGGGTCAGCGGGGCTTAGTGCTCCCAGGAGCGGAGTTTTATTGGAGTTCAGTAGTGGCGATGGTTATCTACCAACTGATATGAAAATGCCATTTATGGTACTAAGCGGCACACCTGAGTGGCTAAGACGGTCATTTTTATGTTATATGTATTCAATGGTAAGAAAAAGTGAAAAGAAAGAACAGAGAGGAGGGATGGAAGTGTGGGCTTGGGAGTCAGGAGTGTCCAGTATCATCCAGGGACCAGGGAGAGGCCCCCGGGGACCAGGGAGAGGTTGCCTGTGAGGGTGAGCTCATGCTGGGAGGGAAGTGTGGTGATGCACGCGCTGGTCAAGATTTTGTTTAAACGTATTTATTTTGGGAAGGATGGAGGGACAGAGCGAGAAAGAGAGAGGAGGGAGGTCATCTTTCATAAATCAGTTCTCTCTTTTTACCCTGGGGATCAAACTCAGCTCACCAGGTTTGCAGGCAGGTGACTTACCACTGAGCTTTCTCCAGCCCTCCTTGATTTTTTTTTTTTTTTTGTACACAGGGTCTCATGTGTCCCTGGCTGACTTTGAAGTCACTATATAGCTGAGAATGACTTTGAATTCCTGACCCCCCTCCTGAGGACTGGGACCACAGGCAGATGCCACCACAAACTGGTTCGTGCAGTGCCCAAAGTCTTGCTCCTGCTAAGCAAACCCTCAACCCATTGAGCTCCAACCCTCAGCACTGATCAGGGCTCTTAATTGCAAGGACAGAGGTGCAGCTTGAGTATGTTTGGTGCGAAGGGGAATTTATTTTCTTGTAGGAACATAGGAAGAGCAAGGGGTCTTGGGCTCCCCGCTGCACTTGAGTCAGGGCTGGAGAGGGTCTAGGTCTTCGCTCCAGCCAGGTCTCTGCTTCTCTCTGACACTAGGCTCCCATCCCTCTGAATACCGGGCGATTGTGCACATGGCTTTCACACCAAACCAACCAGCGACTCATATTTTCCCAAGCTTCACCACTTCACACTTTCCTTAGAAGCAATTAAAAATTCCAGCACAACTCCAGGAGCATGTATCAGTTCCAAAGACAAGGAGCCAGGACCCGTGGTGGGCAGTGAGCTTTAGAGGGAGAGAACTGCTGGATGGACAGGATGAGAAAGGACCCATGATGAGGGTCTAGGACTTCCGGAAGGAAGGCTGCAAATCCTTAGGGGCCTCTTCATGCATCACATGCATCATGAAGCGCCTCCTCCCATCTGGGTAACAATGGAGTCGTGGGTGAAACTGATGCTGCAGGGCAGTTGAGTGGCATGGTAGGGCAGGGACACATCACAGGGGTGGGCGAAGGAGTGGGAGGTGGTTGTGAAAGCCAGGAGCGATGAGGAGGTAGCTGAAGGGGATGCGGGGTCAAAGAAAGGTCTGGACTTGCTTTCGGAGAAGAGAGGGAATCAGAAAACACTTAAATAGGCAGTGAGCTAGGAGAGAGACAGAGGTCAAAGATTCAGGCCAAAGGGACGTAGCACTGGAGGGGAGATTAGAGAGTCAGCTGGTACGGGATGGGAAGGGATGAAAGAAGACAAGAAGTTGTCTGTAGCTTTGTTGGTGGGTGGAGGGAGAGCTTCGACCTCCTCTGAGAAACAGGATCACTTAGATGGAATGGACTAGAAAAGCTGAGAGTGGGAAAGGAAGAAACCTGTTGCTATGGAAAACAGTGAGAAACCAAGGTGGGGCTGAAGGGTAGGAGCAGCCTTTGTATGGACTACTGCAGGAAGATGGGGCAAGGATGGAGATGCAGGACTGACCAGGGCCTGAAGGGAGGAAGGACGGTGGGATGCAGTTATGGTGAGATCCTAATTCATATTTCTTACCCCTTTACCACGATAAGGGCGTGTGGCGGATGCTGCCCCTGCCTTCACTGAGTCTGTGGTCCTGGAGGGATGATGGACATTGGCTGGCAAGTCCAATGTGAGATGAGGATGATGTTGGTGACATTGGCACTCAGGCCTGGGTGGGATAGAAAGGAAGGGAACCAGGGATGATCTGGACTTACACAGGATGAACTGCATGAGAGAGGGAGGGGCAGCCATGGTCAGAGAGTGAGATAACCCGCACAGTGGGCCTTGTCCATCATTTCTCTATCTGTTACCAAAGCTAATTTGTTCTGCTCTGTTCAGTGCGAGCTCTGGTGGGCTCTGATCCCATTCTGCTGTCTCTCTTTAGGTCCTTGACCTTCCTTCAGTGGATTCTTGACATCGCGATATGATAATTTTCAGCTCTCTCCCATCCTAATATAACGTCCCTTAACCCTGCATTCTCTTGCCTCGAGCACCCTTTCCCCTCCCATCCTGCGGGCAGCCACCACTCTCCTGCCCACAGAGAACATCTCCATTAGCCTGGTTGTCTAACCAGGATCTAGATTCTGCATCCCATCGCTACGGGCAACACTCCAACTTTGGGTCCCATTTTTCGACTATTGAGCTCTTTCTAGTCCTTAATTGATTTGACCCAGGTTAATGGATCTCATGAGTATTCTCATGTGTGTGTGTGTGTGTGTGTGTGTGTGTGTGTGTGTGTAGAGGCCCACAACTGTATGTATGCTGCAATATGCACATAAGATCAGAGGACAGTACCATACATTGACCTTCCCCTCCCCCTTGTTTGCGATAGGGTCTCTTTGTTGTTTGGCACTGTGGACCTCAGGCTAAGTGGCCTGTGAGCTCCTGGGGAGTTCCTGTCTCTACCTCCCACCTCCCTTCGGGACTGTTGGGATTACAGATGTGAACTATTCCATCTGGCTTTTAGGTGGGTTCTGGGGATCCGAACTCATGTCTTCAGGCTTATGCTTTACTCCTTCCTTTCAAAAACTCTCTTCTTATGTTTCCTGTGCCCTCATCTCCCTCCGCTGGGACGTCATCTTCCACCGCTCCGATGGCATCTGTTTATACACCCTTGGGCTGGCTTTCCTGTATCTGTTTGGCTCAAAGCCTCCATCCTTAAGCACCTGCAGTCTCTGTACAGTACCAGCTGCTCTCCAGCCACAAGACACCATCTACCACTGAGGCCCAGACAGGGCTGGAAACAGGCTTGTGGTGTCCCGTGTCCTGTGTCTTGTGTCCTATTCACACAGGGTGTCTGCAGTCAGGGAAGTTATGAGTGTGACCCAACTCAAAATCAGAAACCTACTTAAAATGTTACAAGATTTTGTGCGTGCGTGTATGTGTGTGTGTGTGTGTGTGTGTGTGAGAGAGAGAGAGAGAGAGAGAGAGAAAGAGAGAGAGAGAGAGAATACACCTCAGGTGTCATTTCTTAGATGCTATCCACTTTTTAAATCAAGACAGGGTCCCCATTGATTTGGAATTCCCCAAGTAGACTAGATTGCCCCTGAGAAGCTGCAGAGATCCAAAATCCGCTTGTCTCCACCTCCCTAGCATTGGGATTATAAGCACATGCTACATGCTCTTTGTTATTCTTTTTTTTGGCATGGATTTTAGGGGTGAAGCTAAGGTCCTGGCATTTGCATTTCCCCAACCCAGACACTCTGAGATTTCTTTTCAATTTCTTTTTACAATGCAATTGTGTGGTTCTCCTGTGTGAGCTTAGTAGATGAGGGTGCTATGTTGCAATGCACAAGGTCGGGCATGCCTGCTTATAAGTGTTCGGGGCTAACCCAGACATACGAGCGCCCAGTGTGGTTGGAGTAAGAATGTATTTATTCACTTGTTTTCCTATACAGGAATGAGGATGTTATGGCTGGCGAGATGGCTTAGCGGGTAAAGGCATTTACCACGGGCCTGAGTTCAATTCCCTGAACCTGCATGGTATGGCATAGATATAGGTGTGAACTTGACAATTGAGGGCTTGAGCTTTGGGCACAGTTGTAAAGAATCAGTAGAGTTAAGCCCTGAGCAAGTCTGCAGGAGATTGTCTAATTGGTGGAAAAGGCTCGGCCTGTAGTGGTTGGGACTATCTCTGGGCAGGTGAATAAGATGGAGGGACCAATTCAGGGAATTGGTATTCTTTGGCATTCCTTGGCCTGACATGTTGTCTGGCAAGTGGGGTTTTCCCCTCTTTCAGAAGACCTGTGGATATGGTGTGGCCAGTTCTTCTGGCCTCTGGTTGCTGGTATGCGCTCTCCTGCCGTGATGGACTAAGAACTATAACCAGGCAATCACACTCAGGAATAAAACCCCTTGTTCCATAAGTTGTTTGGTCATGAATTTATCTGCAACATGCAGAGTACCTGTGACATAATGGAAGAAGAGAACTAATTCTCGCAAACTGTCCTTAACACACACTCCAAACAAACAAATGTTAAAAAGAATAAATGTTAAAGATCTTATATGATGCAGAACAACATATCAAGAGCTTCTGGCATCCAGATGGTTACAGCTTGTTACTATCAAACACTTTATTATTTTCCCAAGTTGTCTGTGATACAGCCTTATCATTCGTTCATTGGCTAATGAATAAACAAATGAATTTTGAGGAAGGATCTCATTATGTAGTCCCAGACTGGAGTGGAATTCTGGATCCTTTTGCCTCCTGCCTCAGGAGGAACCTCAGGCTGCGATGCAGGGGCCAGCCGCCATGCTTAACAACTCAGCAACTCTTGAATCTGTATGCGAGCCCAGAGTTTTTATTCTTTGCCACCAAAGCATGGCTGTGTAAATTAAGAAAACAATATCCAGAAAGTATAGGTCACCTCCATGACGCAGCTGCTTCCCTTATTGTTTTCCTGAAGTCATTTATAAAAAGGGCCCGCTTGACAGGGGGAGGTCCCACCCTGGAATAATGATCTGTTCCGTGTGCAGCGTCTTTGCTTCTGTTAGTCCTGATTCTACCCACTGAGCTCCGTGGATGTCCCCGAGCCTTCTTGATTGGGGTTATCTCAGGCTAATGAATTTCCCCTAAAGAACAGTTTGCTGTTAAAAATGAAGCAATCAGGGAGGAAGAGAAGGAAACTGGTATGAATACTCATTGCATACTTGCTTGTACATCCTCATACATGCTTGTAAGTAGACAAAATAAATAAAAATGGAAAAAAATGCAGCATCAGGAGCATGACCCAGTGTGCAAGAGTCTTTGTAAAAGATTCAATGATAAGAAAACCCTTTCCTACGCTCAGGGTAGCTATGCAGCAAAACCTTGTCTTATATTATGCAGATTCTTCCCAGGTCTCTGTCTCCTGGCTAGTCCTTTCTGGCTTCTGTCAACAGGTTTCTAGAAGGCTCCATCCACGTGTTGGTCAGTCAGTCCATCAACCTGCTTTCAGCAAGTGCCCAAGTGTGGGGCTTTGTGTGGGGGGGGGCGGTCAACGGGAAAATAAATTGAGAGCAGGAAGGAGAATAAACACGTATGCTAACCAGAAAACTTTGGAAACCAGCGCCAGCTACGCCAGCTACGAGGAAGAAAAAAGTGGGTCAGAGGGAGCTTGTGAGAAGGAAGATAATTGAAATGTAACTACTGAGGATAAATGATGCCTGGTGCTGTAGGGAAAAGGTGTCCCCAGCCAAAGCAGGTGCAAAGACCCTGAGCTGCTGGGGGCCAGTGTGGCAGAGAGGGAGCAGAGGGGCGAGCTGGAGGAGAAAGGCTTGGAGACCCAGCTCACAGAGGGGCTAATCACGTAGGCCCTGAAGGCCACCGCAAAGCCTTGGGCTTATTTTAGTTTTTCTGGCCACGATGAGAAGCTACTTAAGGTGGCTTTAATTATGTTTTTTAAATTTTATGTTGCTTTTTAATTTTTTTGGACAGGGTCTCAGGCTGGCCTCAAACTCACTTTTCAACTGAGGATGGCTTTGAATTGTGGATCCTCCTGCTTCTACCTCCCTAGTGCTGGGGTTACAGGCAAGTCCCAGCATGCTGGGTTTTTGCATGGTACTGGGCATTAAACCCAGGGCTTCATGAGTACTAGGCAAACACGCTGTCAAGTGAGTTACATCTCCAGCCCTAATGAGGAGTTTTGATCAAGGAGCGACTTGATTGATTTGACTTTTGAGCTAGGAAAATCTTTCAGGTTGATGTGTGGAAGAGGCGTTCCAAGGGAGTAAAAGTGAAGGCCGAGAGACCAGTTGTTGCAAGTGTTTAGGTGTTGAAATGAGATGACTTGGCCGGGCATTGAAACGTGGAGTTGCCAGGGAGGGTTTGGATTTTGAATGTATTTTGGAATTAGTGCCATGACTTCCTAATGGCATGGGTGTGATTATGAGGACAGAAGCTTCAAGGTTTTGAATCAAAGGAGCTGAGTGGATAGGGAAGGTCATCTTTCGATGTAGGGAAAGTGAATCTCTTTTTTTAGTCAAACCAATAGGAAGTTGGAGATATGGAGTTGATACTCGTGGACGAGCTTAGGTCTGAACATCCAAATGTGGGAGTTGCCAGCTTAGGTGGTTTTGTAGATGATACTAAAACAAGATCTGTGTGTGTGTGTGTGTGTGTGTGTGTGTGTTGGGAAAGTATACAGAGTGTCATGGTTATATACAGGTGTCAACTTGATGGTTGAGCTCTGGGCACATTTGTAGAAAATTAGTGGTTGATTTAGGTCCAGAGTAAACCTGCAGGAGATTGTCTAGCTAATGGAGAAGGCCCAGCCTGTGGTGGGTGGGACTAGGTCCTGAACAGATGAATAAAATACTGAGAGTGGGTTGAGGAAGTTGGCATCCTTGTGTACACTTGGCCAGACATGCTGGTTTGGCAAGTAAGGATTGTCCCTCTTTCAGCCATTATGTGGTGCTGGTGTGGCCAGTTCCCTCGACCCTGGTGTTGGTGTGTGCTCTCCTGTCAAGCTGGAATAAGAACTGTAACTAGTAATTGTAAGAGAATAAATCCCTTTTTTCCCTTAAGCCATTTGGTGGTGATTTATCAGCAACTATGCAGGTGAACTGTAGCACAGAGGAAGAAAGAGGGCAGAGAACTGGGTCTAGGGCCTCTTGCATTTAGAGAGTTGGAAAATGAAGAAGAGGCACCTGCAAAGGCCAAGAAAGACCCCCAGATGAGGTGAAAGCTAGGGGATGGTGCTGCACAGAGGCCAAGAGAAGGCAGGGTCGGGAGGAGCACTCTGTAGCATGTGCCTGCATGGTTGCTGATAAATTCATGATCAAGAGCTTCATAGGGGAACAAAGAGGTTTTATTTTCTTTTACAACAGTCCAGTTATAGTTCCTTATCTGCTTGGCAGGGGAGTTCACGCCAGTATCAAGAGGCCAAGGGAACTGGCCATGTCATATCCATATATCTATAGGACTGCTGAGAGAGGGACAATCTCTACTTGCTAGACCAGCATGTCTGGCCAAGTATACCAAAGAATGCCAACTTCCAGTTCCCTTCATCTTATCCACCTGCTTTGGGACTAGCCCCATCCATCAGACGATCTCCTGCATTGCAGGTTTACTCGAGGGGGGGGCTTAATCTAACTACCGACTCTTCAAAATGTGCTCTGTGTTCCAAGCCTTCATCAAGTTGACACCTGTATCTAACTATGACACACTCCCTGGTCAAATGTTACAGAGAGAGTGAGATGAGAAGGAAGAACCAGCCACTGGATTTGCCAAATTAGAGGTCACAGAATGAAGGGAGGGACGAGGAAGTGGGGACAGGCATTCGCAGCTCTGTGGGGACTTTGGTTTTCGTCAATGGCGGGTGGCCATGGGAGGATATTGCATTGAAAGGGAATTAAAAAGGGACTGAAAAGAATATATTGTAGCATATTTTTAGAAAGAAGGAATTGAGATAGAGATAGAGAGAGAGAGAGAAGTCTGATTTCTTCGGAATGTCGAATGCCCACTCCCACTGGGACTTTGTGGTAGAAATTATAATTTTATACAACCAGCCAGTCCGGTTGTGCGGTTCTCCTGAAGAGGGCTTTTGCAGATAAGTAACTTGAGAGATCCGGGACCTGGTGATTACTGGGGCCTTGGAGAGTCTAAGCTGGAGAGGAGGGAAGGGAGGCGAAGCGAGGTGATACGGAAGGATGACTGGAACGGGGACTAGACTGAGCGCCTTAATAGATAGGCTGCGATACAGCTCTTGGTGCAGACAAGGTGTGGGGTCATGTGGAGGCTTGTTGGGCCCTGTTGGGGGCTTGTTGGATGCAGGAGGTCAAGGAATCGAGACTTCAGGCACAGAGTCTCTGAAGTCACCAAGGAGGATAAAACTCACTGGCAGAGAGAAAGGAATTATGGTGATCCACAGAAGAGGGGATACTAGGGTTTCTTATGTGTTCCTCAGACTTCACGTGTGTGAAACTAAAATCGTCTTGGATCCCTCAAACCTGTCCTTCTACTGGGGCTGCCAGTTGATGATGTGGCCTTGCTGTCCAGAGCCATAAACCTGGGTGTCGCTTCGATCCCTCCCTTTACTGGATCCCCACACCCAGTCAAATTTCCAAACCTTTCTGATTCTATCTTGGACATATTTCTTTCATCCAGCTACTTTTTTTTTTTTCCTTCCCATCGCTTCCACCCACATCCTTCCCAGTGTAGGCCACTTGGGGTTTCTCAGACGAATTGCATCAGATTCCAAACCAGTATCCCCGCCTCTGGCCCTCCACACTGCTGCCTGGGCAGGCGTCATCTCTGCGCTGAATCTCGTCTTTAGGATAAAGTCCAAGAGCACGAACAGGGATTGCCAAAGAAAGCATTGCATGCACTGGGTCCTGTCTACCTCAGCCTCGCTCCAAGTCACTTAGCCCCTCACCTGTTTTTTTTTTTTTTTCCAGTCATTGAATTTGCCGTCTGTCCCTTCATAAGTGAAGCCCCTCTGTGTCCAAAATCCCATACTCTTTTGCTTGGCAGAACCCTCTTGTTTTTCTTGGTGTCAGCGGAAAGTCCCATGAAGCCCTTTCCTGGATGCCTGGATATCAGGCATCTCTCCTCCCCCTCTGACATGCCGTGCTTTCCCAGCATGCCATGCCTTGTGAAGTTCTGCTTTTCTCTAGAATGGCAGGCTGTGGGAGGCTAGAGAGTGTGTTTGTTTCTTCCTGGCATCTAGCATGGGACTTCTACACAAAAGGAAGCCATCAGTATTTGTTGACGTGAGTCCAGTGGAAGGTTCTAGAGGTGGAACATTTGTGGATGATGACAAAGTCTGGCACGTGGTCTTGCGAGTGGGTGGCTAAATGTCTCGGAGGACAAGGAGGTCACAGAATGAAAAAGAGCAGAGTGGAACCTGTGGGCGCAGGTCATTGAAGGATAGAAGATCTTTGGTCATAGGCTTGGTCTTTTTAATTAATTAAAGATTTTATTTATTTGTCTTCATTAGTAATGTGTGTGTGGGGGGCACATGTGGAAGTCAGAGGACAACTTTGTGGGGTTGGTTCTCTTCTTATACCTGTGGGGATTGAATTCAGGTCATCAGCTGAGCACTTTGACCTGTTGAACCACAGTAGCGACCCACACATTCAGTCCTGAATGAATGAGAAGTAGGTGACAGGAAAGAGGAGGAAGGACAGTGCAGCAAACTGGGGAATCTCTCTAAAAGGTGGAGGTGGGAAGGTCTGAGTGGTAACAGGAGCACTGTGGAGTTCTGAGGACGAGACGGTCCTGCGGCCAGAGCATCGCCTAGAGCATTTGTCTTAGCCATTTCTGGAGGCCTGGGCTGGTCAGATGACAGTTAGTCTCTGCCTGGCTCGTGGTTTAAGGCATGAGAACTCATCACTTGTGGTGAGGAACGTTACCCCGGAAAAGTTTCAAGATGAGCTCATATGCCGGCTCCAGCACATCTCTTGGAGTGGGCTTCTGAACTTTCAGGGGGGTTGCTTGGGTGACACCACAGCACCTGTCACAGAAACCAGCATTCCTCCCTGCTCAACCCTGTGGCTTCTGGAATTTTCCTTCTTTTCCTTTTCCCACTGTTCAGGTCAGTATCTTCCTAACCCCTGGCTTGTATATATATCATGTGAGAGTAAACGTCCTGCTACACTGTGGAAGTTACAAGAGTTAGAAGCACCTTTCTCCTTCCTCCTCCTCTGCCATTTTGTTGCCTATGACCCTGGTGATCAACTCCTACTTTAAGCTATGGTTGCTGTCTGAATGCTCTCCCACCTCAAGCCAAACCATAGCCCCCAAAGTTCTCTGTTCTAATAAAGACCCCTATTAGTAGGGACACGTGCTCTCTCTCTCTTTAAACACTTGTGGTTTGTGCCTTGGTTTGGACCTGGCAGTTGCTATTGTTTGAGCAGTGTGGGACTATGCGGTTTTGTTGAGAGTGTCTAGGCTGGGTGGTCCCAGCTCTTGTTTGTTGTGGGGAAAGCCACTCATCTCCAGAAGGCACAGGCTCGGCAGGACCTTGGTGCTTTGACCATGTTCTTGCATGCCGATGTTAGATGCTTGTGGAGTGTAGCTGTGTCTGGAGATTGAAGCCAGGTACCTACTCCTTCCTGCTGGCACTTCTGCCATGGGGGTGGTTCAAGTCAATGGCCAATAGGGTGTTCAAGAACCCAATCCTTGTGTCCCCAGTAAGGGCAACTTGATGGTGATATTTATAATCTAATCCCCAACCCCCAAATCAAGTAGGCTTTTGGTTTTCAAGGGCACACCAGCCTAGCTCAGCTCTTTCAGCCCCATTTCCTCGATCCATTCTTCCCAGCCACAAATCCCTGTCTCTAGCCATGCTTCCAAGAAACTTGACCAGACATCAATGGCTCCCTAATCTTGTGTCCTAATCAGGATTGACCGCAGAGGGTACCAGTGAGTGTGGAAGGTTCCTTCACTTGATAGTGAGCTGTTTAGATTCAGGAAGGCAAGCAAAGGAAGAGTCCCTTTGCCGACCTCCTGGGCTACGTGCGGAGAAGGCGCAGATAAACAAGACACTGTCCTCCCACAGAGCGCTCACAGCCCATTTAGTCATTATCAAATGTTTATTGAGGACTTCAGGGACCTGGTGACTAAACATCCTGCCCTTGATGTGCTGATACCCTGACAGAGATGCTATTCAGTGGTATTCTGACCCAGGGAGGATGGCAGAGGAGAGACCTGAGCCAGGCTGGCACATGGAAAGGCAGTGAAAGCTGCCTTTGGGGGTTAAGGATGAATAGCAGGTAGGGTATCTCAGGTAGAGGGATCAGCATGCCAATGGTTGAAGGCGTGGTTTATCTGCTTGGGGAACGAGTACCTAGTTGTAATCAGTGATAAAATAAGGGAAGAAGTCAGGAAGGAATGGAAAGGCCAGTGTGGCCAGATTGGGGACACCTGGGTTAGGGGTGGGCATGGTGAAAGAATTTTTTTTTCAAGTGGAAGAAATCTGTACGGCAGTAATTATCATACATTTAATAGTCCCATCCTGTGATGGAGGGACAGTCCCAAGGGACCTGTGGGAGGATGGATGGAAGGCCGTAGGGTAGCAGAGGTGACTTGGGAGGCCCTCCGAGGTTGGACTCTGGGATTTGGTGTGGTGGGATGTGGGACGTGGGTTGAAGGAGGGGAGAGTGAGGATGATTGGCAGCTTCGGTCTTGAGAGGTGATGGCAAGTGTCTTTCATGAGTTGGCTGGGGGCAGGGGCGGCAGCTGCGAGGATCACAGCTTCAGGGGAGGTTGAGGTCAGTTGGGAGCTGCTGGCTGTGAGATACCTGTGTTTCCTCACGAGTCAGAGTCATCGGGGAAGCCTGAGGACTCAAAGGCAGGGCCAGGCTTGAGGGACAGTTTTGAGATTATCAAGATATGTACGTGGTGGTAGGGCAGGTGGAGGATGCAACTGCTCAGTTATGTACATTAATGGAAAAACAGGAAATTGCACACATGTAAAGATACATGTGGGACGTGCCTCTTGGACTCTTGGGTGACCCCATTTTTTACTTGCTCTCAGCACCATCCCTTCCATCCTTAAAGAGACTCCTTGCATGGGACCTGCGCTGGGTAGGGTTAGGAAGACCAGGCAGGGGAAGACAGAGGCTTCCTGGACCACACAGAGTGCATTCCTGGACTGATGCTTGCTGGGAACTGGTTCTTGTGGGCACAGGGGCCCCATGGCTCCCTGCCTTCCTGCCTTGACTAGCTGGCTTCAGAGCTGTGAGGCCCCTGGCATAGTCCTAGTGTGTGTATGCATGTGTGTATCTGTGTGTATGTGTGTGTGCGTGCATGCCTGTGTGTGTGTGCATGTATGTGTGTGCATGTGTGCATATGTGTATGCATGTGTGTATCTTTGTGTGTGCGTGTGTGTATGCATGTGCATGTGTGTGTGTGCATGTGTGTAGGTGTGCATATGTGTGTGCATGTGTGTATCTGTGTGTGTGTTTTCCTGAGGTTCATGGCTCAGAAGCTCACAGTGTCTTGGTTTCCTCCCAGAGGCTCACTTGAACCCCTGTATTTACCCACCACTTACCACTTGACTTCAAAGTACTGGGAATATTGTATTTATTAGGGGTTTTAAGGTACTCTTACCAAAAGTCCCCACCAGCCATCAAGTCCTTGGAGATTCAGGATCTAGGGACCTAAGGGTATTCTTCACCCTCCACTGGCCCCTGGGTGAACTTCCCGAGTCCCCAAGGCTTCCTGACCACCTGCCTTACTGCAGGACATGGCATTTCCCTTTGCTCGTTCTCTCAAATGGCTTCCGGGAGCAGGCGGAGGTGACTCTACGTGCAAGTTACGGATACACACCTGCGTCTACTGTGGCTGACCCGGCCTTCGTTAGGACAGAGTTCCCATCTTGGAGGTGACCTCCCTGGGAGATCACGTACGGTGGGCACGTGTCTGGTAGATGGTGCTTTCGAGCAGTCCTTGCGGCGCCGGGGTCGCAAAACCTTCATGCACCTCTTGCCCACCAGATAGGCGACCTCGCTGAGGTTCAGAAGGATGCAGATGGCCGCGGTGAACCACCATGAAGTAGGTGAAGACCTTCTTCTCTGTGGGCCTCGAGATGTAACAGTCCACTGTGTGGGGGCAGGGGTCCACGGAGCAGGCCACCACACGTGGCATGTCATAGTCCCGGTAGAGGCGGTGGAAGATGTAGAGGAAGCCAGAGTCCACGGAGGCCTTGAAGATGAGACTCAGCAGATACGTCCACCACAGGCCGCCACGCTTTTTGCTCAGGTTGCTGTACAGGGATGGGGCGCTGGGCCCGTGTTTCAGGCGGTGCTTCCGTTCCCGCTCCTCCCGGTAGGCCACGTGCATGACCACGAGCAGCGAGGGGCACGTGACCAGGATGAGCTGCAGGGCCCAGAGGCGCACGTGGGACACTGGGAAGAACTCGTCGTAGCAGACATTGGGGCAGCCCGGCTGCTTGGTGTTGCAGATGAAATCCTTTTGCTCGTCGTCCCACACCTCCTCGGCCGCCACCACGTACACGAGCACTCGGAAGATGAAGACCACCGAGAGCCAGATGCGGCCCAGCGCCGTGGAGTACTTGTTCACGCCGCTCAGGACTGCCCTGCAGGAACCCCCAGTTCATGCTGGCCGGCGTGTCCCTGGCGTCTCACTTCGAAGAGTTGGACACCTGGGTGCCACCCACCGAGACCCCGGGAGTTGGGAGGTCTGGCAGAACCTGGAAATGGGCGTCTTTAGGGATGGGGTGACGGACAGAACTGTTTTACAGCCACCACTGGGCCATCGTGTCCTCACTCATAGCACCTGGGAGGACCACACACGGTCACTGACCCCATTTCACAGGAACGGGAAGTAAGCTGAGGCCCAAGGTCTCACGGCCGGAAGCAGGCCAGCTGGTTTCCGACCTTGGTCTTCAGGTTCTCAAACCAGAGTGTTTTCTTCTACAAAGTAAGAAAACATACACCAATGGGATCAACGTGCACGCACATGCCAGCCAGCTCCTTTCACCCTATGGCTCAGCCGTGGCCCTGAGATTTCTGAAGAGATTGGATGATGCCATCCCCCCAGAGACACCCCCAGGGCAGGAGGGGAAATCCTATGATTCATCCCACTGTTCCTGAGCCCCGTCTGGGCTGTACCCTATGCTGAACGTATCCATCCCTGTCTCTGGGTAGTTTCGAGAAGTCTCCATCTTCGTTCCTCTCTGGCCCAGGAAGCATCTCAGACAATCTTCCCACACGAAACAGGGCCTCTTAACAAGCACTGAGGCTTGGCATCACCCCGCCCTGCCGCGTCAGTGCTGGGGCCCGGGAACTGACTCTTGATATCTTGACCACAGTGCGTCCCTCCGGAATCCCAACCACCCTGTCTCATGGAGGGCCAGGAGGAAGTAAGGAGAGAGGCTAGATACTGGCCAGTCTGTGCCCTGCCTTTGATTCTCAGGGACACCCCTCTTCCCTCTCTGCCTCAATGGTGGCACTTGTTAGCCATATCTCCCATTATTTTCATCTAGGCACCTGTCCTGTGTACCCCAACTTTGCTACGCACTTCTCTAAAGTGTCAGTCATGTTCCTCTAGCCCTCTTTCCACCACCCCTGACTCAACTGTCACCTTTTACAGTGTCCCTGGTGTCTCGCTTCAAGGAGTCGAACACCTGTGTCACCCACGTACACTCTGGGAGTTGTGAGGTACCCCTGGGACACATGCTGAATGCCCTGTCTTTCTTGCCAGACTGCTCATAGCTGGAGGACAAAACTCTACATTCCCCTCATCTCTCTCCTGGGCCCACCTAGCTCCTAGACAGACGCTGGACTTGGCAGATGTGCATGATGCTACGCAGCAGTCCCATTCGTCCTGACCCCTCTTCTTTTTGATTCTACTTTCTTCCTTGATTGCCCTTTGGTCTGATACCATCTCCCTTCCCCTCTTTGGAACTTTCATGGGGTTCTTCTAGGGAACCTACCCTCCCTTTGGCTCCCCCAACCCCCAGGTCCCCTGGGACCTTTTCCCTAGTCCTGTCTCCAGCCCCGTTTTGGTCCTCACCCTTCTTGGGTCCTGGGGTTGCTCCTCTCGAGTGCAGTGCCGGGCTTTGTCTACCCGAGGGCCTCCCAGGAAGTAGTTTTTGTCCCTCACTTCCCAACGGGGTGGGGCTTTCTGAGCCAATGAGCCAAGCGAGAGTGATCGGGTAGGTGGTAGGTGGGCAGGCCGGTTGGACAGACTTACCTGGGCACATACACAGAGCAAACACCTGCGGCTCTTCTCCCCTGGCCCACGCCTTGCCCCAGCCTGGCTGGGCTGGCAGTGGTATGTGGGTGGGACTTCAGCGATGGAGTCAGGAGCCTGATGTCATCGTGCCTAGTTCTGGGCCGGTGCCAGTGGCATGAATCGCCGTCCCAGCAGCGTGGCTCCTGCCTCTCTCCCCTTGTCTTATCCTCCCGATCCCGAGTCCCCTGGTCCCCAGCTCCGTCCTCTCTGTCCACTGGCAGCTGGTTCCTGGTCCTCAGCAGCTGGTATCTATGAAGAGGGCAAACCCCAATTCAGCTCCACACACCATGTGCTGCATCTCTGGGGGCTGCATCTTCGGCTGCTCTGTGTCGGAATGGTGCCTGTGGCTTTTTAAAACCAGGGCACCTGCTGCCCTGCTGGAGATAAGGAAGGTAGGTGGCATGAACCACTACCGCGGGCACGGTGCTGGACATACACAGCCTTCATGCTTGCCCTCCTCTGTGCTGCTGGGAGGGGGAAGCCGGAGTGTAGCCCAGTATGGGCCACGGAGGGGCCTTGGCTTTGTGTCTGGCAAGGACAGTGAAGGTTAATGTGCACCCAAGGAGCGGTCCCCAGTTTCATTCCACCCAAGCATTTATCGAGCACTTCCTAATAGAAATGATTCACATGTATGTGGGCTTTAGAGCCAGCTTATCCCTTGCGTAGCTGGGTGTTTGTCAGTGAGTCCCCACAGACTAGGTATTAGAAACCCATTTTGAAGAGCAGTTGAAATCACCAGTGTTTCAAGGCAGCCACACTGACCCGAGTCCATTTTCACATGCCATGCCCCACGCACCAAGCTCCATCACCTCTCTAGACCCCCACGGCTCAAACTTCCAAGCAGGGATGAAAGGCTAGCTTTGAACATGAGTAATGGAAAGGTAGTGCCGCCTTTAACGGAGGAGAGGGTGGTCCCTCATCGGACTGGATCAAATGCAATGCCCCCTTTTTGCAGGGACAAGGAAACCAACACAGTGATCTGAGATTGCAAGGGCCACATGACCGAAAGAGACTTCAAATCCATGAGAACATTGGCTTTTATTAAGCTCTGACCCTGGCCCATACATGCGGAAAGCACTTGCCTTTCTGGTCCCTTAGGAAACCCCTTCTCCCAGCAGTCTTGTGAAGGGGTCCTGGGCATGCACGCGCATTTCATAGAAAAGGAAATGAGGTAGGAACAGGGCCAGCTGGGGCAGGTGGCTAGAGCTGAGGACCACAGATTTAATCCCAAGCCACGTGCATCCATCCTCCCTTTGGCCTGCCTCCAACTCACAGCTCAGCTCCTTCCTCCACCAGACACACCCTTGAGAAATGCTGGACCCTCAATTCAGGCCCAGCGCGGGCACCCCTCACAGGACGGTTTTCTTAGCGTGGGTTTGAGGGAGCTCTGTTAAGAGAGAGGGCTGAGTGTCTGAGCCTAGAAAGATGTGGTCGCCCGAGAGCCCTTCCTTCTGTTTGCTGGAAGAGGGGGCCCAGTTTGTGTAACGCTCCTCAGGGTTCATCACGTAGGAATTTCTCTTAGTGGAGCGCTTGCCACACTGCTTGCCCACCAGGTAGCCCAGCTCTATCAGGTTAAGCAGGATGCAGACAGCAGCCATGACCACCATGAAGATAGTGAAGATGTTCTTCTCCGAGGGCTTGGCAATGAAGCAGTCCACGGTGTTGGGACAGGGGTCCACGCTGCACTTGACCACAAAAGGGAGGGTGTATTGGGGATACAAGGAATGGAACACATAGAGGAAGACAGCGTCTATGCCGGCTTTGGAAACCAGGCTGAAGATGTAGGTCCACCAGAGCCCCCCCTGCTGCTTGTCGAGGTCCAGGTCGAGATGCTCACCCTTCTTGACGACCACAGCTTGGTACTTCTCCTGAGCCTTGAGGTAGGTTGCGTGCATGAGCACCAGCAGCGAGGGGCACATGACCAGGATGAGCTGCAGAGCCCAGAGGCGCACGTGGGACACGGGGAAGAACTCGTCGAAACAGACGTTGGCGCAGCCCGGCTGCCTAGTGTTGCAGTCGAAGTCTTTGTGGTCATCGCCCCACACCTTCTCGGCCGCCACCAGGTACACCAACACGCGGAAGATGAAGACCACGTTCAGCCAGATGCGTCCAAAGACCGGGGAGTACTTGTAGGCCTTCTCTAGCAAATCCTTGAAGAGAGCCCAGTTCATGGTGACTCAAAGGGCCTGGCTTCTCCTGCAGGGGAAAGAGAGCACAAGTCCCCACAGAGCATGTAACACTGCAGTCTGCGAGAGGCGTGTCATTACCAGGTGAGGAACTGAGGAACTGAGACCATCTCATCCTGCAGATAAGGGAAGTGGAGGTTTGGAGGCATTGCTGATAATATCATTTACATAGCTATTAAGTGCCAGCTGCAGGGAAGCACAGGTCATTAAGTCAGGATCAGCTCTCCTCATAAACATGGTCCTCTGGTTCTAATTCAGGGAGCCCACCACTCCAGGATACCTGGGGGTGACTTCTCCCCTTTCTGAACACCCCTCGACCTCCCTCAGGCATCCTGCGTTCGGGGGGAACCTGTTCTCTGTCCTTTGAAGGCTCAGGGAATGGGAGTGGGGTTGCAGACATCTGCTCAGATGTCACTTACCTAGAACCAGGTCAATGGTAATCCAGATAAAGCTGGGAGACACAGTGCTGCTTGTACAATATACTTCCTAAAGTAAGTGGGTGGCTTGGTGTTTCCCAAACCACTGTTCCATGGAACTCTGCTCCGTAGGCTGGCAACCAGGAGTGGTGAGAAAAAAGGGTTTTATGTTCAAGACAAGTTGGCAAATCCTGGTTCAGCCAAGTTAAGCAAGTCCCTTGACTCACCCACACTAATAAACTCACTCTGCGAATCTCCCAGAGGGGAATGAAGTAGGTCTCATTGCTCAAACGCTCTTCCTTCACCTGCGGAACCGTCTTGTTAAAACGCCAACCTGGGCAATGCCTCTCTGGTTTGGTTCTGCAGTTTCCACACTCAGAAATCCTCTGCGGATTTCTGGGGGGAGGGAGCTCCACTGAGATCCAAGCTTGGTAGCCTCACTATTCTGATGGGCACCTCGGGGCCTCATGATGTCCTTCCGTGTGGTCTGGATGAAAATTCCCAGCCATTCTCATCTCCGCAAGATCTTCTGCAAACCAGAGTGTAAAACCAGCCCACCCCGACGGAGTATTTGTGCTGAGACAGAATCCACTCTAGGCACTTGCATAAACAGTAAGACTCCTTCAGTGACCTTAGCGAAGGGCTTTGACTTTCTTCCATTTGCAGTTTACAGATGAAGAAAGTGAAGGTCGGAGAGGTTAATCAAGTCTCTTGGCATTATACAGCCAGGAGGTTCAGAGCTAGGGCTTGAACGTGGGCAGGCTGTCTTTGGAACCCATTCTGTAAACTGCCCAGCCCTGGGCTGGCTTCCTTTCTTTCCTCAAATGCTGGTGAACTGTCAGCTTGTTCGTGGTTGCTCCCTCTTTTGTCTGATAGATCCCGAGGGAAAGAGTCTGGGGGTGTCTGTGCTCCCCACCTTGTATGAACACAACCCACCACTTGGCCATGCGGTTCCTATTGAGCTGTCACTCTTTCTATTCAAGTTCTGTCTTAGGTGGGTGGAACTGGGCAGCTTCACGAACCCCAGGAGGCCCAGCCTTAGCTTCCAGGGCTCTGCGTGGGGCGGGGTGGGGCTCTGCAGGTCCAGACACCGCCTGCTGTGGAACCCCAGCCCCTCAGCCCACTCAACACCTTGTTACCTTTGCCAGGGAGGTGAGGAAGAGCCCAGAGTGGAAAGGGAGGAGCCCTGCCCTCCACTTATGAAGACCCAGTGTGGCCATGTGTCTAGACCACCTCCTTCCAGACCCCTCCAGAGAATTCTTCTCCCTCAGATGTGCCGAGGGCCCGGCACATCTGGACACAGCAGTGTTTACCTGTGTAGCTTCCTTTCAGGGTTTCCAGGTACAGCTCCTGATAGCCAGCCCCTGTTCAGCAAGCAGCAGAATTCATGCCAGAATCAGGGAAGGTTTCTGGACAATCTCATTCCCGGGGTAGAAGCTGCTGAGCAGTCTGGGTGTGTCCTGGTCAGGAGAGGAGGAGCTGTAGGCTGCACTGCTATTGGCTGGGGCTCAGCCTCCCCAGACTGCCTTCCCCGTGACGCTCAGCTGAGAAACCCAGAGATTGCATCCTTCACAGGCACCCAGCCCTGAATCCTGGAACTCTCTCTGGAATACCCCCATTTTTGTCTTCGCCTCCTGGAGTTTATGTGGGAGAAACCCAGAACTATCCTGTCTACTCTTTCCTCTTTCATAATTCTCCAGGGCAAACTCCTAAGTGGGCTTCTCAAGGACCCTCTCCCCTCTCCCCAATATGTGACCCTCCATTACTCCACAGACTCCAGCTGCCTTCAGAAGAACTTCTATACCCTAGCAACTCTGTTTAATTCAACGTCTTTTTTTTTTCCCAAGAGCCCTGCCCCATAGCCACTCCCCACTGCTGTCCTGCCTTTCTCCCCACCTGGCTGACTCTTCCAACTGGTAGAGGAACCCAGTTCGGTCCACACTCTGCAACAGCCTACTCTTTGGTAGCTGGACTCACACTGTACACCTGACCTGCACACTCCTTGTTGGAATGTTGGACCTCTTGAATTCAGGTCCTGTACCTTTGCACTTAGGACTCATACCCTAGATTTGAAGCTCACCCCTCCAGTTCTTTGGTTTGCTTTTTTATCTATCTATCTATCTATCTATCTATCTATCTATCTATCTATCTATCTATCTATCTATTTATTTATTTTGAGACAGGGTCTTGCTTATGTAGCCCAGGCTGGTCTTGAACTGTGTATACCCTAGGCTGGCATTGAATTCCCACCAATCTTCTTGCTTTAGCCTCATATATGCTGGGATTTTTAGGCATGTGCTACCATGCCTGACCCTTCCGTTTTTGTTTGTTGTTATTGTTGTTTTTTCAATCTCATGTGTATGTGTTCTTGTGTGAGTGCTGGAGCTTGGGTGGAGGTCAGAAGATAACGTGGTATTGCTCCTCACCTGCCACCTCATTTGAGAGACATTTGGAAGAGGGTCTTGTCCACACCAGGTTAGTTTCCAGGGATTCTCCGGCTTCCACCTCCCATCTCACAGTTAGAATGTTGGGATTCCAGGTGCTAGCACATCTGGCTTACTTAGGTTCTGGGGGATCTAAAGTCGGGTCCTGCATTCTTACATGACAACTTCTTTACCCGCAGAGTCATCATCCTGGTCCCCCCTCCTCCTTCTTTTGGTGTGCTTGTGTGCAAGAGGGCATTTGAACATGTGCGCCTGCCGAGGCCCAAGGGTGACACTGGGAATTATTTTGGATTGCTTTTCCTCCTTATTGCTTTGATCTGTGTTCCACCTTCCGGGGTTGGAATTACAGGCTACCACCATATCCTCCTTGGCATTTTAACATGGGATCTGGGGATCTGAACTCAGGGACTTTTGACTTCAAGACAAAGACTTTAACCCCTGAGCCATCTCCCTACTCCTCTGGGTTCTGAGATGAGCAATTTACCTGTTCTCTGTAGCACGGAGCCCTCAAGCTCTGTGCAAGGTATTGGGGGAAGGTGGTAGATGCTGGATTGTGCGGCGATGTAGGGTGCTGGGGCACAGACTATGTGTCCTAAATTCTGACTCCCCTGCTTCCTTGCTGGGTCAGGCCTCAGCTTCTTATCCATGAAATGGGAAGATAACAACCTCTTCCTCGTATTTCAGATACTGGAATTCACCAGCCTCTGAGAAGTGCTTGGAACAGGTCTGCTCGGGGGAAGCAGTTGCCGCTGACTGAGGTAAACCACCCTGCACAGGCCTGGCACGTGGCATGTGCAAACACAAACATTGACTCCTGTCTCCTTTCCTTCATGCCACACCTTTCTGTTGTGAGACGTGAGGAATGGCAGATGGGAGGGAACCGCAGATGGGAGAAAGTCTCACGTGAAAGTTGCGTTGTCTTGGGGCTGCAGGGGTCAAACCTGAGTCAGGGGGAAGTGTGGAAGATCCCTGGGAGTGCCTGGGAGGGATTTCCACCTGTGTGGACACATCCTGGGGGCTCAGTAACTTCATAGGTGCTCTGAATCAGCATGGGGGGGGGTTTAAACACATCACAAGTGCATACACACACACACACACACACACACACACACACACACACACACACACACACATACACACACACACACACACACAAAACACAAAAAAACAAGGCTGTGGATGTTGCTCCCTTGTAGACAGTTTGCCTAGCGTGCACCAAGCCTGGATTTGATCCCCAGCCAGCTTGGCCCTGTGTGTGGGCATGTATGGCATGGTGTGCACACCCTGGGGGAATGGCCTTACAGCGATGCTTCTGGTGCCTAAAATGCTGCCTGATGCCAGCAGACAATAAAATGAACCTGTGCACCTTGTAAGGAGAGCCACACACAGCCACCCCCCCAGTCACTGCCAAGTCCAGAAGAGTGGCCGCGGCTGGGTCTTGAAGGATGGGAAGGAGTTCATCAAGGGGACCAAGAGGCCTTCAAGGTTGGGGGTGTGGTATGCGCGTGGGACGGGTGGGGGGGAGAAGACCTTGGTGAAAGGTGATGGGAGAACATGAGAGTGGGCTATGACTGTGGTGGTAAGGCAGGATTAGAACAGCTATGCTGGGATGGGTCTCTAAAGGTCTTTGAAGGTCTTTGGAATTCCTGAAGGTTATCCCCCACTGCTGGGATCACCCTGAAGGAACAACACTGCTGAGAGATAAGATGGCGACTCCCTATGAAAGGATTATGGAGAAGAACTCTCCACATCAAACAAACAACTTGATCTCTAATCCTATCTGGGCCCCAAAATCAATTGGGTTGGGCCCTAATGGGAGCTAACCAATGAGAAAAAGCCAATTTCCCAGACTTGCCTAAGTGTACAAATATGCCTGACCCTGAGAGCCATCTTTGGTGCCCTAGCCCCTCTTGGCACTCTGGGTGCCACGAGTTTTTTTTTCAGCTGACTGACTCTCGTGGATTTCTTGCCTGGGGTCCATGAATTCTCCAGGGCGCCCTAGCCCCTCATGGCACTCCACGTCTGGAGTCATGAGTTCCAGCCTTTCTCTCCTCTAATAAACTCTACTTTAATCCTCTACATGTGTTCTGGTTTCAGTCTTCGACTCCTGAACACAAGAACCCTGTAACATTGGGACAGTGGTTCCCGCAACATTTGGCGCTCAAACAGGGACCTTGTAACATTTGGTGACCACGGAGGGATATTTGGCGAACAGAGGAAAGACTATTCCTGCAACAGTGGGGGCGGGGTGTGTGTGTGTGTGTGTGTGTGTGTGTGTGTGTGTGTGTGTGTGTGTGTGTGTGAGACGGTCAGGCCAAGATATTTGGGAGGCGTGGGGGAGGGGAGTTCTCAGCAAGGAAGTAATGTATCTTGGCTCCATTGATTCCCTTAGGTTTAAAGTCATCACAAACACCAAGCTAGCACAGGGAGGCATTGCTCCAGGGGATGGGGTGTGTGAGAGTGCATGTGGGGGGGAAGGAATCAAGGTTCTTCTATAACTGACTGACACATTACCTTGTTTTGGGCACATTTTGGTCTTACTGACTTCAGCTTTCTTATTCATTGACATTGAACTCACGACAGCCCCACCATAGCGCAGGCCCAGATTGCAGCGTGTCTACCATCTCTCCCAAGGTGCACTGCAGCCTTCCTGTGCCCCGGAGACCAAGATAGCACGATGCTGGGACCTCAGGCAGCAGCCAAATGACCAATAAAAAAGCAGAGTTCTAGGGAGCACTTGTGTTTTAGGGGGCAGGCAGAGAAAGAATGGTGAAATCAGGGCCCACGAGGGGAGAGACTGCGGGGGGGCCCAGGAAATGCAACCATGGGATACTGAGGGACTTTGTCCCCAGAGTAATCTCAATCCAAGAGTGGGGTCGGCATCTGGAAGGTGTTGTGGAGAAAGCACGGGCTGTCCCTTTTCTGGACCTCTGCAAGATGGGGAGCAAAGGCTGGGTGGCAGGTGGAGGGGCCGCAGGAGGCTGGCTTTGCTTCCTCAGGGGATGTGGAAGGAGATGTGCAGACAGGGCAGGAGCCCCCGGGCCAAGCCATCTGCAGCTGGTCGCTTATGTTCCTTATCATCTGCCTGCAGTTGAAGCTCTTTCCGGCTGTAATTGCCTCTCTCTGGCCCTGCGGTCCTCAGTCCAGGGTCTGTTGGGACATGTTCTTCTGTCTCAGACTGGCCTGCTCCACCTGTCCTATGCCGTGAGCTGCCTGGTCAGCTCCATGGCCTCCCTACTGTGTTGGCGTTAATGCACAGGGCAGATGGGTGTGGGCACCTCAAATTCCCCGAGGACAGCTGGCAGGGGGGGCACTGGTGCCCTGGACCTGGCTCTGACCCTGACGCACCTCACATTCCTTGTGCCCCGAGGGCTGTGACCTTTGCCCAGTGATCCCATATCCCTAATCAGGACTGGGGTAAGGGCCGGAATCCCGCCAGGAGTAATGAAGCCATCAGACCCTTTGTTCTGCACTTTCTCTCTGTGCCAAAGCAGGTTGAATGTCTCACCTGTGCTTTACGTGTAGCGACCTGTCCATCTGGGTCTCTCTCCAGCCCGGCTGTCCTTGGAAAATGAAGATCATATTTTCTTTTTTAAAAATCTGTTCAAGGTCTTCCATGTCTCCCTAAATGTGATGATTGATATTGATTGTCCGCTTGACGCCTCGAAGGAAAATGTCACCGGAGAGTGATTCTCTCGAATCTAGTAATTCTCTGTAGATCCTGGGGATGGCTTTGACTGAGGGGGGAGGACCTGCCTATTGTGGGCAACACCATCCTTGGATCCTTAGGACCCAGAAGGGTGTAAGCAGTGAGCTGGGGAGAGAGAGGGAGAGAGAGAGAAAGAGAGAGAGAATGTGCAAGCATTGGTTCTTACCTTCTGCTTTTGACTGTGGACGTGATATGACCGGGTCTCTTGTGTGCCTGCTGCCACAGTGGACTCTGCCCAGTTAGATACAGGTATCGACCTGACAATTGAGAAATGAGCCTTTAAGCACACCCAGGAAGAATAATTTGGTTAAGGCAAGTTTCTGAGCAAGCCTGCGGGAGATAATGGATATGGTAGTGGGCAGGATCGTTCCCTGGCAGATGGGATGGAGAGAGAACTGGCTGACTCTGGCAGACTGGCACCTTAGGTGGCGTGTAACTCTCTCAGGTCTGTCCGAGGATATGATACAGTCAGTTCCCTCAGCTCTCCTGCTATCCGTCATAATGGACCGGAAACTGTGAACATGAATAAAAATCTCCTTGTCTCCTAAGTTCTTTGGGTCCTGGATTCATGACAGTAATGAAAAAAAAAAAGACGAGACCAAGACAGATTGTAATCTGGAATCGTGAGCTGGAAACTAGACTAAACCTCCCTTTTCTCTTAAATTGCTAGCGTGGGACGTTTTGTTGCAGCGATAGGGACTGAGCACGCACACCCGAGGATGTTGAAATAACATCCTTCATTGCAAGCGTGGCTTGTGCAGTCTTGCAGTCTCTCTCTTTGCCCTCTGCCCCTTCCTTTCTCCCTGGCCTTCTCTCACTTTTCCCAGGTGTCAGAATCTGTTTCCCAACTCAGGACCTTTGTGCGCGCCTTCATGTTCTCTCCTCATTCCTCTAAACCAGAACCCGCTCAACCTCTAGCCTTCAATTTAAACATCCGCGTCTCAGGAAGGCTCCCCTCCCCCAACCTCGGGCTCTCTATGACACATCCTCAGGGGTAGTAGCTCTCCCTCGAGTGGCTGCATTTTGCTCTTGTAGAGCGTTGGGCACGTGTCCTTAACGCTGCTGTCCTTTATACAGGGAAACTCAAGAGTTGGAATCATACTTGTCAGGAAAAATGAGAGAGGTTTGTTGATAGATTAAAAAAAGTTTTTATTAGAACGGAGAGTCTGGCGGATTAAGGGGAGGGGTGTGGGTGGGTGGGGAGCCGTGGTTTGTTCCTGGAGCATCAGAGCAAGGAGGGTGGCTTAAAGTGGGAGAGAGAAGAGGCCATCCACCACACACCGCCTGGCTGAGTCCACGGGACAAAGGTGACTCCTGACGTTTACAGCGTTTTCAGAGCGCGGTGGGAGGTTTCACATGGCGTGACCTAACTGACGTGTGGTGTATGTGCCTGGAATCAGGACTGACCTGGGCGGGGGGAGAGGTGGGGGAGAGGCTCGGTACTCACTCTCTCTGCCTCCACCCTCCTCGCACCTGGGAGGTGTCGAGGACCATGCGATGGATGAATGAATGATTCTGTCTATTGGAAGCAGAGGAGCCGGAGGGACGCTGACTGCTGGGGCTCAGGCTTCGGATGGAGCATGTACCCTAGAACTCGATGCCCGAGTTCTCACCCTGGCCGTGGCTTCTTGGCCGTGCAACTTCCTGCAAATCTCTTGGTCCCTCTGAACCACCAAAGTTCCTCTCCTATTGTAGGGATGAGTAGAATGCGGGAAGAAGGAACGCTGCAGGGGGTGTATGTGGCGCGGGGGGGGGGGGAAGGGGGGAGAGAAGCTGGAGCATCACACTGACCTACGGGGGCAGCGGGGACAGTCTGAGAGAGGCGGGGTGTCTGCCGCTTTTCCTTTTCTTTCCCCTGCTGTGAGGCGGGGAGGGTGTGGGTGAGAGCAGAGCAGTCTAGTGCTCTGTCACGGGTGGGAGCATGCAGAAGCCCCACACAGACCTGCTCCTGCTGTAGAGCTGAGGAGGGGAGACCTGCCCTTGGGAGATGGGGAGAAGGAGCAGCGATCAGTCCCAGCCGGACCTTCGGCAGGCAGAGGACCCGCTGCTCCTGGCGCTCAGTGCTGGCATCCCTAAGTCAGCTACCTGGTACTGGACAGTCGGAAGCTCAGATCTATGGGCAGTTTGGCATCATGTGGACACAGAAGTAGAGTTTCCTCCCCTTGAGGGCTGTGTGTGTGTGTGTGTGTGTGTGTGTGTGTGTGTGTGTACTGCTCACTGGGGGGAATGGGGGTGCAGGGTGGCGCACAGAGAACTCCAGAAGAGGAAAGCATGGTAGGAAGACCCAGGACAGAGAGATCACTGTGACAGCTGAGACGCAACGCAGATATGGTCCAAGCCCCTCTTGCCCCTAGGGATGTGGCTCTTGGGCAGTCACTCCCCGACTTGTGACCTCCTTCACCCCCACAGGCACACACATTCCTTTCCCTTCTGCTCTGAGTTGCTGCCCTCTGGTCCCTAGGGTGGCCCGTCTCGTTTCTCCTCCTCCCGGGGCTACAGGTGGAGACAGGTGGTCTTGCTCTCCCTGTGACTTCTGGACCTACCCTACCAGTTTGACGTCTTCTGTGACCACAGCCTGAAGGAGCCGGCGCTGGGCTGTGTCCCTGGGTCTCTGCTAATTAGTTCTGGACTCGGTTGGAGGCTAGATCACAGCCGCAGTGGGAACTCTCATCACGTGACAAAATGCCCCGCAGAAGGTGTTTATGTTGGTTCACGGTTTCAGTAACATCACGCTTACACCACGGCGGCGGGGCCCGCTGGTGGGCGGGCACAGTGGTGGGGGCTTATGGTGCCTCTTGTTCAGGCCTGCCTTCCGTCACACCCTTGTATGAGCTAGGCCACAGTCCCAGCACGTCTACCACCTCTTTGAACAACACCACGAGCTGGGGACCATGTGAGCAAACGCAGGCGCCCGTGGGTGGCGCTTCAGCTTCAAGCCCGGACAAACTGTCCCCGGACAGCACTGCCCTGTCTATTCCTCCCTCACTCTTCCTAGGCCTGCACTAGGGCTGAGTCCAATGGTCCCCTGTACCCGGTGCCTTGCTGCTGCTGGGCAGCTTATCCGGCTGCTCTGGGAAGTTTTGAACACTTGCTACCACATGACCCTTGCTGATGAAAGTTCTAGAGCGAAGGAATGCTTCTGGGCTCGGAATGCTTGGAGCGTCTTCTTAGTCACAACCACAGTGAGATTCCATAGCTTGCTGGAAGCAATCAGAGCTGAAGTATTTTATTTTGGTTTATTTTTGAGACAGGGTCTTATGTAGGCTGGCCTAGGCTGGCCTTTAGCTCACAAGGTAGCAGTGCTGACCCTGGACATTCTTTTTAATCCATTTATTTGTTGAGCAGGCACATATGTGGTAACACGTGAGTGTCGTTCAGAGGACAACTTGCAGAAGGTGGTCTCCTCCTCCCGCCCTGCGGCCCCTGGATAGCAGACTCGGCACCAGGTTTCACGCTGACCCCTTTGCCCACTGAGATCCATCGCCTGCCCTTTTCCTTTATCTTTTAAATTGTGTAGGATGTGTGTGCAGGGTTGTGTGTGTGAGGGAGGATCCACGCGCCACCGTGTGCCTGTGGAGGTCAGAGGACGACCCTGGTACTGTCTTTACCCACCACCTCTCCTGCGTACGCCTGACTAGCCCGCCCAAAGGCTTCTGGGGATTCTCCCTCCCCCACCTCCCATCCCACTATAGAGCCTTGGGTTTACAGATAGGTCCTACCTTGCTCATGTCCGTGTGGGTTCTGGGTTCCAAACTCCAGTGTGACTTAGGCAGCGGGTGCTTTATCTATGGGGCCACTTTCCAAGCCCCCGTCCTGGAAGCCTTCATCCTCCTGTCTCCGCCTCCCGAGTGCCAGGGTTCCAGGCTTGTACCTTGGAGCCCAGCTTGCCTCTGACTTCTAAATCTTGCTTCATCTTTCGCCAATCCACGTAGTAGGTGTGGTCGATACCCACTGACACCTCCTGGCATGCTGTGCCCTGCGACTGGTACGGCCTGTATAAAGCAGACTGGCTGGCAGCATGCAGGCCAAGTCTGGTTCCCGCCACTGCTGTGTGGCTTGGAGGGCCGGCCTTCCCGGACCACTCTGCCTACAAGTGGGGGGGGGAGGCTTCCTAGAGCCAGGAAACCGCTGCCCACTGGAAGGAGCCTCAGCCAAGGAGCCATGGAAGAGAGGGTCTCAGGCTTTTTTCCCTTCACTGATAGAACAGGGGGTTCTGCTGCTCCCCAGAGTCCTGGGCAGAAAGTCCCCAGCTGCTTAGGGAAGTCCCTCGCTCCCTTCACACCTTTCCTCAGCTTCCCTCTCCTCTCCCTTCCCTTCCCCGGGCTGGTGTTTCCTGGGACTGCGGCCCACACGGGCACTTAGCATACAAAGCCTGTCTCTGGCTCCTGGGAGACCCGAAGGGCGGCATCCCAGGTTTGAGCACAGCGCTTATGTGGATCTGGGGGCCTCTTGTCTTGCACTGCTTCCTTCCCGGTTGACTATGGGCTGGTCCTATGCTGCAGGGATCTCTAAACTGGGTGTATCCAGCAGCATCGCCACTGAACCACAGGACACCCCCTAGGGGGCTTTTGACGCTGGGGTGGGAGTGCATCTAAAGCCAGCAGGAAGTGAGGCTCTGGACCGGTGGGGGGCCTGTTGTGTGGGAATGTACCGTGCTAGATCGAGGTCATGATTCTCTCATTTGCACAGAGGCCAGCAAGAGGGCAGAGGGCGTGCTCAGAGCACATGCGTGCAGCTCGGCCAGAGCGGTTCTCTGGAGCGAGGCAGGATTGTTTCCTCCACATCATCTCTTCCCCTCAGCCTGTTTCTGTCACTTGTGACCAAAAGCATACTCTGTGTGACTGTGGGTTTGCCATTGATCAGAGCCTGGTTGGTGCAAGGTGTTTGTTGACTGACTCAGCCCTTTCGCCCCAAACCTGGTCTCTCATTTGCATGTTGGAGCTGATAGTATGTGAATAAAAGGAGATGACTGAGGAGAGATGGCAGGTTGCTGCCTAAGATAACACAGAGCCGCGTAATTCACAAGGCACAAACTTCATTTCCACCTCAGGTCCCTCCAAGCCCTTGGGCCTGGTACTCACCCGGGCCTGCATGGTGGGCACACTCAATCCCACTTTATAGATAAGATCCCCAGGTCAGAGGTGAAGTGGCCACCCCAGGGCACCCAGAAGGATGACAGAACTGTGTTGGGACTGAGCCACCAGCCTTCCCTCTCCTGCCCCAGCTTGGGGATCCTGGGGTGCTCTGGAAGTGGGGTGGGGGCAGGGAGTATCAGGGAGTTTGATGTTAATGACTGGGAAGGTGTCGGACAGAGGTGAGGAGAACTGAGAGGAGGGGGATGTGAGAATGAGCTGGAAGAGTCCACAGCTGGAGTGTGCCCGGGCGAGGAGCCCACTGCCCCGTAACTTGCAGGATCCTGGAGCTGAGCACTAGAAGGTTCTAGCTAGAGGCTGCTTGGAGGCCGTTTTGTCCAGGTGACGGCTGCTGACTGCTTCTTCAAGGAGTTAACTTCTGGGAGCCTGAGGAAGAGAGGTGGTGTGACGGTACATCATGCTTTTGGACGCTGGGTTTGAGGGCCCGCGGGATGTGCTTGGGAATCCAGAGGAGCTGGTCACATAGGGCTGGTGCACTGGCCAAAGCTCCGGGCTGGAGATAGTAGGCCAGGGGTCAGGCTGTGAGATCCTCTGCAGACAGGGTCCGGCCCTGGGGTGTCTCTATCAAGTTGTGACCTCTGTATTTGATGGAGGTTGGGGGGGGGAGCTCTGATTTTCTCTTTCTGACGTCTGTAAGGTATTGATCTACCTTTACCCTGTCTACCCGGTGGGCCTCGAAGGTATCTACCCCTGCCTCTGCTTACCCAATAGGTCTCTCCACAGTCAGCTTCCCTGGGGAGGCCGGAGGGAGGGAGGGAGAAGTCAGACAGTTTGGCTGGGTGGGAATGGAAAAAGCTGGTTATCGCTTCCTCTTGGCTCCGAGTGGATAATTACACAGCTCTCGGAGCCTCCGGACTGGGTCAGGCAGCAATCCACATAGACAGAAGCTCATAGGACTCCAAGGGGTTTGGGGTGGGGGTGGGACCTGAGGCTTCAAGAGACTCAAGAGAAAGAAATAAGATACAGATAGAGACTGTCTGGCAGAAAAAACAAAACGAAACAAAACAGAACCCCAAAACCCCCAAACCAGAGATGTATGGTCTGAAACTGAGATGGAGAGAAAGAACAGGGAAATAAAAGCCCAGAGAGGTTAAGTCACCTGCTTGGAGTCAGACAGCAGTTGGTGCAAGGTGGTGCAACAGCAGCAATGACAAAGCTCCTACATGGCTTCACATATAGTATTAACTTAAATTCTTACTCATAGACGGAAAGATTCACCCGAACAGTCAGGCTTCCCAGTGTGTGACCCTGTCTCTAGGGAGTAACTCTGGCCTCTTCCACTGCTGTGGCCAGGCCCGCTCAGCAGGGTGAGGGTGTCTGTGAACATGGGATGGGGTAGGGGGACTCTTGGCAGAAAGCAGCGGCTTTGCTTAGGAACCAGGAATCTTCTGGGAAGGTAAGAAGCTCTTGTGGTGGGGTCCGGCAACAGACAGAGAGCTGTAGAGGCTACGGTCTTCCTCCTGTACCATGAAGCGCCCGTTTCCACAGCTCTGAGCCCTGTCTGGAAGCCTCCATGGACCCCCCCCCCGATGCTGGGTGTAGGGCACAGGTTATAGCTGAGGACAGGCAGAGGGGCTTAGCCTTCAGGCGTGGGGGTCCAGGAAGGGGAAGAAAGGTCGGGGGAGGAGGCATGAGAAACACATTGCTTTCTGCTGCTGACTCTATTCATTCACCCCAAAAGCATCCCAGGGTGGAGTAGTGTTGGCATCTTCACGTGGCACGTGGGAAAACCCAGGCTAGAAGGAGCCGTACTGCTGCTTCTCTCTAAACCTTCCACATGCTAAGATGGTCACTACGGCTCCACCCCAGGGCTGATGCGTTTGCTCTCTCTGGCTACAGTGCTACGTCTTCAGTCACGAGGCCAGCCAGCCAGTGCTGTCCCGTCCCGTAAATAACTACCTTCCACTTGGATAGTTCTCCTCGGGGTCAGGAATCGAGAAGCAATTTCAGGGCTACATTGATGCTTTCATGGGACCTAGGCGCTTTCTCCTTCATCGGCCCCTTCTAAGGGATATCAAAAGCTCCATTTTATACTGGTGTTGCTATAGAGATCAATATACTAACATTGTATGTTAATACGATCTTTGACTCAAAGTCCTTTCTTTCTTTTGACTTGATAATAAATCAAAGCGTTTTTATGAGTTGTAAAGATTGTGTTGGGTCCCAGGTCTGTGCCTCATGGGTGGGTGGACCCTGAGTCATGGAGTTGTGGGGTCCTTGGGTACCAAGGATGTTGGCCCAGCCGTGATATCCAAGGGCCGGGAGGAGGCTGGTGTACTTACACGACAGTCTGCAGGAACCTCTGTTTCCAGCCATTGGGCTGCCTGAGAGAGAGAGAGAGAGAGAGAGAGAGAGAGAGAGAGAGAGAGAGAGAGAGAGAGAGAATATGCATGATATACTGGGAATGTAGCTTCATTGTGGGTTTGGTCCCCAGAACCACATAAACTGGACCCAGCACACATCTGTAATCCTCAGGAGGTGGAGGCAAGAGGGTCAGATGTTCAAAGCCATCTTTGGTTATATATAGAGTCTCAGTCTGGTTCTGGCTTGCGGAAGAGAGTAAGGAGAGGCTGAGAAAGAGAGTAAGGAGAGGCAGAGGCAGAGAGAGGGACAGGCAGAGAGAGAGGAATTGAGAGAGAGAGAGAGAGAGAGAAAGAGAGAGAGAGAGAGAGAGAGAGAGAGAGAGAGAGAGAAGGAGAGAAAGGAGGGAAAGGAGAAGGGAGAGAGAAGAGGAGGAATCCACCCAAACCTACCTTTAGGGACTCCAGGGAAGGTCAATGACACTTCCTTTTTGACAATAGCAGATATATTTTAAACAGTCTAGGGTTGTAGAGATAGCTCAGAGGTTAAAGTTATTGCCTTACAAGCAAAAGAACCTGAGTTCAGATCTCAGATCTTGTGTAAAAATGCTGGTCATAAATGGCCTGCACTTCTTGGCCCTGGAAGGTGGAACCTGGGAAACCCTAGAGCAAAGCAGTAAGGAAGTAGAGCAATCCAGGATGTTTTCTGAAGTCACCCTTGGTTTCCACAGGCACACACAGTGCCCTTTTCTACACCCACCCACCCACATCTAAACACACACACACACACACACACACACACACACACACCCCTTAGTTTCTTTTCACATCACTGTGATAAAATACTCTGACAAAAGCAACTTGAAGAAGGTTTGTCCTGCCTCACATTTAGAAGGTGTGGTCGGTCCATCACTGCGGGCAGGAGTTTGAAGCAACAGATCATGCGGCAGACACAGTCAGAAGGCAGAGTGAGGTGTGGGCTGGTGCTCAGCTAGTACCCACTTTATACAGTCCAGCACCCCCTGCACAGAGGAATTATGGGCAGGGACCTTAGTCCAGAAATCCCCGACATGTGTGCCTGGAGGTCCACCTCTTAGGTGGCAAGGTGATAGCAACACTAGCCATCACAGGGACACATTCCAAACCATCACCATTGGCTTCAAAGGTCTCCCCATCGTTTTGTTCCCACTGCCACCTTCTGCTCCCTTCTGGTGGTGCTTAGTTTACCATTGACTGAAACTCCTTGCTTCGCTCCTTGGCCACCGTCTTCTCCCTATGGAAGGCGAGTCTAGGAGAGACAGGCTGGTTTCTGGCTCACCTGCCTGCAGGATCTCATGCAGCCTCTGGGTGGCAGCAGAGGCCCAGGCTTGGCTACAGCTAGACCGCCGCCCCCAGCTCTCTGCTGCCTGGCGGAGCTTCTGGGTGGGGAAGAGGGATACTGAGCTCGAAGTTGTTTTTTTTTTTGGGGGGGGGGGTTTCAAGGCTGTGCTTGTGCTTCTAGATTTCTCTAGGTGAATGGTGGCGAGCAGGGAGGCCTCCAGTTGGGACAGGAGGTGTCTTGGGGAGCAACTAGGCAAGTGTTCTAGACTCCAAAGGAGGATACCACTGCTTGTGTGAATCTCTACCCAGGAGGGATTGGCTTGAGGCCAGATGTCTCTTCCTGGGGTGACAGCGGTCAGAAACCGGCAACCCCATGTGGACTAGCTTGCCAGAAATGATGCCCGCTGTGAACGGAGGTTTGGAACCCACAACCACAGCATGAGATGTGTTGGCCCAGGTGGACTCTGTGGCCAGGCCTGGGATCAGTGAGTCATGTCCACAGAGTGTTCCCTCATGACCAGGTGTCCTGAAGGTGCTATCCACCAGATGTCAGGAAGGTGCCTGACCACGATTCTCTGCTTTCCCCGGGGACAGTCCCAGTGTGTGTGTGTGTGTGTGTGTGTGTGTGTGTGTGTGTCCCTTACTTTGAACCAGATGCCCCCTCGCCTTCCTTCCCACCCGACTCAGCAGATCCTCCTCCTGGCTTCTGTGGTCTGGAAGCTGACCGTGTGGCCACAGGTGGCCTCTTGCCCAGAGACTACAGTTAGCCTTACAGAGCATCTGGCTGCTTCCCAGGGCTCGGCAAGGGAAGCCGGTTCACTCCTGTTTCCAGCCTCCAAGCTCCTGAGGCAGCTGGAGGTTCATGGCAGAGCCTCAGGAAGGGTTTGGGTCTGGGCTTCTGTGTCCTTCACCAGGCTGTTACCTGAGTCCCAAACATCTCTGACTGCTCATGTTCACCTGGCCGACTCTTATCTGCACGTCTCAGTTTAAGTGTGGCTTCCTTGGAAGCAATGTTAATGTCCCCTTTATTCTGCATGGAATGCCCTTTATTTATCATGCCTGTGATTGTGTTTCGTGTGTGTGTGTGTGTGTGTGTGTGTGTGTGTGTGTGTGTGTGTCCTTTAACATCTTGACCCCTAAATGGACTGCGAATTCCCTGAAGGCAGATAGTTTGTCTATTTTACTCATCAGTTTTCAGCCCATCACCCAGGACACCATAGATATTCCAAAAATATTTGTTGATTAGAGTGGAGAGACAGAGAGAGAGGGAGAGAGAGAGAGAGAGAGCGAGAGAGCGCTATGGAAGCCTCTGAGGACACGCAATGTGTTGGGAATTCTCAAAGTCCCGGTATAAACCCAGCATCTCTCTGGATCGTCAACTTTACTTGAACACAGGGAATTAGAAGCGTTATATTCACTTATTAATTGAATACTTTCCATTACAAAAGTAATTCATGTTCCTTGTCAAAATGCAATCAATAGGCATTATTTTGATGCTGAAACAAACCCTGAAATGACAAGGAGCAGAATACTAAAGTTCGCCTGGGTGCTGATGAGGATGTAGGAGCCTAAGGGAGCAGCCTGGCTTTGGGGCGTGCTCCTCTCCCCGGAGGGTTTGCTGAAATGCACACCGCAGAGTCTCCTCCCCCCCATTCTAGGGATCTCGATTTGGTGCAGGGTGGGACTGAGACCACTGTGGGCAAAGCCCTTCTTGACCAGAGGGATCCAAAGGGCAACTGCACTCTTGTGGGTGCTGTGGCTGAAAAAAAGAAACACAGGTGCCACACTGGGGAGACGGCTCATGAGGGGAGTGAATTAGGATCTGAGCATCTGTGCTAGGAAGTCAGGCGAGGCGCCTGAGCCTGGAACTCCAGCACAGGAGGACCCCCGAGCTCGCTGGCCAGATGGTCTAACTGAATTGGCCACACTCCAGGTGCGGTGGGAGACTGTGTCTCAACAAATAAGTCAGGTGGGGAGGTAGCTTGGCGGTTAAAGTACTTGTCAGATCCCTAGAGCCCATGTAAATACCCTGTGGATGTGGCAGCTGTCTGTCATTCTACTCCCAAGAGGGCAGAGACTGGGAATCTCCAGAGCAAACTGGCCAACCAGACTAACCGTATCAGTGAGTTCTGTTTTTGATGAAGAGACCCTGTTTCAAAAGCTATAAGGTGGAAGAGTGACCAGGGATGACGCCTGGTATTAATATAAGTATGTGCACACGTGTGGCCATACATACATGTATCTTCCCATATACATGAAAATGGAAAAAAAACAGAGTAGCTGAGGACTGTCAACCTCTGGCCTTCACACACACACACACACACACACACACACACACACACACACACACAGACATGCACAGAGACACAAACACACAGACACACACAGACACATAGACACACACAGACACACACAGACACACACACACAGAGACACACATACACAGACATATACACAGACATACATACAGACAGACACAGACATACACACACAGACACATAGACATATACACACAAACACAGACACACACACACACATAAACACACACACAGACACACACCCCAGGGCACCAGCTAGACTCAGAAAGCAAGTGTCACTCACCATCTCCAGTATATAAAAATCGGCTGGGCAGACTCCAGGCAGGTGGCAACTGCAGGAGGGAGGATTTTCACAGAGGAATGGGATGTTGGAAGACCCATGGAGGGGCATCAGGAAAGACAATTCCCTGGTGGAAAACAGCAAAAACACTTTTTTTGGAGCCAGGATGAGTTTATGAAAGCATGTCAGCCACTTAATAGGAAGAAGTGGCTGCCCAAGGCCAGGGGATTTAGGGAACCGGGGGTCCGAGAGAAAGTAGAGTCATTACGTTGATGAGATGGGCAAGCTACTGCCATTCTAGAAGACCGGGTAAACCAGATCTGGAGCATTAAGTTTGGCTTAAAGGTGGACCTGTGTTCAGCTTCCTAGATCTGGGTTCAAATCCTGTATTTTCCATTTTAACTTTGGGACTTAGGTCTAGTCCTTGTCTTCTCTGAGCCTCGGGTTCTTCATTTGTAAAAAGTGTGTGTGTGTGTGTGTGTGTGTGTGTGTGTGTGTGTGTGTGTGTGATCTAATCACCACCCTTAAGACCCATGGCAGCATCCAATATTTTGACATTATAACACAATGTTGTCATCTACAAAATTGAAACTTATCAAGTTACCAAGGGAAAAAAAAAACTTCATAATGCCCTCAGCCACATTCACAGCTATGTGGGTGGTGTCGGGCATGCTTGCTTAAGGGGACTGGGCTGATTTTATTAGGACTCTGCTGTCTTCCATTATCATCATTTGGTAATGGAACCATGGAAATGGAAAATAAACCATCATCGTTTAAAACATCCCAATGACTTTGGAGGCTTCTTCCTTGCTGGATAGCTTTCATGATACCAGAAAGTACTATGCAAGCCACTGGGGGAGAAAAGTCGATCAGCAGTCTCATCGATCTGTGAAAACCGCAAGCTGCAATAACGATCGCCCTGGCAAGAGCTGATCACCAGCGTCATAGTGACATGAATGTCAAGGGGGCGACCAACAGCTTTCTGACTAGATTTAAGACCCACTTTTCAGCAGGGAGTCACAGTTCTGGAGCTGTAAGCTAGAACAAGAACCTATAAGAGAGGTGGGGAATATAGACCTAGGGAAGTACAAGCTATGACGTTTTTTGTTGTTGTTTTATTTTTAAGCCAAACCAAAACATCCCGATGTCTGGCTTCAGCCCCGACCAGTCAATCAGCTCCCAGGAGTGATCCTCAGTACCCAGATGATTGTGTCTACAGCACAGGGGACAGTCAGTCATAGGTGGTCCCACCACAGCTGCAGTGGTGTGCTGAGACACTGTCTCTCATTTTGTATGCTCTGCCTGTGTCCCAACAGTCAGGGACAGGTCCCCAGCAAGATGCACTCAGGGGTGCTGCTTCAAGTCCAGCGGCCTCAGGAGCAACAGGCAGATGTGCAATGATGTAGGAACAGACATTAGGCCAGAGCTACGGGACACCCCACTTTTCCTTCCTCACTAGTCAGACCCAGGTTGAACACTTACACTGGAGCTCTTTGGAGCCCTTGAGGGGGTGGCTTGCTGAAATATGGATTGAGGGGGGTAGTGTTCCTGGAATTTTTGAGAGTGAATCTGGGACTCTATTTTGAACCATAGACAGATTGGACAAGAGCAGAGAAAACCTAGACAGACAGTATAACAGATACTTTCATGTCATGGAGACCACAGTACTAACAGAGGCAACTTAAAGGTGGAAGGGCTTAAAGTGGTTTTAGGGTTCAGTCTATCATGACAGAGAGTGTGGTCAAGCAGCTCTGTGTCTGGTATCCCGAGTGTAAGGTGGAGATTGTCCCTATCACAGTGGACCAGGAAGGAGGAGAAAGAGGGAGGGAAGGAGAGAAAAAGAGAGGGAGAGAGAGAGACAGACCAGGGGCCAGACATGACCTTCAAAGGGGTCTGCCTGCCAGTCACCCACTTCCACAGCCCAGTTCCACTCTCGAAAGGTTCCAGAATCTTTAGAAGCTGGTCCCATTAGCTGGAGCTGGCTTCAAACTCTGACACACACCATCTCCATTCATCCCCATTCAGAACGTGTGCAGATCCACGTGCACATTCCGATCCAAGGCTCCAGGGGAGACATAAGTGGGTCTGGGGAGAGACAGGGGGCCATACATACCAAGGGGATGTGCGCTATCCCACAAAGGAGTGAAGACAGATACCTTGGGGAAGAGGGAGATAAAAGGGCTCAAAGAAGATAAGCAGGCGACAGAAATACGGGGAGAGCGATGGGCCAGCAGGAGACAGACAGGCAGGTAGACATAAAAGCAAGTGAGCAGGGCTGTGGGGACAGATGGCCCGCCCCAGGGTGTGCTAGCAAAGGTTTCTACTGCTTCAGGCAATTTGCGGCCGGCTGTAAAAGCATTGATGGATGCAGATTGTCCAGGCCCCGAGGAGCAGCCGAGGAGTGGTAGCCCCCGCAAGCCGTGGCTCCTATTTTCTCATCTCCTTTCAACTTTGATTTTCTGCTCAAAGGTCAGGGCCTGTCACCTCTTCCCAGAGGCCTTCAGGATTGTTCACTCATGAGTCTCTCTCACCTGAGCCTCTGTGGCTGCAGCTTCTCGTGCTTTCTGCGGGTGTCTCAGGCAGTCCATTGTTCTTGGTGATTCTGGATTTAGTGTAGTCCCTTTTCTGGCTCCCAATGTTCCCTTGGGTCTAAGGTGGGTGGGGGGTGGAAAATGATTCCCCAGGATCTCTTCCGTTCCAAACAATTTCATTTTCTCTCTCTCTCTTCTACCTTTTTTTTTTTTTTTTTTTTGGATCACATCTCGGTCGATGAAGCTTTCTTGAGGGGACTCTGAGCATGTCTGTTTATCTCTGCGCTATATACACTGTCAGACATAGAGAAAAACGTGCGTTAAGAAGAGTACATGTACAGACATGCAACAGATGGCAGTAGCAATGTGTATGTATACTTTCCTGTGCTGGGAGACCTCTGCCCATCTGGGTCAGTCCCTTGAAGCAGCCTCCTGGTTCCTCTACCCTGACCAGCCTTGCCTGCCCCGGGCCAGCTGCGTTGGGATTCTTCCATGGGAGAATATTTACCCTGTGCTCATTACGAGCTGGGCCTTAAGCCAGTTACTTTACACGAATGAATTCCTTCAAGCCCCGTAGTAATCCACTGAGGTGGGGAAGGTAATTAGCTTTGTTTTCTAGGAGGGGAGACCGAGGCACAGAGATCAACCCCCCTAGCCAGTGTGGTGAGGCTGATGGAGGGAATTTCTGCCTTTGAAGCTTGGTTCCCCAAAGCTGCATGCTTCCAGAAGGTAAAGGTCATGCCCTTTCTTTGAATGGTGATGATGATGGTGGTGGCGGTGATGGTGATGATGGTAATGATTTCGGTAGTAAGACTTGAACCAGAGACCTTGCAAAGACCAGTAAACCCTCTACCCTTAGGTATATCACTAGCCTCTCTCTTTTTGAGAAGGTTTTACTATGTAGCTGTGGCCAGAATGGGTTTCGCTATATAGCTGGCTCAAACTCGTAGTGATCTTCCTGCCTCTGCCTTCTGAGTGCTGGGGTTACAGGCGCACCCCTCTTCTGGAATACATCCTGAGATGCAGCCCCTCCCTGGACCAGGGGCTCCACGCACATAATCCCACATAGTCTCTCCATCAATTGCTAGGTCAGTATCCTAGATCCAGGAAGGCAGCGCCCCAGGACCTGGGCGGGGCAGGGAGGTCACTCCGTACCCATCAACCTTTGAAGAGATGCCTCGGGTTGCCCTAGAAACCAGATTCTAGTTAAGTGCCTGAAAAGTAATTATAAACTCCAGAATATCTTTCAGACGAGCAGGTGGCTGGAAAATTAGAAATCTATTTCTGAGACACCTTCTGCTTTCCAGAAAGGCCGAGGTGACGTTTCCGGCGGAGCGTGCGCGCATGTCCCGGTCTCCGTGCGTGCCCGCCGGTGCAGGCGGCGTGACCAGCGGGAGCTCCGCTGCCGCCGTCTCGGGGTGAAGCTGGCGCCCGACTCGGCGGCGCAGAGCGGAGGCGGCTCAGCGCCTTTCTCCCCGGGTGTCACCCTCCCCGAGTGGGGTTGCTAGGACACGGGAGCCGAGGAGACACTGGCTGATTCGCCAAACAGTTTTTCCTTCCAATTAGGAATAATTAGATAAAGGGAGAAAGTGCGCAGGAAGGTGGCAGGGACGGGCTGGGATCCTGGAGACCCGAGGGAGTCGGCAGGGCTTTGTGGCTAAGGAGCACCCCCAGTCTGGAGCCATGGCACCCGTCAGGGGGAAGGGCGGAGCGCCTGCATTTGACAAGTCTCTGTCACCTGTCAGCCGTGGCATCTGCTGCTTTGCACGCTCGACCCTCTTTTCCTGCTTGGCTCGAAACCCTCGGGAGAGAGACCAGCTTGTCAAACCGTGGTCTCTCTATCGCGCGAGCCCCGCAGGGCACCTAGATTGGCCCAGACTTCTTCCACTGACTGGAAGGGGGCTCCAGAGTGACTGGTCTCTTCACAGCCTTAGGGGGTTACTCTGATCCAAGACGGGGGCCTGGCCCCTGTTTCTCACCCACCCCTTTGTGCTTTGCCAGCACGATGCTGGCACCGGTCACGATTATTTTGTCTGTTTTTGCAGTGTTTTCTCCTCTGTCTTCCTAGCCAGAATGTCGGATTCCCTGGGGACAGCGGACAGCTGTGACTCAATCATGGCGCATGTCCGCTTAGCACATTCAAGATTCTCAATGCAGATCTGTCAAATGAATGAGTTTCATCCAAAGGAAGCAGAAGGGCTGGAAGATAGTTCAGTCAGGAAAGTGCTTGAGGACTTGAATCCCCAGAACCCACATAAGAAAAGCCAACCGTGGTGGTTGGTGGGTTTGTAATCCCAGTACTGGGAAGGCAGAGAAAGAAGAGATTCTTGGGGTTCGCCTGCCACACAGCCTAGCTTACTTGGTGAATGACATCCCAGGTTGTCCTCTGATCTCCCTGTAGGGACACAAACATGCACTTGTGTGTGTGTGCACACACACCACACATACACACACACACACACACACACACACACACACACACACGGAGAGTCCCAGAATCTAAAGTTCTTCCCTAAGGTCTGTGATCAATTTGTGAGCTGGGCCTTGGGCCTATGTGACCATGATCTGGTCCTTGGTCCCATGTGACTATGGCCTCTGGCAACAGCATCCTAGCCTGGGCTCTCTGTCCCTAGAGGCCAGCATGAGAGGGAAGGCCACAGGATGCTCTGCCAACCGATATATGGGACCTGCAAAGGATGGCGATGTGGCAGAGTATAGGTCCCCAGAGTTGGCCTGCCTGGCTCAAACTCTAGATCTGCCTGTAGCTAGCTTTGTGGCTGGTCCTCAGTGTTCCCATCTATGATGTGAGTTGACAGTATAACCTCTCTCCTGGGCTCTTGTGAGGATATCAGCTGACAATTCCTGGTCAGTGTTGGGAAGAGTGTGAGGGAGGCAGGCACGGAAAACACAGGGTGATGAGCCGCTTTGATGCTTCCCATCATGCTTTGGCACATCAAAGGCCAGACCATGCAGCCCTTCGGACGCCTGTTATAAATGATTCATTTTGGCCTCCGAGGCCTTCATTTGTATGTGTGTGTGGTGTGGGGGATTGAACTCAGGGCCTCGCATATGCTGGGCAAATACTCTACCACTGAGCTATATTCCCATGTTAGAGGCCTCCAGTTTATTTATTTATTTATCTTTCCATTTTCGTGTGTGTGTGTGTGTGTGTGTGTGCGCTTGTTCACATGTGTGCACATGCACATGGAAGCCCAAGCTTGATGCTGGGAATCATCCTCGCCTCCACTTTATTCTTTAGAGATGAGGGTCTCTAATCAAACATAGAGCTCCCCAACTAGGTTTAGTTTGGCTAGCCAGTTTGCTTTGGAGATTTCCAGTCTCTGTGTTATGAGGTTGGGATTGTAGGCCGGCTGCTATACTCACCCAGCATTTTATATGGAACCCGGCGATACAATTCCAATTCTTTCGCTTTTGCTTTTAAGCACTGGGCCAGTGGTTTGCTTTGTGTTTTAGCCATTGAGCCATTTCCCAGTTGATGTCCTGCAGTTCTTAGCAGCTGCACTTTTGGGAAATTGAAGGAGGCCAGCAGACCTGAAAGAGCCTAGTACGGTGTCTGGTACATAGCAGGTCTTTAGTAAAATGAGCCAATTCTGAGCTGGGTAGGCTGAATGTCTCCCATGCTGTTGAGGCATTCCATCTCTGTGTGCTGCAGTTCCCTAAAGTACAGAAATAAAAACAGCCACTGAGGGTTGGGGGGATGGCTCAGTGGGTCCAATGATTGCCACACAAGTGTGAGGACTCCAGTTCGCGTCCCAAGAGGCCATGCATCTGTAATCTCAGTACTCCTGTAGCCAGATGGGCGGGAGAGATGGAAAATTCCCCTGGAGCTGGTGTGCCAGCAACTCTGGTGTAGACAGCCTCAAAAAACAAAGAAGTGGAAGCTGAGGACTGACATCCGAGGTTATCCTCTGAACTTACACATGTGCTTGCACGGACACACGCATGACACACACACCCTACATACACCATACATATGGCACACACACATCACATGCACACATCCCACACATATAATAGACACACACATCACCCAACAAAAGTTACTAGAGGTAGAGGAGGAGAGCTAGCTCAGCGGGCGAGGTATCTGTTGCAAGCCTGGGGACCTAAGTTAGACCCCCAGAAGCATGGCATGCCTGTGCCTTCTTTCTCCCTCCCCCCAATAAATAAAAATATTTCTAGGGCTGGAGAGATGGCTCAGGGGTTAAAACTCTGTCCACAAACAGAAGGTCCTGAGTTTGGCCCAGGTCCCATGTAAAAATGTCAGGAAGAAACGGGCCTGCACTTCTGGTCCTGGCCGGTGGGTGGAGCCTGGGAAATCCCAGAGTGAAGCCAGAAGGAGGTAGAAGTGATCCAGGAAGATTCCTGAAGTCACCCTTGATCCTCCACAGGGACACACAGTGCCCTCTGACACACACACACACACACACACACACACACACACACACTAAATAAGTAAATAAATAAATAAATACAATAATTAAAAATATTTCTAAAATATTGCTAACAGTATCATGTTTCATGCACTAAGTTGTTCATACATGGATATGCTACATTTGGCTATAAGCTCCATGTAATAAAGACTTTGGCTGTTTTATTAAAGTATATAGTTGTCATTCAACATAGCTGTTGCACCAATTAATGGTCTCATCTTATCTTCCCAATACCTTTCTGTGAGAGACCCATTATCCTCAGTTTATGAAGGCTACAGGTAAGAAAGGATCTTACCTGCTCAAAGTGCCAAGTTAGCAGTGGCAGGATCAATACCAAAGCCTTTTGCTTTGAACTGCTATGTTCCTCTTGGTCCCCAGAGCCCACTAATCCACGATGGCATACCACCTTCCATGTCTCCCCTCCCCACATTGCTGCCCACTTCAAAATGAAAAAGGAGACGACCAGATCCAAACCCAATGTGTCCCTTGCTCTTGCTCACTGAGTGGTCCTGGCACGATATGACCTGCTCCCACCCTGCCTCTCTGTCCACTTAGTGCTGGAGTTGTATTTTCAAGAACCGTTATGAGATTATGCGGCTCCCTGCTCCACTGGTTTCCCATTACCTTGGAAGGCTATCCAAATCCATTAGCAAGGCCTGCAGGCCTCAGGCGACGTGGCTACTGCCCTCCTCATCGCCCTTAGCTTTTCTTCTTCTCTCAGTTGGCTTTTCTCCACATGTTCAACCTCTACGTGCCCATCAAGGTCATTCCCGCCTCAGCGCTTTCTAAGGACCGTGCCTCTGGTGCTCATGGTCATTGTACACTGACGATTGCTACTCTTTCTCGAGAGACAGGGGGTCTCCACTGTGAATCTGGGCTGGCCTGTGATTGCCTGAACCTCTGAGAGATGGGAGAAGGGATGCTTCCTTTTTTTGGAACTTAGTTACCATTCTGCAAGGAAGCCCAAGCAGCCCTTGGAGGTCCCTGTAGAAATGGTTGACCCCTCTAGGGACAGCCGGGGGTGAGCCCCTGGCAGCCAGTGAGAATGAGCGCTGTTGGACGAGTTCTCATGCCCCTGCTGAGCCGTCCCCTATCTCACTTTACCAAGCTGACGTGTGTGTAAGGTTGACATGGATGGAGGTCATGGTTCTAAAAAGAAGCTAACACAAGGAAGAGACTCAAGAAATATGAGTTTTATCATAGCTGAGGGACAGGCGGCTAAGAAAAACTACAGTTTGGCCTTAAGGTGGGAGATCGTTAGAACAGAAGAGAGAACTTAAAGTCAGAAAGCACAGGGGAGAACTATCATGGGCCCCATAAAGGCTGGGGAGGGGGGAGCGATCCGCAGAGCCCACAGGATAAAGGGGGCTTCTAATCTCTATAGCTTTCCGATGTTGCTGAAGGGCTTTCAGGGAAGTAGGACCTGAGGAGAGCGGGGAGTGGTAGAATGTCAGGCCGAAGATAGTCCTCTCTCAGGTTTGAGAGTGTCAACAGGGCGGGAATCTAGGAGGTAAGTTACAGTTTCACAAAATGGCCAACAGTGTTCCCACTGAACTCCCCCAAAATGCGGAACTGAGAGCAGTTGAATGGTTGCTTCGAGGTTTTGAGTTTCGGGGTGACTTGTGATATAGCCACACAGCCTGAGGCCCTTCTTCCTTCTCTTCACCACCAGACACCTTCTTAGGAGGTCTTCCGTGACCACCCCCGTGTAAGTGAGCTCCTCCCTGCATCTAGACACCTTGCTCTTGCCTTCCTCCCTTACTTGTTTGAAAGTGTCCGTTCGGCACCGGCTTCTGGAGGAGCAAGGATAAAATACCTGGCAGGGGGACAGTCTGCAGAGAACTCGGCTCCGTGGCCACCAGGAGTCTTCCTGCCACAGAGACACAGGCTTAGCGACACGGGACTCCTGCCACTCGCTCATTGTGAGTCAGGGCCAGGGCCGCGCCCACTCAGAGTAGATTTTCAGGACACTGGTGCTGGATTCTCCACCCTCCTAGATGTTTTAGCTCTTCCTTTTGTTTTCCTGCTGACCTTGTAACAAATGACCACACAACATACCTTCAACAATAACAGATTTATTATTTTATGGGGCTGCAGGTCAGAGGTCAGGAATAGACTAATAGGCTGTGGGGTCTCTGTGACAGAATCTAGAAGGTTCTCATGTCCCTCGGGTCACAGTCCCGCTTCGTTCCTCCCACTTTTTGCTTCACAAGACCTTTGCTGTGATGACATCAGATAACTCAGGATAATATCTCCACTGCAAGATCCTTGTCTAACCCACTCTGCAAGATCACTATTGCTTTGTAAGGGATGCTCGTCATCTATAGCAATTAAAATGCAGACATCCTGTGCGTGGGAGTGCTTGCCCGCGTGTGCATGTGTGTGACCACTCTGCTGACTACAGAGCTGCCGCCCATCTTCTGGCCTTCCCCATGATCAATTGTTCCTTCCTATCTACTGTCCCGCCCTCTTGGCCTCCACCATATTGAGGCGTGTCCTTCCCACACATCTTTTCACCATGGAATCTCAGAGTCATAAGGGGACTCAGTGGCTTTGTAAAATGTTCTGTGTTCTAGGGTTCTGGCACGCTGCGTGGTTGGTAATGAAATGCTGGTACCTTTGGCAAGTGCTTCTGTGTTGGTTCAGCATTTAAAGTCTGGGCTAGGGTGCCTGGTCTATGCAGAGGGTCCTACGTGCTCTGACTTCCAACGGGGCAGAGGTGTACTGGTTTGGAAAGTTCTTTGAGCACCTGCTGGTCCTCGGTGGGACCCTCCAAGGGCTCTAGTCCCCATGTCCTAGGTAGCTGAGTGTCTCCCATGCTTGGTCTGAGCCATTTTGGGACTATGAAGGGATTAAGCCTAGAATCCAGGGGTGGGTGGGGAAGACGTGAAAGAGAATGAGGTAAGGGGTGGTGACTTGGCTCAGGAGGTGAAGACGCCTGCATAAACCCGATACCCTGAGTTCCATCCCTGAACCCACATGGCGGGAGGAGAAGACTGACTTCTTAAAGTCACCCTCTGATTGTCACACGCAGAGTATGGCACACGATGCTTGTTCAACCTCTCTGTCTTGCTTTTGCTGCCTGTCCGTCCGTCTGTCTCTCTCGCTGTTTTTGTCTTTCTCTGTCTCTCATAAATGAATTAAATATGAATAAAAAGAAAATGGTAAGCAGGTGTAGCAAGGGGACTCGGAAGAGGTGGGCAGTAGTAGGAGAGTTTCCAAATCCAATTCCTAGATCCTCTCTAATCTCTTCACCAGTTTGAGACACACCTTTGCGTGTGGCAGGCACCCCTAAGCACTTTGTGCATACTCAAGATTTACGCTTCCAAACAGCCCACGGAGGAAGCTGACGTCATTCTCCCTGATTCCCTCATGAGGGCCCCCAAGAAAATAAACAACTTATCCGGGATGCACAGTTGGCCAGGCACAAGCTGGGATGGGGCCCAGGCTGTCTGGCGTCAGATGCTGCATGTGCCCCTGCAGATGCCAAACTGCTCCTCCTCCTCTTCATCCAGAGCCAGCTCCTTCCTCATGACGCCTAGAATTACAGGTGGGCTGCCACACCTGCCTGGCATTTTCACGTGGGCTCTGAGGATCTGAACGCAGATCCCTTTGTTTGCGAAGCAAAGGTTATAACCACGAGCCATCTTCCGGGTCCTAGGGCCGGCTTTCGCCAACACATTAGGCCTTTTCTGTCAGGCGGAATAATGACTGAAATGCAGCTGTGGAATGTTTTGTTCTAGATTTCCAGTCACTGGGTCAGAACCAGAGCCTGATTACTCTTTAAGCCAATAGGACAATGACTAGAAGCCCCACCCAGAGCATTTCAGACACCTTTGGAATGATCCGGGGGCAGGCTCTTTCCACATAAGCTATGTATAGCTCCAGGAATGAGAAGGTGTTTTAATTCTGCTGAGGTGGGCGGAGCCTCATCGAGAGCACCATGTAATAGCGTGGAAACGTGTCTATTCTTCCCTCCTGGCAGCTGCTCTATGAAGCTCATTTTACTAAACACTGGGGAGGCCCGTAGTAAGAGGTGAGCTGGAGGGTGGTGTTGTAGAACAGGGTCCTCTGAGCAAAACAGCCACCATCTTTGTGTGACCAGCTGTCACTGCTCGTTCATCAAATTTAGATCTGTTGACGTTGACTTTCTTTCAGAGGCAGAGGGGGCGGGAAGGGTCATGGGACCCTCGCCGGGGAATCTGGTCTCACCTGGTCCCAACCATTTGTACGCAATTCTGCTCTAATTGCACGAGCTGCAGTCTAGAAGCCCGGCAAGGTACTAGAATACACAGACCAGGGCAGGCTAACGGAATTGGCGACTGCATCTCTGCTCCAGCTCTGGGGGCACCGTCATCCATGCTGGGGATACAGCTGCGCTATAGTTACCCACACTCCTGTAAGTTACCCTCATAACCTCAAATCGGACTCTGGTGCAATTGGCATTTTGGTCTGCGATTAACATTCTACCTGGGGTGAGTAGACACACCTGGGGGCATCTCCCCAGGAAAAGTTCCACAGGATACAGGGGATCCTGGACTGTCTGCATCCGCGTTTGTGAGTTCCGCGTTGGCTGCTTTGAAAGTGATGGGTGGAAATGTGGGGATCCCTAGCACTTCCTCTTCTCTTTCCCATCTCATAGCTAAGGGGATGTGAAACAGTCTTTAGGGAACTCAGGGGTGGGGCCTCGAAGTGCCTGGCCATCCAAGCAGCTCCACGATTGGGAGAAATGTGGAAGGAAGGAAGACATGAAGTCCGCCAGCAAGGCGGCATCTGAGTGGCTTCTGCTATGAGCAAGGCGTCGTGTCTCTTTCACGGTTGTGCACGCATATGTAACGTCACCCAGTGATATTTCCCAGGTCTCTCCCACATACCACGTTGGACCCACATTGGCTACTGGAAGGGATGTGGCCTTGCTTTCTAAGCCCAGCTCTACAGCATTGCTGCCCCTAGAGAACTGGCTGATGGACTTGTCCTTGTTGCCTGACAGAGCAGCCCCTGGCCACGGGCAGCTGCTGAGTCTTTGAAATGGGGTTCGTGCAACAGAATTCGTGGAACAGAATTCTTTCATTTCATTTCAGTTTAGTTTAAGCTTAACTAGCCACAGGTAGCCAGTGGCTACTCTCTGTCAGGCAGGGCAGACTTAGAGGGAATGGCAGTCCTCAAACATCACTTATGGTGATTTGGTGTCACGTAGGACGCAATGCAGGGCCACAGAACAACGGGAAGTGTCCTGTTTGTATTGCGTAGTCTCGAAAGACCTCTCTGAGGAGGTGACATTTCAAGAGAGATGACTATGGGTTTCGTGGAGTGGGGGGAAGAGATCTCAGCCTGGTGAACCGGAAGTGGGAGGGGAGTCTCTGGTGTGCACAGGCGTGGGCACTCTGAGATTGGAGGGTGGGGAGTGGACATGGGATGAGTTCAGGCATGAGAGGTCAGGGTCTGCTGGGTCAGACTTGTCGTCCTGGTAAGGGGGTCTGCATTCATTCAAATGAGATGGAGACCATGGAAAAAATCTGCTCTGACTGTCATGTAAAGAGAAGATTCTAGAAGGTTGTTAAAGATGGCTGCAAGCATTAGGAAGTTGGGGGGGGGGGTCACAGCAATGGTCCAGGTGGGAGATGGTGGCACCAAGTAGAGGGAGGACTGTGAAGGAAGATGAGAGAAAGGGGCTTAGCTGAGACCTGCTTGGAAGGCAAAGACAACAGGCTTTGCAGATAGCCTGCCTGCGGGGCTGTCAGACAGACATGGGGTGGAGGGTGATGCGCAGTTTGCAGCCTGCGCTACAGGATGATGGTGGTCCTTTGCAGAAAGAGAATGTTAAAAAAAAAATAGAGGTCAGGCTGCTGGATGGTCACGCAGATGGTTGTCAGAAAGAGGAATGGCGACGCGTCTCCGTGGGCTGAGTATCTGAGCACACGCTGCTCGTTGAAGCTTGCGTTGACATTTGTACACATCTTTGCTTGGGGGGAAAGTCGATGCACGCATCTGCTTGGGATGAGTGTGTATACACACTGTGACTACATTTTGGATGAGCACATATGAATGTATACACACATCCATGTAGCTGTGGGCAGAGTTCGTAGGTGGAAATATGTATATTGATGTGTGTTTTTGTGTGTAGTAAAACTGTCTAGCTTTGAGCTAGGGTGAGTTTGGAGCTAAGATCATCTTTGTGAGATGTAAGTATAGGTGGTGTGTGTGTGTGTGTGGTGTGCACGCGCGTGCGCGTGCATGCATATGCAGGATAAGGTATGTTTGGGTTTGTGGGGTGACTATACATGAATAAGTACAGAAAATAAAGAAATTCTTCCCAGGGGCGAGGTTCCTGCGTGTCTGGCATTTCACTCACGAAGCACGAGGATGCGTGTAGAGTCTGTGTATGCACAACTACATGGCGAGGCCTCTGTGCACAGATCTGTGTGTTCCTCTGTGGAGAGGATGGCTGTGCACGTACACCAGGTGTGAGAGCTGGTGTTCCAGGCATGGGTGTGCGCTCAGTCATGTGCCCGCCGGTACCCTTCGGGGCCCCCGTGCCTGCAAGCCACAGAGGCGGCAGCTTTTGGATGTGCTGTGACATGTTTATAGGTCTCTCACCCGGAATGCATTTTGAATTTCCAACCCAGGACGATCCCCGTGGATTGCAGAGTCATTTCTTTCTTGCTCTGAAAGGTAAGTTTCAAGGGTAAGGTCCCTTCTGCCCGCAACCTGGCTGGGTCCCCAGGATCTTTTGGATGCATGTGGAAGAAGAATTCAGATGTGAGTTACAGAACAGTGTGGGTAGGTTGAGTGGGGGTGCTGGAGGTAAGCTGGGGGAGGTCTTTGAAAGTGGAGGAAGAGCATGGCAAGATGGCAAGAGATGACCCTTTTGTCACCAGGGCAGATTTAGGACAGGGTGGCCCCCTCTTCGGCATGCCTTTTCTCTTGTGTGTTTGAGGATTTGCAACTTGACCCCTGGATCTTCAAGGTGGCTCTCGGTATATGTCTTCCCTTCCCTATTGGTTCAGCCATTCCCCCAGGAACCCTCGAGTTAGCCATCACGAGTGTCTACCCTGTCTCTCCTGATGCACCCCAAGACTCTGTCACGGTGAGGCAGGTCCGTGATGGTGTTTCTTACCCCCAGGGTGACCCAGAGTGTCTATCCATGTCGGTCAGATAGAAGAGGCTACATGTCTTGGTTGTGAGGGTGTTGAGGGGCCTGAGCAGCTGCTACGTACCGGCTGCTTGTCCCAACCACAGAGGTAGGAGAGAGACAGGTCCTCGAACTTCAGGTGGCTTCCCTGGAGTTCCCAAGGACTGGGGTGAGACTCTTGGTGTGGGCTGGGGCACCAAGTGACCCCATGGAGTTGTGCTTGGGAGCCCCTCTCCTCCACTCTGCTCTTGGACCATTTTTCTGCACTTCGGTTCTCTCTGCTCTGGGACATTTTCTTGGGAACTTCTTTTGTCCTTTGCCCTCTTGGGGTTCTTGTTCCCTGGCCGAGGTGGTCTTGTTGGAAACGACTGTTTATAATGGTTGTTTCTAGCCTCGATTTGGTAGCAGAGGGTGTTTGGGCCATGAGCTATGGTTTTGGTTTTGCAGGTCTCAGGAGACTCTTTGTTAACTTCTGGGCCAGACATAGACTGGAGGAGCCCACACCCACCCTGAGGAACTCCCACTTCCCAAGGGTCTCCTGTCGGCCTCTTTACTGCTTGCTCAGTTGCTATCGGGGCTTCCTGGACCAGACCTTGACGCATCCCTTGAACATATCCCACAGGCAGGACCGAGGCCAGGACAATCTCCAGCCAGTGGAGCCCCTTCTGGAAGCTTCCTTCCAGTCACCTTGGTGACTTATTTTTGTTGTTTTAGGAAAGCAGCGTTATCATTTTGGTGTTATATCTAATCACCGTGGAGTTTCGAGGCAGCCTAATGGCTACGTGCACAGCCTCCAGAGTCAATGACTTGGGTGTGACTTGATTTTGCTATTGCGGGTTGTGCTGCTGTGGGAAGCTGACTTAAGCTTTAGTATTCCCGTCCCCTACAGTGGAGATAACAAGAGCGTCTGCAGGTTGTTATGTGAAGACAGTGAACATGGACAGGGGATTTGCCAAGGTCTCCAACATATCCATAGTTGGCACCTCGTCGTGACGAGTAAACATTTTTAAAATGCAGAAAGAGCAAAATTCACACCAAAGTTTATCTTCGGCTCAGGAAGTTCTCTTCCAGACTCCTTCAGTCTGAGGCGCACACATTCTTCTAGAAATAAGGTTTATAATAAATGTTGTTCCCTTAAGTTCTTTTCCACTTAATCATGTGTCTTGGAAGCTTTTTTCTCTCGGGCTGTGTATCTATTCTATTCTTTAAATATCAGTATTAATGAGATGAGTCTATTGGGCCAATCCATCCCAGGCTTTGGGTGAAAAGACCGTTTTCAGTTTTTCACTGTTGTAACCAACACCACAGCCACATGGTCCACGTATGTCCTCCTGCATCTGGCTGTCCCCTTGGAGATAACAATGGGGGAGGAGTGTGCACATCTTGTACTTTGATGCACACGGCTGACCGCCCTATGGAAGACTACACTGACCTCTCTGTCCTCCAGCGGTGGCTTCTTGTTGGGTCTTTTCATTGTCATTCTGCATCTTCCCTGTGCCCTGAGCTGAGGTCACTTGAAAACAGGAGGAAGCTGGGAGAACACGCACACAGAAATGTGTGCATGTGCACATACAAACTAACCACCACATGTGCCACACCCCCCCCACATACTTACATTGCACACACCATACACTAACACCACATATCACATACATACCACACACATTCAAACCACACACACACACACACACACACCATATTATATGCATGCACACGTGTACACCTTCTTCCCTTTCTTCCTCCCTCCCTCTAACATACCACATACTCATACCACACACATACACCCCACACACCCCACCACGTGCACGCACACACATCTTCCTCTCTCCCACTCTCTCCCCCTTCTCTAACACACACTGTATGCACACACGTATGCATATGGTCCTCTTTCCATTCCTTCTCTCCCTCCCTTTCTCCCTTCCTCTCTTCTTTCCTGTCTCTCTCTTGCACACACGCAATCACATGCATGTGCACGCACACCTTCCTCCTCCTCTCCCCCCCCATCACACACACATGCACACACACTTTCACACATTTTCCAAGTGAATCCCGGGGTCACAAGCTGCTGGAAAGTCTCTTTGCCGAGGCTGCTTCCTGAAGGTGGTCTTTGGGGTGCGCGGCACAGCAGCTCTTCCCGAAGCAGGAGGGGTGAACTGCGAAGCACAAGGACGCCTGTGGAAAGTGACTTTGATGAATGTTAAGGGCCCTGCTCTCCAGCTGCACCAGGAAAGAGCCGGCTGATTTTACCGGATTTTGCATGCAAGCGGGGGCTCCAAGTGACAGATTGCCCTTTTCAAAGATGGCTGCCCCACCAGCCCGGCATCTTGGATGCTCTGTGCAGTGGGGCCTGGTGGCCTGGTCCCTTTCCCTGCCTTAAATCTAGGCTTCCTTACGGTTGCTTCAACCGGAAGCTTCTCATGGAAGATGTTCCTCCCGCGTTCCTAAACCACACTGTTGTTCCAGTTGCTCTTTGGTTGCTGACAGGAACACATGCTCAAACTTATTACGGTTTCTGGTGACAGTTCATCAGCACAGTGGGGAAGGCCAAGCCAACATCAGGAACTGGCCGCACCACGTCCCTAGGAGACGCTGAGGAAAGGGCTCGCTAGTTGCCAAAATATTGAGCCAGCTGGCTTCTCAACCTGCCTTGAGAAGGGTCCCCACCCGCTGTGGGCTGGGCTTTCTGTATCAAATAATCTCCCACATGCTTGCTCAAGAGCTTGCCTTAGCTAAATAATTCTTCAGAGGCATGCCCAAAGGCTCAGCCCTTCAACTGTCAAGTTGGCATCTGTAACTGAATGCTACAGGAACCAAATACAATGTTGGTAGCTTTATGCCACTGAGTTTTGGGACAACGTGCTGCACTGCCATAAACTGGGGCATTTAGCCACGACTTACTGGAGAAGTCTGTTGACTTGCAGTCCCTTTCAAAGGAGGAACCTGAAACCGCATCAGAGTGCTCGTGAATGATGTGGGTTCCCAGGCTGGACCCTCCGAGGATCTGGTCCATTGACTTAGGGCTGGGAATTGGCACTTTGAACTGAATGCTACGGGCACTTCTGACCACATTTGCTAGTCAACCCAGGGCCTTGGTGAATCATTTAAGAGCAAAAGCCGTGGCGTCAGAGCGGCTTGGATTGGATTTGAATTCTGAGGCTGTGGCTGCCATTTCTGTGACTGTTTCTTATCTGTAAAGGGCAAGCATCGCATTTCTGCTCCACGGAGGCAAGAGGGGTTAAATGAGATGATGCCTGTTCAGAGCTGTCCTGACAGCGAACGTGGAGGGCTGATGTCGTTACCTTGGCACTGTGGAGCTGGGGTGCTTGACTGGGGGGGCGAGAATCTGTCCTCCCTCTTCCCTCCTCCTCTCTCCTTCCTCCCTTCCTTCTTTTTCCTTTCTCTTCTTCTTCCTTCTCTCCCTCTCTTCCTCTCTCTTTTCCTATCCTTTTCTTCCTCTGTTCTTTTTTCCCCTTAACTTAAAAAAATTAAAAATTTTATTTATTTGAGCAAGGAAAAAGGGTGTGTGTAAGGCCACGTGAGCACAGAAGCACAAACATATGTGACTTTCAGAAGTCAGTTTCTCCTTTCACCATGTGGTCTTCCAGGGAGTCAACTTTTGGTTGTCAGATTTACACGTATGTGCCCTACCCCCTGAGGAAGGACAGACACTGATAGGGGAGAGGCATGTGGAGTGAGGGACGGGGGGAGCGCGGGGGGGCGGGTAGCAGGGGGAGGGACGGGTGAGGGACTGGACGCGGGGAGGGCAGCTGAGGGAGGTTTCTTTCTGGCGTGGCTGGCGTGCTTCGTTCTGTCTTCTGTCGCTTGTGGCGTTCTCTCTTTCCTGGTTTATTTGCGTGTGTCTTCTTGCGTCGGGGGTGCGGGCGTTCTTTCTTTCTCCTCTCTCTCGTTTCTTGCTTCTCTTTCTCCTTTTCTCTCGCTTTCTCTCTTGCTCTCGCGGTCGTCCTCGCTTTTCTCTTCTCTTTCTCTCTCTCTTTCTTTCTTTCTTTCTTTCTTTCTTTCTTTCTTTCTTTCTTTCTTTCTTTCTCTCTCTCTCCCTTCCTCCCTCCTTCCTTCCTTTCTCTCTCTCTCTCTTGCATAAAAACTAGGGTTTGTGATGTCATTTTTCACACATATATGAATCACTGCGGGCTTTGTCTATATTTATTCCCATCAACCTCTCCTGTCCCACCTCATTCTGGTCCCCACTTGCTTTCATGTCGTATGTTTAAATCTAGATTCTGCATGCCTTTGGTATCCAATGAAGAATGGATTTTAGTGTATTAATGTACTGTTAAATTCCTGCTGTAAGCAGGAATGGGGTCCATAGTTTTAACCAGATTCTGAGAGTCTTTGTCTGAGAAGGCAGGCTGGAGAGTCTGTGCTGGTCTGAGGGGGCGGCGGCCACAGGAGCCTGCCTCTCTCTGAGCCCAAGCCCCTTGATCACACCCGATAGCTTGCCTTTGTCTCAGCACACAGAAGGAAGACGCTAAGGCTTCCCAGGCTCACTGCTGAGGATGCGGAGAATGTGCAGGGTGGTTGGAGAGGCGTGGACAGAGGTTTGGAGGAGGTTCATAGAGGGCAGCTAGCTGAGAGTAAGAAAAAGAGAGGGGAGTGGGGGAGCTGGCTGGGTCTGGAAGTACTTGCCTCGCAGCCGTGAGGACCCGGGTTCAATGCCCAACACTCAAGGGAAAGTTCCAGATTTGATGCCACATGCTGATAATCCCAGCGCCGTGGAGGCGAAGACAGAAGCTTCCCTGGGACTTGCTTGCTAGCCAGCCTCACCTTAAGGCCAACTCTAGACTAAGGACATTCCCTATTTCAAAGGAAGTGGGTGGCGTACCTGAGATCACCAGAGGTTAACTCCTGGTCCCCCCCCCTGTGCACACATAGGCACCCACACACGAACAAGACAACATGCAGAAGAAAAATAAAAGAGGTAAAGCAAGGCCTGACCACCAATGGCGAGGGTGACGTCCCCACAAGAGCCCACCCACCTGCTCCCCCAGCACCCTCTCTTTTTCTTGACTCTGCAAGACGTGACGGTGCCATGAAGGCAGGGAAGAGCTCTGTGGTCAGGCTCAGGGTAGGTGAGGGGAGACAGCGACGCATGCAAGGCAAGCCTTGACCAGTGTCACAGCTGACAGCTGCGGAGCCGGCGGAGGGCAAGGGGTCTGCTCCTGACGCGGATCCTGATGCCTAGGCTGGGACGGAACCAAAAGGAGGTGTCTTGTGTGACCATGGGCAAGCCGCTCCTGTCTTGGCCTTGGTTTTCCCGTGAGTGAAGTGATAGGTTGGGAGAGACTGGGAGGTGAGAGTGGGCAGCTGTAGGGTTGTGATTCTTTGACTTCCTTCTCAAGTCTGTTGTCACAGGGGTAACAAGAGTCTGTTGACTCCTGGGCTGTCCCTGATTGGCATGGTGGGTTGGGTTAGATCAGGAGAAAGCTAGGCTGGATTAGCAGTGTCTGTCCTGGTTGGGACATGGGCTGTGGCCTGTCTTGGGAACACCCAGTCAGGCCAAAATGTCGTATCACATGATTCAAATCCTCAGCCTCATGTAGTCAGTTTTGTTGTTTGAAGATGTATCTTTACATTGCTTTTGCGGGATTATTGGCTTAATTTAGAATTCAAATCTCTTGAGCATTGATCTTCTTTGAAATGATATTGGTCAGTTACATTGCCACGTGTCAAGACTATTAAAAATACACTTACAGAGAAATCTAGTTTGTGCTCCTATTCCATTTCCCATCTCTCTCTTCCTCCCCAAGGCAATCATTTTTATTTACGTTTGATTTCTCTTTTTAGTGTTTCTTTTCAAAGTTACATAAATGCACTGCTATCTTTTTGAACCGTCTTTGGATCAATGAAAGTGTCAAAATGTTATTTACTTTTTGGTACACAAATTTCTTTCTTTTTAAACAGTAATCTTGCTGTAGTATAAGACGTATATACTGGGAAGCACCCAAAGCTTCATCCGTGACTCTGTGGTTGGACAACACGCTTTAGCGTGAGGCTCTCTGATTGGATAGAAAGCTTGGTGCGCAGCTCTCTGATTGGACAATTTGAAATCTCTAAGAGTGACTCATGGGGTTAAATGACTGCACATGGCCAGATTGCCCCAAGTGTCCCTCATGGACCCAGTATTTAGTAGATGTGTGGGCGCTTTTTATTTATTTATTTATTTTTGTGAAGTGCCTACTTTGGTCTTTGGCTCATTTTTCAACTGGATTGTCTGTCTTCTACAATTGATGGGTAGGGCTTGTCTATTCTGATTGTGATTCCGGTTATAAATACACAACTCGACTCTACTGTTTTTGTCGTCGTTCTGTTTTATTCTTGGTTTCTGAGACAGAACGTCATGGAACCCAGGCTGAACTGTAACTGCTTTCTTGGGAAGCCGGGATGAGTTCTTTGCGTCTGCCTTCACTTCCAAGAGCTGGGATGGCAGGCACACGCCACCACGCCTGGCTCTCTGGCTTTTGTCCTTCTCTCTCAGCGGTGCCCTTTGGCAAATGGAAATTCTTGTTGTACAGTAGTATATGGGATCAGTCTTTTTTTTTTTTTTGTTCTGTGAAAGAAATCTTTGACCCCATAGTGGGAAGATTCCCTTATCACGTAGAAGCACAACTTGTATCATCATTAATGTTTAGAATGTGTGGACTGGATTCTTATGTTATGAGAGGCAGGGGAGGGAGGGCCTCGAAATCACGTTTGCATAATCAGCTGTCTCCTAGGTCCTGCTCTGTGTATTAGACACGCATACATGTGGCTGTCCTTCGGACCTGACTCTATGAGTTGCAAAGACACCCATCTCTCCCTAGTACTGATGGGATTCTGTTTAAAACATTCTGGTTTGAATGAATCACAAGCTTAATGTCTTCTCTTATTGTTGCAAGGTACTGTTAAGGCAGATACACTCACTTAGGAAAATAAAACCCTCTCAATCTGTATTGCATCGTCTAAAATCCTCTTACACGCTGCACTTTGGGAAGTTCCTGGGCGAGATACTGGAAGCACAGCAGTGGATTCAGCAGCATTGTCTGTGGGAGCAGATTTTTAAAGAGATGCTTAGGAATTTGTTCCATAAGAATCTTTGCATGTTAGAAACAGCAGATGCCCCAGAAAGACATAAAGAAGTAAAAAGCAGCCACGCAGGTACCCCGAGGCAAGTGGGATGCTGGGCCGGTGCATACTTTGCAGCCGTTTTGAGCTACAAGCACGTCAGTGTTGGGTTTCATTTCAAAAGCAAGTGATGTGAAGCCAAGGGGAGCAGCAGCTCGCGCCTGTAATTTCAGCATTCGGGAGGCTGAGGCAGGAGGATTGCCACAAGTTCAAGGCCAGTCAGAGCTACAGACTGAGACTCTATCTTGAAAAGCCAAAACCAATAAACCACAACTCATGCAGAAAACCCCTCCTGTGCTGTAGCTTTAATTTTTACTTAATACTTCATAACAGCTCTTCAGGTTGTTAGATTCTCTTTCTTTTTTGAGCATGTGTGTGGGGGGTGCATGTGTATGTGTGTGGGCACATGAGTGTGTGCACGTATCTATGGATGTCCATGTGTACGTGTAACATGCCTGATGTTGAGGTCAGGTGTCTTCTGTGGTGTCTCTGCACTAATAAGACAGTGGAACCAAGCTCATCAGTTGTCTGTCTACTTAGCCAGCTTGCCCCCGGGATCCCCTATCTCTGCCTCCCTGGTCCTGGGCCTACAGGTGGCTCCGCATCTGCTCGGCTTTTATGTGGGCTTTACACAGCCAAGCTCTGGTCCTCACAATTGTACACAAGCTCCTTATCCATGGAGCCATCGCCCCAGCCCTTAGAGTTATATTTTTATGTAGTCATTTTAATGACTATCTGTGCTTACATATCTTTCATGCTTGTGTAAGATTCTCCCCTGTCAGTTGCCCCCCTTTCAAATGGTCACTACAACTGGACCTTGGCTGTAAAACCCAATGCCCGTGTCCCCTTTCCTGATCCACTTTCAGTTCCTGTCTCTTTCCTAATTTAATTTGTCATGCTTGGTGTATATTTTTGATATCCAAGTAGACCCATTAACAACATGAAGTTGCTCTGCAGACTTTATTTTTTGAGGGGGGTAGGCACACATGAACCATGTGGGTTTTTGGGGATCAAACTCAGGTTTCCAGGTTTTCAAGAAGGCAACCTACCCACTGAGTTGTCTTACTAGACCTCCTCTATGGAGAGTAAAACTTTTCACATAAAAGTGATTTGTTACTGGGCTATGGAGATGGCTCAGGGGTTAAAGCTTTGACCTTGAAAGCAAAAGGACCCGTGTTTAGGTCACTAGATCTCATGTAAAAATGCTGGGTGGCTATGGTGCAGTGGCCTGCAATTCCAGTCCTGGAATACCCAGAGCAAACAATAAGATGGAAGAGCAATCCAGATTGATTCCTGATATTGCCCTTGGGCCTCAGGCGCACACACTACAAGTGCCCTCTTGTATATGACTACACACACGTACACCCATCCATATGCAACATACACATACCCCGTACACACATACTTGAAAAAAGCAATATGTTACTCTACACATCATTTTGTAGATTGCTTCTCTATTCAGAATTATACTTGTAGGTTTTATTTGTAGCTTTTTTTTGAGGCAGCATCTCCTGTAGCTCAGGCTGGTCTTGAACCCACTATGTGATTGAATATGACCTTCAACTTCAGATCCTTTTCTTTCTGTCTCCTGAATGTTTGGCTTACGCACACTTAATTGTGCCCAGATTTTATGTGGTGTTGGGGATTGAACCCAGAGCTGGAGGCAAGCTCCCCCAGACCTGTGATGGTCATTTTTTAAAATTTCTTTTATGCATGTGTGCATGGAATGCATGAGAGAGAGAGAGTGTGTGTGTGCATGTGTGTGTGTATGGCATGCATGTGTGTTTGTATGTATGGAGTGCATGCATGTATGTATGTGTGTATGGTGTGAATGTGTGTGTATATGGAGTGTGTGTGTGTGTGTGTGTGTGTGTGTATCACACCTCCCTGGAATTTTTCCAAGGGATCTGGGGACCTGAACTCAGGCTCCTTTGCTGGAGAAGCAGAGGCTTTAATCACTGAACCACTTCCCCAGCCCTCACTTATTCATTTTTAAGCAGGGCGTAGTGATCCATTATATGAGTATTTCACAGTGGGTACCTCCATTTCCCGCTGATAGGAAAAATAAAGAATGATGCTCTCTTTTGTGCCATTGGCAAGAATTTCGTTCAAAATTGTACCCAGAACTGGATCGTGGGGGAATGGGATTCCACTGTAGTAGCTTTTACTTGTCAAGGTGTTCTCTAAAAAGGCAGTACATCTACAACCTCATCAGCAGTGCATACTATTTCCTGTTCCTTTGCATCCTTTACATATATTTCCTTTAAAATACATATATTTCCTTTAAAATTATTTATCAGCGTGTAAGTGTGAAGGTGCCACGGTGTATGTGGCAGTCAGAGGACAACTTCGTGCCACCTGTTCTCTCCTACCTTCGTATGGCGTCCAGGGATTGAATTCAGGCCACCAGGCTTGTATGGCAAGTGCTTTCATCCACTGAGCCATCTTGTCTGCTCATTTGTTTTTCATTTTCAAAACTCTTCTGTTGCTGGGGAGATGCTCGCAGACAAGTGCTTGTCTATCACCATGTGATCTTGAGTTAGTTCAGGTCCTCAGAACCCATGTCAGAGCTGGCAAGCACAGAGGCTGCTTTTAATCCCAGCACTCAGAAGGCAGAGATAGCAAGCCCCTGGGGCAAGCTGGCTTGTTAGCCTAGCTGACTGGCAAGAAGTGGGTTCAATTAAAAACTCAGGTTTAATAGTATTTTTTAAAAAAGTGGAGAGCTATTGAAGAAGACATCTGATGTCAACTCTGGGCCTCCACATACACATGAACATATATGTATGTGCACCCCATGTGTATATGCCCCTCGCACACATGCAAAATATCCATGAATATTTTGCATATGTATGTGCGTAACTGCATGTGAACATACACTTGTGTGCATGCGCGCATGTATCACTGCATCTGTGTGGAGGTCAGGAACAACCGGGTACCTGTCTTTGCCTTCCATCTTGTTTGAGACAGGGTCTCTTGCTGTTTAACCTGTGTGTATGCCAGCCCTGCTGGCCCCCAGGTCCTCCTCTCTTGTTTCCCATTTGTGTCAGAACACTGGCAGTAGAGATGTGTGCTACTACATCTGGTTCGTATGTGGGCTCTGGGGATGTGAACTCAGGTCCTCATGCGTTTACCTAGGTATTTTCTGTATCACGGCTGTGAAACTCCAGAACAGACATCACACAAGGTATTCTAGGCACTGTGACTTCAATGCAAGGTTTTGACTCCAGAAGCATTGGGAAGCTGGTAGAACAAGAAAGAAGTGTAGGAATAACTCAAAGATTACTGCAGGAAGCAGCCACTGGCCCTGAGCCACATGATTTCCCTTTTGTTGGTTCCAGCCCCAACAGGACCCAGGCTTTCAAGGCCCAGATGGTACATTGCTAATGTACAGACCTTGAGGGGAGTCAGCTTGCTGCGGGTTGGGGGATGGGGTGGGACCAGGCAGGCCTGGGGAGTTCAGAAGGAAACTGGGGGTTGGAGCCAGATGCTGCTGCGGACGATACTGGCAGGAAGAACGAGACAGAAAGTTAGTTCCTTCTCGCCTCTACTGGCTTCCAATATCCCTCAAGTGCCTCCTGCAGCTGGAGCCTCACGAGGAGCCAGCTGTTTCTGCAGACTGAGGAGGATTAGGCTTCTCCCCAGCAGCAGAGGGGATGGTGGATTTGGGCTGAGGGGAATGAATGGATAGCCCACATCCCATCCGTCATACTTAAGCACAGGTGTCAACCTGACTGTTGAGGGTTTGAGCTCTGGACACATTTGTGGAGAATTAGTGGTTGGGTTAAGCCCATAGCAAACCTGCAGGAGATTGTCTAGCTGATGGGGAAGGCCCAGCCTATGGTGGGTGGGACCAGGCCCTGAACAAATGAATAAAATACTGAGAGCTGGTTGAGGAAGTCAGCATCCTTTTGTACACTTGGCCAGAATATGCTGGTCTGGCAAGTAAGGATTGTTCCTCTCTCAGCCATTACGTAGAGATAGTGTGGCCAGTTCCCTCGGCCCTGGTGTTGGTGCGTGCTCTCCCTCCAAGCTGGACTGAGAGCTTTAACCAGACTGTCGTAAGGAAATGAACCCCTTGTTCCCTTAAGCCATTTAATGGTCACTTAGCAGCAACCATGCAGGTGAACTACAACACCATCTTGCTCCATACATGTCCTGTCTAGGTTCTTAACAGTATTCCATGTGGCTGTTTCAAATAGTGCTCTAGAAGCATCCTTGCGTTACACTTTCCTTGGAATACATTTCTGGAGATAGAATCAAAGAATCAAAGCTAAGACCTTGGTCCTGGCTGACAAAATTGCTGGAGAAGCAAGGAGTCAGTTTGGAAAGAGAGGGGTCTCCCTCCCATGCTGGATCCCTGGATCCCTATCACAGCCAATGGCGATAGAGAACGATGGGCTTTCTGCATTGATGTGCTGTTACCCAGGGATGCCTCTCACCCAAGGAGTGAGCTTTGTGGTGCTGACTACCCTATAGCTGCAAGAGTGGCCGTGGCTGGGTAGCTTTGGCCAGACGCTTATTTTCAGTCATCTGTAAGGAGGTTAACAGATGAGAAACCCCCCCCTCCCATGCTTCATTGGTGGATTCAAGGCAAGTAGAATTCACTGAATCATGTCTTTCCTTTACCTCAATCAATCAATCAATCAATCAATCAATCAATCAAAAAGAAGTCAAAAGTGCATTAGGACTTTTAGTATAGAATATAACAAAAGAATGTAATGTATGTATATCGAGAGCAGGCTCCTTGCCGGCTGGGCCTCCCAGGACCCAATGTAATGTCCTGTAATGTAACATAATGTAATGCATGATGTCATAAAGGGTGTTTAATTTTTTTAAAAAAAAGAGATAACAGAAAAAAAAATCTCTTGTGGGAGATTATGTAATTGATGAGGGAAAGACCCAGTCCATAGTGTGTGTGTGAGTGTGTGTGTGTGTGTGTGTGTGTGTGTGTGTGTGGAACACCAGTCAGTCTCTGGGCAACTAGATAACATGGAAAGAGCTGGTTCAGTGTGTTGGCATCTATTACCCACTGGCCACAGAATAACCTAGGCAAGTGGTAGCAGTGTTCCCAGCATTAGAGCAGGTAAAGATGCATTTCTACAGTAATAAGCCTGTACTCTACCCGAGATGATGAGTCTTTACTTTGAGGACTCAGTGTTAATTGTGGATTGCTTGCTTCATTGGACTTATAAGGATCAGGGGTGTGTGTGTGTGTTTGTAATGATCAGAAAGGAAAGAAATGTGGGGAAGGCTTAGGTGCACAAGAGCACCACTGAAGAGGAACTTCCCCGCCATTGCGGATGGGCTAAGGATTCCCCTGCTTTGGCCCTTGTCTCTGCGCTGCTGTGTTGAGAGTGCGATTCCTTTGTCAGCTGAATGTAGTCGTGACGCTTCCCACCGGCAGGTAATCAAGAGCCCGGTGCCCCCGACTGATGGCCAGGCCAGGCATCCTTTCCAAGGGAGCTGCCTCTGCCCGGCTCACCTTGGAGCAAAGCCCGCAGGAGGACATGGCCTCGCGGGGTTGAGTGGGGGGCAGGCTGGAGTGCAGAAGGCGGCTGCGCGTGATGCCCCTGGCTCCTGACACCGGCTGATAGATTCCTCTATCATAGGGCGTGAGAGGGCAGCTGCGGGCTGGACTCTGAATCATCTCCAGCCCCGAAACCTCCCCAGTGGCCTCGTGGATGCCCCTCAGACCCCTGTGTGTCTTCCTGTCTCCAGGCCGTGAGAGCAGGTCCAGCACATCCCATCTGCATGGCCGCAAGCAGAGTTCTGCTGGATACTTGGGAAGCAGCGAGGGGTGAGGGGAGCCCTTGAGTTGGTCCTCTTCTGCGTGTCTCTTCATTCTTCACTTTTACCTTGGGTTTGCCTGACCTTATATCTGGGCTCAGCTCTCTGTCTGTAATCTTCCCTCTTCATGGGCCAGTCCTGCGTTCAGTCAACTCCACTTCCACTGAATTTCTTACGAGGATGAGGAAGAACCCTCACCTCATTAGTTTCTCCTCCCCCTCCCGTGTGTCAGGTACTGGTGGGACAAGCTCTGGCTACGTTCTGTAAGGATATGTGCCCTAGTGATGATACTGCTACTCTCATTGGCCATCTTTCATGTATCCGGGACTCTTAGCGTTGTCTTATATGCTTCCTTAATGAACATGTGATGTTTCATTCAAATGAGGACCAGTGGGAGGGACTTCACATCAGCTGGGCCACGATCAGGCAGGACAGTGTTTGGAACAAGCTTAGAGGAGTGAGTGATGGCTGGGGAGGGAGTGTGCTTGGGGTGCTGCTGAAGTCACTAGGAGTCAACAGGTGGATGCTGAGTCCCCAAGGAAGACAGGTGAGAAGGAAGAAGAGACATAGCTAACTACTGAGTCAGAGGAACGCCTTGTGGGGGCTCTGAGAGATTGTAGGAGGAGCTGGGGGCAGTTGATTGCTGGACTGACGATGGCTAAAGGAAGTACTTCCTCTTTCTGAGGTGGGAAGAAGCAGTTGCGCCCTCCTATGATATATTGCCATCTTTTCAAGAAGGGAGGAGGCACGGTGACAGCAGGGCCACGGGGACATGGGACAGACTGAAGTCTGAATGGAGGTTGTTTGTCCGGAGCAAAGGGGCCAGGGAGTTGCTGACTGCAGTGTTGCTCTGAGGCCCTGGGGTTTGGGATGAAAGCCCAATTCTAGGCTTAGAGAACTCTCAGCCAAGCAGCACTGTTATCACACGTCCAAGGACATAGCAGCCCCTGATAGAGACGTCGTGAGCCCCTCGCTTCCCACCCCCAGGCCAGCCTGCCTGCCCACGGGATCTTCTTATGGCTACAACCGAATTTGCTGCGATAACTTTGATTCAAGCAGCCTTCCCTGGAGAGGAACCTGTAGGGAGAACAGCCAGGCCGTGTAGACATTCTGGGCAGGTGTGCCCAGGGGTGGGGGGTGGGGAGCCGATTGACCGCCGTCTCGAGTACCTTTCAAGTCTCCTCGAATTATTTAGTCAACTACTAGATGCTTAGACTGTCTGAAGTTCAAAGGCTGGCAGGCCGTAGGCAGATCTGAGAGACCCACAGACATCTTAGCAGAGGAGTATTAAGACGTGGCAGCCTGGGCTTATGGGGAGGTGGACAGGGATGAGAAGGAATGCATGTTTATCCTGTGAACCCAGAGCTTAGAATTATCCTCTGATGTCAGGACCCTTGGTGCATCCAACTTCTGGGTAGGTTTGGAAGGGAGAGAGAGACGTGGATATATAGTTGGGGCTTGTTCTCTCTCTCTCTCTCTCTCTCCTCTCTCTCTCTCTCTCTCTGTCTCTGTCTCTGTGTAGCATAACTGAGTGGGTGAGAGGGGAAGGCAGTCATAGAATGCTGCTTCCCATTCCTCCCTTGGTGGGAAGAGAGACTCTGGTTTCTACTCTTATATAAGCTGACATTCCCAAGTGTGTCAATTATCTTCCTCATTGCTGTGATCAAACACCAGACAAGAAGCAACTTAAGGCGGGAAGGGTTGGTTTTAGCTCATGCAGGTCCGAGGGATGGAGTCCATGATGGGGAGAAGGCAAGGTGACAGTCACATTGTATCTGTAGTCAAGCAGATGATGGACAGGAAGTGGGGCAGGCAGATGAAAATTTAAGGGCCCCCCTCAGTGACCCACTTCCTCTAGTGAGGCTCCGCTGCCTCAAAGGTTCCACAGTCTTTCCAAACAGGGCCACTGTCTAGGGACCAAACGCCTTCGGCAGGGCCTGTGGAGAGTTCCAGCTGCAGACGATTTGTTGCATCCACCTGGCTGGAGTTCTCATTTCTTCTTTCACACTTGTCTGCAAAAAAGGAGGCCATGGAAATTAGTGCCGTGGGATCTTCTTGGTCCTGCGGCAGGGAAGAGGAGAAATGGTGTGGACAGCACCTCTGATCTCTGGACTCGCACACCTGCTCTCCATTCTGCTCTGGGACACAGCTCAGCTCCCAGAGATGCTTCATGGCCGGGAACACGTCCAGACGCTGCAAGCTGGGGAGATGGCTCAGTGTTAAAGCCTTTGCCTTGCAAGCAAGAGGACCTGAGTTCAGATCCCGGAGTCCATGTGAAACCAACCAACCAACCAACCAACCAACCAACAATAACAACAAAAAACGCTGGGTGGAAATGAAGGTGGTCTGCAATTCTGGTCCTGGAAGGCGGAGCCTGGAAACTCTAGAGCAAAGCAATAAGGAGACAGCAATTCAGAATGATTCCCAATGTTATCCTTGGGACACATTCAAGTATTCTTTTGTATACACACACAGGCACACGCACACGCACATGCATACGCACACATGCACACCCCACAGATACTCTTGACCCTAGGTCCCACCTGTCTGAGGCTCTTGGAGCCTCCTGGGCAAGAACCCTGAGGACAGTCTTCAGGGCGCGGGTGAGTTCGCCAGGTGGCTTCCTGACAACAGAGAGAATCATGGAGACCAGGGTCAGGCTGCTCAGGAGGGATCTGTCTCATCTCTCCTCAACCCTCAGCACTAGAAACCATGTTCCTGGGCTCTGCGTAGCCAGCTCCTGATTCTTCAGCCCCAGCTTGCGTGTGTGTGTGTGTGTGTGTGTGTGTGTGTGTGTGTGCGCTAGCAGGGCGGGGTTACTGGTGTTATCTGTGCTTGTCAGAGAGCTGGAGGCCTTAGAGCCCCAGAGCCTAGTCCTTCTCATACTGCGGGTTCCTGAGCCACGTGGTGTCAGGGCTGCTGGGGTGAGACCGTCACATCCAATGTTGCCTGTGGGGAGAAGGCCTCTCCCACCTAGGTCCCCATTCCCCACTACTGTCTGAGGATCTGCTTCACCCCAAAGGCCCCACCCACAGAGATGCCCACCCTCTGCCTTGCGTTCATGACCGTACAGGACTTCAGATGCAACCAGTGTGGCCGCATCTCCTTGGCTCTGTCTAGCAATGCAGAATCCAGACTGACCTCTGAGGACCCATGTGCCGCATCCAGCCCATGTCCTGACTCAGCCTCTTCCTCAGCCTCAAATGCCTGTGTCTGAGTGCACAGGTCTCTCAGCGACGGTGCCTTTAGACAGGACTGGCTGGATTTGTATGTTCGTGGAGGCTGTCCCATGCAGCGTGCAACCCATGTTCTGGGGATCTGATATTTGTCTGTGGCATGCTCAGTTCTCCCATGGATGTACCTGATGTGCCGGAAGAGGTGGGTAGCTAACTATACAAGTCTTTCTCGGGTGTAGCTATGAATGTGGACATCCACGAGTCTTACTCCGTCCAAGTGTCCTTGTCTGGAAGGAAGGCCTAGTTTCCCTTCCTGGAGTCTGACTCCTGTGGCTGAAACCATATGTGGGAGTCGCCCTGTTGAGGTATTGGGGTTCTCCCAACTGTCTCCAGTGCTGTAGCCTTCTGTCACTATTTCAGTACTATCCAGTACCTTGTTTTCCTTTGGAAGATGTATCTTTGTAAAAGGTACAAGAGAAAGCTTTCCACATTCAACTTAGAGAGCGATGCCTGACATTCCGGAGCTTCCACCGTGGCCTGTGTCAGGTCTCCTCCCTGTTGCTCACGCCTGGCTGTTACCCGTCCTAGGACAGGGGGCCTGGAGGAAGGGTTCTTGGTCTGTCATGGCAGCTCCCAAGATCTGGCTTGGCAGAGGTCTTCAGTGCTGGCCCAGCCCCCAGAGTAGGCTGGAGGTAGTCCCTGTGCCCCTGGGCATGGTGGGGGAGGGATGCGCAGAATATCCCTTTCCCAACCAGTCCCTTGGATGGGCAGGAGATCACTTGGGAGGAAATTACCAACTTAAATAGGAAATGCAAGCAATTTGGATGGAGCCCCAGGACGGCAGTTTGAGAGCTCATTCTCTGCCCCGTGGGGGTTTGATTGCAACCAACTTGGCTGATAACATGCAGAGAGGGCCAGAGAAATGGTTTCCAAGGAAACTTGGATCTGTCTAAGCCCCTTCTGGCTCAGGTGGGAGCCAGGGCCTGGCTGGGGAATCAGAGACTGTACTCAGGTCCTGCAGGCACCCTGTTCTCTGTGAACCTTCCCCACCATGTGCTCCATCCCTACCCCTACACCCCCAGACATAATCTGTACTCTGTTTCTGCCCAAGCCCTTGCTTTCTTCTTGGTCTGTGTCTTCAGCTTTCTTACACATCTCAGGTACCTCTACATGGACTTAAAACTTGGGAAAGTTGGCAAACATTGCCTTAAAATGCGTTTTTTGAATTAACTGATTTCTATTTGTATAGCAACCACATTAGTCGAGAAAACTCATGGGATTTACTTCTATAGTTTCCATTTTCACAGCAACTCTGTGAACTATGTTTCTCTCTCTCTCTCTCTCTCTCTCTCTCTCTCTCTTCTCTCTCTCTCTCTCTCTCTCTCAACCTGGAACTACATTTCCCATCATCCTTTGCTCTCAGGTGGGCCATTTAATGGTTCTGACCAATAGAACATGGGCTACTTGCATGTGTGGCTCTCGAAGACTATCAGGTGAGATCTTCTACATCTGCACTTGCTCTTTTTCTTTCCTGTGGAATCATCCAATAAAAACTGTAGCGAAGGACTCAGCCGCTGGGCTACATTTCTATAGCGCTGTAGGTGGCTGTGTCCCGAGCGTCTATCCTCCTTCACTGGGATGTCATATCATGTTCATTAAGCCTAGGTTGAGGTTTAGGGAGTTGTTTATTAGGCACGTGCCTACACTGATGATACCAGCCTGCTAAGAGATACTCATAGCATTGCTTTTCCATGGACGAAAGATCACAGAGATATCCAATTCTAAGGTTGCACAGCAAGTAAGTGGCAAGCGATGATGATGAGGATGATGAGGATTTCTTGGAGACAGGATCTCTTGCAGCTTTAAACTTGCTATGAGTGGAAACTGGCCTTGAACCCTGGGTGCTCCTGCCTCTGCCTTCCAAGTGCCGGCGGCAGGTGTGCACAGCATGCTCGGCCCTCACGTGTAGATTGGAGCTCAGGTTATGTGGTTTCCATTCTACCGACATGGCAGGTGGCTGCGCCAGCATAGACAGAGCATTGGTCTTCGTCTGAATGTTTAAGAGTCCCGGGAAGAAAGATCCAGAGCGAGGCTGGAAGCTACGGCAGTTGGAGCGGTGGATAGCAGAGGTGCAGGGTGGCGGCTCACAGTCGTGCGAGGAGGTGGTGCTTCAAGAAAGGGGTGTCAATCGCATTTAATGAGACATAGCCAGGTGGCAAAGAAGGAGGGCTGGGAAGAGACTGTTAAATTTAACGACTTCAGTGACAGTTCCTGCTGAGTGATGGGGGAGATGCCGCACTGCAAGGTTTAGGGAGCAAGTCAGTGGCTGTGTTGGTGAAGGGAAGGAGATGGGGGTGAAAAGTGGGGAGCTGCAAAACAAAATAAAGCAGAAACCACACCAAACCAGGGAATCATGACCCTACACAAGGCTGTCTCCCCTTCTCTTGGGTCTGCTGTGCATTTCCAGAGCTCAGCTGAAGGTGGCCAGGAGAGGGACTGGATGGGGTCAATAGGTCACTCAGCATTCTCCAGACTAGAGCTTTCTCCTGGGTAGACAGCGATGGCTGTGCGATGGGGGGAGACTGGACTCCTTCGGGGCCTTCTAAGATGATCATTTACAATAGTAAGGGATTCACAAAGGGAGGGCTGGATGATAAATCTGTGTTGGCCATAGTGTAGCCAATTACCAGTGTGGCATCTACCACAACTTCCTGGACTTCAGGAGCCGAGCTCCCTGAGAGTCCCCGACGTCCATGTCTCCTTTGAGGGAAAAGCACCATCAAGTAACTTGGGATCAAGTTCCCAGACCCCCTTGTAGCTGGGTGTGGCTATTTCTTTAGTAATGCACAGCTCCTGGGGCCCCATCATTGAATTACTTCCCTTCAAGATACCCGTGTCAGTTGGAATACTGCAGCAACTCAGAGCACAGCTCCAATGAAAAGTGACCGAAACAATAAGGAGACGGGCTGGGGTACAGTTGGGTGGTAGAACTCTTGCATAGTATGTGCAAAACTCGAGGACCTAATCCCCAACACTGAAATACATCCCAGTGGCAACGAGGAAGTTTCTTGGCTCACATTCAAGAATAGGCCGACCTTCTGGGTGGCTGGAACCAGTGGTTAAGTGAAGTCACTAGAGCAAGTTCTTTCCTTTTTTTTTTTTTTTTTAAATCTCTATTATTTTCTTCTGTGAGAATCACCTTAAGATGGAGGATTTTCCTTCTCACAAAGGAGTTTCTTTTTCCCCCCACAGCTTTTGGATATAGAAGCAGCAGGTACATTCCTTTGGTCCAGCTGCAACAACTCATGGCTTCTACAACAAGGAAGTCTATAGCTGCCCACTGTGCTAGTGACCATGGCTGAGAATCTGATATTGAGATCCTGCCGACTCAATATAACCCGAGAACTTCTGATATTGCTATTCTGAAGTGCCTTCACAGTGCTTGGTGACTGATTTTATTAGTAAGTACAGACACCATACGCGTAGGATGTATTGTCAGATACAAAGCAGGGTATTCAAGGATTCCCTGTCAATGCAGACAGGAGGCAGCTGGGCTTGCTCAAGGTTAAGGAACATCAGACTGCTTAGAAGCATGTCCTGGGTACAGATGTGGGCATCCCATTGCTCAAGTCTGTAGCCAGTCAAGGTCTAAGAAGTCTGTTAACTAGTGGACATGATGTCATTGTTTCTAAGGAACACGGGGAGGCCACAGCAGTCGCAGGGCATGAGATGGGCCATAAAGATTGGGTTATGTGGGTCAGGGACCACCCTGGATCTGGAGCAAGCCCCTCAGATGGCATTTCTGTGACAGATGGCAGAGGGGATGAATGGATGTTGGGTAATCAATTGTGATGTCAAGTCTGATACTAAAATTTAAACTCGGCACATCTACTCGATTCACTCCAGCCACATGTCCTCTTGTGTTGTCTGTTTCAGCTAATGGTCTGGCCATTATCTCAACTCCTTAAGCCAGATCCAGAGACACCCTCGACTTTCTCTGTGTTGCCCCCACTCAGTGATTACTCAATCACCAGACCCTGGTGATTTGATCATTTGTGGGTCCCTCTCATATCCCCTATCGCCCACCTAATGGCTTCTCAATTGTCTTCCTTTCTCTGGCTCCCACTCCCCCCCTTCCAAACTACCCTTCCTGCTGCTTCCAGAATGAGCTTTCTAAAATGCAAATCTGATCTTTCTTCTTTTTGCCACTCCTTTTGTTTGAACTCCTCATTGGCTTTATATTATTTGTAGGATAAAAATCCAGTCTCTCCCCAGGTGGTTGGGGGCTAAGTAGGATTTAAAATGCTTTATACTGACTACAAAGGGGACCGGAGCTGCAACTGACATATAGCATTGTCTGACCGGAATGCTCTGGTGTGTGTGTGTGTGCGTGTGTGCGTGTGTGTATATGTGAGTGTGTGCACGCGCGTGCGGGTGTAAGGGTCTTTCATGAGGGTATATGATTGCAGTTGTGAGAGATTAGGGACAAGTCAGTACAAGGTGCACAGTAGCTAAGACTCAGGATCACACTGGCACAATGAGCTGCTCTATTTTTTTAATTGCTATTATTATTTTGCATGTTTATGTATGTCACAGCACGTGTGTGGAGGTAAGAGAACAACTGTAAGAAGTTTTTGTTCTTTCCTTCCACTTTCCTTCCACTTCCAATCCCACTTCCTAGGATTGAACTCAGGTCCTTAGGCTTTGACAATAAATACCTTTACCTGCTGAGCTATCGCATGTATCCATATATCCACATATGTAGTTTATTTATTATTAAGGTTATTCTTTGACAATTTCACTCATGCATCTAATGTATTCTGATTTCTTCCAATCCTTTTTTTTTAAATCTCCTTCTCATCCCTGTCTGCTCTCCCTGAACTGTCCCTTGGCTGGATTCATGACTTTTGTTTTGCAACCTCCTGAGTTTAACCAGGGCCATGTCTTTGGCTATCAGATGGGAACTTTCCACTAGAGCGTCCTGGCTCTCTAGTGGGTATACAGCTGAAGGCTCTGAATCCCTCCCTTCCTGAATCTAACAGGGTAAGAGCCTCAGGCAACCTGGCTGGATTTGAAGTCTGACCTGCAGCGTTGAGTAAGTCCTTGAACTTTTCTGCCTTGGTATCTTTCATTGCAAGGAGGAGAATACTGTGACCTCAGTGTGACCTTAATGTCATCTAATGACTCCTGGAAGAGTGTGATGAGATGACACTCCAGAAGTACTCAGCAGGTGGAAATACATGTGAGCATTATGCCTTAATGGAAATCCAATAATAATTACTAATAATTAGATCACACCGACATGTTTTATCAGTACAAGCTTATCCTATAAGTGAATAAGCTAAGAAATACTTTCTTTCAAATTAGAGCATTCAGTATCTTAAAATTTGGGGTGGGCTATCTTTAAGTATGAAGGTTTTAAAAAATATGTGTATTAGTTTTTAAATAATAAAACAGCCACTAAAAATAAAATTGAAACCAAATATTCAGGAAACTTATAGAACATTTCTAGGGAGGTGTAGGTGCTGTGGAATATAATGTCAGATCAGGGACGGAGCCCTGTACTGACAGGGTGACCTCCAGCCATGCGCAACAGTCTAAACAGACGTGTTGTAAGGACCTCAAAGACTCAAGCCTTTCTTTTTTGGGGAGGAGGGATGGGGGTACAAATTACAACAAGAGACTATAAATTAATAGTGGCTTTGATTGTAGTCTGGCATATAAGAACTTCAGGTCACCTGGTAGGGTTTGAAGCCTGACTTGCTGCTTTGGGCAAGTCCTTGAACTCAATATTTATTTATTTGGAGACAGAGTCTTATATATCCCAGACCAGCCTCCAACCCCTAATGTATCCAAAGATGCTTTTCTGTCTTCCTGCCTCTACCTTCCTAGAGCTGGGATTGTGGGGGCGGGCCACACCACTCCCAGTCTTTATACAGCCTTAGGGACGGAACACAGCCTCTTGTGAATGCTTAGAAAGCACTATACCAAAGCTGCTACAATCCTTAGCCCGGTTTGTTTTTTTGAGATAGAATCTCAGTGTAGCCTAGCTGGCCTCAGATTCACTAGGTAGCCCAGGCTGGCCTCAAACACACTGAAATCTTCCAGTTGCATCCTCCCAAGGGTCAGGACTACACCCATACCTAACTTAATAGTTATTTTTTAAAATTAAGCATTTTACTTATTTTACGTGGTGTGTGTGTGTGTGTGTGTGTGTGTGTGTGTGTGTGTGTATCAGAGGGCACTGTGTGTCCTTGTGGAGGACAAGGGGTGACTTTGGGAATCATCCTGGATTGTTTCTATCTCCTTTTTACTTCATTCTGGGACTTCCTAGGCTCCGCCCACCAAGCCCCCGCCCACCAAGCCCGGAAGTCCAGGTTGCCAGTGTTTTTTTTTTGTGAGACCTGCTTGTGAGGCAGAGTCTTAACCCCTGAGCCATCTCTCTCCAGCCCTTAATAGTTATTTTTGAGACAAGGTCTGACCGTGTCGCTTCACCTGCCCTTGAACTCCTGGGTTCAGGCATCCCTTCTACCTCAACTGGGAGGACCCTTCTCCTCTCAGTGGGAGCATTGACGGAGAGCGAGGTGTGTCCTACAGTTACCTGCTTGCACATTTTCATGTTGATTCTGTGTTGAGATGCACTGGGCTAAATGCTTATATTATAGTATTAATCTCATCTGTTTTCTTTTACCATTTTAATGTGGTTTTGGAAAATCTACCACACTCTGTGCGGCTCATGTGACCGTTCTAGCCACAAGACTGACCCAGACTCCCTGGCTTCATCTCCCTCTTGAATCCACAGCCTCTTTTCTACTCTGTTGACTCATTTCAGAGGTCTCTACCATCTGCTCTTTGCTCCACACATCTTGTGAGTGACCTTTGGGCAGAGCGTTCTGATTTTACTTTGTGAATTCCTGCTTGGAACTTCTTTGGTCCCTGCAGTCATTTCCCAGGGGGTGGAGCAGAGACCCAAGAGCACAGTCGTAGTCCCTGGAGACATCACTAGGAACAGCCCCTGCACGCCAAACCCAACAGATCCTTTGCCGGAATGGGGGCGGCTGGGTGCAGGGCACAGTAAGCTCCGGGTGCCTCTGGGGATTGTGAGCCACGTGACACTGGGTGTGTCTGTTGATCTGTTTATGCCTGTGTTCTCGTCTCTCTGAAACCCGGGCACTCAGCCTTCGAGAGTGATTGATAGATTAAGTGGGATCATGTTATAAACTGCCTGGCTTGGCACCTGGCATATGGGCAGGTGTTCGGTAAACATCGCCCCACTTCCTTCCGACCCCATCTCTAATACTCTGTGGAACCTGGATGTTGGTTGGCAAAAGGGATAGAAAGGGTTTAGGACAGAAAAGTCGAGGGCACCAAAGGAGAACTTCTTGCTGGCTTCTCCCCCCATCTCTCCCAATCTGCCGGCTCCCTGCCGCTCCCTGCGCACCGGGCAAGCTGTGAGGGAGGAGGCAGGGCCCTGGCTGCTGGGAGCACTGGGTTAATGAAGAACAGGCGCTCACTCCAGAGCTGTCACCATTGATTGCTCCTTCCAGGCAGCTTGCAAGCCGCCCCAGGAATCAATGTCGGAAGGTGAAAACAAATTTCTAAAATTAGCCTGGAATATATTGCAAGAAAAAAACGTCTGCACAACAAATAGTAAGGAAAGAAAAAAAAAACACACACACACACAAAAACACCAAACCTAGGAAGGCAGGTGTCCTCAGGAGGAACGCAGGACCATCAGCAAGGCCCAGTGTTCCCTGAAGCAACCTGGGGAGTGTGTCTTCCTGGGAAACGATCCCACCCGCTGGGAAATACACACACTCCTGCTGCGTGGGACACAGTGTATCCCTGCACCTTGTGAATCCTCAGATGCAGCTGGACAATCATAAGTTCAAGGTTACCCTGTTCTATACAGTGAGACCCTGTCACTAAAGAAATAAAAGAAAAAGAGAAAAAAAAGATGGTATGATGACATCCTGGAATTTGGGGGCGGGGAACAGAGGAGGGAAGGTACGGGAAGGAGCTCAAAGCTAGACTAGGAGACATGAGACCTTGTTTCAGGAAAGAAAAAAGAATGCAAGGAAGAAAGGAAGGAAAGAAAAAAGGGAGGAAGGAAGGAAGGAAAAAGAAGGAAAAAGAAAGAAAGCAGGCGAGATAGCTCAGTGGGTAAAGGCACTTGCCACCAAACCTGATGACCTTCAATTCAATCTCTGGAGACCATCTGATGGAAGGAGAGAGATTGAAAAGTTGCCCTTCGACCTCCACATGTGCTCTGTGACGCGTGCCCTCTACCCCATACATTCATGCACAAGATCATTTAAATGTCAAGATAAATAAATAAATAAATATAAAAAAGAAAAGAAGATGATAATTACTTTCAGACCTTAATCATAAAAATTGGCCAAGATTATAGCGACAGTGAAGGAAGGGCCCTTAGCAGCGATCTGGTCTAGTGTTTCATCTTACTAATCAATGCAACAGGTAATTTCTTGAACAGCTACTGTAATCAAGGCTAATTCCAGGCCACTGAGAGAACATGTTTCAAAAAACAAGGTGGATGTTGCCTGAGGAACAACAGTCAAGGCTGCAGTAGAAGCAGCAAGAGGGTAGAGTTCTGGCTAGCTAGCTTGCTCTGAGGATTCTAAAGCATACCCACCCAGCATTTATGTGGGATCTGGGGATTTGAACTCTGATCCTCTTTTGTTCACTGCAAGCACTTTTAACCATGGAGGCATCTCCCCAACCCACCATTAATGTTATTATCATTATGCCTGTGTGTGTTTTACATGTTTAAGTGGGTATCCATGTGTGCATGGACATGCATGCAAGAGTACACTTGAATGTGTGCATCTGTGGAGGCTCAAGGGTGACTTTGGGAATCATTCTAGATTGATCTACCTCCTTATTGCTTTGCCCTGGGGGTTTCCTGGTTCTGTCTTCCAGGGCTGGACTTGCAGTACACTTCATATCTGCCTTGCATTTTTATATGGGATCGGGGGATCGGAACTTCGGTTCTTTTGCTTGTGAGGCAAAAGCTTTAACCCCTGAGCCATCTCCCCAGCCTACCATTATTATTATTGCTTCTGTGTATGTTTTGCATGTGGATGGGCATGCATGTGTGCACAACTGTGTGTACAAGACGGCACTTGAATGTGTGTACCTGTGTAGGCAAAAGGGTGATATCAGGAGTCATCCTGGATTGCTCTTCTACCCTACTGCTTTGCTCTGGGGTTTCTTAGGCTCTTCTGAGGCCAGAATTGTAGGTTGCTGCTATATCCATGCCTGGCATTTTTACATGGGATCTGAGGATCTGAACTCAGGTCCTTTTGTTTGTGAGGCAAAGGCTTTTAACGCCAGAGCTGTCTTCCCAGCCCAATATTATTATTATTATTTTAAAAATTCTGTTTATTTATTTATGTATATGTGTGTGTGTGTGTGTGTGAGAAGGAGCTGTATGTCCCTGTGGAGGACCAAGGGTGACTTTGGGAATCATCCTGGATTGCTTCTACTTCCTTTTTGCTTCACTCTGGGATTCCCCAGGCTCCATTCGCCAGGCCTGGAAGTACAGGCTACCTCTGTTTCTGCCTGGCATTTTTATTTTTTTATTTTTATTCAATTGTGCGTGTGTGTGTGTGTGTGTGTGTGTGTGTGTGTGCGTGTGTAGAACCACGGGCGAATTCGAGAACCACCATGGACCACCTCCACCTCCTCCTTGTTTTTTTTTTTTTGTTTCGTTGTTTACTCTGCCTTGGGATTCACAGGCTCCGCCTTACCAGGACCAGAAATGCAGGCCTTCCCCGCTTCCGCCCAGCGTCTATACGTGGGGTCTAGGATCTGAACTCAGGACCTTCCACCTGCAAGGCAGAGGCTTAACCCCTGAGTCACCTCTTCAGCCCCTCTCCCCTTTTTTTTGTGGGACTTGGGATCCAAACTCAGGACCTTCTGCTTGTGAGGCAGAGTCCTAACTCCTGAGCCATCTCTCCAGCCATTATTATTTTAAAGGCTATAAAGTTGTCTGATTTACAGATGGATCATAGCTTCTATACCATAGCTTCAGGCCTCTTAGATTGCGTCCAGTGTGATGCTATTATAAACGTCCTGGGTGACTTTTTTAAAAGAGCTGGCCACAATGTCTGTGTTGACTGAAGCTCCAAGTCTTATTAAAATCTGTCACTGCCGAGTCTCCGCTGTCCCACCTGCCTCTATCCCATCCTTGAGCAGTCATTCCTTGAAGCCCAGTTCAGGGCCTGACATTTATCTTTGTTTCATTTTATCTTCTTAGATTCAGCTCATCAGTCCAGCCTGTCTAGAGCCATCTGGATCCTGTCAATGTTTTGCAATCTGCCTGGCCTTTATTTATTTATTTTCTCTCCCTCTTCCTTTTAAATCAACTACAAATGTGATAAACAGCCCTTTTATACCTTTAACTAAGTCATTAATAAAAAAATGCTGTACAGGTCACAGTTGAGACCCAAGCTCTGTGACAGGCCAGCAGGGATCTTCTTCCAGGTTTTCCGTGCTCCTGGAGTTGCTCAAGCTACAGTTAGTCTCCTAACTGAGCCACCACTCTGCTCACATCTTTCTCTAAGTTTATAAATCGACCTCATAAAACAAAGTTGGAGCAGATGGTTCCCACTTCGAGGCTCAGCCGAGGGGAACCTTTCTCAGGATCAGAAGCGCAGGTTCTGGATGGAGTGCTGAGCTCCCGTTGTTTGTCTTTCAGCTGGGACACTTGGCCACCTGGCGTGCACGCTGCTATTTCGGTGACCCAGGCCCAGGGCTCCCTGGGTTACCCCCACATCCATCAGTGACAGCCCAGGGGAAATGAGTGTCAACAGTAGCTGAGCCCAAGCAGGAGTGTGATGTCTGATACTGAGGGGCCCAGCCGGGGACTTGCACCCCTTGGTGCTGTATCACAGTGACAGTCCCCAAGCCATTGTGTAACACCTGGTGACACACGGCGTGGATGCAGGAAAGCAAAAGCATGCATTGGGATTTTGCTGTCCGGGGGGCACCTGGTGCTGATCTGGTGGCTCAGGACCCCGAAGAAAGCACCGTGTCTGCAAGGTCAAGACCCCACGGACGGTCTCAGCATTCTCTCTTCAATGTGGGAAAAGATTATTTTCCTGTAAGGGGCTGGCATGTGAATTTTGTGAGATGTGATGGAGATAGCACAGGGATAAGGGAGACAGACTGCCAGCCAAAGTGTTTCGCTTCACCTCATAACAAAGACATATATACTAGTGTACCAGTTAGATACACGTGTCAGCTTGAACAGTTGAGAACTGGGTTGTTATTCATACCTACGAGGAATTATTTAGTTAAGGTAAACCTTGAATAAACCTGTGGGAGATTATCTAACTGATGGGGGAGACCCAGCCCGTGGTGGGTGGGACTATTCCCCGGGCAGGCGGATAAGCTAAGATAGAGAGAGCTGGTTCAGTATTCTAGCAGGCCGGTAGGTGAGACAGTGCAATGTCCTCTCAGCTCTTCCTGCGAGTATGGTATTCCTTAAGCTTCTGATGTTGGTATGAACTCTCCTGCGATGCTGATGAACTATTACTAGAAACTGTATGCCCAGAATAAATTCCCTGTTCTCGAAAGTCATTTGGTCCTGTGTTCAGATCAGCAACAGAAGAACGGGGGACAGCCAGTCTTCAGAATGAACAGATCTCTTGGGGCTGGAGAAGTGGCTCAGGGGTTAAGCCTCTGCCTTGCAGGCAGAAGGTCCTGAGTTCGGATCCTAGACGCCAGGCAGAGGTGGGGGCAGCCTGAGTTTCTGCTCCTGGTAGGACGGAGCCTGTGAATCCCTGGGCAGAGTAAACAAGGAGGAGGTGGAGGTGGTCCATGGTGGTTCCCAAATTCATCCGTGGTTCTACACACACACACACACATACATACATGCACACACACGCATACACACACAATTGAATAAATAATAATAAAAAAATTTTTAGAAATGAACAGATCTCACTTTCTAATATGGATCCTGATCTCTCGGGAAGATTTGGCCATGTCAGGCCCACATTCCCAGCTTCTTGCTCCTGGTGATGATATGGAGAACTGTTCCTCATCCGGTTACCATGTTCTCTGCCATTCACACAGCACTGGCCTGGGTCTCAGTGTCCGTCCTATTTGAACAGCTGTTCTTACAGGCCTATGTCGGTGGGGGGGCATTTAGTCCTTGTGTGACCCCTCAGGGTCCCAATCCTTTTCTACAAGACTGGGGCAATAATTGTGTTCACAGCCGCTGCCACTCTCCAAAGCCAGCACCGCCTCTCGCTCGCCGAGCTCCAGCAGAAGAAGGGGGGTAAGTAAGGAGGTCGCTGTACCATGGCTCGTACCAAGCAGACCGCCCGCAAATCCACCGGTGGGAAAGCACCCAGGAAACAACTGGACACGAAAGCCGCTCACAAGAGCGCCCTCCACTGGAGGGGTGAAGGAGCCTCATCGTCACAGGCCTGGTACTGTTGCTTCGTGAAATTAGGCGCTACCAGAAGTCCACTGAACTTCTGATTCGCAAACTCCCTTTCCAGCGTCTGGTGCGGGAAATTGCTCAGGACTTCAAAACAGATCTGCGCTTCCAGAGTGCAGCTGTTGGTGCTTTGCGGGAGGCAAGCAAGGCCTCTCTGGTTGGCCTTTTTGAAGATACCATCCCGTGTGCTATTCATGCCAAACGTGTAACAATTATGCCAAAAGATATCCAGCTAGCGCGCCGCATACGCGGAGAACGTGCTTAAGAATCCACTATAACGGGAAACATTTCATTCTCAAAAAAATTTTCTTTTTTCCTCTTCTTCCTGTTATTGGTAGTTCTGAATGTTAGATATTTTTTTCCCATGGAGTCAAAAGGTACCTAAGTATATGATTGCGAGTGGAAAACTAGGGGACAGGAATCAGGTATTGGCAGTTTTTCCATTTTCATTTGTGTGTGAATTTTTAATGTAAATGTGAGATGTAAAGCATTAATGCAAGTCAAATGTTTCAGCGAACAAGTTTCACAGCAGCTCAACTTTATAACAATTATAAATAAACCTGTTAAATTTTTCTGGACAATGCCAGCATTTGGATTTTTTTTAAAATAAGTAAATTTCTTATTGATGGCAACTAAATGGTGTTTGTAGCATTTTTATCATACAGTAGATTCCATCCATTTATTATACTTTTCTAACTAAGTTGTCTTACATGCAAGTACATGTTTTTAATGTTGTCTCTCTTCTGTGCTGTTCCTGTAAGTTTGCTATTAAAATACATTAAACTAAAAAAAAAAAAACTGGGTCAATATTGCTGGTTACAAAATTTATGCCTGTTGCAGCCCTTGGCTGGCAAACTGGGAGTCGCACAACCTGATGGGATATCATGGCAGCTTCCGCTGGGAGCCCAGGCTGGGGAATGGAGGGCCTTAGGGAATTCCAAATTACAAAGCCACAGCAAGCACAAGGCTGGAGAGGTAGGTGTTGGCTAAGGGTGTTTGCAGTGCAAGTATGAGGTCTTGAATTCAGATCTCTAGCATTCATGTATGGTCACGTGTCCCTGTGACCTCAGCACTGGGAAGGTGGAGACAGGAGAACCCCTGGGGCTCGCTGGCCAGTCTAGCTAATGAACAAGCTCTAGATTCAGTGAGAAATTCTATCATGAAAGAATAAGGTAGAGAGAGATCAAGGAAGGCCTCCAGTGCTGACCTCTGACCTCCACGTGCACACACCGTGTCACTTTTCTCTCTGTTGCACAACTTAAGGGGAGATTTATTTGGCTGGCAGTTCCAGAGGGGCGATATAGTCCATGGTGGTGGAAAAAGCATGGCAGGAGGGGCTCAGGTCCCATCAGTCATCATGGAGGCAGAGAGAGAGAGAGCAAGAAGCTCTCTTGTGCGAAATCCTCGAAGTCACTCCCCCTGTGACATTCCTTCTTCCAGCAAATCTTCCCCTCCTAAAGTTGCCATGACTTTCCCAGATCAAACCTGCAGGAGATTGTCTAGCTGATGGGGAAGGCCCAGCCTATGGTGGGTGGGACTAGGCCTTGAGCAGATGAATAAAGCACTGAGAGTCGGTTGAGGAAGTCAACATCCTTCTGTTCTGTTCTGGCAAGTAAGGATTGTCCATCTCTCAGCCTTCATATGGTGATGGTGTGGCCAGTTCCCTCAGCCCTGGTGTAAGTGTGTGCTCTCCCATCAAGCTGACTGAGAACTGTAACCAGGAATCATAAGAGAGAATAAACCTTTGTTCCCTTAAGCCGTTTGATGGTCATTTATCAGCAACCATGCAGTTGAATTGCAACAGATAGGCAGAGATCAGATTCTAATGATTCCAACAGCGGGTCCGGTCCGGGTGTCTCCTGAACACCCCATACACATTGCAGAGAAGGAAGTCTACAGTGGCGAGCAGAACACAGACATGGAGACAGCTTTGAAATCCACTCAAACCAGTTAGTTACAGATGTACACAACAGGCCAGATTGACGCCAGCTTGCTTACTATCCCTGGCTTCCAAATCACCAGACAGACACAAAGCGAAGATCTTCCCCACCACCAGTCAGAAGTGTCACCCAGGGCCATCCTAGCTCTGACTGACTGGTACCAAGCTCTTGTTTACAACCAGGCCAGTCAGCACTGCTTCCCAGTGGTCTTTGCTCCCTGAGGCCCAAGGGTTCTGGTATCTCAGATCAGGAAGCAGAGGGAAAGTTTTGACTAAGGTCTTATCCCCAGGAGACCCTTGGCATGAAGGGGACATGGGAGGATGGGATACAGACACAGTAGGCCAGGTGTCTCTCTAGCAGTAACATCTACTCCACCTTCTGTACTTCTTTGTCTCTAGTGGGTGCTATGTGCTGACACCCCACTTGGTTTCATGTTGGTTTCCTGGGACTCTGGTACACGGGCACTTTGCTGTAATGTGTGTGTGTGTGTGTGTGTGTGTGTGTGTGTGTGTGTGTAAGCAAGTATATGCATGCACATGTGGAAGCCAGATGCATGGTTGCTGACAAATCACCATCAATGCTTAAGGAAACAAAGGCTTTATTTTCTTACGATAGTCCAGTTACAGCTCATAGTCCAGCTTGATGGGAGAGCATGCACCAACACCAGGGCTGAGGGAACTGGCCACATACCATCTCTACATTAATGGTTGAGAGAGGGACGATCCTTACTTGCCAGACCAGCACATCTGGCCAAGTATACAAAAAGATGCCAACTCTCTCAACCAGCCACCCACTATGGGCTGGACCTTCCTCATCAGCTAAGACAATCTCCTACAAATTTGTTGTGGGTTTAACTCAACCATTAATTCTCTACGAATGTGCCCAGAGCTCAAACCCTCAACTGTCAAGTTGACACCTGTGCCTAACGACAAAATCCACATAGTCAGATCTATCAGCAACACCCCACTTCCTGGGTACCAAATTCTGTTGCAGTTCAACTGCATGGTTGCTGATGGTCATTTGACCATCAAACGGCTTAAAGAGAACAAGGGTTTATTCTCTCTTATGATTCCTGGTTACAGTTCTCAGTCCAGATTGACAGGAGAGCACGCACCAACACCAGGGCCAAGGGAACTGGCTACACCATCACCACATGAAGGCTGAGAGATGGATAATCCTTACTTGCCAGACCAGCATGTCTGGCCAAGTGAACAGAAGGATGCCAACTTCCTCAACCGACTCTCAGTGCTTTATTCATCTGTTCAAGGCCTAGTCCTACCACCATAGGCTGGGCCTCTCCTGCAGGTTTGATCTGGGCCTAACTCAACCACTAAATCTCTACAAATGTGCCCAGAGCTCGAACCCTCAACAGTCAGGTTGACACCTGTGTCTAACTATGACACTATCACACCAATCTTCTACTTACAGGAAGCCGTCAACTGTACACCACCGGCTTTATTCTCTTTTCTTTCTTAAGAGAGTGTAGACCCTTGCCATGCTGGTTTATCTAATACCATCTACTTCCCTTCTATTCAAGACCAGTGGTCCCACATTCACTGAGCACCCACTACGTGCTCAGTGGCTGAGATCTCCCTCTCTCCAAAGCGGATCATCGCTGCAGCTCGGCCAGAAGCAAGGCTGCGTCTTGTGCTCTCTGTCCTGGCTTAGTGTCCCACAGCTCGTGGGCCAAATCCAGTTTGCCGCTTGTTTTAAATAAAGCTTTATTGGCACTCAGTCATGACCATTTGTTTATGCATCCATTGCCTGTGGTTGCTTTTGCATTGCTGTGAAGATCAGGTAGCTGTGGTAAGGACCTCAGAGTTGGAAGTATTTGCTTTCTGGTCTTTTATAGATAAAGTTTCCTCTTCTCTCTCCTGGCTCCAGGACTCACATTGCGAACTGTTCCATTCTACCTTGGACTCCTTTCTGGATCAGGCAGTGCTTGCATTTTTTCCCCCCTCCGTTGCCTGCGGGTTGGGTTTCCTGTTGCTATGACCAAATACCTGACAGAACGTGGCTTAAGGGAGGAAGGGCTTATTTTGACTCAGACACAGCCCATCCTGGTGTGGAAGAACATTCTGGTGGCAGGAGCTTGAGGTGCCTGGTCAGGCAGGAAGTGGGACTGGGCCTAGGAACTTCAAGGCGTGTCTCAGGGACCCACTTTCCAGAGAAGCTCTGTCTCCTAAAGGTTCCACCATCTTCCAGACCCGTGCCAACAGCTGGAGACCCAGCATTCAAGCCAAACCTGTGGGAAATGTGTCGCATTCAAACGTGTTGCAGCCAGCCTGTGCGGGCTCCACGGGTAGGGGGGTAGCTTTCTCATCTGTCTTCCTAGACTCGTGGCTGGCTTGGTGGAGCTGGTCTCTGAGGGTCCTGCTTGTTGAGACCACTCCCTCCCTCCCTGCAGGGTGATTCTTGTTTCCCATCTTGCTAGTATCCGCTGTGATGTGGGGAGCAGGCTGAGGAGCCGGACGAATCTGAGGCAACTCTGCCTCCTGCTAGCTGTGGGATCTTGAGTTGGTGTCTTTCTTACTGACCTCTGTCTTCTGATCTCTACCATGGGGCATGGGGGGGGGGTCTCCCTTGCCTGTGGGAGTGATATTGCATGGCACTTGCTATGAAGACCTTTCCTCACCTCTACCACCCCTATTCTCGGTCCCAGTAGGGGACAAGGTAAGTCTGGAAGAAGTCCCAGCAGAGTAGTTCAGGCATTCAGAGGCTTACGGCCTGGCCCCTTTCTGGACTGTGGACTCTTGCCCCATGTCCCTTCCCTAAGACTGCTCTGTTGTTGAAATTGGGGTTTGCGAATGAATGTACCTCGCCACCGTGGGCTTCAGAAGGCACGGGAACTGAGGGACTTCCAGAGTCACAGGTGCCAGGGCCAGGCAGAAAGAGGCCAGGCCGGTTGCTATGGAGAGAGAAATGCTATGCTGTTAACTTGTTTGACTGGCGGCCTTGAGAAATACCCAAGTCCCTCCAGGGCCTCGGAGCCATCCATCATTCGGAAAGGCTCCTTTCATGATGAGGGTTATCTATGTGGCTAATAAAGCCCCACTCACAATCCCGTCCGTGCAGACAGCCCTTCCCTTTCTGCACATTTCACGGAGCCCTCTTCAGTTTATAATGCACCGGAGGCTTCATTCTGTTCGGCTCTGACTCTGCCTCTGCGACTGACGTTTGGGCGCGTGCTGCGTGCCCGGGAACGGTGGGGGATGAGCCTGGCGTGGCTCTGGTCTGCAGGTCCCTGAATCTCAGGTAGAGACCAGCTCGGCCTTGCCTGCTTGGCCCAGGGATGAAGTGGGCTTTAGAGGAGGGGGGAGGTTGTCTGAGCGGACGGAGGAATAGCTGCGTGGGAGGTGAAAAGGGAGGATGCCAAGAGGGGGAGTCCTAGGCGTGGCTCCGACGGAGGAAACTAACCCAGCGCCTGGCTGGGCCGCTGGCAGGAACCAGTTCATTTATCTCCAAGACAGAAGGGTTGTGAGTGACAGGAGGCAGTGATGGGCAGAGTTGGAGGACTGGTTTGTAGCTCAGGCACTTACATTGCGGACAGGAAGGGCTGTGTGCATAGGACATGGGAGTCACTTTCCCATGCATTTTGGGGGAGGGCACAGAGCCGCCTCTCTGATGTGTCTGGCAGGCAGGAGAGAGGCTGCTCTCTTCTTGGCACAACCAAGCCATCCCAGGGAAGAATGTGATTGGCTCAGGCCAGCAGGTAATAATGGTATCCTGAGCCAATTCCTGAGGCCAAGGAGAGAGTCAGGTCAGCAGGTGGCTGGGGCCTCTTGTTACACCACATGATAAAACAGACTGGGGGGGGGATGAGGATGCACCAGAGAAATGATTTATAGGTCTGATCCAGTGTCATTTTTCACTTTTGACAAAGACTATTTACTTTAAGACAGATCTCATATATTGATCCCAGGGTGGCCTCATACTGCTACATAGACAGGTGTGACCTTGTGTTTGGGAATCTCCTGCCTCCACCAAGCAAGTGCTGAGATTGGAGGTATGTGCATTAATGCCTAGTCAGAGTCTTAACCCCTGAGCCATCTTTCCAGCCTCAATCCCTAGTTTATGTGGTTGGTGCTGGGGGTTGAACTCCAGGGCTTCATGTATACTACACAATTGATTTATCAACTGGATCTACCACACCCCCAGCCCTTATTCACACATTTAAATTATAAAGACTTAAATTTTATACATATCTAGGGGAGTGGTAGTGAAATGATACTATATAGCATATTACTCTGAGAGCGAAACAGCCTCCATCTTTGTCTGATCAGATGTAACTACTTGCAAGAGACCACTAAGAGTCCATCTGTTGACTGTTGATGTTCCCACAGAGACACAGGGAACAGAGAGGCCCATTGGCTCCTCCCCTGAGATTCTGGCCTTACTTGGAACACCTCCCAGCCATTGCTGTATGAACCGCCCTAATTGCACATGTTCTCCCTTGAGGCTTTGAGGTCTGGCGGGGGTACTAAGGTATACAGGCTGAGGAAGGTTAACTGAAGGGGGGATTTCATTTATGCAGCCATGGGAAGCTGTTATCCATGCTGGGGAGTGTGATAGCTTTGGCGTCACCCAGACTCCCGTAAATAACCCTCATCCCAATAAACTCATTGGTCCATTAAGTTGGATATGATCCAATGATCATAATAGTTATTCTGGTCCGTTGCTGGATTCCTACCTAGGATGGCCAGGTGGTTGTGTGTCGTCCCCTTAGGAAAAGTTCATACATCATTCGGCTGCACAGAAATGACCCTTGAGAGTCATTCTGGCTTTTCTTTTAATCACAGGATAAAAGCAGATGAATTCCAGCCATGTGCCAGGCATCGTATTGTTATGACAGTTTATGATGACTAAGACAAGGTCCCTCTCCTCTTGAGAGGGAGACACAAACCAGTAATACATAAAGTAATTCAATTTCAGGGGGTGTTAAGTGATAAGTGAAACAGAAATAGTGTGAAGAAACGAGAAAACACGGGGGAGATGTTGGTTCAGATGGGCAATCAGGGAGGACCTAGAAACACAACTGCCTGTTGCAGGATGAGCTATCCCAAGACCTGGAGGGAAGAACCTGTGCAAAAGCTTGGGGTGGGAATGGATTGCTGTGTCCCAGGTATAGCCGAAAGGCAATGTGGTAGGAGCAGCGTGGGCCAGAACAGACCCAGCCAGGGTGTATAGGGTCACCTCTGCTGGCTACAGTAAGGCATTTGGATTTTGTTCTAAGTGTAATCAGATAACCTTCTCCAAGATGAAGCTATGACGTCACAAGAACATGGCGCTGACTGGGCTAAGAAGGAAGGTGTGCCGTGGGAGGAAGTGATGCCCTCGGAGCCAACCTGGTTTTCTGTCCTTCCTCATTATGGCTTTGAAGCATAAGGAAGGGACAAGAAAGAAACTAGGCAGCAGCTTGGGACCCCTGTGCACCCTGCGGAGCAGACAGATGGTCTTCTGAGATGGGACAGGAGGAGGCACAGTCCTGCTGACAGACAGGCGACGGGAAGGAGTGGTCTCTCTGGGAGGGACCGGGAGGATGGGAGGGAGGGCTTTGGAGAGCCCCGCCCCAGGAGGACGGAGCCATGAGCTTGTCTTAGAGTCCCTTAGTCATGATTTGTTCATCTCTAGCTGCGCTTAGCAGACGGCCTGCAGGGCGCATCTTCGAAGAAAGATGAGGATTAGCAGCAGTTTCGGGGAGCGGGGGAAGCACAGGGTAGTGTGTGGAAAAGGTAGATATGAACTCCACACATACCCACAAATTTTTGTTTTCCTTAGAGCTGGCCTAATACACTATTTTTCATTTTCAGCAAAAGAAGCTGCTCAATATACATGACTTGCTAAGGTTTAAATTTTATACATTTCCAGAATCTAGCGGTGCTAAGTTATATTCCTCCAAAATTCATGTGTTGAATTCTTAGCATCTTGTATTTGAATGCTATCACATGGGTCTAGGGTTTGTGTTTTGTTTTGTTTTGTTTTGTTTTGGTGGCCCCGGGGATAGAACTCAGGTCTTCGTGCGTGCTAGGCAAGCCCTCTGCCATTGAGATGCAACCTCAGTCCTGTGAAGAGAAGAGTTGTAGAAAAGGCCCTTACGTTAAACGGGACCATGGATCCCATTTGATGTCCTTATAAGAAGGGGAAATTCAGAATCAGTGGATCCCCAGGGGTATTTCTACGCAGAGGAACAGCCATGCCACAGCAGGAGGGCAGCAGCTGCAGTGAAGGAGAGAAGCCTCGCAGGAGACCGACTCCACCTCCACCGGTCCCAACCACCCCGAATTTTCTGTGAACCTAACTTGGCTATGGCCCTGCCAGGTCTGGCCTGTGTCCACTGTTCCATCTTGGCTGTCACTCACTCGAGTCACGTAGTCCTTCTGCTTCCTTCTCGGCTTGGGTCCTCTCACATTCGGAATATCTGTCTAGAGCTTTCTTTCTCCATCAAGCATGTCTTCATCTTTCAGATTTCATTCCAAGTGTACCTCTGTCAGGAAGGCTTTTTGTGACCATTTCCTTCCCCACATATTCCTTTCCCTCAGCTCCTACACTAGAGACATCCTCCTTGGATATGTTGTGTTAGATAGGTTCCTGGGAAGTGGATTAGGGGTGGGGTAGGCGGAGAGAAGGACCTTTACTAGGGGAAAGCTCACGGGGACCAGCCCTGTGGGGAGGGGACAGGGGTCAGAGCATGAGCTGGTAGAGCTATATAGGGTACACTGATAAGATTACAATAAAGGCCGAAATGAGCTATGGCGTTGGGATGGTCCCTCTTCAATGTCAGCTTGACGAGATTTGAATCACTTAGGGGACACAGGTGTGCCTGTGAGGGGTTCTCAGAGAGGTTCAACAAAGGAGGGAAGATGAGATCTCAGTGTGGGTGGCAACCTCCTGCGGGCTGGAGTCCCAGACTGAATAACAAGGAGACAGCAAGCTGAGCCTTGGCATTCATCCCTCTCTGCTTCCTGATATGGATTCCATGTCACCCGCTGCTGCATGATTGTAGCAGTTCAACTGCATGGTTGCTGGTAAATCACTGTCAAATGGCGTAAGGGAACAAGGGATTTATTTTCTCTTACGATGACTTGTTACAGTTCTTAGTCCAGCTCGACAGGAGAGCTCACACCAACACCAGGGCCAAGAGAACTAGCCACACCATCTCTACATGACGGCCGAGACAGGGACTATCCTTACTTGCCAGACCAGCATGTCTAACCAAGTGTGTACAAGGATGCCCTCTTTCTCAATCAGCTCTCTGTATTTTATTCCAGGGCCTAGCCCTACCCACCATGGGGTGAGCCTTCCCCATCAGCTAGACGATGTCCTGCAGGCTTGCTTTGGGCTTAACTCAACCACTAATTCTCTACAAATGTGCCCAGAGCTCAAACCCTCCACCGTCCAGTTGACCCCTGTGCCCACCTATGATAAAGCTCCAGTGGATACAATGTAACCAAGCCACCAAAGGCTCCCTCCACCTACTTTCCATGATCGTCTGGATCCATTCTCAGCCCGCAAGCTAAAGTGAATGGTTACTGCCTTACATCAGTTGTTTTGCGGCAACAGAGCGATCAGGAACCAATATGGAAATTATGGACTCATGGGGCCCGGCCCTTGCAGAGTGAAGGCTATTTCTTGGGGTAGGCTCAGGTGAGAGCTGTGAGCATCTAACACTTGGGGCACCCGAGGGGCATGTGCTCCTCCTGGGAGGGGGGAAGGAGAGCTCACCTCACAGCATGCTCACCTTCCCTTCACGGGGCTGGGGGCCCATCGTAAGGTGACATTCCTGTGATTACTTTGCTAATTTTGCTTTCCCTGCTGGGGTTGGAACACGTGAGTGACTTGACGATAAAATGCTGCTCATTGGCACGGGGAGGGGTGTCAATATGGAGAGTGTAGTCAAACCAAGGAGAGGAAGGGCAGGGCTGGAAAAACCTGGCCTTGGGGGCGTGTGGTGGTAGAGAAGTGAGTGAGGGCCAAGGGAACGTTAGTTCATCTGCCGCCTGGTATTGCCAGGCGCTTTGCTATTTAATCCTCATAACAACCCTGGACCAAAGGCTGTTGTGGCTTCAGAAGGCTTGATGGAGGGTCAGACACGTCTAAGAGGAGCTGAGCCCGTTGGCTGCTAACAGGACTTTGAGCCTGGCAGGAAGTGTGTGAACTGGTTGTTGGCTAAGGACAGCGAGCCCTGGCTCCCGGGGTCTGCTCGCTTCGGCTCTGGGCCGACCGCATCACTCTGCTCGTGCGGACTTGTGCCAGCTGCTTTAATTAATTAGGTTTCTGCGTCCGGTGTCCCATCATCCCCTGCCCCTCCCTTCCAGCTTGTCTCCCTGTTGACTCTATTTCGGCCGCCATGGTTGCGTCTGGGGTCTTTCTGAACTCTCTCTGGTCACACCTGCAGGCCAGAGATGGTGTCGGTTGGTACCACAGCAGAGGGTGTCACTCGTGGCGGCCCCGCTGGCACGGGTCACATGGCTCCCAGGGGCTTGCGGATAGGCATGGCTTTCACAGCTTTGTCCGCGAGAGGCTGAAGGTTGGAGAGGTTCAGACAGTGGCTTGGTCAAGCCAAGATTTGGAGCCCGGTCTACTGGCTTAAGGCAGGGAGCGCAGGGCTAGATAAAGGTGGGGAAGCCAAGGGCGTATAACCACAGTTAATAGGCATTTGGACCAGAGAATGTTTCTTGGGCTCTCGAAAGACAGCTGCAGTCCGTTCAAACAAGGGTCCTAGACATGTTGGGCCAGAGTCGAGCCATCATTTCTGGGACCTTTGAGAGCCGAGGTGAATGAAATGAGGCCCCTGCTGCAAGGAACTTGCTAGAACTGCTGCCTGTGGCTGGGGAAGTTGAGTCTGGGGGCTGAGTGGGGCTGAACTTCAGCCCATGTTCCACTCACCAACTTTGGTGCCCAAGTTTGGGATTGCCACAGTCTAAAGGAAGGAGCATCTTCTCACTGGGGGAGGGAGCACCATTTTGCAATTCTACCAGTTCCACAGGAAATCTTGTCCTAATTCCTATGAAGCTGGCCTGGGTGCTAGAGTTTGTGTTCCTTTACCCAGCTCACTTTCCGAGAGGTAAGCAAACATTTGGGTGCTTGGCCAGGTTTTGCAAGGTTCAGCAGAAGCAGTCTGGTTACTTGGGTTGGCCCCGGTAAGTGGCTGTGCAAACTGGAAGTTGGCTGAGTGGACTGTGAACAGAAGGATAGGAGCTCTGCAGACTCCTTGGTGTCCCCCAACTTTCTAGAAAGCCCTCTAGGCAGTAGCCCCAAGGTCGTACACTTGTGCTGCAGAGAATCCCTGCTGGGGGATTTGTTCCGGGAAGGGAATTACATTTCAATTTGATTTAGTTCAATGAGAATGACACCAAATTGATCAGCTGGTAAAATGCCATTTGATGGGCAGATTTGCTCTTTCCAAGTCGATAGGAACCACCAGAAAAATTAGTCTTGCTTTTTCAGGCCGAACCAAAAGTTTTACCCATTTCCTTTGCCTTTTTGAAAAGGGCTCAAATTCCCTGGAGGTGGGGAACTCTTTCCTGATGGCCGTGGGCAAAGTGATTACCAGCTGGACACCCAGGGGACTTGATCTGACACCCCCACCTCCCCCCTTTGTTTTGTGTGTGTATGTTCAATCATCTCGTACCCAACTTTTGCGTGATCTTGAGAGAATTCTTAGATGCTTTAGGTCTTGATTCTACCATCTTTTAAAAAATGTTTTATTTGTTCATGTGAGTAATAGAGAGAGAGGGAAAGAGAGTGAGATCAACAGAGAGTGAGCACACACACACACACACACACACACACACACACACCAGAGCAATAGAGAGTGAGCACATATACACCTACATGCCAGAGCAACAGAAAGTGTGTACACACACACACACACACGCGCGCGCGCACACACACACACACACACACACACACACACACACACACACAGTAGAGCTCCGAAGAACACTTCCTTCCATCATGTGGGTAACTAGGGACCAAACTCACATAGCCAGGTTTGTGATCATGTATCTTACCCATTAAACTATGTCACTGGCCTGGTTCTAACATCTGTGTGTGTGTGTGTGTGTGTGATTGTGAAGCCTAAACATCAGGAATTACCCTGGATTGCTTCACTTCCTTACTGATTTGCTCTGGGATTTCCCAGGCTCCACCTTCCAGAACTGTAATTATAGGCTACGGCCTTCATATCCACCAGTCACTTTTAAGCGGGATCTGGGGCGTGGAACTCAGAACCTTCTGCTTGCAAGGCAGAGTCTTCACCCCTGAGCCATCTCTCCAGCTCACCATCTTTAAAACGAACACAGAGCCCCTCTCAGATCACTACTGGACACACTCTCCAAGGAGAAGCAACAGAACAGCAACCGTGGTGCTCTGTGACTGTCTCGACTGTCTCAAGGAACAATGGCTGGCATCCTTTTTGAGCGGTTACTCCTTGATCCATTCCGAGAGCTGTGTAGGCATCGCACACGTGATCTTTGTAGTAATTCCATCTGGCAGACACAGCCAGTTGTGGTGTCGCATTGATTTCGAAGATATGAGTTTGTTTCAACATGATCCGGGTTTAGGGTACTCCCAGTGTCATATTGATTTCGCAGGCACTCATGCCTTATGCTACGTGGGGGAAGCAGCAAATGAGCACAGAAAACTCCCCAGATGGACTGAGCTATGTGGAAATAGGCAGAATGCTCGCCCCCACTGTGATGATTATCTTCAATGGGAGTTTGACAGGATGTATAGCCACCTAAGAGACAAGTCTCCGGATGTGTCCATGTTTCTAGACAAGTTTAACGGAAGAAGGACACCCACACTGAGTGTAGGTGATGTCATCTCATTGGATGGATCCAAAATGAATTAAAAGAAAAAAAAAAAAAGGAAATGAGCCGAGCACTAGCGTTCATCTCTCTCTGCTTCCTGACCAGGTGACGCTGGATGAGGCTAGCCAATAGTCACACCACCTTGTGACGCCTTCTCCACCCTACCTGCCAGGCCTGTCACACTGTGACAGAGTGTGTGTCCTCAGAGTAAACCCTTCCTCTCTCAAGCTGCTTTCGTCAGGCATTTTATCACAGCAATGAGAAGAAGCAACAAACACAGGCACCCACTTGAAAATCTCCAAGGTTCCTCTGTTTGCCCTATGTTATGGGCCGCTGATTTGAGGCTATAGCCTTCCTTTTGATTTCAGATCCCCGTCTCTCCTCTTCCCGAGAACAACTCTTAAAGCCCTTCAGTGCTGTTCTTCCGCGCGCAAGCTGGAGGTCTTCCTCGGCAGTGTCGAGCTCACCACCACATTCTTACATGGCGTGTAAATGTCATGCGCGTTGCACGCTTGCTGCCGAGCGCCACACTCAGGATGCTGATCTTTTCATGCGTGCAAACGCAGGCTCCCACTTCCATTAAGTTCGTTTTGCAAAACGTGTCGCTCGTGAAATTTTTGGATGGTGTGCTCCAAATGTGTTGTTTTTATAAGCTCTGGTTTTCACCCAGCATAGGGACTTATGTTACATGTTTTCCTGAGTTGTCGTAGCACATATATAGCATGAGATTTACCATTGAGCTATTTGTATAAATACAGCTGGGTGGTACTGTGTGCATCTGCATTCTTTTGCTTCCATTGCTTTATCCCATCCATAGAACTCTCATAATTTCCTATGCTATAATTAAGCACTCTTTTTTAAAGCTTTTTTTTTTAAAACTTTGTTTATTTATGTGCGTGTGGTGTGTGTGTGTGTGTGTGTGTCAGAGGGCATTGTATCCCTGTGGAGGACCAAGGGTGACTTCGGGAGTCATGCTGGTTGCTTCTACCTCCTTTTTGCTTCACTCTGGGATTTCCCTGGCTCTGCCTACTAAGGCCAGAAGTTCAGACCACTGCTGCCATTTCCACCTGACTTTTTTTTTTTTTTTAAACCAGGGACCTGGTATCTGAACTCAGGACCTTCTGCTTGTGAGGTAGAGTCTTAATCCCTGAGCCATTTCTCCAGCTCTTAATTATTTTTTGAAATTTTATCTATTTATTTAGTGTGAGTGTGTGTGTGTGTGTGTGTGTGTGTGTGTGTGTGTGTGTGTGTGTATGAGAAAGAGAGAGAAAAAGAGAGAGAGAGGAGGGGGTGCTGTGTGTCAAGGGGTGCTGTCAAGGATCGGGGTGACTTCAGGAATCATGGATTGCTTCTACCTCCTTCTTATTTCACTCTGGGATTTCCCAAGCTCCAATAATCAGGGGCCGGAAATGCAGATTTCTCGCCTTTTTTACATAGGACCTGGGATTTGATCTCAGGACCTTCTGCTTGTGAAGCAGAATCTTAACTCCTGAGCCATCTCTCCAGCCTGAATTATGCAGTCTTTTAAAATTACTTTTTATTTTTGCGCCTGTGTGTGTGCGTGCGTGCGTGTGTGTGTGTTGTGTGTGTGTGTAGAAGACGGCATTTGATTGTGTGTACCTGTAGAGGACCAAGGGTGATCCTGGAGATCATCCTGATTGCTCGACCTCCTTATTGTTTTGCTCTGGAATTTCCCAGGCTCTGCCTTCCAGAGTCAGAAGTACAGGCCATGGCCATTTCTATCTGACTTTTTAACGTGAAATCTGGGTTCTGAACTCAGATCCTTTTGCTTGAGAGGCAAAGGTTTTAACCCCTGATCCATCTCCCCAACCCTATAAATGTCTTATTTATAAGAGAGAGAGAGAGAGGAAGTGAAGAGAGAGACAGAGACTGCGTGCATGCATAATGCATTGATGAAGGTCAGAAGACAAATCAGTTTCTCCTCCTTCCAGATGGGATTGAGCTCAAGTCCCCAGATTTGCGAGCAGGTGCCTTCCCTGCAGAGCCATCTCACCAACCCCTAAACCACACAGTCTTCGAACAACTCTCCAGTTCTTGGTGACGAGCATTCTGCTGGTGTCTCTGTGGATCTGCACTGCTGGGTGGCTGTGTCGGTGCATGCACAAACTACCAGTCCCTTTGCATTTCCCTGGCTTCTTCTGTGGTTTCCTTAAGATTCATCCATGTGTCAGAATGTCAGCGATGGTTAGTATCAATTACCAACAGGACACCAAGGAGAGGGACCTCCAGGCACGACCTCTAGGGGATTTCTAGATTCAGGTTAGCCTCTCGGCATCCCTGGGAGGGATTATTTTGATTACATCCATGGAGACGAGAGGACCCGTTCCACTGTGGATGGTGCCATTCCCCAGTGGGAGCCTGGATTATAGAAAATGGTGAAAGTGAGGTGAGCGCTGGTATTCGTCCCTCTTTGCTTTCTGGCCATAGTGTGATGTGACTAGTTGCTTCAGCTTCTGCCATATTTCCTTACAATAGTCCAGTTACAGTTCTCAGTCCAGCTTGACGGGAGAGCACGCACCAACACCAGGGCCGAGGGAACTGGCCACACCATCACCACCGTTGAGAGACAGACAATCTTTACTTGCCAGACCAGCATGTCTGGCCAAGTGTACACAAGGATGCCAACTTCCTCAACCAGCTCTCTGTATTTTATTCACCCGTGCATGGCCTAGTTCCACCCACCATGGGCTGGGTCTGCCCCATCAACTAGACAGTCTCCTTCAGGTTTGCTCTGGGCCCAACTCAACCACTAATTCTCCACAAATATGCCCAGAGCTCAAATCCTCAATCATCAAGTTGAAACCTGTGCTAACTGTGACAGAAACAAAGGCAAAGTAAACCATTGCAGGCCGGTGTACAGTGCACCTTCTTTAATCCCAGCTTGGTGAATTTCAAGAGTGCTGTATACCACTGTCACAGAATTGAACTATTTTTTTTTTTTCTGTTTGGAACATTGCAAAGACAGAGTAGTCTGATGATTTTAGCCATTGATGAGAGATCAGGATTTGAACTTGGGCCTCACTGATTTCGCAGCTTACGCTGTAAGCGCCGAGTTAGTCTGCTTCCTCCTTCCTGTTACTGTCACCAATCCACATGCCGTTGACACCGAGTCAGTTTGGTTATTAATTTCCTGTGGTTAACAGAAGCTATAGTGTCTGAAATCTCTACCGCACCATCTGGAATTTTTAATAAAAACTTGAGGGATTTCCAGGGATTTCTGCACATTGCAAATGTATAATAGCAAGGGAAGGAATTACTGTTTCAAAACAGACATACCCACAGCCACGTTTAAACTCCAGGTGGAGGTCTAGGGTGCCCAACAAAAGCAAGCTGCTCTTTTGTTTAAGAAAATGCTATAAACAGGCTTAATTTTTTTTTCCAAGGGAAAGTTCACTGACTACTTCCACCTCAAATATTCTGGAAGGAACAGGCTGTAAATTAAATTGCTTCACCGAACAAAGTAGCAGGAATTCAAGAACTGCCCACTGGCAGTTCAAAACGGAGGGAGTTTTCAGGCTTTGTGAGACTCTAAGAGAGAGAGAGAGAGAGAAAGATTAAAGGAAATTCAAGGCAGGGAAATTAGGGATCCTGAGCAGGTGGCAAGGTGGGGGCTTCCAGAAATGACAACCAAAGTAGACCTAGGGCAGGTGCCCTTTGGTCAGGGTGACTTGAAGGAGTGAACTGGGGTCTCGTCAAGAGTAAGCGACTCCGTTGGGGTAGCCCCCCCATCTGTCTCTACAGGGTGAGCTGCTCAGAGCAGGCTAAGGTCGATGGCTTCCAGCAGGCAGCTGTAGGGCGGGGATTCTTGAACAGGGACCATGGAGCACTGCGCCAGGAAGTAGCGGGTGGGAAGGCTGGGAATCCAGAAGAAATCAGACGCTAGAGTGAGAGTAGACCAGCAGGGTAGATGGGGCCCTGGAGACGGGAGCAGGAGTTGGTGGGTCCCACACCTAGCTGGGATGGGCTTGAGGTGACTTTGTGGCTAAGGGAGGAAAGAAAGGTCCAGAAGAAAGCAGGAAAATCACGTTCCAGAAACTGATTTTGTCATAGTAACACAGCCTCAACCCGCCAGGGTTGTATCTTGTGAGTCCCAGGGAACCTTTTGCAAAATGAAACGCCTTTCACAAAGTTGCTGTCTTAGATCCGAAAAGTTAGTGTGACTGTTTCCCCATAGATGGCAGGAAGTGGCGTAGGGATGGGCTTGCTTCCTTTCATTTGGTAGATGATTACCACTGCTGTTCCTTCAGCACTAACTGTGCATCCCTCCCATCATGTAGGTCACGGTGCCAAGCCTCTAGTTTTTTTCCTTTCATGTATGTATATATAACATGCATGCATGTGTGTGTACATATACGTGTATTTGCATGCAGAAATCAGAGGACGATTTCAGGTGTCATTCCTTAATCACTATCCACCCATTTTTTTTTTTTTTTGCATGCGTGTACGCAGGCATGTGTGTGTTTCTGTGGAGGACCCAGGGTGACATCAGGAGTATTTCTAGATTGCTCTACGTTCCTATTGCTTTGCGCTGGGGTTTCCTAGGCTCTATTCCAGGGCCAGAATCGCAGTCCACCAAAACCATTTCTGCTCAGAATTTTTACATGGAATCTAGGGATCTGAACTCAATTGGTTTTTTTTGCTTGTTTGTTTGTGAGGCAAAGGCTTTAACCAATGGGCTTATGTCCCATTGACATAAGATACCCTGAATTTTGGGGTGGGGATGATTTTATGTCCTGTTTAGAACTGAACACGAACCCTCCACAGTCACCCACTCTCTGCACTTTGGCCAGTTCTGGTTCTCTTCATTAAACAACTTCCATTGCAAAAGGTTGCGTCTTGGTCAAGTACCGAAGGCTTGTCTAATCTATGGTTATAATGGTAAGTGTTTAGATGGAAGCTATTGTCCTTTCCTTAAGCCAGTCATTCTTGAGATGCCCACAACTCCTGTTGGATATGCCCCCCCCCAATAACACTTCCCCTGTCGTGTTTTGTTTTGTTTTATTTTAATGCACACACACACACACACACACACACACACACACACACACACACATGACACAGAGTCTGTTATTGGCCTGGGACCCTCTAAGTAGGCTAGGTGCTAGTCAGAGATCCCCCGTCTCTGCCCCCCCAGCACTAGGATCACAAGCGCATGCCACCATGGCTAGCCTTTGTCATGTGTTCTGGGGATTGACTGCAAATCCTTGTCGTGGCAAGGCAAGTACTTGGTGATGAAGCCGTCTCCCAAGTCTCATCCCAGTGTTATCTGTATCTCAAACTCATCCCCTGCATTGGCTCGTCATCCTGTCTGACTGGGTTCTTGAGCAAGAAGCTCCCTTTTCCTGTCTGGCACTAGCCTTCGATAGACTCCAAGGGAGATGTAGCATCTCTTGAAATCTTTATCCTTCCATGGTGAAATGTTGATAGGCCAAATATTGCAGGATTGCTGCAATGAGTACGCCTCTCCTAAGCCTTAGACTCTTACATTCTTTCCTCCCCCATTGACATAAGATACCCTGAATTTTGGGGTGGGGGTGATTCTATGTCCTGTTTAGAACTGAACACGAACCCTCCACAGTCACCCACTCTCTGCACTTTGGCCAGTTCTGGTTCTCTTCATTAAACAACTTCCATTGCAAAAGGTTGCGTCTTGGCCGAGTACCGAAGGCTTGTCTAATCTATGGTTATAATGGTAAGTGTTTAGATGGAAGCTATTGTCCTTTCCTTAAGCCAGGCATTCTTGAGATGCCCACAGCTCCTGTTGGATATGCTTCCCCGCCCCCAATAAGCCTTGAACTTTATTTAGCAGACAAAATCATTTTTACTTAACAAACTGCTTTTCTTTTCTTTTTTTTTTTATTTCAGCTCATACAAACTTATTAGGTACACCAGTTCCCTCCCTCCCTCCTCCTCCCCCCGTACCCCCTCCTTTACCCCCTCCTTCCCCTCCCCACCCCTCTCCCTCCCCATCCCCCAGTGCCTCCCACCCCAATTCCCAGAGAGTCCTTTCTTGTGCATGTCTGATTTTCCTCTGGGCCCTCCTCTCCGATGACGTATAAGGACCCAGTGGCCTTTCCCAAACCCTTTCCCGTGTTCCCCTTAGGTATAGGAACACTGCTGTGGCTGCCAATCCTTTGCCTCCAAGGATCTTGGTGCCTTTAGCAGATGCTAGATTTTGTGAGGTCAACAGTGTGTTGGACAATGCGCAGGGCATGCAAAGTCCAATTATGATTGCTTCAGCCCTAACTAGTATAGAGTATCTTACATATCATTGCTCCTCCCATCCTTATGCTCTTACACTCTTACTGCCCCCTCTTCCGCAAATTTCCCTGAGCTTCAAGATGGGGAGAGACTAAGCTGGCCTAGTTCTAGGTGGTTGATATAGAGTCTCTGAAGTTCTGGATTGTGGTTTGTTGATTTTCTTTTGCAGTTTTGCTGCTCCTGCAATGCCCTTCACTCCATCCTGGTGGGCATTGTATGTTACCTCCTGGCCAGAGACAAAAAGCTGTTAGAGTCTTGTGATAAAAGCACATTCAAAGGTAGATGTAATAAAAGTGGGAAACCACAGTGAGGGAGGGGTCTATCACCCATTTGCAACAAACTGCTTTTCAGTGATTCTTCCTGAAATTCTTTCTGTGGCCTAAGTCAAGATGGGCTGCAGCTGAGCAGCGTCGGAGAGAGAACTACTCTCAGGATGCTTAGCCAGCAACGCTGGGCTGCATCTCCAGGCACCAGGGACAGAGTTAACGCAGGATACAAGGGGACCTGTCCCAGTGAGTATGGAAGTAACGCTGAGGCTGAGGGCACATTCTCAGGCAACAGCTGTCCCTGGAAAGAAGGTAGGAAAGGGGAACAGCATCATGCTGGGCAAGTCAACTGCTGCTGACAGACAAAAGAGCAGACATTTTATTGGGTTCTGGGGGCAGGGACTGGGATTGGTCCGTTGTGCCAATGGCATGTTCTGAAGTCCCTTCCTCATGGGCCAAGAAGATTTTCCCAAGAGAGAGAAATACAGTTCATTGGCTAGTTTGTCTCTGGGGACAGTCTGCTATTATCTTGTACCCCATGACTTGCTTGAGTCCCTTTATAAATGAAGGGGACACAGTGGCGCCCCCCCAGAGGAGCGCTTGAGAAAGGCCACCCAAGTTGTGTGATGGATTCTTTTCCCTCTTGGGAAACCAGCTCACTCTGGACACAGGACACTTTGGAAAAGAGTCTCGAGGCCACTGTCCCCAAGGAAGCAGATTGGCAGACCTCAAAGTCCCACTGTCTGAGAGCAATCCCAAAGTGTAGTCCCTGTGCCTCTTCTCCTCCAACATCATCTTCTGTTAGCTGCACCTGTACACTTGTCTTCAGAATGGCTTTATTTTTTAAAAATGTGTATGTGTGTTCTCTTGTGTGGGTGCATGTGGAGGCCTGAAGTTGGCACCAGGTGTCTCTCCAATCACTCTCCACTTTATTTCATTGAAGCTAGTTGAACCCAGAGTTATTGGGTTGGCCTATCAAGCCAACTTGCTCCGAGGATTCCTTGTCTCTATCTTCCGAGGGTTGGGATTTCGGTCAGCCTCCATGCTTGCCTGGCCTTTTATTGGGTTCTAGGGATCCAAACTGTGCTCCTCGTGATTATACAGCAACCACTTTACCCACCGAACCATCTTTCTGGTCCGCAGAATGGCCTTTTATCTTGTCTCTTCCCGTGCCAAGCATTTTCCCCACGTTATCTCACTCCGTCCTTCCCTTCCCATCAGCGGGGTGGAGGGGGGAGGGTATTGTCTTCCTACCTCATCATTCATATCTGGATAGGGATCAGTTAACCAAATGAATTCCGTAAGAGAAATCTCAGTAGCACCATGAATGTCACAGGTAAAAGAACAAGCTTTAACTACAGGGGAGGCAGGCTGACCCCTTTAAGGAAGAAAGGAGTGTGACCAGAGTTTAAGCAGGCTGTAAAATGTAATGTGCCGAGCTCTGGGATGGAAATTTCTTTCAATGTAGATTAGACCTTGATTCTGGGGAGGAAGAGAGCCTGGCACCTGCGGTTCCCTTGGCAACCACTTTCTGATTGGAAGGAGCTGGAGAGTAGAGCTGGAGCAGCTGGGAGGCCGGTGTGACTTACCTAGAGGCTGGCAGGAAACAGTTAAAAAACAGATGCCCAGGGAGGCTCTGTGTGTGTGTGTGTGTGTGTGTGTGTGTGTGTGTGTGTGTGTGTGTGTATTTGGCGATAGGATCTGTTCTTTCTTCTGATCAATCTGCCAAGGGCTTCAGAAGGATCGATGATGTCAGAGATCCCAGAGACGCAACATGGATTGCCTGGCTTCGCAGAAGCCCTTGGTTGGGCAGGAAGGAAGTTGTCTTTCTACTGTGAGCCCAGAAAGGCTTCCAAGCGCTCTCCTGCAGCAGACAAAGGAGCCCCCAGGAGCTCAGTTGGCAGCCCAGACTTCAATGAAGAATTCTGAACGGAGGCAAAGCCCAGCCTGGACACAAATACTGCTCTGGAACCGGAAGACCCCAGGGAGGGAGAGTGACAAAGCACCAGCAGCACGGCTTCACCCCCAAATCCAGCCTTGGATCAGGAGTTGGGAGAGAGCCGGGGCTTTTGTATCAGCCTTGATTCCAAGACGCCTGGTCTGAGGAGCCAGGCCTGGGGTGCATAGTGCCCGCGTGGCCGGCTGAGACTTCTGGGATGCTTGTTCATTCAAATCCTTAGTCCTCAACATTCCTTGGTCTGCTGTATCCTTTCCCAGCTGAAGAGACTAAGGCCCAGAGGACACGGAGTCACATGTTCATAGCTGATCCACCCAGCGTGGGGTCTGGGTCTTGTTGGCTGATGGGTCTGGTGTGGATCAGCATGGGGCACAAGAGTGGGGGCATGTGTTATCTTTGCCGACCCCAGCACCCAAGACATCTGTCCTGGGGAGACCCCTGGGCCGAGCCAGATCAAGACACTGCCAGAGGAAGTAAAGGGCTCTTGGCTCTGGTTGTATCACTCAGCAGTTCTTGTGGTGACCAAAGTCCCGCGGATGCGTCGCAGAGGTGAGACCTGCCCCCTTCTAGCTCGCCGCGTACCTGGTTTGTACCAGACTGATGGCTCGGTCGTTTTGCTTACTGCACACTAGACTGTACCTGAGGGCCTGTCGTATAATCAACATGTGCGTGCGCTTTGCGGAACGCAGCACTTGTTTCACCGTTGAAATGACAATGGAGCTTTAGGGTTATTACCTCTTTACATTCTGTCCGCAGCGGCATCATGATGACACAGCTTACCTGGTGAGACCAGCCACGCTGGGTGTGGGGTGACCCGTGCTTGACTCCGCCAACAGAAAAGCCGACATGGGAAACCTGAGCTTGGAACAGCCAGAATGCTGTTGTGGGTCTCACTGGGTGGGGCTGACTCCATGATAATCACCATGATAGAAACAGAAGCACCTCGGACATAAGGAAGGTTTCCCCGCCCCCAGGAGAATCTATAAGGACATGTCCAGGAGGATTAGCTAAAGGGGAAAGGCCCACCCTCAATGTGGGCAGCTCCATCCCATAGGCCAGAGTCCCAGGATGGAATGAGAGAGGGATATAGAGAAAGCCCCACTGGCCTGAGCATCTCATTCTCTGCTTCCTGTCCACCACGAAGTAAGCAGTCTCCTCCACCTGTTCCCACAGCCACCATGTTCTCCCTCACCACAGACCCATTATCCACAGAGCCAAAGACTGTGACTGCACTCTCTGACACTATGAACTGACATATATAACTCCTCCCTTTAAAGCTACGCTGAAGCAAGAGCCACCAAAAACAAAAGTACAACAGCAACACATAGAGATAA